>CM034154.1:540662766-541862766 GCA_019776745.2 Taxus chinensis | reverse complement strand
CAAATGACGCATTATTTTAAAAGTACGAAATTTTTTCAGATTGGGTAGTCACAGATTTCAGGGTGAAATCTGAGTGACACCAACGTGTTCATGGTCTGCCAAAACTATACCGACTGCATGAATTTTTTTTCTAAGTATGGGAAAAGCAACGGAAACCTCCACGTGTCCCCTTGGTGCAACTCCAATGCCAAACCAAAAGGTGAATTTTCAAATGAGCGTCGTTCCTCCACATGGACAAGTTTTGGGTTGAAGCGAGCCTTAGATTTTTAAAGTGCCCCGCCGAGCTGCACCCAACCAAAAAGGGCCACATTTCCAATGATGCTGAGAAGTAAATTTGATAGGGAAACATACACCCGTTAAACTGTAAAATGCAAGAAAATCACCATTTGAGCCAGGAAATGAATCTTTCTTCACAGACAGAGAATTTTAAAATTTTATAAGGCTCAAATATGATCCTCCGAGCTACATCCAATCATGTTTCCACAGGTATTTGGGACAAAAATGACAGGGAAAACAAAAAGTGACTATGGAAAATGGAAGGAAAGGAAAAACCCAAGTTTTATGCCTAAGTTACAGACTCTTTCACACAGAAAGAGGAATGAAAAACAAATTCTGGACTTTTAAGTGATCCTCGACCAAGGAAGGGACTGATCATGGTAACCAAATGGAGGAAAAAGTTTTTATGCATCAATATGGGAGATAGAAAACATGACAGAGGTCATAAAATGAGGAATTTCAATGACAAACGAGGTGAGACTAATTTGAGCACCAACATCAGCTCTAACTCAGGGATGGGCACTCCCTGCGAGTGCCATAAGAACAAATAGTAGACCAAGTTCTAGAAATAGACCATTGGGAAATGGAGTCAAGGAATAAACTTGCAGAGCATAGAAACCATAACCATCCTCCAAAAAATGAATTGAGAAACCAACCAAACCAGGTCACCAAGGAAAAGAACGAACGAAAACACAAAAGAAAAACAAAAACAAGGAAACTATACACTACACAATGGAGTATACCTTGATTTTAAGAAATCAATCAAGGAAATGTTTCAAATGCCTACCATTAATAGGAAATTCAAGTAGTTCCCCATCTAAGTCTTTTAGGAAGAAGGTATTTTCACTAATTCGAATATCAATGGAATAAGGGCCCATCCACAATGCATCAAATTTACCATGCTTGCCCTTATCTTCATGCCTTCTATCCCATAAAAGCTCCAGATCCCCAATGTTGAAAGCTCTGGGAGCCACCTTTTTGTTAAATAACTTCTTCATCTTTTCTCTGAACTTCACATGCCGCTGATGGGATGCCCTTCTTTCTTCATCCAACTCAATAATCTAATTGATTCGAGCATCATATGGACTAACTTCTTGATCTTCAATTTGTTGAAAAAACTAAAATGAAGACAATTGCAAATGAAGGGGAAACAAATCTTGAGTTCCATATACCAACTCAAATGGGCTCTTACCAATAGCTCTTTTGACAGTGATTTTGTCAGCCCAAACAAAAAACTTCAGTTGCTCACCCCACTTCTTTTTGTTTAGCTCCAAGTTCTTCTAATGATCTTCAACAAGTTTTTATTATTGGACTCATCTTGTCCATTTCCTTGGGGATTGTAGTTAGAAGAATATGTCAAATTGATTCCATACTCCTTGCACATTGCCACCAAAGGTTTGACTTTGAAACTCATGGAATTTTCAGCAACAATTTTAGCTAGCACTCAAAATCTGCATATGATTTGATTTAGCATGAAGTTCATGATAACTTGGTGTGTTGCCTTCTTGGTGGGGATTGCTTCCACCCACTTAGTGAAATAATCAGTGGCTACAAGAATCCATTTATGACCAGCACTGGAAGGATAAAAAAAATTCCCAATGAAATCCATTCCCCATTCTCTGGGATGCCCTTCTTTCTTCATCCAACTCAATAATCTAATTGATTCGAGCATCATATGGACTAACTTCTCAATCTTTAATTTTTTGAACAAACTAAAATGAAGACAATTGAAAATGAAGGGGCAATAAATCTTGAGTTCCATATACCAACTCAAATGGGCTCTTACCAGTAGCTCTTTTGACAGTGATTTTGTCAGCCCAAACAAAAAACTTCAGTTGCTCACCCCACTCCTTTTTTTTTAGCTCCAAGGTTCTTCTAATGATCTTCAACAAGTTTTTATTATTGGACTCAACTTGTCCATTTCCTTGGGGATTGTAGTTAGAAGCATATGTCAAATTGATTCCATACTCCTTGCACATTGCCACCAAAGGTTTGACTCTGAAACTCATGGAATTATCAACAATAATTTGATTCAGCATGAAGTTAATGATAACTTGGTGTGTTGCCTTCTTGGTGGGGATTGCTTCCACCCACTTAGTGAAATAATCAGTGGCTACAAGAATCCATTTATGACCAACACTGGAAGGATAAAAAAAATTCCCAATGAAATCTATTCCCCATTGTCTAAATGGGGCTTCAACTGACATAGGCTGCAAAGGAAGGGAGCTTGAAGCTTTCATTCTTCCATAAAAATGCTAGCAACTTTCACATTTCCTAACCAATAGAGTTGTATCCTTGAAGAGAGTTGGCCACCAATAACCAGCCCTCAAGATTTTATGTGTTGTAACTCTTCACCCAAAATGTCCCCCACAGACTCCTCCATGGAGATCAACAATTATTTTGGGGGCCTCATCTTCAGTAATGCATCTCAAGAGCACTCCCTTAGGGTTCTTCCAAGGTAACCCAAAATCAGTAATGACATACTTTTGAGAGGCTAACTTAAGAGCTCTTTTTTTATTTTTACTCAAATATTCAGGCCAACATAGATGTCTAAGATAAAAGATTATATCTTTGTACCATTCAAAAATTACCAAATTTTCAAGGATATCCACCCTTTCTCCTTCTATTTCATTCACCTCAATAGTTTGAAAGTTGCTCTCAGCCATAAGCTTAGCTAGGCCCAAACCTCTTACCAATTTCATGGTTTGGATATCCATGTCATACTCTTCCAACTTGTTCACCCATTTGCATCTTTTGCTTGTGACCTCCATCTCTGATAAGATGTCTTTCACCATGGTTTGGGGAACATAAGCAACAAATTTAGAGCTCAATATGTAGGGTCTAAAAACATTTCTTACTTTCACCAAGGAAAATGCTTGCTTCTCCATGATGGTGTACTTCAACTCAACTCCCTGTAATGCCTCACTAAAAAAGGCAATTGGTCTCTCAGCCACTTCATCATCCTTTTGTAATAAAACAGATGCAATGGTGTTTTCTGAAGCAAAAGAAAACACTTGAAAAGACTTCTTGTAATTTGGGTCTGCCAAAATAGGGGCATGCTTTAGTGCTTCTTTGATCCCATTAAAAGCTCGAATGGAAACTTCTTCCCATTTGATAACTTTGTCCTTTTTAACATACTAGTAATGGGGATGGTTAGCTCAACAAAGTTAGACACAAATATTTTGATAAAGTTTATTTTTCCAAAGAAGGATTGAATTCCCTTCTTAGTTCTTGGAATTGGAACCTTGTTGATGGCCTCCACTCTCTCTGGATCAATCATGACCCCTTATTTTGATACAATGTGACCAAGGAACTTTTCCTTTTGCACTCCAAAGTGGCACTTCTTGGGATTCAATGATATGCCATATTCTCTACACCTTATTAGCATTCTCTCCAAGTGTTACAAGTGATCATTTATTTTTCTGGAAAACACAGTTACATCATCTTGATAAACAACAATGTATTCAATGATATAACTAGAAAATGCTACATCCATTGCTCTTTGGAAAGTTGTTTCAACATTCATTAAGCCAAAAGGCATCGTGACATAGACATAAGTTCCCCAAGGAGTGGTAAAGGCAATCTTTATTATTTCTGACTCCTTCACAACAACTTGATTATAGCCAGAGAAACCATCTAGAGTGGATAACAGTTTAGAACCAGTTACCAATTGTAGCATATTCTCCATATTTGGTAGAGGGTAATTATCTTTCAATGATGCTTTGTTCAGGTTCCTGAAGTCTACGCATAACCTTATATCACCATTATTTTTTCTGACCGGCACTAGGCTTGCAACCCAAGATGAGTACCTTGTGGGATGAATGATCCCTCCATCCCTCAACTTCTTCAGTTCTTCTTGCATCTTTAAAGAAAGGAGCAGATTGATGGGATTTTATTTTTTCTTGAAAGGCTTGGCATTAGATTCAAGGTTGGTGCCCATTTTGATCCTCTTGCCATTTTTCCATGTTTCCCCTTTGCTCTTTGTGCTCTGAAATGTTTTTTCCTCATGAAATCGATGATGTGAAGTTGTAGCTCCATTCTTGTGCATTGGATTGTTTGCAAACTCATTACCTTGCCCTAATTTGCTAAGGAGAAGTGCATTTTTTCCCTGTTTCTGAGAAAAAAAAATGGCTTTGGATTCTCCCATCCTTCACATTTGGTGAAAAAACAACTTGTATCTATGTTTAAATGCTTTGAGTTGTTCATTTTTTCTCCATTTTTGCACCATTTTGAGGAATCTCTAAGTTTGTCCCTGCATTTTGCCCTAATTTTTCCCTTTCAAACACCTCTGCCATTTTTTCCCATGTTTTCCCAGCCTTTGGAGCTCAAAATTAATTCATTTTATACTTATTATGCCATTGAAAATCCAATTCCATGATAAAAAATTGCTTTGAAAACATGTTTCAGTTGGTTCAATTTTGAGAAATTTTCACCCTTAGTGAAAAAATCAAATTCTAGGGCATCCCTGGCATTTTCTGTGTTTTGACAGTCAGACGGGCGTCATTTTCCCATCAATTTCATCTTCAACATTCTAGGGCATCACTGAAATTTTTGCATTGTTTGATGGTCATACATTCCTTTACCCATCAAATTTTAGCTCAAACATCTTCTCATATGGCCATTTTTGGTTGGACAATGATTTGGCGGGTCTGCTCGAGCAAATTAGCATTTTTTGTAATTTTGGCAAAAAGTCTAAATTTGTCCCTCGCAAGTCCACAATCCCTCAGTAAATTAGAGGGTGACACGTGGTAGTTAGAAAAGTTCAAAATAGTGGAGGGGCAGAGCTGTGGAGGCATGGTGGAAAATTTTCCTTTGGTGAAAAGGAGTTAAGGTAAAAAATTAGAGCACAGGCCCTCAGTGAATCAGAGGTGGACACGTGTCATGTTTTCATCAAAAGTGGGATGGAAGGATGGTGGAGGACTTAGAAAATTTTTCCTTTTTTGGTGAAAAGTACTAAAATTTGCAAAACAAGGCCGCAAGCCCACTAGAGTAAATTAATGCCTTAGTCTTTTTTGTTTTGAAAGGTCAAGGCACAAGCGGTGGATGTCTGAGGAGAAACTTGAGATTTTTAACCTTTTTCCTAAAAAGGGTTAAAGTCTTAAAATGAAGGCGTGGCCTCGACAAAGAAGAAAATTAAAGGCTTGCGCATGGTTGAGGCCATCGAGAGGAAAAAAGGAAATGTTGCCTTTTTGGAAAAATGAGTTAAAGTGGTAATTTGAAGCATGGCTCTAGCAATGAATCAGAGGGAGACACGTGTCAAAATCAATGGCAGAGGGGAGTGCGGGCTGCCGGTGAGTTTTGAAAAACTTTGAAATTTTGTGAAGGAAGTATGAAGCAAAAAAGGGAGTTATGGCCCCGCAGCCAATCAATGATCGACCACATGTCAGGGACAGAAGTGGAGGTGTGGGTCCATAGGGATAATTGTGAAAAATTTCCTTTTTTCCAAAAAAGGTGGAAATGTGTAAAATTGAGCCGCGACCCCAGATCCAATCATATTGTGCCACGTGTCAGCGCCAAATCTCAAGGGCGAGGGGCAGAGAAAAATGTCAAATTTTTACATTTTTCCAAAAGTGTTAAAATGTCAAAAAATGATCCCAAGCCCATTTCTAATCACATTGTGACATGTGGAGGGCTCAGGATTGAAGGGAGAAAGGAAAATCGATGGTAACTGTGCATTTTTTAGTTTGGCCGCCATTTGAGCTCCAGGAAGCTTGGAGATGTGATTTTTGCATCAATTTTCACCAAATTTTTGGCGAATTCATGTCATTTTTACCTTCAAGGATCAATGGAATCAATTTGAAAATTCAATTTGTAGATCTGAGGTACTTTTGAAATGAAATTTTGTTCGGGCTCGAGTAGAAACGTGAAATACCAGATCCAAAAGTTGTAGAGGCAAATTTGGAAAGTGTAAAGGTGAAATGATGGAAGAGGAAGATGTTGTGGGTGCCAAAGGAAGAATACATGCTCCCATGACAAGGAATGATGAAGATTTGTAATAATTTTCTTTTTTGAATGCCTGACATCTCCTCCTCACAAAATTGGTTAAGTGTCACTTTCAGAAAGTCATGAGTGAATTTGTAACAAACTAAGATGCCATAGGATATTATTTTCTTGGGAAAGAAGGATCAAATGTAATAGAGAGATATATAATACATGTTTTGAGACATGTAAAAGGTCGGGAAATTGAAAATCACGAGAAAATTTTGAGAGAAGCTCATCTTCTGAGAAACCCTCCAAAAAACCTGGTTAATGTCTTCTGTGTTAGATCTTCATTCATGTTGAGTTGGTTACAAGTGTATAGCCATCACACAACTCTGAGATTGTTCCTGAAACTCTCCCTTGCTGATGAATCTAACAAGCTTTTGAATTAATCTATGTTATTTTGGGCAATATGATGTTTGTTATCATGTTTAAATGTCTGCAAATAGTTTTCCTTGTTCTTGTTGCAATCTTGCATTGAAATCTTTAGGAATCACATAGATCTCATCCTTATTGATAGTTTAGTGGCATTTGCAATTTCATTTGTCAGAAGAGCTTTCATCTGGCATTGAAAATAAGTAGTTTAAAATCACTTCACCTTCATTTGTTGATAGAGATTGCTTGTAAGCCTTTGGGGGTACCTTAGGCATGATTTGATCAGAGATTTTGATGTTTAATTGAGTCCTTTAACTCAAGATTTTGTGTTGAGGTCTCAAAGATTGTGTGAAGAGTGCAAACCTGGGCCTCCATTTGTGTATCTCTTCTGGTTGAAAGAACATCCTAACTATTTTGAAGCATTTTATCTGATAGTTGTTCAAATGTTGTAGAGGTTGTCAAAGATCTGGCATAGTCAAGTTTGTCTTGTCAATATCCCACCAAAAATCATTCTAAACAACTTATCCCACCCTGTTTTACCCCTGTTTTGACCTGTATACCCACAGAAGATCAAAATCCATTTGCTAAAGTATGCAGAACAGATCAGGATTTCAAAATGTCTTCAGTAACCCTTGCCTTGCATTGAAAGTATCTCCATAATCTGGAAGTGACAACTTGTGAAAGTCATATTTGGAGTGTTGATCATATTTTCCCAAGGCCCCTTCATACTATTTGTACAAATTGAGGGATATCTTCATCTCCTTCACCATTTGAGGGTTACAAAATAGGTCCTCTTACCTTGGTTGAAAGGCACAACCTAAAATAGTTAGGACAAGATCAAGTCCTATTTGAGTGCTATCCATCTCTCCACAAATCTGAGTGCCAGTTAGATCACATCCCTGGCTACAAAATGACATACATCATGATCTATCTGTCTTCAAGCTTCATGCCATATCTTTGATGCTGCTCAGACTGAAAAGGAGAACAAATTTGGGTACCAACACCAGTGGCGCCATTGTCGGGACATTCTTAGTTCAATCTGATCCATGTGCATACATATTTGAAATATTTGAATGCATATCAAACCCTGGTAATGTCTCTTGCAAGTTTGTCTACAAATATATTGTTAAAGCATCATTCTATACTCAGATTTGCAAGGTGTATGCAAAGGTTTCAAACTCTTTGCAATTTTATCAGTTTCCAGCAGTAGTTGCACTTCATTTGCATTTGTGGTTGATAGATTCAAGAAAAGGAAGGTCTGATCTATAAAGTTTGGCAAGATTTTCAGTGCTGATAGGTATTTGACAGAGTATTTTAGTGCATTTGCACAACTAGGGTGAAAGTCCTTAGTGGCGAATCCATGCTGATTTGATCTTGATAAATACTAGTGTCTTAGCTTTCTGTCATTTATTTTTTGTGTTGCTAATCTCTGCAAAACTGGAAGGAAGAAGATCTCTCTTCAGGAGGGACCCAAGTAGAAAGTTATTTCAAGAATTGGGAAAGACAGTTTTAGAGGAAAGAAAAGTTTGGAAGGTTGTTGAAGGTCAGACATCAGGCAAAGGAATATCCATTGGTGAGAGAGATCAGCCTTTAGTAGAGGATTATCACTCTTCTTCCAGTGATTCTAATTCAAGAAATCTTCTCATAAACTTGTTTACTTCAACTAGTGAAGGTCCTTCTGTTGTACCTGGTGAGTTCCTTTTTCAAACTGCACCTGTGTGTTTCAATTCTAGTAAAACTTTCCAAGAAAATCAGCACCTAGAGAATACCAATCTTGTGAACCACATTCTTGAGCCCCAAAGACCTCGCACTCCTCATCAACTTGTGTCACCCCCAAGATCACCACCTCAAAACAATATGGCTCAGCCTAGACCTCCATTTGTTGTTAACACCTTTGGTCCTATAAATTTTAGAGGAATGGATGGTTACCCAAATGCTGTCCCACAAGATGTAAGGAATAGGTTGCCAAAGTTCCAAGGGAATAATGCCATAACAGGTGATCAACATCTAAAACTCTTTATTAATATGATGGAGGACTTTGAGATTGATCATGAAGATGTGTATATTAAATTGTTCATTCATACACTAGAAGAGGATGCAAGGGATTGGTATAAGGCTCTACCTGATAATTCTATTGATTCATGGACTGAAATGTACAATGCATTTAGATTGCAATATGGTGACAAAACTAATCCTAGGTTTCTATTGTCTGAATTTGAAAATATCAAGAAGAACCCCAATGAATCAGTTCATGACTTCAATACACAAGGTTTAACAAAACTTTGAGAAGGTTGCCTAGTTAATCTGAGGCCATGTGATCAGTCATGCTTGATCAAATATGCAGATGCATTTGATAAGAAGGAAGCCTATTACCTAAGAGACAAGAACCCTACCAATTTAAGGCAGGCCTTTACCATGGCACTGTAGATTGAAAATAACATTAAAGCAATTGGGAAACCTCTCAAGAGGGATGGTGTAAAGTTGATAAACCCTGAAAAGCCTCAAGCAAGCAAGAGTGTAGACTTGGAGGAAGTGGTGAAAACTTTGGTAGGGGTTGTCAAAGAGATTTCCTACAAGTTGGCAAGAGCTGAGAAGGGAATTGGGAAGACTTCACAAGGTCAGAAAAAAGCACAAAACCATGACAGATTTTCCAATCATCCTAGGGGTGATCAGAGATTTGATGATAGAGGGAAAGGACCCATGGGGTCTATAAATAGACATCCTCAAGCATGTGAAGGAAGAGTGTTACCTGATCCCCTAACTAATAGGGTTGCTGTTGTTGAGGAAGTTGCTGATATTGATTGGTGTGATAGGTGTTTTCTACCCCATCCTCCATGTGAAGTGGACCAGCAAGATGGTGAAGCTAATAATGATGATGGTACTGATGATGATATCTACATGGTGGGTTATTCTTCAAGCTCACAAGAAGGAGCAACATCAACTGAGGTAATAAGTGCAAGGACAACTGCAACCTTTTGGGATTGCATCAAATGGGTACAAGTCCTTCTTCCCTCTCATACTCTTGAAGTTGATGTAGTGCAAGCTTTTGAAATTCCTAACAATGAATTTGAATACTTAAGAGCTTTGATGATCAAGAAGTATGATGGAGGTATACCTTCAGAGGAAGATAGAAAATTGTTAATGAATGTTGTTGTGGCTCAAGAGAAAGAGTATAACACTAGGAGTAAGGTTGTTAAGGGAGTTGGGCCTCAAGCCAAACCTAAAACACCCTTGCTTACAAGTATTCCCAAAGAATCTCCTAGAAGAGAAACACCTACCAAAATCTCTGTTGTCCCAAGAAAAAATTAAAGTCCTCCTCATGCCCAAGCTGTAAAGAATCCCATGTCATCTAATGAATCTACTTGTCTCCATTCCAATGTTGCCTTACCAAAGAGTGTTCCATATGACATAGCCCAGGTATTGAGCCAAATCAAAGTGAGTGTTCCAATCATTGAGTTGCTTAGGATTCCTGAGCACAAGAAGAGAGCATTTGAGTACTTGGGATTGAAAGAGGAGAAGAGTACCCCAAGCAGAAATGTAAATGTTGTTGAAACTTCTCCTCAAATCATTATACCTTGAAACACCACCAACATTAGAGGATCTTGGAGAAACACCTAAGGTATACTTGGGGACATCCTTGGTTGATTCCCAATTGAATGTTGATCCATTCTTTACAACTTTGATCATAAAGGATAGACTACTTCAAAATTGTATGTTTGATTCCAGTGCATCATGCAATGTCATGCCTCTAGAAGTCATGAATGAGTTGGATATCAAAGTGACAACGGCCTATGGAAAGTGTACTACCATGGACTCAAGAGAGGTGTCAGTAGTTGGTTGTGTGAAGGGTTTGGTGGTGCAACTTGCATCTTATCCTGGGAGGAATTTAAAATTGGATGTTGTGATTGTTGATTTCCCTGCCAAATGGGGTATGTTATTGTCAAGAAAGTGGGCTGCAAGTGTTGGAGGGAGTGTCCAAATGGATATGTCCTTTGCAACCTATTCCCATTGAAGGTAGCCTTGTATAATTATATGGAGAGAAGAAGATGTTGCATCTAATTGAGGATCCAAACAATGCTTCTTATGAAGTATTATTTGCTGATGTTGATGTTGATAATTTTATTGGGTTTGCTGATGGTAAGGAGCACAAGATGGATCAGTCAAAGTTCCTTGAATAGGTAGGTTCCCCTTGGACCTTGCTATTTGATGGAGCTTGCTCCAAATTTGGAAATGGTGCTGGTATAATTCTGATTTCTCCTAGCTTGGAAGAGTTTGTTTTTTCCTTCAAGCTTAATTTTGAATGTACTAACAACATTGCTGAGTATGAAGCCTTGTTGTTGGGTTTGAGAATTGCATGGAAGTATGGTGTCAAGGACATCATTGCAAAAGGAGATTCAGAGCTAGTTGTCAAACAAATAAGAAAATTGTATGCTACAAAAAATCAGCGGATGAAACAGTACAAACATGTAGTTTGGGATCTAATTGAGATGTTTGATTCCTTCAACATTGTGCATCATGACAGGAGTTTCAATGTTGTTGCTGAAAATTTTGAAGTGTTGGGGTCAAGATTTGGAAATTGCACCATTTCACCTTATTGTGAGTACAATATTGAAGTGTTAACTAGGCCATTTGTCCCTGACAACATCAAGCATTGGCAAAGTGTTTAATGATGATGCTCAAGTGCAAAGGTTTTTACAAAATCAAGGTGAGTTTGTAGATCAGAATATTGATTGGGAACCAATGGTGTGTGTGACTGAAGGAAGAGAGACTTTGTTTGGAAAGGATATTATCCAATTGAAAACTAACACCATTCCTAGAGGTCTTGTTGCACTTGAGTCAAATTTTAACAATGTTGATTGCATCATCAATAGAAACATGTCTGCCTCAAGGGATGTGGAAGAGCATAACTTGGGCACTAATGATAAACCAAGAAAAGTTTGGTTGGGTAGCAATTTAAACAAAGAAGAAAAACAGTCCTATGTTCAACTATTGAAGAAATATCAGGACTTTCTTGCTTGGTCTTATTCATAGCTGAAAGCATACAGAGAGGACTTGTTTCAGAATGAGATTCCTCTTGAAACAAATGCCAAGCCCTTCAGACAAAAGTAGAGGCCAATTAATCCACTCCTCTCAATGAAAATGCAAGATGAATTGAAGAAAATGAAAGAGGGAGGGATCATTCAGCCCACAAGGTATTCATCTTGGGTTGCAAACCTTGTGCCAGTCAGAAAGAAAAATGGAGATATCAGACTTTATGTAGACTTCAGAAATCTAAATAGAGCTTCATTGAAGGACAATTATCCTTTGCCAAACATGGAAAACATGCTGCAGTTAGTGACTGGATCTAAATTGTTGTCCACCTTGGATGGTTTCTCTGGCTACAATCAAGTTGTTGTCAAGGAGTCAGAAAGATTTAAAACTTCCTTTACCACTCCTTGGGGAACATATGTCTATGTAAGAATGCCTTTTGGTCTCATGAATGTTGGAGCTACCTTCCAAAGAGAAATGGATGTTGCTTTTCCTGGTTACATAAATGACTTCATTGTAGTTTATCAGGATGATGTGACTATGTTTTCAAGGAGAAAAAAAGATCACTTGCAACACTTGGAAAGAATGTTGATCAGATGTAGAGAATATGAATTTCTCTCAATCCAAAGAAGTTTCATTTTGGAGTGCAAAAGGCCAAGTTGCTTGGTCATATTGTTTCAAAGGATGGTGTCATGATTGACCCTAAGAGGGTAGAAGCAATCAGTAAGGTTCCAATTCCAAGAACAAAGAAGGGCATCCAATCCTTCTTTGGGAAGATCAATTTCATTAGAAGGTTTGTGTCTAATTTTTCTGAATTGACTCTTTCTATTACATGCATGTTAAAGAAAGACCAAGTTATCAAATGGGAGGAGGCTTGTTATTCAGGATTTTGAAGGAATCAAAGAAGCATTGAAACATGCACCTGTCTTGGCAGCTCCGAATTACAAGAAGCCTTTCCAAATCTTCTCTTTTGCTTCTGAAAATACTATTGCATCTATTTTGCTGCAAAAGGATGAAGATGGGGCTGAGAGGCCTATTTCCTTCTTTAGCAAGGCTTTACAAGTTGCTGAGTTAAAGTACACAATCATGGAAAAACAAGCATTTCCTTGGTGAAAGCAACAAAGGTTTTCAGGCCTTATATCTTAAGTTCAAAAGTTGTTGCTTATGTTCCCCACACCATGGTAAAAGACATCTTATCAGAGATGGAGATCTCAAGAAAAATATGTAGATGGGTGAAAAACTGCAGGAATATGACATGGACATCCAAACCACAAATTTGGTAAGAGGTTTGGGCTTGGCTAAGCTTATGGTTGAGAGCAACTTGTAGACAATGAAGTGAATGAAGTAGAGGAAGAAAGGGAAGATGTTCTTGAGAATTTGGTAAGTTTTGAGTGGTACAAGGATGTAATATTTTACCTCAGACACCTATGCTACCCTGATCATTTAAATAAAAATTAGAAAAGAGCCCTCAAGCTGGCTTCTCAAAAATACATCATTACTGACTTTGGGCTGGCTTGGAAGAACCCTGAAGGTGTCCTCTTGAAATGTATAACTGAAGATGAAGCTCCCAAAATAGTTGTTGATTTCCATGGGGGAGTTTGTGGAGGACACTTTGTTGGAAGGGTTACAACACACAAAATTTTGAGAGCTAGTTATTGGTGGCCTACTCTCTTCAAAGATGCAACCCTGCTGGTTAGAAAATGTGAAAGCTAACAGCATTTCTCTAGAAGAATGAAAGCTTCAGGCTCCCTTCCTTTGCAGCATGTATCAATTGAAGCTCCTTTCAAACAATGGGGAATAGACTTCATTGGTGAGATTTCAGACCCTTCTAGTGCTGGACATAAGTGGATCCTTGTAGCCACAAATTACTTCACCAAGTGGGTAGAAGCAATCCCCACCAAGAAAGCAACACACCAAGTTGTTATGGACTTCTTGTTGAATCACATCATATGCAGATTTGGTGTGCCAGTCAAGATTGTTGCTGATAATGCCATGTGTTTCAGAGCTAAGCCCTTGATGGCAATGTGCAAGGAGTATGGAACCAATCTGACTTATGCTTCAAACTATAACCCTCAAGGGAATGGACAAGTTGAGTCCAACAATAAGAACTTGTTGAAGATCATTAGGAGAACCTTGGAGTTGAACAAGAGAAAATGGGGTGAACAACTAAAATTTGTAGTTTGGGCTGATAGAATCACTGCCAAAAGAGCTACTGGTAAGAGCCCATTTGAGTTGGTGTATGGAACTCAAGCTTTACTGCCCTTACATCTGCAATTATCTTCATTTTAGTTTGTTCAACAACTTGAAGATCAAGAGGTCAGTCCATATGAAGCAAGGATTAATCAGATTGTTGAGCTAGGATGAAGAAAGAAGAGCATCACACCAAAGGCATGTCAGATTTAGAGAGAAGTTGAAGAGGTTGTTTGACAAGAAGGTCACTCCTAGGGATTTCAATGTTGGAGATCTAGTTTTGTTGTGGGATAGCAAAATGAAGATAAGGGAAAACATGGTAAATTTGATGCATTGTGGATGGGCCCTTACTCCATTGATATCAGAATTGGTGAAAATACCTTTTTTCTCAAGGACTTAGATGGGGAATTGCTTGAACTACCTGTTAATGGCAGGCATCTGAAGCATTTCTTGGATTAATCCCCAAATTTGAGGTATGCACCACTTGTACAGTGTATAGTGTTTGGATTTTGCTCTGTTTTTGGTGTTTTGTCAGTTTGTGGTTTGCCTTGGTGTGTGGCAGCCATTTTTTTGGTTTCTCAGCTAGTTTTTTGGTGGCTTTGGCTCATGACTCTATTTTCCCAATGGATTATTTTGGCACTTGGTCTACTTTTGTTCTTGTGGCACTCACTGGGAGTGCCCATCCCCGAGCAGGAGCTGATGTTGGTGCCCATTTTGATCCTCTATTTTTTCCATGTTTCCCCTTTGCTCTTTGTGCTCTGAAACATTTTTTCCTCATGAAATCGATGATGTGAAGTTGTAGCTCCATTCTTGTGCATTGGATTGTTTGCAAACTCATTACCTTGCCCTAATTTGCTAAGGAGAAGTGTGTTTTTTCCCTGTTTCTGAGAAAAAATGGCTTTGGATTCTCCCATCCTTCACATTTGGTGAAAAAACAACTTGTATCTACATTTGAAATGCTTTGAGTTGTTCATTTTTTCTCCATTTTTGCACCATTTTGAAGGAATCTCTAAGTTTTCCCTGTGTTTTGCCCTAATTTTTCCCATTCAAACCTCTGCCATTTTTTCCCATGTTTTCCTGGCCTTTGGAGCTCGAAATTGTTCATTTTATACTTATATGCCATTGAAAATCCAATTCCATGATAAAAATGCTTTAAAAACATGTTTCAGTTGGTTCAATTTCAAGAAATTTTCCATCCTTAGCGAAAAAATTCAAATTCTAGGGCATCCCTGGCATTTTTTGTGTTTTGACGGTCAGACGGGTGTCATTTTCCCGTCAATTTCATCTTCAGCATTCTAGGGCATCATTGGCAATTTCTATGTTTTTTGACGGTCATACGGGCATCCTTTTCCCATCAAATTTTAGCTCAAACATCTTCTCATACGTGGCCATTTGTGGTTGGACAAGATTCAGCGGGTCTGCTCGAGCAACTTAGCATTTTTTGTGTTTTTGGAAAAAAGTCTAAATTTTCCCAACAAGTCCGTAGGCCCTTAGCTCAGAGGGTGACACGTGGCAGTTAGAAAATTCAAAATAGTGGAGGGGCATGCGGAGGCATGGTGGAAAAATTTCCTTTGGTGAAAAGGAGTTAAGGTAAAAAATTGGAGCAGAGGTGAATCAGAGGTGGACACATGTCATGTTTTCATCAAAAGTGGGATGGAAGGCTGGTGGACTTAGAAAAATTTTTCCTTTTTTGGTGAAAATGGGAACAAAAGTGTGAAAAGGCCGCACGGGTCCACCAGTAAATTAGGAGTGGACAGTCTTTTTTGGCAAGGTCAGAGGCGGAACTGGTGGGCCTCGGGGAGAGTTTGAGATTTTTAACCTTTTTCCTAAAAAGGGTTAAAGTCTTACAAAATGAAGGCCACAGCCCTGACCAAAATTAAAGGCTTGGCGGCAGGCCATTGAGGAAAAAAGGGAAATGTTATTTTTGGAAAAATAATTAAAAGTGGTAATTTGAAGCGTGGAGCATGAATCAGAGGGAGACACGTGTCAAAAGAAATGGAAGAGGGGAGTGTGGGCCACCGGTGAGTTTTGAAAAACTTTGAAATTTTGTGAAGGAAGTATGAAGAAAAAAGGGAGTTATGGCCCCATAGCCAATCAGTGATCAACACGTGTCAGGGACAGAAGTGGAGGTGTGGGTCCATGGGGATAATTGTGAAAATTTTCCTTTTTTCCAAAAAAGGTGGAAATGTGTAAAATTGAGCCGCGACCCCAGATCCAATCATATTGTGCCACGTGTCAGCCAAATCTCAAGGGCGGAGGGGTGGAGAAAAATGTCAAATTTTTACATTTTTCCAAAAGTGTTAAAATGTCAAAAAATGATCCCAAGCCCATTTCTAATCACATTGTGACACGTGGAGGGCTCAGATTGAAGGGAGAAAGGTAAATCAATGGTAACTGTGCATTTTTCAGTTTGGCCACCATTTGAGCTCCAGGAAGCTTGGAGATGTGAATTTTGCATCAATTTTCACCAAATTTTTGGCAAATTCATGTCATTTGTGCCTTCAAGGATCAATGGAATCAATTTGAAAATTCAATTTGTAGATCTGAGGTACTTTTGAAATGAAATTTTGTTCAGGCTCGAGCAGAAACATGAAATACCAGATCCAAAAGTTGCAGAGGAAAATTTGGAAAGTGTAAAGGTGAAATGATGGAAGAGGAAGATGTTGCAGGTGCCAAAGGAAGAATACATGCTCCCATGACAAGGAATGATGAAGATTTGTAATAATTTTCTTTTTTGAATGCCTGGCATCTCCTCCTCACAAAATTGGTTAAGTGTCACTTTCAGAAAGTCATGAGTGAATTTGTAACAAACTAAGATGCCATCGGATATTATTTTCTTAGGAAAGAAGGATCAAATGTAATAGAGAGATATATAATACATGTTTTGAGACATGCAAAAGGTTGGGAAATTGAAAATCATGAGAAAATTTTGAGAGAATCTCATCTTCTGAGAAACCCTCCAAAAAACCTGGTTAATGTCTTCTGTGTTAGATCTTCATTCATGTTGAGTTGGTTACAAGTGTATAGCCATCACACAACTCTGAGATTGTTCCTGAAACTCTCCCCTGCTGATGAATCTAACAAGATTTTGAATTAATCTATGTTATTTTGGGAAATATGATGTATGTTATCATGTTTAAATGTCTGCAAATAGTTTTCCTTGTTCTTGTTGCAATCTTGCATTGAAATCTTTAGGAATCACACAGATCTCATCCTTATTGATAGTTTAGTGGCATTTGCAATTTCATTTGTCAGAAGAGCTTTCATCTGGCATTGAAAATAAGTAGTTTAAAATCACTTCACCTTCATTTGTTGATAGAGATTGCTTGTAAGCCTTTGGGGGTACCTTAGGCATGATTTGATCAGAGATTTTGATGTTTAATTGAGTCCTTTAACTCAAGATTTTGTGTTGAGGTCTCAAATATTGTGTGAAGAGTGCAAACCTGGGCCTCCATTTGTGTATCTCTTCTGGTTGAAAGAACATCCTGACTGTTTTGAAGCATTTTATCTGATAGTTGTTCAAATGTTGTAGAGGTTGTCAAAGATCTGGCATAGTCAAGTTTGTCTTGTCAATATCCCACCAAAAATCATTCTAAACAACTAATCCTACCCCATTTTACCCCTGTTTTGACCTGTATACCCACAGAAGATCAAAATCCATTTGCTAAAGTATGCAGAACAGATCAGGATTTCAAAATGTCTTCAGTAACCCTTGCCTTGCATTGAAAGTATCTCCATAATCTGGAAGTGACAACTTGTGAAAGTCAGATTTGGAGTGTTGATCATATTTTCCCAAGGCCTTTTCATACTATTTGCACAAATTGAGGGATATCTTCATCTCCTTCACCATTTGAGGGTTACAAAATAGGTCCTCTTACCTTGGTTGAAAGGCACAACCTAAAATAGTTAGGACAAGATCAAGTCCTATTTGAGTGCTATCCATCTCTCCACAAATCTAAGTGCTAGTTAGATCACATCCTCGGCTACAAAACGACATACATCATGATCTATCTATCTTCAAGCTTCATGTCATATCTTTAATGTTGCTTTAGACTGAAAAGGAGGATTTTTGGTTGAGATTCAAGAAAAGGAAGGTTTTATCTATAAATTTTGGCAAGATTTTCAGTGCTGATAGGTATTTGATAGAGTATTTTAGTGCATTTTCACAACTAGGGTGAAAGTCCTTAGTGGCGACTCCATGCTGATTTGATCTTGATAAATACCAGTGTCTTAGCTTTCTATCATTTATTTTTTGGTGTTGTTAATCTCTACAAAACTTGGAAGGAAGAAGATCTCTCTTCAGGAGGGACCCAAGTAGAAAATTATTTCAAGAATTGGGAAAGACATTTTTAGAGGAAAGAAAAGTTTGGAAGGTTGTTGAAGGTCAGACATCAGGCAAAGGTATATCCATTGGTGAGAGAGATCAGCCTTTAGTAGAGGATTATCACTCTTCTTCCAGTGATTCTAATTCAAGCAATCTTCTCATAAACTTGTTTACTTCAACTAGTGAAGGTCCTTCTGTTGTACCTGGTGAGTTCCTTCTTCAAACTGCACCTGTGTGTTTCAATTCTAGTAAAAATTTCCAATAAAATCAACACCTAGAGAATACCAATCTTGTGAACCACATTCTTGAGCCCCAAAGACCTCTCACTCCTCATCAAGCTTGTGTCACCCCCAAGATCACCACCTCAAAACAATATGGCTTAGCCTAGACCTCCATTTTTTGTTAACACCTTTGGTCCTATAAATTTTAGGGGAATGGATGGTTACCCAAATGCTGTCCCTCAAGATGTCAGGAATAGATTGCCAAAGTTCCAAGGGAACAATGTAATAACTGGTGATCAACATCTCAAACTCTTTATTAATATGATGGAGGATTTTGAAATAGAGTTTGAAGATGTGTATGTTAAATTGTTCATTCATACACTAGAAGAGGATGCAAGGGATTGGTACAAGGCTCTTGCCTGATAATTCTATTGATTCTTGGACTGAAATGAACAATGCATTTAGATTGCAATATGGTGATAAGACTGATCCTAGATTTCTCTTGTCTGAATTTGAAAATATCAAGAAGAACCCCAATGAATCAGTTCATGACTTCAACACAAGGTTTAACAAAACTTTGAGAAGGTTTCCAGTTAATTTGAGGCCATGTGATCAGTCATGCTTGATCAAATATGCAGATGCATTTGATAAGAAGGCAGCCTACTACTTAAGAGACAAAAACCCTACCAATTTAAGGCAGAGCCTTTACCATGGCACTGCAGATTGAAAATAACATTAAAGCAATTGGGAAACCTCTCAAGAGAGATGGTGTAAAGTTGATAAACCCTGAGAAAGCCTCAAGCAAGCAAGAGTGTAGACTTGGAGGAAGTGGTGAAAACTTTGGCAGGGGCTGTCAAAGAGATTTCCTACAAGTTGGCAAGAGCTGAGAAGGGAATTGGGTAGACTTCACAAGGTCAGCAAAAAGCACAAAACCATGACAGATTTTCCAATCATCCTAGGGGTGATCAGAGATCTGATGATAGAGGGAAAGGAACCCATGGGGTCTACAAATAGACATCCTCAAGCATGTGAAGGAAGAGTGTTACCTGATCCCCTAATTGCTAGGGTTGTTACTGTTGAGGAAGTTGCTGATATTGATTGGTGTGATAGGTGTTTTCTGCCCCATCCTCCATGTGAAGTGGACCAGCAAGATGGTGAAGCTAATAATGATGATGGTACTGATGATGATATTTGCATGGTGGGTTATTCTTTCAAGCTCACAAGAAGGAGCAACATCAACTAAGGTAATAAGTGCAAGGACAACTGCAACCTTTTGGGATTGCATCAAATGGGTACAAATCCTTCTTCCCTCTCATACTCTTGAAGTTGATGTAGTGCAAGATTTTGAAATTCCTAACAATGACTTTGAATACTTAAGAGTCTTTGATGATTAAGAAGTATGATGGTGGTATCCCTTCGGAGGAAGATATACAATTGTTAATGAATGTTGTTGTGGCTCAAGAGAAAGAGTATAACACTAGGAGCAAGGTTGTTAAGGGATTTGGGCCTTAAGCCAAACCTAAAAAACCCTTTCTTACAAGTATTCCCAAAGAAGCTCCTAGAAGAGAAACACCTGCTAAAAGCTCTGTTTGTCCCAAGTAAAAATTACAGTCCTCCTCATGACCAAACTACCAAGAATCCCTTGCCATCTAATGAATCTGCTTGTCTCCATTCCAATGCTACCTTACCAAAGAGTGTTCCATATGACATAGCCCAAGTATTAAGCCAAATCAAAGTGAGTGTTCCAATCATTGAGTTGTTTAGGATTCCTGAGCACAAGAAGAGAGCATTTGAGTACTTGGGATTGAAAGAGGAGAAGAGTACCCCAAGCAGAAATGTAAACGTTGTTGAAACTCCTCCTCAAATCATTACAGACCTTGAAACACCACCAACATTAGAGGATCTTGGAGAAACACCTGAGGTATACTTGGGGACATCCTTGGTTGATTCCCAATTGAATGTTGATCCATTCTTTACAACTTTGATCATAAAGGATAGACTACTTCACAATTGTATGTTTGATTCTAGTGCATCATGCAATGTCATGCCTCTAGAAGTCATGAATGAGTTGGATATCAAAGTGACAGTAGCCTATGGAAAGTGTACTACCATGGACTCAAGAGAAGTGCTGGTAGTTGGTTGTGTGAATGGTTTTGTGGTGCAACATGAAGCCTATCCTAGGTAAGAATTTAAAACTTAGATGTTGTAATTGTTGATTGTGTTTGCCAAATGGGGTATGCTTATTGTCAAGAAAGTGGCCTGGAACTGTTGGTGGGGAGTGTTCAAATGGATATGTATTTTGCCACCAGTCTCATTAAAGGTAGCATTGTTAGGCTATATGGAGAGAATAAGATGTTGCATCTAATGGAGGATCCAAACAATGTTTCATATGAAGTATTATTTGCTAATGTTGATGTTGATAATTTTATTGGGTTTTCTGATTGTAAGGAGAAAAATATGGATCAAGTAAAAGTGCCTTGAATAGGTAGGTTCCCCTTGGACCTTATTATTTGATGGAGCTTTCTCACAATTTGGAAATGGGGCCAGTATAATTCTGATTTCTCCTAGCTTAGAAGAGTTTGCTTTTTCCTTCAAGCTTAATTTTGAATGTACTAACAACATTGTTGAGTAGGAAGCCTTGTTGTTGGGTATGATAATTGCATGGAAGTATGGTGTCAAGGAAATCATTGCAAAAGGAGATTCAGAGCTAGTTGTCAAACAAATAAGAAAACTATATGCTACAAAAAATCAGCGGATGAAACAGTACAAACATGTTGTTTGGGATCTAATTGAGATGCTTGATTTCTTCAACATTGTACATCATGATAGGAGTTTCAATGTTGTTGTTGACAATTTGGTAGTGTTGGGGTCAAGATACGGAAATTGCACCATTTCACCTTATTGTGAGTACAATATTGAAGTGTTAACTAGGCCAGCTGTCCCTGAAAACATCAAGCATTGACAAGTGTTTAATGATGATGCTTAAGTGCAAAGTTTCTTACAAAATCAAGGTGAGTTTTTAGATAGGAATATTGATTGGGAAGAAATGGTGTGTGTGACTGAAGGAAGAGAGACTTTGTTTGGGAAGGATATCATCCAGTTGAAAACTAACACCATTCCTAGAGGGTTGTTTGCTCTTGAGTCAAATTTTAACAATGTTGATTGCATCATCAATAGAAACATGTCTACCTCAAGGGATGTGGAAGAGCATAAATTAGGAACTAATGATAAACCAAGAAAATTTTGGTCAGGTAGCAATCTAAACAAAGAAGAAAAACAGTCCTATGTTCAACTATTGAAGAAATATCAGGACTATCTTACTTGGTCTTATTTAGAGCTGAAAGCATACAGAGGGGACTTGTTTCAACATGAGATTCCTCTTGAAACAAATGCCAATTAATCCACTCCTCTCCATGAAAATTCAAGATGAATTGAAGAAACTGAAAGAGGGAGGGATCATTCAGCCCATAAGGTATTCATCTTGGGTTGCAAACCTTGTGCCAATCAGAAAGAAAAATGGAGACATCAGAATTTTTGTAGACTTCAGAAATATAAATAGAGATTTATTGAAGGAAAATTATCCTTTACCAAACATGGAAAACATGATGCAGTTAGTGAGTGGATCTAAATTTTTTTCCACCTTGGATTGTTTCTCTTCCTAAAATCAAGTTGTTGTCAAGGAGTCAGAAAGATTTAAAACTGTCTTTACCACTCCTTAGGGAACATATGTCTATGTAAGAATGCGTTTTAGTCTCACAAATACTAGAGCCACCTTCCAAAGAGAAATGGATGTTTCTTTTTCTGGTTACATAAATGAATTCATTGCAGTTTATCAAGATGATGTGACTTTGTTTTCAAGGAGTAGAAAAGATCACTTACAGCACGTGGAAAGAATGTTGATCAGATATATATAATATGGCATTTCTCTTGATCCAAAGAAGTGCCATTTTGGGGTGCAAAAGGCCAATTTGCTTGGTCATATTGTTTTAAAGGCTGGTGTCATGATTGACTCTAAGAGGGTAAAAGCAACCAGTAAGGTTCTAATTCCAAGAGCAAAGAAGGGCATCCAAACCTTCTTTGGGCAGATCAATTTCATTTGAAAGTTTGTGTCTAATTTTATTGAATTGACTCTTCCTATTACATGCATGTTAAAGAAATACCAAGTTATCCAATGGGAGGAGGCTCCTATTTAGGATTTTAAAGGAATCAAAGAAGCATTGAAACATGCAGCTGTCTTGGCAGCCTCGAATTACAAGAAGCCTTTCCAAATCTTCTCCTTTGCTTCTGAAAATACTATTGAATTTGTTTTGTTGCAAAAGGATGAAGATGGGGTTGAGAGGCCTATTGACCAATTGTGAACTGATCACATTTCATGAGCCCTCGACTAATGACTAGGATGTCATGCCACAACTTCTTAGTAATCCTTCTAATCATTCTGATATGTTATGTAAGAAATCTCCCTTTTAATCATTTTTCGGAGACCCTGCATAGCTAGATATGACATGTAATCCTTTTTGCTCTCGAGGAAACACCTTTTTCATCTTTTACACCTGCACTTTCATCATTTCATCCCTTTTCCCTCTCTTTCCTTTGCAATCATTTCCTGCATCCATTTGCTTTGGTAATTCCCATTTTTACGAGTTCCTAAACAATTCCCACTTCAAAATATTGATCATTAATAATCCTTGGACTCACAATTTAAGTTTCAAATCCATTCAATGGCACCTTACAGACATAGACGACAAGGAATTTCATCAAATAATGATGAAAAATAGTGTGGATTCGCGTCTCTAGGAGTATTGGAGTAAAAATGGCAGAAAAAAGGTGAAATGCACAGCAACTGTTGATTTTGCCCCTTTTCCACTTTATATCATAGCCGTCCATGTGTTTCCTTTGTGAAAATGCAAAGGAGAAGTACTGAGGTGATTCCCAAACAAGCGCGAGCCTTCCACATACCTTGGGCCCAAGAAATATGCCTTTTCAAATTTGAAAAGTCTCAGTGTAAATAGGAGCTAGCAAAAGCCTCCACATGTCGTCATGGTGCTCTTTTGATATGGTGCCCCAAAACAGAGACCCCAAATGAGCGCGGGCTCACCACGTGTCTCAGTCAGGTAAAGTTTTTATAAAAGTTGAAAGTTCAGTAGGAATTGCCATGTGTCTAGGGTCTGAGATAGTTTCCTTTGGCCATTGAAAATTTCAAGCAAAGGGTAGAGTGAGTGGAAGCCTCTAAGTGTCCTCATGGCGCTTCTTCAAAATAAAACTTAGGGGTCGGTCCCCAAATAGGCGTGGTCCCTCCACGTGTCCCAGGCCTCCAAAAATTTTCTTGAAAAGTCTAAGTATGGTAAGACCCGGTGGAAGGCTCCATGTGTCTTCATGGCACAACTTCAAGATGGTTCCCAAGAGTAGAGACCCTGAAAAAGCATGGGCTCACCATGTGTCCCAGGCCTTAGAATATTGATTTGAAAATTTGAAGTACAAAGCGGAGCTAGAAAAATTGTTAAGGTGGGACCCTGAGGCATATCCTCAAATGAGCGCCATCCCTCCACATGTCCATGGTCTGCCAAAACTGTACCAGCTACATGAAAAAATTGTCTAAGTATGGGAAAAGCAACAGAAACCTCCACGTGTCCCCCCGGCATAACTCCAAGGCAAAACCAAAAGGTGAATTTTCAAATGAGCACCATTCCTCCACATGGAAAAGTTTTGGGTTGAAGCGAGCCTTAGATTTTTAATGTGCCCCACCGAGCCGCATCCAACGAAAAAGGGCCATGTTTCCACTGATGCTGAGAAGTAAATTTGACCGGGAAACATACACCCGTTAAACTGTAAGATGTAGTAAAATCGCCATTTGGGCCCGGAAATGAATGTTTTTTCATGAGTAGAGAATTTGGAAATGTTATAAGGCTAAAATATGATCCTTCGAGCTACATCCAATCACATTTCCATAGGTATTTCGGACAAAAATGATAGGGACAACAAACATGACTGTGGAAAATAGAAAAAAGGAAACACCCGAGTTTTACACCCAAGTTACAGGCTCTTTCACATCGACAGAGGAATGAAAAATAAATTTTGGACTTTCAAGTGATCCTCGACCAAGGAAGGAAATGATCATGGCAACCAAGTAGAGGATAGAGTTTTTATGCATCAATACAAGAGATAGAAAACATGAAAGAGGCTATAAACTAAGGAATTTCAATGACAAATTGGGTGAGACTAATTTGAGCACCAACACAAACCTCAAGTTGAGGCAACATTTCAGTCATAAAAGCAATCTTTTCCTGCAAATTGTAAAAAATTGACATAGGGCCAACCCATGGGTAGGATACCTTGAAGCTAATCTTGAATGCCTTTATTTGAGTTGTGGCTCTAGATTGTACCATGCATGCCTCCAATATTTGAATCTTAAGTTGTAACTTTACATCTTAATCTATAGGATAGCCTCCATCATATGCATGCTCCTTCTCTTGAAAAGATGCATAGTTAAGTGAACCATCAAACTAGCCATGGATCTTCTCATAGAGATATGCATGTTGTTGATTCTCATCATAAAATGGAGTTGGAGGTGGATTAAAATAACTTGAATATGGAAAGTGATGTTGCTGGTGTAAGTGGAAACTCAACTGTGGAAACGAAACCATGATTGCATAGCTTCATGAATGGGAGAAAAATGGAATGGTGTTAAAGGAAACTAGATGGAAATGGGTAAAATTGAAGGTATGGAACACAGAGAGCAGGTCACTTTGACCAATGGAGTCGCTAGTTGTGCTTGGGTATACCTCCTAAGGCTAAAATTTCACTAAGAGCACAATAACCTAATGAAATGAAGTAAACACAAATACACACGCCTGTGAAAGATATGAATCTTATATTATAATGGGATACTTGTGAAATGTAGAAATTTCACCTATTGTCCCACCGAGCATGCCAAAAACTATTATCACCAAATTACTGCACCCCCCTTAATGGCTTGAAAGTGAACAAAAAATTTGGTGTGATTGGGAAACATGGGATCACCTCTCAAGCTATGGGACTTGGGATCAAGGTGAACCTCCAGAGATAGTTGGCTTCCTCTTCCTAAACTAAGAACTACACTACTCCTAATGCAAGATAAATGACTAACTAGACCTATGCTAACATTTCAAGAGATTAGGGAGAGAGATTTGTAAGGCAATAAAACCTATACTAGAAGTGGTGATGCACCAAGAAAGGGTTTTGATAGACTCGTGAAGGGTTAATTTGAAGAGGGTGTGTGCACCATAAGTCAACTTCACCTGTTGCAACTTAGAGAGGATACAAAATATCACAAACTAGGAAGCATACATTCCTTTTATTAAACTCAATCAGATAAAAAAGTTAACAATCCTCCAGTGAAGTAGGATGAACTTGATAAGGGTGAAAAAGCACCACAACTTAGCTGCATGTAATAATCCACCAAGTGATAAGCAAAATGAACTCCAAAACTTGTAAAAGAAACCCTAGTTGCACAGTTCACCTACAATCATGAGAGAGGCAAATAGAAGGAGTAAAATCATGAAAAGACATATAAATGATCACAAAACACAATTTCCATTAATTCAAGCACTTGCATAGGGCATCATTACATCAAGGAAAAGGCATAAGATGCCATTACAAT
This sequence comes from Taxus chinensis, assembly GCA_019776745.2. Lineage (NCBI taxonomy): Eukaryota > Viridiplantae > Streptophyta > Pinopsida > Cupressales > Taxaceae > Taxus > Taxus chinensis. Next base: position 541,836,737 of record CM034154.1, on the reverse strand, counting down.
TTGAGAAGAAAGTCTTTAGAGCCTAAAAATTCACAACATCTCATCTTGTGAAGAGAGGGGAAGATTAAAAATAATGTCTAACTCCTTTAAAATAAGCACCCCTTTTACATTTATAGAAAATGACTGAGTGGTTGAGAGAAATAAGGAAGAAACCCTAGAATCTAGGCTAGAATGTAGGAAACAATTCATCATTGTTGTTGGCCATGTTTTCTCATTTAATTGCACCTCCAATTTTCAAGGCACTACTCAAGGAATGAAAAAACCTGAAAACTTGAAGTGAAAAAAATCTGAAAATCCATATTCTCATGGCTCCCTGGCATAGTTCTCTTTCTCCTGGTTCCAACAACTATAATTTTGTAAAAAACGGGCAATCAAGGAGAAATTTATAGTCTTCTGAGCAAAAATTGCTTTTACAGTATCCTGAGTATTGTCCTCCATCATCTCGCCGAGTTACCAAAATGGCTCAGTGAGTTACCTCCTTATTTGGCCAATTTATGTGTTGTGCCATCACACCACCAATTTTATGTTGCATTATTCACTTCATATTTTGATTAGTGGCCTGATCCACAATCCATTTGTTTTAACATCCCCTATATCCACATAATAACTCCCAATGCTTCTTATTAGCTTCGCCACATAATTTGGGGATCTCCACATATATACTGTTGAGTATATAAAATTAATTGTGAAAAATACTCCATTGATCTTTAGACACGATAATCGAGGTCCTTTATTATCTTCACCTAGTCCTCATAATTTGGTGTTTTGGTTTAACCGTTTCATTCATTGGTCAGCCACCTCATACACATCACCTCAGAATTCCCCCAAAACTCCTTGTTGAATGACTCGGTGGGTGCCTTAATACTGACCAAGCTACATGGAATATACACCGAGTTACTCATTTTAGGATCCTCCCTTCATTGCCTTAGTGGTCAATTAACTCTTCACGTAACCCCACATTGACTTAGTCCACTCATGGATGGATTCCACGTGTGACTTGAATGAGCTAACAGTCCCTTCGCCCTACACTAACTGGATTAAATGGAAAACATCCCACCACATCGCCACTTCTAGCTCCGAGCTCCAACCATCTTCGCAACGTCTGACTCCCAAAAAGCCCAAAACTCCTCATTTTGAAGTTTCAGGATTTTGGGTTTCAAACTCTCCCATCTATCTTGTAGACTCACCTGATGCGAGTTTTGAAAAAAAAATTCCAAAAGCTTGAAAATAGGATACTTCCAAAATTAAATCATGCTCCATCAAAACTCTTTCGTAGCTTGTCATATACTCTGAAACTCTCTATAGCCCATTGAACGAGCTCTACTTTGGTAGTCTCTCCATTATGACTCAATCCAATGAAGTCTGTAATAAGCCATCTGCTTTAAGCTCCTTAGAATATCCACCTTAGCAATGTCATTTAACTGTGTACTTATGCCAATGTTGATTTGGATCAACGAATCACCTGTAAGTCGTATCCAATTTGGGCTCCTATGAAAGAGCTTGCCTAACCCTTTGTAATGTTGAGTGTGATGATCTAAACTCACAATTCACTCAATGAATGCTCCATTCACTCTTCCTTTTGAGTTAGATTTCACCTTCATCACCATCACAAACTGATACTCCATCATGGGATCATCATAAGCCAACACTTGAACTGTGAGCACCATTGTTTATCTCCTATTCCATTGACTCGTGACTGAGTCATGAATCTTGGCGATGCTGAATAATATCTTGGTTGTGAGATTCAAAATTGGTTAGTAGAGACTTGCTATGATGAGCCCAAAGCTCAAGCCTACCCTGATGCAAACCTCATTTCGTCAGATTCTACAAAGTTAAGGACCACCTTGTCGTTGTCTAACTTCAAACGACTATAAGCCTAGTCTTCCTTTTACATTGAGCTAACCCAGCATGGCTCCTAGCTTGAGCTATTTCCTTTCTCCTATCTGATGACATCCCTTAGTAAGCTGACCAAGCTCCTTTTGCCTACAACTTGATCCTTTTGCAGCAACATTTGTTTATGGCCTTGACTAAGACAATATTGACTAAACTTGTATAGACAAGATAACATACACTTCCAGAAAATCTTAAAACCATGATCTCAATACCACATACCTTGATACATCATTTTAATACATTATAGACCCTGAATGCTTTAGACAAGACTCATTTACTCTTGTAGTCAGACTTTGACTCACACACAAAAACTAACAAACTCATAATGCTATTGATAGAGCTTAGAACACATTTAAGATAGACTCAGACCTTTATTGGACTCATTATGGTAACCATAAAATTCTTCAAATAGATACTATAAGACAAACTCAGACACCTATCACTAAAAATGACTCAAAACTCATGGATGAATCAAACGACATACCTTACAACTTTTGATGTATCCCACACTCCTAGTCTCTTCAATTTTTCATGCACTGTTGCATTGAGGCACATATGATATTCTTTACTTTTGAGCCCTTCAACTAAGGAAAACATACTTCCTTAACCTAACTTAGATTTGTTGACCTTATTTTCCACCTTGATTGCACTAGAACCCTCTTTGACAACCTTAAATTGATCAGTTTCCATATTGAATACCTCTAACTTATTAACATCTTTATTAGTTTAACTTGCATGATTAGGTCCTTTGCATGCTCCTTTAGAATCAATCGTTTCAATGAACCTTCTCTTGCGTTGGCATAGTCTTTCTATATGACCTTATTTTTGTCACTTGAAGCAAACAACATCCTTCTTTCTTCTTGGATCATATGTTCTTAGATTCCATCCACAATCCTTGGCTCTATGGCCATACTCATAACATGAATGAAATTCACCATTGAATAAATCTACACCATTCCTAGGAGACCTCCTTTTACAATCACTATCTCTATGACCAAAATCATGACAAACAAAGCAATATCCATTAAATGAAGAACCATACCTCATAGCATTAGGTTGTCTAACTGGGTTAGACCATCTCAAATAAACATTCTTGGTCATATTCATATCATATCTAGTACTTGGACCAGCATCACCATCACTTTTCACATGTTTTCCTTCAAACCCTAGGCCTGTTTAATCACTAGCCACCCTTAAGAATTCTAAAATTGCATCAAGAGCTTCAAATTTATTCTCAAGTCTCTCATACATATTCAACCTACTAGATGCATTCTCCAAATCTAATTTTAGGGCTTTCAATTTTTCACATACCTGGAACAAGTGTCTTCTTTCTCCTTTAGGGCTCTAGACAAACTTTCCACTTGAGATTTCTAACCCTTGATAGTTTGATCATGCTCTATGTCCATATCCTTAATCTAAAATTATAAACAATCGATCAATGATTGAGCTACTTCATTTCTCTTCCTTAATATTGCGTCAACATCTAAAGACTTACCCATTTCTTGTGATTCAAATGATCTCCTTCAAGTTGCTAAAATTTCTGCACAAAGACCTACTCTGATACCAATTGTTAGAAGCACAATGGACTGAGAGGGGGGGTGAATCAGTCCTAAAAATTTCTCATTTCATTAACCATTATTTGGAGCAACCATTAACATTCATCCATTCACATATTTTCAACCATAGCTTATTAACTATGCATAATACATTCAAATAACCACAACACATAAGAGAGATCTCATAAAAACATATTTAAGTGGAAAAAAATCATGGGAAAGAAAACCCACTGAAACACAAACATTATATTGTCATGTTTCAAATTTAGTTAGGCACCAACCCCACAAGGAGCACCAACCCCTAATTTAGTGAAACACCTACTCCACAAGGAGGCTAACTAAGCACCAACTCAACCACATTATGATGATGATATCTATTTTTTTTTTCTGCCACAACTGATGGAGATCTCTAATTCAGGTCATAAACCTTTGCTTAAACCCTCATTTATTCAACTCGCCCTATCTTCTTCTTCTTGAACTTGTCTTGGCTCTAAACCTTTTCTCACATTCCTTCAAACCTTATTCAACCTGAAACACACTTCCTATTATCTAAAATCATATAATCATACCTTCCATTTACTCACACTAGGGTCGTACTTTTCCCTCCAAGAGAACTAGTCCACAAATGGACTTAAACAAGTACTTAAATATGCTTTCCTTCTTTCAAAATCAATGCAGGTTGGTTTTCCTCCTTTGGTTTTCCCAATTCAACTTTAAAACATTCCAATATAATCATAAAAATGTTCACATGTGACCCATATAGGTGGTCCATGCCCAAAACCTTCATTCTTGCACCAAAAACGCTCAAAACCCCATCACTAGGATGAGAAAAATCCACTCATATAAAGCCATGATTAGTCAAGCTCCCAAATTCACCATACATGAGTAATATAACATATAAACATCATACAAGGTTATAAATTTACTTGTACTAGTCAAATAAATTATAAAATTGACCCAATGGCTCATAACCTTCGCCAAACAATTGTTTCCAACACCCTATCTTCACCTTTGGGCCTTAAGAAAACCCAAAATGAACTCAACTATGACCGAATTACTGACTAAAATTGATCCTTTTGCCTAAAAATTGATCCTTTTACAGCCCCATCTTTATCCTTTTGCAGCAAAACAAATGTAATAGTATTTTCAGAAACAAAGGAGAATATTTGGAAAGGCTTCTTGTAATTCGGAGCTTCCAAGACAGCTGCATGTTTCAATGCTTCTTTGATTCCTTCAAAATCCTGAATAGGAGCCTCCTCCCATTTTATAACTTGGTATTTCTTTAACATTCATGTAATAAGAATAGTCAATTCAGCAAAATTAGACACAAACCTTGTAATGAAATTGATCTGCCCAAAGAAGGATTGGATGTCCTTCTTTGTTCTTGGAATTGGAACCTTGTTGATTGCTTCTACCCTCTCAGAGTCAATCATAACACCAGCCTTTGAAATAATATGATGAAAAAATTCGGCCTTTTGCACCCCAAAATGGCATTTCTTTGGATCGAGATAAATTCCATATTCTCTACATCTGATCAACATTCTTTCCAAGTGCTACAAGTGATCTTTTCTGCTCCTTGAAAACATAGTCACATCATCCTGATAAATTGATATGAATTCATTTATGTAACAAGAAAAAGCAACATCTATTGCTCTTTGGAAGGTAGCTCCAGCATTCATGAGACCAAAAGGCATTCTTACATAGACATATGTTCCCCAAGGAGTGGTAAAGGTAGTTTTAAATCTGTCTGAATCCTTGACAACAACTTGATTTTAGCCAGAGAAAACATCCAAGGTGGACAACAATTCAGATCTAATCACTAACTGCAGCATGTTTTCCATGTTTGGAAAAAGAAAACTGTCCTTTAATGAAGCTCTATTTAGATTTCTGAAGTCTACACAAAATCTGATGTCTCCATTTTTCTTTCTGACTGGCACAAAGTTTGCAACCCAAGATGAATACCTTGTGGGCTGAATGATCCCTCCCTCTTTCAATTTCTTCAATTCATCTTGAATTTTCATGGAGAGGAGTGGATTAATTTGCCTCTTCTTTTTTTTGAAGGGCTTGGAATTTGTTTCAAGAGGAATCTCATGTTGAAACAAGTCCTCTCTGTATTCTTTCAGCTCTGAATAAGACCAAGCAAGATAGTCCTAATATTTCTTCAATAGTTGAACATAGGACTATTTTTCTTCTTTGTTTAGATTGCTGCCCAAGAAAAATTTTCTTGGTTTATCATTAGTGCCCAATTTATGCTCTTCCACATCCCTTGAGGTATACATGTTTCTATTGATGATGAAATCATCATTGTTAAAATTTGACTCAAGATCAACCAACCCTCTAGGAATGGTGTTAGTTTTCAACTGGATGATATCCTTTCCAAAAGAAAGTCTCTCTTCCTTCAATCACACACACCATTGGTTCCCAATCAATATTCTAATCTACAAACTCACCTTGATTTTTTAAGAACCTTTACACTTAAGTATCATCATTAAACACTTGCCAATGCTTGATGTTGTCAGGGATAACTGGCCTACTTAACACTTCAATATTGTACTCACAATAAGGTGAAATAGTGTAATTTAAAATTCTTGACCCCAACACTGCCAACTTATCAGCAGCAACATTAAAACTCCTGTCATAATGCACAATGTTGAAGGAATCAAACATCTTGATTAGATCCCAAACTGCATGTTTGTACTGTTTCATCCGCTGATTTTTTGTAGCATACAGTTTTCTTATTTGTTTGACAAATAGCTTTGAATCTCCTATTGCAATGATGTCCTTGACACCATACTTCCATGTAATTCTTACACCCAACAAGAAGGCTTCATACTGAACAATGTTATTAGTACATTCAAAATTAAGCTTGAAGGAAAAATCAAACTCTTCCAAGCTAGGAGAAATCAGAATTATACCAACACCATGTCCAAATTTGGAGCAAGCTCCATCAAATAGCAAGGTCCAAGGGGAACCTACCTATTCAAGGAACTTTGACTGATCCATCTTGTGCTCCTTACCATCAGCAAACCCAATAAAATTATCAACATCAACAAACAACACCTCATAGGAAGCATTGTTGGGATCTTCAATAAGGTGTAACATCTTCTTTTCTCCATAGAGCTTGACAAGGCTGCCATCAATGGGAATAGTGGCAAAAGACATGTCCATTTGGAAACTCCCACCAACACTTGCATCCCATTTCCTTGATAATAACATACCCCATTTCGCAGGGCAATCAACAATCACAAAATCCAATTTTAAATTCCTCCCAGGATAAGATGCAAGTTGTACCACCAAACCCTTCACACAACAAACTACCAGAAATTCTCTTGAGTCCATGGCAGTACATATTCCATAGGATGTTGTCACTTTGATATCTAACTCATTCATGACTTCTAGAGGCATGACATTGTTGGTCCGAAAATATGTCGTGTGGACAGATCTATGGATAGACGAGCCAACAGTGTACAGGGCTTAGCCCCTCTTTGAGACAGCAAAGCAAAACTGGTTTATTACTATTTCTACTAGCAGGAACCTATGCAAGTCTCACAGATTCTACCTTTGGGGGTTGGGATCTCATCCCAGTAGAGTGTTCCAGGCTGCGAAAAGAAAGGAATGAAAGAGGGAGAAGAGAAAGAACAGATCCGAAGGGAGAAAAGAAATGAATTCCAAAGCAGAAAGGTCAGAAGATTTATGTTTTTAGTTTGGTAGTAAACAGAGCCAAACCTACTTGCATAAATAAACAAAGCAATACTGATAAACAAATGACGGAAAAGTAGACATGAATCCAACAGATTAAACACATACAGATCTAACGTAAGAAAGATCTAATGTATAACACAGCTATTGAGCAGAAAATCTGAATAATTGTATTACTGTTCTTTTCTGTTACAAGAAAGCTCAAAGTCTTTCTCTCCTCACTTCTATTTCTATCTAAAAAATGTTCACACTGAATACAACAAGTATTCTCATATTTATAGAAGATGAGGGAGAGAGAAGGCAAAATGGAGCCAACCACCTATTTACAAAGATATTTACAAAATATCTAAAAGTCATGTTGACTTTGACAACTTGGTGGATGACATCATCCCATGATGCAACATGGATGATGTCATCATTTGTGCCAACACATTTTAGACATTACGAAAAGAAAGTCGGAGAATAGAGAGAAGAAGAAGAAGAAGAAGAAGAAGCTACTCATCATCATCATCCTGCGGCCGAAAAGGGGTTGCCTGTTTCTGATGCTGCTCAGGTGATGATATGTGGAACTGAGCGCGGTATTCCAAAAACTTGCTAATCATCGGCCCAAATTGATCTTGTGACAGATCCTTGTGCCGTTCACTGATTGCTTCGCAAGTCTCCCGCTCGTTTATGAGCTTTTCCGAGAGTTTGGAATAATCTTTCTCCGCCTCGATAAGGAACCCGATGAAGTCCCTACAGGCCAGTAGGTTGTTGATAGATTCAGTGTCGAATGTGACCTCTGGCCCTGTCCCTTGAGAAGCTATCTCCTTGAAGATCTGGATAGTGTCATCAGCTGATCTCAAGGTAAGGGAAGGAGTGAGCAACCCTGGAGTCATGGCGAGGACAATTTTCTCCATTTGATGCATTGCATCCAGGGCCTCTTCCTTTACCTTGTCTATCTTTTCTAAAACAAATTCCAGCTAATCTATCTGATAGTCCAGAGTGGACATAGTTTTGTTGAGGGCCCTTGGATGACCGAAGACTCCGAACTTGACCAGATCTTTGACTGAACAGTCGAACATTTGTTGGAAGGTCTCGTGTTGGAGTCTAGCATGTTCTAACTCTTCTGATATCGGACCTGCTAATGCTTGGAGTTCCTTATTCGCCTTCTCGATGTTTAGGTATAAACTGATATACTCGGCGATTACTCTTTCACTATCCTTGAGGATATGGCTCCTCCAAGCAGAAACAACCATACCCTGCTCACCGATCTTTGAATACTCATTGATCTTCTCCTGACTAAGCAGCTCAGGAGTCTCGGCGGTAGTTGTGGGAGGTGCACTTCCCATCTTCTGTAAGGCTTGAAGCAGGTATTTGTTCTGCTCCTTCAGTAGCCTTTTCTCCTCTTTTGTTTCCTGAAGCTTTTTGCAGAGTGCATCAACTGCGGAAAGAGCTTCCCCCTGGAGACTTTCAGAGGATGTCCCCATTGTGACTTGGGTCATGGTGAAATCTGTCAGCGACAGATCTTCTTTCTCTTTGAGGGGGTCAGGGTACACTATTTCCATGACTCTCTCACCTGCAGCGCTCTTCGAGAAGCGTGTAACCGGCTTGTGCTTCTTTTCTCCTTTAGCCGGAATGACTGAAAAGTCCATCGGAGCGATGGGGACTTTCCTCTTTTGTTGGCTCAGCTACTGAGAGATCCAAGCTGGTCCTATAGAAGAAGGACCAGAGACAGAGGGGGAGGCAGCAACGGTAGAAGAGGGGAAAAACGTGGAGACACGGGGCGGCGGCATGGAAAGAATAGCTGAAGAAATGTCCACGGGAGGAAGGGAAACCGCAACTGCATAAGACATAGGAAGGGAAGGGAGCTCGGAGATGAGGGAAGAAATAGAGGAAGACAAATCAGCGAGGGAGGAGAAGATAGATGAAGAGGCAGGGGAAAGGGTAGAAGAAGGGGCAGAGGACACGACCAAAGGGATGGTCGTTTGAGTCACTCGAGGAGGGGAAGGAAGAGAAGAAGAAGGGATAGAAGGGACCTCTGAAGTTGTAGCGACGCCGACATCCTGGGTGGATGGGCGTATAGGACTATCCTCTGTCAATTCTTCATCAAGAGTTATAACCTGTTCTGGCTCTGAGGGAAGAGGACTTTCAGGGGCTTCCTCCTGAATGGTGCTAGGTTCACCTTCTGCACCTTTGCCTTTCAGCTGCTTCTTTGACCTTGGAGGTGCGTTACCCAAAGGGGAAGTTGTGAAATCTACCCCAAGGTAGATTAGTCCGTTCATGCGGCACCAATGCTCTGTTCTCCGCATAGTCTCCTTGACCCTCTCCTCAATTGTTTGAGGAGACTTATTCCTATCAATGGCCGGGAAGGGCCAATTGTCCCCATCTGTGTCATTATACACCTTATCTACTTCATCTTCCGTAGTCTGGAAGCCTTCGGGGACAATGGCCACTCCGTATTGGATGATTTCTGCCAATGCCAAGCGAGAATGATCCTTTCTTCTGAGTTCCACCTCATGGAGAACGTCAATGTAAATATCCTCAATTTGAGGGACATGGATCGGATCGAGCTTCGCTTTTGGCAAGTAGCTTCTTGGGTCGAAGGTAGGCCTGGCTGGGAAGTCATGCTTCAAGTTAAGTAGCTCCAGCTCTACGAACATTTCCTTCGCCTTATGGTGGGTGGAGCATGTGTATCGGCCCACTTTGAGGGGAAAAGGAGTTCCACCCTTCTTTCTTTTGAGGCACTTTTCATGGTACGTGACCAGCTGCCTTGACAGTTCTAGTAGAATCAGCTTAGGCCCAGCATACCTTGGTAGCCTGGTTGGCTCTCCCAAAAAGTTGGCAGCCCTCAGATAGGTGAACGTGGGAAATTGGGTGAACAGGGCCCCCCATTTCTCTGTGACTGCCACTATGTTTTTGGTCGTCCGGCTGTGAGTCATGTTTGGCATCAGTAGGCAGATGACCTGATAGAAGAATGCATCATTAACTTTTGTGAAATGTTGGATGCTATTCTCCAGCCTCAGCTCTGGGTAGTAATCAAATATCTTGGCCTGAGGCCATACTCCACTTCGGTTCAGCCCCGGATAATCCCTTTCAGATGCAGCAGTGTAGACTACGTAGGAGTTCATATGGAACACTCCTATTGTGGCGAGATGTTGTAGCTGCTCAGATATGGTGCTGCTTATTATTTCCCCCCAGCAAAAGCGCTGATCGGGCAAATTCTTATTTATCGTCTCCAGGTACCGCAGCATCCACTTATGGAAATAGTGGGCATCTGAAAGCCTGAAAACTCTGCTCAAGAAAGTGATAGTATCACTGAGTTCCTCTGAGAAATCGCTTCGGTGGATAGTCTGAGGCCACCGGGTCACCACCTTCTTGTTCTTTAGGTAGACCTCATTCATCAACTGCATGCACTGGTCTTCGTTGTCTTCCCAGGCCTTGATGCATTCCTGTATGCTAACAGCCATGTAGTTCCAGTGGTGAGGGATGCCAAGCATTAACTCAAAGTGATGGGCAGTGAGGTTTATGACTGCCTCGCCCTTACTGTTCTCGACACATCTTGTGTCTTTGTTGTAACATTGCGGAATCACTATCATGAATTCGTTGTTTACAGCGCTGACAGGGATTCCTCTGGCGAAGTGCAGGGAACTACCTATTAACTTGTCCATCCATGGACTCCTTGTAACTTTTTGAGTCCTAATCCAGAACTCATCCATGTCAATGTGACCCAATTCAGAGTCTCTGACATCCATACTGCACTCAGCCTGTGATTCGAGCATCCTGACCCTCTGATATTTGTATTTCATCTCTTCTTCTGTCAGCTTAGCCTTTCCTCTTGGTTTGGTGGGTTTCTTGCTTGACGTAGACATGTGTTCTTTCAAACTCAGTTGCTGATCTGCATGAAGAAGAAGTGAGACCCAATCCAAAAAGGTTGAATTAGTCATTTGATCTTCCATTGGAATGCTAGCAGAAGAAAGAGTTAGAGATTTTAAGGCTTAGGGCGCAGGAAAAATGCAACTGGCAGGCCAATAGATAAGGCGCACAGAAAGGAATGTTGCAGAGGTTATACTGGCGCCAAAGGTGCATGGCGCATGGATGAAGCAGGTTACATTTTATAGCAGGCGCATGGAAAGAATATGTTATATGAAGGTTCGGTGCACCCTTTGGCGCATGGATGGATTATGTAACATTAACAAATGGTGCGCCAAAGGATTTGGCACGGCACATGAAGGGTTTACACAACATCATGTTACTGCAATGGAGGGTGCGCCCGCGCCTTGATAGCTTTATACTTGCGCGAATAAGGCTTGTGTTACATGAAAGCTGGGTGCGCTCCTTTGGTGCATGGAAACATTATGTAGCATGGATAAAGGGTGCACCAAAGGATTTTAAGGAGGCACGGGATTTACACTTGTAGCATGCAAAAAGGGCGCACTTTGAAGGTGCAGGTTTTAATCATGTAACATGGTGGGTAGATGCGCCAAAGGGGCACAACTGTTTTAAGTGTGACAAGACGCGCTAGTGCGCCATAGAACTAAACTCATTGCTCAATCATTTTCATTCTTTCTTCCATTTCAAAGATAGCATGGACATATAAGGCTTCATATAAAAAGTTTGGCAGACCAAGCCCTTTCAAAACAGCTCCCTTCCAGCAGATCCGGAAAGAGGGAGGGAAAGGAGGAGAAAAAGAAGAAAGGAAGACAGGACAGCACGAGGGAAACTAGCTCAAACCATTCTTATTTTAACACCGGCTAGCAAACCACAACGCAGACCAAGAACACAGACCAAGAACACGCAAAGAACCGAAAGCACGAAAATGGAGAAGAGGGAGAACCTCTTACCTTAGATATATAGCAAAAATTTGAGAGTGGGTCCACAGGGTGACGAAAATGACGAAGCAGAGGCTGACAAGTCCAGAGTGATCACGTGCTCGACAAAAAGAATGAAAATGACATTTGGCGCGCACTGATATATATAGAAAAACTTGTCATCAATGCGCCAACCACTTTTGAAATGGCGCATGAAAGTTGTTGTCAACAGGAGAAAGCGTGCGCCCTTTGGCGCACCAAAACTTTGTGTTGCAGCGAGATTATGTGCGCCCTTTGGCGCACCGAAAAGTGGAGCAACAAAAGTAATGTCAACAATAAGGCGTATGCGCCTTGGCGCACGCAAAATAGACTCAACATCCTTTGGCGCACCGAAAGATGTGTTAACATGGAAAACCATGCGCCAAAGGCTTTTAAGGGGGCGCATCAAAAGCTAGTGTTACAAGGAAAATCCATGCACCCAGCCAAAAAAGGCTCAAAAAGACTAAGTTCAAAAACTAGATTTCCCGGGAAGGGATTTTACAACGTTTCGAACACAAGGGATCCCTAACGAGGGATTGAAACAAAATTTTTGGTATGGTTATCGGTAAAATTGCCCTTGTCAATTTTACGGGATAACAGCTGGCTCCTTCTGGGGAGTACTCCTGAGTGAACTCAGGGGTAGAGAATCCCAGATCACATGTGCCTATCCATTGGGTATGGAGTCAAAAACAAGGGGGACCGGAGGGAGAACAAAGGAAACACAAAACTAACCGAAAGCAAACACACGACGAAAGAAAACACACAACAAAAAGCAAACAGTACAAAGAAGAGAGCAAGCTCTACTTCCTGAAGATCTTGAGATGTTGCCCGCTATAGGGAAGTAGGAGTTCAGCTCCATCTAGATATGAGAGATAGAAACTATTCTCTCCATTGAGTTGCTTGATTTTGAAGGGCCCTCTCCATAGGGAATCAAATTTTCCGTGCATGCCCTTTTGCTCTCTTCGCTTCTCCCATAAGAGGACGAGATCTCCCACTTGAAAATTTCTCTGCTTGGCCTTCTTGTCAAAAAGCCTCTTTACTTGATTCTGATGCTCAGTGATCCTGTCGACCACTCTTACTCTCTTTTCTTCAAGTTCCGTAAGATACATGATTCTCTTTTCTAGAGAATTCTGGAAAGTTTCATCTTCGATTACTCGTGCCAAGTGTAGAGTAGGAAGTTCGGCAGAAATGGGAAGTTCGGCATCAGTGCCATATAACACTTGAAAAGGTGACATGCCGAGAGATCTCTTGGGGGTAATGCGGTCCGCCCACAAAGCATCGTACAAAGACTTGTGCCACATCCACTGATTCTCATCTACTAATTTCCGTATGATGGTCACCAAGTTCTTATTACTGGATTCCACCTGACCATTTCCCTGAGGGTAATAATCCAAGGCATGTGCTAAAGTTATCCCATATTCATAGCAAAAACTAATAACTTCCCGCGAGGAGAAGTTAGAAGCATTATCAGCAACGATTTTGTTTGGAACGCCGAACCTGACAATGATATTTTCTTTGATAAAACTACAAACCACCTCAGAAGTGGCATGCTTGACAGGTATGGCTTCCACCCACTTGGTGAAGTAATCCGTTGCTGTAAGGACATAGCTATGTCCAGCACTCGATTGAGGATTGAGTGCGCCAATAAAATCAATTCCCCATTGCCTGAATGGTTCATTGATGATGACCGGCCTTAGGGGAAGGGCAGCCAACTTGGGCTTGCCGACAAATTGTTGACAGGGTTCACACTTTGCCACCCAGGTAGCCGAATCTTGAAAGAGCATTGGCCAATAGTACCTGGCTCGAATGATCTTGTGTTCTGTCACGGAAGAAGAAAAATGGCCTCCACAGGCTGAATTGTGAAAACTTTCCAGCAGTTTTACTTGTTGGGCTTGTCAACACATCGCAGGAAGACACCGTCTATCCCGTGCTTATATAAACCGTCATCCCAGATGACATATTTAGCTGCTCTGAGCTTTATAGTGTGCTTATCCTTTGTGGTTAGGTGTATTGGGCATTCGCCGTAGGTAAGGAAGAAAGTGATGTCGGAGTACCACTCGTCACTAGTTGCAACAAATAAAACTAGAGGCAGAGAATCAGGTTCCTCTAGAGGGCTTTGCTCTTTGTCGGTACAGTCCTCTTTTCCTTTAGGACCTTCTAAATTTTCATTTTCAGCCATTAGCTGACACAGGCCTTTGCCCCTCACCAGCTTGGTAGGTTTAATATCCAGGTCATATTCCTGGACCTTTGCGATCCAATTCCCTCTCAAGCTTCCTAACTCCTGCTGAGTTAGAATTGATTTTACCGCCGTGTCAGGGACCAGCACCACCGTATGCGAGTTTAGAATGTAATACCTGAAATTCTTCACTGCTTTGACAATGGCAAAGGCATGCTTTTCCAATTGAGTCATCTTCAACTCATGAGGCTTGAGGGGAGAACTCATGAATGCAATCGGGGATTCAATGTCTTCTGAATTCTTTTGCATTAAGATTGTAGACACAGTATGTTCTGATGCGTAGCTATACATGATGAAGTATTTGGAGAAGTCGGGACATACCAAGACCGGTGCATGGGCAACAGAAGTTTTTATTTCTTCAAATGACTTTTTCCCTTCCTCACTCCATCTGAAAGTTGGTGACCCCTTCATCATGTTTGATATGTGGCGAGTCTTTTCGGCAAACTCAGGAACAAAACGCCTAAGAAAGTTCACCTTTCTGAAGAAAGAATGAACACCAGTCTTGCTTGTAGGCAGAGTAAGGCTCTGAATAGCCTTAACCCTTTCAATATCTATCCTCGTTCCTTCTTTGCTAACCACATGCCCTAGAAACTTCCCTTCCGTAACCCCAAAAACAAACTTTTTGGGATTTAGGGAAATTCCATGTTCTCGGCACCTGGCCAGTACTTGCTCTAAGTGATCGCAATGATCACTTCGTTGTTTAGAGAACACGGTCAAGTCATCTAAATAAACTACAATGAATTTCCCCATCATACCTTTAAATGCGAAGTCCATGGCACGTTGAAAAGTAGCACCAGCATTAGTTAGGCCAAAAGGCATCCTGCTGTAGGCAAATGTACCCCAGGGAGTAGTGAATGCTGTTTTGAATTGATCTTCAGGTGAGACTTCAATCTGATTGTAGCCTGAAAAACCATCAAGCATGGACAGCATCTCTGATCCAGTTACTGCTTGCAGAACTTGATCCATTATCGGAAGAGGGTAGTTATCTTTCAGTGAAGCTTGATTCAAATTTTCGAAAGTCTACGCATATGCGTATCTCGCCATTTTTCTTGCACACTGGCACAATATTCACCACCCAAGTGTTGTGATGGATAGGGAAGATGATTCTCACATCCAACATCTTCTGAATTTCTACCTGGATGGTGCCCAAAATCTTCGGATTATAGTGCCTTTGCTTCTGGCGAAAGGCTTTGACATCTGCTTTCAGCGGTATGTCATGTTGAACGTTCTTTGGCTTGAAGGACTTTAGATCGGCATAGGGACCATGCCAACACATCCATATATTTCTTCAGCAACTTGACAAATTTCTGCTTCTCTTCAGGCGTGCAACATTTGCCAATGTTTACAAATTGCGGATGTGCCTCAGAACCTATATTGACTGGTTCTATTTCTGGGGATGAGTCAGGAACATCTTGCTTCTTCTTTTTCATAAAACGGTCGTGCCTGTCAAACAAGCGCTCCAGAGAAACCAGGCCCTTTGGAATTTTATTTCCTTTAAGCTGACATATGCCGTCCTGCTCCTCTGATTCATGGTTTTGACTGTTGATTGATTCACGGCATGTAGAGGTGGATCCTTCAAAATACAACTCATCAAAATGTTCTGATTTTTCTAGAAAGGCAATGAGGTGATTATCATCGTTGAATACCTGCCAATGCTGAGAGTTGTCTGGCACACTCGGGTGGAAAACCACTTCAATGGTGTATTTGTTCATTTTCAAACCCGGGTGCGGGAGCATGAGAGATGCTGAAATGGCCAATGAATCGGCCATGTCATTTTGAGCTCTTGGAATTGCCCCTATCGAAAAGGCATCAAATTCCTCAATGTTGTCCCATACTATGCGTTACGGTAGTGCCTGAGCCTCTCATTTTTCACTTGGTAAATCCTTTTGACCTGATTTACAACTAGCTCAGCATCACCTTGAACTTTCAGATTTTTAATTCCCCTTTCCTTTGTGGCTTGCATATCGAGTAACAGAGATTCATACTCAGCAGTCTTGTTAGTATTGAAAAACTGCAACTTGAAAGAAAGAGGAATTACCTCCTCTTCGGGAGATATTAGCACGATTCCGGTGCCACACCCACTAGTCACGCAACTGCCATCAAATTGCAAGGTCCAGATCTCATTAAGATCCTTTTCTTGAACAAAAATGCCCTCTGTACCCGTCTCGGTAGACAAGAAGTAGTTCCTCATCCCTGATGATTCAAAAAGGATTTGGGCTTTGGGGTCCTCAGAGCTAGTAACCAAGTACTTCTTTTGCGATTCTGGTTCTAAAGTCTGCATCACACCTTTGACGGGTATTCTAGCTTTAGACCAGTCCATGTGAATTTCTCCACCAACTTCGCTGCAGAAAGCTTCTTCCCAGCAGAATTCCATAGGCTGCTGGAATATCAGCAACGAGGACTGGTCATCTTTACCCTCTTTATCAGGGAATGCTGTGAACGCAAATTGCACGTCTTTGATTTGGCCAATCAATGGCACTTGCTTGGTCTCCAAGGAGTAACATCTGCCGAAAGGTTTGGTAAGAGTGAGGCCTAAAGCATGGGCGAACTTTCGCCGGCATGACGTTATCAGAAGCTCCGGAATCAATTATACAGTTGCTCAACTTATGGCCGTTGATTAGGAGAGAGAGATAGAAAGGTTCTATCTTACCTGATGTAGATGTTGAAGCAACATTTATGCGGGATTCAGGGGGAGTGGAAAGGATTCCTTTTGGGGAAACTTGTTTAGACGTAACAGCTTGACTCTGAATATATTTAGTTAATCTTACAAGCTGTTCGAGATTTGACTGAAGGTACTCGGCTTCAGACATTTGGATCTTGGTCTTCTTAGCATGATCTATAATATCAAACGTGGCCAAGGGTTGCGTTGGTGAGGGAATGAGTCCTTCACTTTGCGATGGTGGAATAGGGTTTACTGATCTTGATAGGAATATGAGGGGACTGATTCGAAGGAGAGATGGGCGGAAAAGACTTCTTTGCAAAAGACTTAACTGGGAATCGAGTAGGAAGAGGATTACCTCTTCTAGCAATGGTTGGAGGCACGTTTGACATGACCTTCTCCTTCTGCACATGGGCAGCAACTTCTGCTTCCTTTCCTTGCGAGTGGGTAAAAACAACGTAGGATTGTCCGCTTGCATAGCCCTGAGTACTCTCTTCTTCATCAGATTCATCCTCATCAAATTCCATGTATTCCAATAGTAGAGTCGCCAGTCGGCTCACTGACATCTTGATCATCTTCATCTTGAGGCGAAGATTCTTCATAGTACTGCTCTTCCTCTTCAATTTCGGCCAAAGCATTGACCGGAGGAGCTTCAAGCGCCAACCATGGAGCAGTTGCAGGTAGACGCGGTCTTTGTGAAACATTATTGGGAATGAAACTCCTTCGTGGAACGTCTCGGTATGAAGAACTAGGAGCCTGGGCCAACTGTTTTTTTAATGCGAGCAGATCATTCGCCATCTTTTGGAATGCCGGATCAGATGAAGTAGCAAGCGACGGATCTGAAGATTTGGACTTTGATGATTCCTTTCTCAACTCGCCAGATATTATCAAATTGTCTTCTATCCGGATGGCAGCAGCCTGAGCGAGACGTAGAGTAGCTACTCACTCTTGAAGGAGCAAGAAGCTGACTTTTGAGCTCATGGAGTTCACGAAGAAACACTTCTAATTCTCTGGTGTTGGAAGCATGGCAGTAGGGACACGGTTGATTAATGCATTGAACCAGGCGACAAAATCATGCATAGTCTCATTGGCCTCTTTCTCCTCTTTCTTCAGGTGGGTGATCCGTGATAGCAATGCAAATGCATCTTCTGAAGGCTTGTATCTGTCTTTAAAAGCTTCCCGCAAGGTTTGCCCAACTGGTGATAGATGCAGCTGGCAAATGTTGAAACCATTCGGCTGCGGGCCCTTGTAGAGTTTCCAGAAAAATGCAAACCGACACATCTTCGTGAGTCACGTCCAAAATACTGCATGACATAATGAAAGTAGATATGTGGGAATCCGTGCTTTGATTTCCGCTCCCGTCGAATTTAGGAAAATTCTTTTTGTTTCCCGTGAGGGAGCACGTGAACTGGATGTGGCAGTGCGAGAGGACCCATTAGCGTTTCCCCATGGTACTGCCATTTGAAAGGCTGGAAAAAACACACGAGCTGGGAGGGTGGTTCCACTGAGCGGCAAGGCACTACAGAGGGATGTAGATGCTCCTTGTAAAAGACTTTTTCTTCGTGGAGGTGAGACACTCCTGGATGACCGGCTAGCCGAGCTTAACACTGAAAAACGTTCCGGTGTTACGCTGAAATTGTGCCTTTGAAGCAGATCGAAAGTAGGATCAACTTCTCCACGGGCTCTCCTACTGCACGTAAAAGGTTCACTTGCCAGCGTACCTTCCAGATCTGTGATATTATGGCGCAGATTTAAACTTTATTTTTGGGTGTACTTGCTGATTTTCTGGTTTTTCTATCAAAAACCAGCAGCATGCACTTTTCTAGATATTTAGAATACTATCCTCCTCGAAAAACTGATTGCAGTTAATGACAAATAGTAGCGAGGATAAGATGGCAGGGAAAAATAGCAGGCTGATTTTCAGATCTGATCTTTACTTTTCAGAGGGTTTCAAACTTTTTTAGAAAACAGTCAAAAACTCAGATCTACGGAAAAATGTTAACTTTGATAAAAACTCAGCAAACCTAAAGATCTGTAACTAGGCCCGATCTATGGATTTCAGAAGAAAATTTTCAATTTCGGGCACTTTTGCAAAAAAAATTTGGATTTTCAACAAAAGTTCAGATTTGCAAACTGGAAGCGATTTTCTTATATTTTTCTGATTTTATATTATATCACCACCATAGATCTGACAGATCTATTCGATCCCCAGCGGAGTCGCCAAAAACTGTTGGTCTGAAAATCTGTCGCGTGGATAGATCTATGGATAGACGAGCCAACAGTGTGCAGGGCTTAGCCCCTCTTTGAGACAGCAAAGCGAAACAGGTTTATTGCTATTTCTACAAGCAAGAACCTATGCAAGTCTCACAGATTCTGCCTTCAGTGGTTGGGATCTCATCCCAGTAGAGTGTTCCAGGCTGCGAAAAGAAAGGAATGAAAGAGGGAGAAGAGAAAGAACAGATCCGAAGGGAGAAAAGAAATGAATTCCAAAGCAGAAAGGTCAGAAGATTTATGTTTTTAGTTTGGTAGTAAACAGAGCCAAACCTACTTGCATAAATAAACAAAGCAATACTGATAAACAAATGACGAAAAAGTAGATATGAATCCAACAGATTAAACACATACAGATCTAACGTAAGAAAGATCTAATGTATAACACAGCTATTGATCACAAAGTCTGAATAATTGTATTAATGTTCTTTTCTGTTACAAGAAAGCTCAAAGTCTTTCTCTCCTCACTTCTATTTCTATCTAAAAAATGTTCCCCCCGAATACAACAAGTATTCTCATATTTATAGAAGATGAGGGAGAGAGAAGGAAAAATGGAGCCAACCACTTATTTACAAAGATATTTACAAAATATCTAAAAGTCATGTTGACTTTGACAACTTGGTGGATGACATCATCCCATGATGCAACATGGATGATGTCATCATTTGTATCAACACATTTTAGACATTTCAAAAAGAAAGTCGGAGAATAGAGAGAAGAAGAAGAAGAAGAAGAAGAAGAAGAAGCTACTCATCATCATCATCCTGCGGCCGGAAAGGGGTTGCCTGTTTCTGATGCTACTCAGGTGATGATATGTGGAACTGAGCGTGGTATTCCAAAAAATTGCTAATCATCGGCCCAAATTGATCTTGTGACGGATCCTTGTGTCGTTCACTGATTGCTTCGCAAGTCTCCTGCTCGTCTATGAGCTTTTCCAGGAGTTTGGAATAATCTTTCTCCACCTCAATAAGGAACCCGATGAAGTCCCTACAGGCCAGTAGGTTGTTGATAGATTCAGTGTCGAATGTGACCTCTGGCCCTGTCCCTTGAGAAGCTATCTCCTTGAAGATCCGGATAGTGTCATCAGCTGATCTCAAGGTAAGGGAAGGAGTGAACAACCCCTGGAGTCATGGCGAGGACAATTTTCCCCATTTGATGCATTGCATCCAGGGCCTCTTCCTTTACCTAGTCTATCTTTTCTAAAACAAATTCCAGCTGATCTATCTGATAGTCCAGAGTGGACATAGTTTTGTTGAGGGCCCTTGGATGACCGAAGACTCCGAAATTGACCAGATCTTCGACTGAACAGTTGAACATTTGTTGGAAGGTCTCGTGCTGGAGTCTAGCATGTTCTAACTCTTCTGATATCGGACCTGCTAATGCTTGGAGTTCCTTATTCACCTTCTCGATGTTTAGGTATAAACTGATATACTCGGCGATTACTCTTTCACTATGCTTGAGGATCTGGCTCCTCCAAGTAGAAACAGCCATACCCTGCTCGCTGATCTTTGAATACTCATTGATCTTCTCCTGACTGAGTAGCTCAGGAGTCTCGGCGGCAGTTGTGGGAGGTGCACTTCCCATCTTCTGTAAGGCTTGAAGCAGGTATTTGTTCTGCTCCTTCAGTAGCCTTTTCTCCTCTTTTGTTTCCTGAAGCTTTTTGCAGAGTGCATCAACTGTGGAAAGAGCTTCCCCCCTGGAGACTTTCAGAGGATGTCCCCATTGTGACTTGGGTCACGGTAAAATCTGTCGGAGACAGATCTTCTTTCTCTTTGAGGGGGTTGGGGGTACGCTATTTCCATAACTCTCTCACCTGCAGCACTCTTCGAGAAGTGTGTAACCAGCTTGTGCTTCTTTGCCCCTTTGGCTGGAATTACCGAAAAGTCCATCGGAGCGATGGGGACTTTCCTCTTTTGTTGGCTCAGCTGCTGAGAGATCCAAGCTGGTCCTATAGAAGAAGTACCAGAGATAGGAGGGTGAGGCAGCAACGGTAGAAGAGGGAAAAAACGTGGAGACACGTGGCGGCGGCATGGAAAGAATAGCCGAAGAAATGTCCACGGGAGGAAGGGAAACCGCAACTGCAGAAGACATAGGAAGGGAAGGGAGCTCGGAGATGAGGGAAGAAATAGAGGAAGACAAATCAGCGAGGGAGGAGAAGATAGATGAAGAAGGCAAGGGAAAGGGTGGAAGAAGGGGCAGAGGATGCGACCAAAGGGGTGGTCGCTTGAGTCACTCGAGGAGGGGAACGAAGAGAAGAAGAAGGGATAGAAGGGACCTCTGAAGTTGTAGCGACGCCGACATCCTGGGTGGATGGGCGTATAGGACTATCCTCTGTCAATTCTTCATCAAGAGTTATAACCTGTTCTGGCTCTGAGGGAAGAGGACTTTCAGGGGCTTCCTCCTGAATGGTGCTAGGTTCACCTTCTGCACCTTTGCCTTTCAGCTGCTTCTTTGACCTTGGAGGTGCGTTGCCCAAAGGGGAAGTTGTGAAATCTACCCCGAGGTAGATTAGTCCGTTCATGCGGAACCAATGCTCTGTTCTCCGCATAGTCTCCTTGACCCTCTCCTCAATTGTTTGAGGACCCTTATTCCTGTCAATGGCCGGGAAGGGCCAATTGTCCCCATCTGTGTCATTATACACCTTATCTACTTCATCTTCCATAGTCTGGAAGCCTTCGGGGACAATGGCCACTCTGTATTGGATGATTTTTGCCAATGCTAAGCGAGAGTGATCCTTTCTTCTGAGTTCCGCCTCATGGAGAACGTCAATGTAAATATCCTCAATTTGAGGGACATGGATCGGATCGAACTTCGCTTTTGGCAGGCAGCTTCTTGGGTCGAAGGTAGGCCTGGCTAGGAAGTCATGCTTCAAATTGCGTAGCTCCAGCTCTTGCAAACATTTCCTTCGCCTTATGGTGAGTGGAGCATGTGTATCTGGCCCACTTTGAGGGGGAAAGGAGTTCCACCCTTCTTTCTTTTAAGGCACTTCTTATGGTATGTGACCAGCTGCCTTGACAGTTCTAGTAGAATCAGCTTTGGCCCAGCATACCTTGGTAGCCTGGTTGGCTCTCCCAAAAAGTTGGCAGCCCTCAGATAGGTGAACGTGGGAAATTGGGTGAACAAGGCCCCCCATTTCTCTGTGACTGCCACTATGTTTTTGGTCATCCGGCTATGAGTCATGTTTGGCCTCAGTAGGGAGATGACATGATAGAAGAATGCATCGTTAACTTTTGCGAAATGTTGGATGTTATTCTCCAGCCTCAGCTCTGGGTGGTAATCAAATATCTTGGCCTGAGGCCATACTCCACTTCGGTTCAGTCCCGGATAATCCCTTTCAGATGCAGCAGCGTAGACTACGTAGGAGTTCATATGGAACACTCCTGTTGTGGCAAACTGTTGTAGCTGCTCAGATATGGTGTTGCTTATTATTTCCCCCCAGCAAAAGCGCTGATCGGGCAAATTCTTATTCATTGTCTCCAGGTACCGCAACATCCACTTATGGAAATAGTGGGCATCTGAAAGCCCGAAAACTCTGCTCAGAAAAGTGATAGTATCACTGAGTTCCTCTGAGAAATCACTTCGGTGGATAGTCTGAGGCCACCGGGTCACCACCTTCTTGTTCTTTAGGTATACCTCATTCATCAACTGCATGCACTGGTCTTCGTTGTCTTCCCATGCCTTGATGCATTCGTGTTGGCTAACAACCACGTAGTTTCGGTGGTGAGGGATGCCAAGCATTAACTCAAAGTGACAGGCAGTGAGGTTTATTACTGCCTCGCCCTTACTGTTCTCGACACATCTTGTGTCTTTGTTGTAACATTGTGCAATCACCATCATGAATTCGTTGTTTACAGTGCTGACGGGGATTCCTCCGGCGAAGTGCAGGGCACTGCCTATTAACTTGTCCATCCATGGACTCCTTGTAACTTTTTGAGTCCTCTCTAACCCAGAACTCATCCATGTCAATGTGACCCAATTCAGAGTCTCTGACATCCATACTGCACTCAGCCTATGATTCGAGCATCCTGACCTTCTGATATTTGTATTTCATCTCTTCTTCTGTCAGCTTAGCCTTTCCTCTTGGTTTGGTGGGTTTCTTGCTTGACGTAGACATGTGTTCTTTCGAACTCAGTTGCTGATCTACATGAAGAAGAAGTGAGACCCAATCCAAAAAGGTTGAATTAGTCATTTGATCTTCCATTGGAAAGCTAGCAGAAGAAAGAGTTAGATATTTTAAGGCTCAGGGCGTAGGAAAAATGCAACTGGCAGGCCAAATAGATAAGGCACACAGAAAAGGAATGTTGCAGAGGTTATACTGGCGCCAAAGGCGCATGGCACATGGATGAAGCAGGTTGCATTTTATAGCAGGGCGCATGGAAAGAGTATGTTACATGAAGGTTCGGTGCGCCCTTTGGCGCATGGATGGATTATGTAACATTAAAAAATGGTGCACCAAAGGCTTTGGCGCGGTGCATGAAGGGTTTACACAACATCATGTTACTGCAATGGAGGGTGCGCCCACGCCTTGATAGCTTTATACTTGCGCGAATAAGGCTTGTGTTACATGAAAGCTGGGTGCGCTCCTTTGGCGCATGGAAACATTATGTAGTATGGATAAAGGGTGCGCCAAAGGATTTAAAGGAGGCGCAGGATTTACACTTGTAGCATGCAAAAAGGGCGCGCTTTGAAGGCGCAGGTTTTAATCATGTAACATGGCGGGTAGATGCGCCAAAGGGGTGCAACTGTTTTAAGTGTGACAAGACGCGCCAGTGCGCCATAGAACTAAACTCATTGCTCAATCATTTTCATTCTTTCTTCCATTTCAAAGATAGCATGGACATATAAGGCTTCATATAAAAAGTTTGGCAGACCAAGCCCTTTCAAAACAGCTCCCTTCCAGCAGATCCGGAAAGAGGGAGGGAAAGGAGGAGAAAAAGAAGAAAGGAAGACAGGACAGCACGAGGGAAACTAGCTCAAACCATTCTTATTTTAACACCGGCTAGCAAACCACAACGCAGACCAAGAACACAGACCAAGAACATGCAAAGAACCGAAAGCACGAAAATGGAGAAGAGGGAGAACCTCTTACCTTAGATATATAGCAAAAATTTGAGAGCGGGTCCACAGGGCGACGAAAACGATGAAGCAGAGGCTGACAAGTCCAGAGTGATCACGTGCTCGACAAAAAGAATGAAAATGACATTGGGCAACGCACTGATATATATAGAAAAACTTGTCATCAATGCGCCAACCACTTTTGAAATGGCGCATGAAAGTTTTCTGTCGACAGGAGAAAGCGTGCGCCCTTTGGCGCACACAAAACTTTGTGTTTCGCAGCGAGATTATGTGCGCCCTTTGGCGCACCAAAAAGTGGAGCAACAAAAGCAATGTCAACAATAAGGCGCATGTGCCATGGCGCACGCAAAATAGACTCAACATCCTTTGGCGCACCGAAAGATGTGTTAACATGGAAAACCATGCGCCAAAGGCTTTTAAGGGGGCGCATCAAAAGCTAGTGTTAAAAGGAAAATCCATGCACCCAGCCAAAAAAGGCTCAAAAAGACTAAGTTCGAAAACTAGATTTCCCGGGAAGGGATTTTACAACGTTTCGAACGCAAGGGATCCCTAACGAGGGATCGAAACAAAATTTTCGGTATGGTTATCGGTAAAATTGCCCTTGTCAATTTTATGGGATAACATACATTACATGATGCACCAGAATCAAACATACATTTGTGAAGTAGTCTATCCTTTATGATCAAAGTTGTAAGGAATGGATCAACATTCAATTGGGAATCAACCAAGGATGTCCCCAAGTATACCTCAGGTGTTTCTTCCAAGATCCTCTAATGTTGGTGGTGTTTCAAAGTCTATAATGATTTGAGGAGGAGTTTCAAACAACGTTTACATTTCTGCTTGGGGTACTCTTCTCCTCTTTCAATCCCAAGTACTCAAATGTTCTCTTCTTGTACTCAAGAATCCTAAGCAACTCAATGATTGGAACACTCACTTTGATTTGGCTCAATACCTGGGCTATGTCATATGGAACACTCTTTGGCAAGGCATCATTGGAATGGAGACAAGCCGATTCATTAGATGGCATGGGATTCTTGGCAGCTTGGTCATGAGGAGGACTGTAATTTTTTCTTGGGACAACAAAGCTTTTGGCAGGTGTTTCTCTTCTAGGAGATTCTTTGGGAATACTTGTAAGCAAGGGTGTTTTAGGTTTGGCTTGAGGACCAAATCCCTTAACAACCTTTCTCCTAGTGTTATACTCTTTCTCTTGAGCCACAATAACATTCATTAAAAATTGTCTATCTTCCTCCTAAGGGATGCCACCATCATACTTCTTGATCATCAAATCTCTTAAGTATTCAAATTCATTGTTAGAAATTTAAAAATATTGCACTACATCAACTTCAAGAGTATGAGAGGGAAGAAGGATTTGTACCCATTTGATGCAATCCCAAAAGGTTACATCTGTCCTTGCACTTATTACCTCAGTTGATGTTACTCCTTCTTGTGAGCTTGAAAAATAACCTGCCATGCAAGATATCATCATCAGTATCATCATCATTATTAGATTCACCATCTTGCTAGTCCACTTCACATGGAGGATGGGGCAGAAAACACCTATCACACCAATCAATATCAGAAACTTCCTCAATAACAACAACCCTAGCAAGTTAGGGGATCAGGTAACACTCTTCTTTCACGTGCTTGAGGATGTCTATTTGTAGACCCCATGGGTCCTTTCCCTCTATCATCTACCCTTTGATCACACCTAGGATGATTGGAAAATCTGTCATGATTTTGTGCTTTTTGCTAACCTTGTGAAGTCTACCCAATTCCCTTCTCATCTTTTACCAACTTGTAGGAAATATCTTTGATAGCCTCTGCCAAAGTTTTCACCACTTCCTCCAAGTCTACACTCTTGCTTGCTTGATGCTTGTCAGGGTTTATCAACTTTACACCATCTCTCTTGAGAGGTTTCCCAATTTCTTTGATATTGTTTTCAATCTGCAGTGCCATGGTGAAGGCCTGCCTTATAATTTGTAGGGTTTTTGTCTCTTAAGTAGTAGGTTGCCTTCTTATCAAACGCATTTGCATATTTGATCAAGCATGACTGATCAAAAGGCCTCAGATTAAGAATTAGCCTTCTCAAAGTTTTTTTAAACCTTATGTTGAAGTCATGAACTGATTCATTGGGGTTCTTCTTGATATTTTCAAACTCAAACAAGAGAAACCTAGGATCAGTCTTATCACCATATTGCAATCTGAATGCATTCTACATTTTAGTCCATGAATCAATAGAATTATCAGGAAGAGCCTTGTACTAATCCCTTGCATCCTCTTCTAGTGTATGAATGAACAATTTAACATACACATCTTCAAACTCTATTTCAAAATCCTCCATCGTGTTAACAAATAGTTTGAGATGCTGATCACCAGTTATTGCATTATTACCTTGGAACTTTGGCAACCTATTCCTGACATCTTGTGGGACAACATTTGGGTAACCATCCATTCCTCTAAAATTTATAGGACCAATGGTGTTAACAAAAAATGGAGGTCCATGCTGAGCCATATTGTTTTGAGGTGGTGATCTTGGGGGTGACACAAGATGATGAGTAGTGCGAGGTCTTTGGGGCTCAAGAATGTGGTACACAAGATTGGTATTCTCTAGGTGCTGATTTCCTTGGAAAGTTTAACTAGAATTGAAACACATAGGTGCAGATTTGAAAAAGGAACTCACTACGTACAACAGAAGGACCTTCACTAGTTGAAGTAAACAAGTTTATGAGAAGATTGCTTGAATCAAAATCACTAAAAGAAAAGTGATAATCCTCTACTAAAGGCTGATCTCTCTCACTAATGGATATACCTTTGCCTGATTGTCTGACCTTCAATAACCTTCCAAAATTTTCTTTCCTCTAAAACTGTCTTTCCCAATTCTTGAAATAACTTTCTACTTGGGTCCCTCCTGAAGAGAGATCTTCTTCCTTCTAGTTTTGCAGAGATTAGCAACACAAAAATAAATGATAGAAAGCTAAGACACTAGTATTTATCAAGATCAAATCAGAATGGATTCGCCACTAAGGACTTTCACCCTAGTTGTGCAAATGCACTAAATACTCTGTCAAATACCTATCAGCACTGAAAATATTGCCAAACTTTATAGATCAGACCTTCCTTTTCCTGAATCTATCAACCAAAAATGCAAATGAAGTGCAACTACTTCTGAGAAAAAAGGTTTGATATGCATTCAAATATCTCAAATATGATATGCACATGGATTAGATTGAACTAAGAATGTCCTTGGCAATGGCGCCACTGGTGTTGGTACCCAATTTTTTTCTCCTTTTCAGTCTGAGAAGCATCAAAAATATGACATGAAGCTTGAAGACAGATAGATCATGATGTATGTCATTTTGTAGTCAAGGATGTGATCTAACTGACACTCAGATTTGTGGAGAGATGGATAGCACTCAAATAGGACTTGATCTTGTCCTAACTGTTTTAGGTTGTGCCTTTCAACCAAGGTAAGAGAACCTATTTTGTAACCCTCAAATGGTGAAGGAGATGAATATATCCCTCAATTTGTGTAAATAGTATGAAGGGGCCTTGGGAAAATATGATCAACACTCCAAATCTGACTTTCACAAGTTGTCACTTCCTGATTATGGAGATAATTTCAATGCAAGGCAAGGGTTATTGAAGACATTTTGAAATCCTGATCTATTCTGCATACTTTAGCAAATGGATTTTGATCTTCTGTGGGTATACAGGTCAAAATAGGGGTAAAACAGAGTGGGATAAGTTGTTTAGAATGATTTTTGGTGGGATATTGACAAGAAAAACTTGATTATGCTAGATCTTTGACAACCTCTATAACATTTGAAACAGATATCAGATAAAATGCTTCAAAACAGTCAGGATGTTCTTTCAACCAAAAGAGATACACAAATGGAGGCCCAGGTTTGCACTCTTCACACAATCTTTGAGACCTCAACACAAAATCTTGAGTTAAAGGACTCAATTAAACATCAAAATCTTTGATCAAATCATGCCTAAGGTACCCCCAAAGGCTTACAAGCAATCTCTGTGAACAAATGAAGGTGAAGTGATTTTAAACTGCTTATTTTCAATTTCGGATGAAAGATCTTATGACAAATGAAATTGCAAATGCCACTAAACTATCAGTAAGGATGATATTTGTGTGATTCCTAAATATTTCAATGCAAGATTGCAACAAGAACAAAGAAAACTGTTTGTAGACATTTAAACATGATAACAAACATCATATTTTGCCAAAATAACATAGATTAATTCAAAATCTTGTTAGATTCATCAGTAGGGGAGATGTTTCAGGAACAATCTCATAGCTTTGTGATGGCTATACACTTGTAACCAACTCAACATGAATGAAGATCTAACACAGAAGACATTAACTAGGTTTTTTAGAGAGGGTTCCTCAAAAGATGAGATTCTCTCAAAATTTTCTCGTGATTTTCAATTTCTTGACCTTTTGCATGTCTCAAATTCATGTATTATATATATTTCTATTACTTTTGATCCTTCTTTCCCAAGAAAAGAATATCCTATGGCATCTTAGTTTGTTACAAAAATTCACTCATGACTTTCTAAAAGTGACATTTAACCAATTTTGTGAGGAGGAGATGCCAGGAATTCAAAAAAGAAAATTATTACAAATCTTCATCATTCCTTGTCATGGGAGCATGTATTATTCCTTTGGCACCCATAGCATCTTCCTCTTCCATCATTTCACCTTTACACTTTCCAAATTTGCCTCTGCAACTTTTGGATCTGTTATTTCACGTTTCTGCTTGAGCCTGAACAAAATTTCATTTCAAAAGTACCTCGAATCTGTAAATTGATATTTTCAAATTGATTCCATTGATCCTTGAAGGCCAAAATGAAATGAATTCACAAAAAAAATTGGTGAAAATTGAGGCATAAAAATTGCATCTCCAAGCTTCCTGGAGCTCAAATGGTGGCTAAACTGAAAAATGCATAGTTATCATTGATTTTCCTTTCTTCCTTCAATCTGAGCCCTCCACATGTCACAATGTGATTAGAAATGGGTTTAGGATCATTTTTTGACATTTCAACACTTTTGGAAAAATATTAAAATTTGACATTTTTCTCCACCCCTCTGCCCTTGACATTTGGTGCTGACACATGGCACAATATGATTAGATCCAGGGTTATGGCTCAATTTTACACATTTCCACCTTTTTGGAAAAAAGGAAAATTTCACAATTATCCCCGCGGACCTGCACCTCCACTTCTGTCCCTGACATGTGTCGGTCATTGATTTCGCTGCAGGGCCATAACTCCCCTTTTTGCTTCATACTTCCTTCACAAAATTTCAAAGTTTTTCAAAAAACACCAGCGGAGCTCGCACTCCCCTCTGCCATTACTTAGCAAATGGATCCTAGAAATGTCAATACTTCAGTCATAAGATTTTGAAGTCATAACTTCAGTGCTTGTCAAGGTATATCTCATAAGAGTGAAGCTACCAATGCATGGTCTTAGATATCTCAACTCATAGGATGTGTCTTCAAGAATAGTATTAGGTTTGTGATAGGTATACAAATTTGAACTTATAAGTATCAGTGTAGGATCTTATGTAGTTTGTGTTTGAGGCCTAGTTGAGTCCTCCAAAGTTCATGATCATGTTCTTTTCTCAAAAGTATCAGGGTACAATGGTCTTTGATGGTATTCTAGACCTCAAATTGGTTTGAAGTATGGCTTTTCTAAAACATGAATAATCTTGCATCATGTAATCAGAGGTCATTTTTGTCTTCATATTTCTCAATAAGGTCATTGATAAGATGTGTTATGACTTAAGTGTGTCATGAAGATGTCATCTTCTTAGTCAGGGGACTGTGTAGAATCTTGAGTTGTCATTGTTGGTATAGAGTTTTTGTATAAGGAAAGAGTAAGTATGTAAAAGTTTCAAAAGCCAAGTCAATGGTTCAAATCAAGTCATGAGTTTCAAGCATGAAGGATTGATAATTCTATAGGTATGGAACATGGATCAAGAAGGTCTAAGTGTAATGTCTATTTTCTTTAAAGTTACTAATCTAGTTAAAAGTAAAACTTGGAGTCTAAATCAATACAAGGAAGCTTATGTAGACCTTCAAATTGTGCTTAAAGTGTCTTAACCTAATTTGAGTATGGATGCATTACCCCAAGGGATGAAGAGCTTGAAATCTCACTATATCAGTGAAATGGTGAGTTTTCAGGAAGAAAATGTCATCTACAAGTATGCTTGAGCATGTTGAGTCAGAGGGTACTCTTGTTGATCTTTGATTATCATGTAGGTGTGTCACAGATATCAGTCCAAAATGAAGGAGATGAAGCATTTAATAATTATAAGTAAAGGTTGGAATTTTGTTTATGGTTTCAAAAGAAAAGTTAAATTCTAGGTTGTTTCAGTCAGTTTTTATAGAGGTAAACAATGAATGAGGAGGTTAGATGTTTGAAGGACAAGATTTGAGTATTGTAGATATATCTAGTATTGTTGTTTAATTCTTTTGATAAGGAGAAGGTTTTCAATTTTGGTTCAATCTTCTTTAGTGTGATAATGGTAGTCTACATGACACATGATGTTTTTACAGTCAAGTGAATGTTGACTGGAAAGGGTTGAGTTATTCAAGAGGAATGTTGAAGCTCTGAATTAGTTATAGATGGAAATGTTTTCTCTAATTGGCCATGAAGTAGTAATATCTCACACTAAATAGGGTCAAAAGGTACTATAAAAACCTATTGACAATATGATAGGTCTAAATGGTGCAAGTATAATGCCAAATAATGTTGGGAGGATCTGAAAAAAGTGTATGATCAAGTCTGTTAAGGATATAAAAGAGTGTTTCCCAGGTTATGGGACAAGCTAATCACAGGTGGGGAGTTAGTTATTTAACATCAAAGAAAAAGGTTGATGATATACATGTGTAATAGAAGGATTGATGTCTCTCAAAAGAACATCAAGGGCTATATGGAAGATAATCATCTTGGCTAAAGCACTGTAAAAGGGTATTGATACTCTACATATCAGTAATAAGTCATCTAATGCAAGGAGAAGGGTATTGTGATATGATACTATGACAAAAAGAATGTTAAGAACACTAAGTGTGCTTCAATGAGGACTGTGAATATGTATACTCCCAGGGGGAGTTAGTTATAAGGTGTTTTAGTCTGTGCAAAAGTATAATGTGTCATGCTTCTCTGACCTGTAAGTGGTCATTTAGGGCTAAAATGATGACTTCAATAGGTGTACAAGGTTGTAGGGTCTACTTACAAATCCTTCAAAACTTTAAGAGGATGGTTAACATATCACTAATGGGTTATGATATGGCCTATGCCATCCAAATTATGGGCATAAAATTTGTATATGGTCTGCAAAACTCATAGAGATACGATTTAGTGATGCTTTCAGGTATGGAAGTGAGATTACAAGGACTTTTCTGAGTCCTCAAATCCCTTGTTTATGTTAATACCCATGAAAATATCATGTTTGTTTCCCTAAGATATGTTAATACAAATATGTAACAGAGCATGGATATGTCAAGTGCTGAGGTGTGAGCTATGTGCTTTGATATTTTATCAATGTCTTCATACCATGGTCTCAGTCTAAAGTTTGTGAGGACACAATTAAGTCTTGAAAGTTGTGGTAATCAGTGGTCTCTATAGTGAATTCATTGCTCTTGGCAAGGATAAATGTGAGTCTTGATGTTGAGATGTATGATCAAGGAGCCAAAAGGTTATTAAAATATTCATGTGCAAGTATGTTAAAGGGGTTTCAAGTGTATATGAGAGGCAAAGCATTAGGCAAGTGCTAAGTATGTATGATCTTAATGCCATCCATCTAGTATATTTTTTCTAAAGGTGTGATTTTAGGATGAAGAAGTAATATAAATGACTGAGATAATGATTTCTACAGGTATGTATGTGTGCTAATGCAAGGGAGTTGATAGAGGATTAGGTCTGAGAGTGATGTTTAAGATAAGGGAGTTATTTATAATCATTGTGTCAGGAGATTTAGGTCTAAGATTATTGGAAGAATTGTGTGGTAGAAGAGATGATGTTTGCAAGATCTTGAAGACTAAAATTTTTACTCAAAGAAGTTGAATACACTGAGAGAAAACTTCAGGACAATGGACCAAAGAGGTTAAGCCCTTCCCAAGGCAAGAAATCAAGGTAAGAACCTCAATTTTTGTGTTTTTAGTTAGAGTTAGATGCTATGAGCCTAGGGGGAGTATGTGAAGGTATTTTTGTATGATTGATGTTATTTTATAGCATTGATAAGTTTTTCAAAAAGGAACTGAGAATGTTATCTAGGGACAATGGTCCTAAAGATGATATGTAAGCATTGAAGACTGAATTTGTGTTCTTGAGCATGTACATGGCCTAGAAAGTGATATGAAATGTGAATGAAGGAAAAAATGGAGACCATATGGTTAGGGGGAGGTAGTTTGCATGTTTTATTAGGTCCATATGGATCATCATTTGTTGTTGTTGTTGGAGTTAAAGAAGAGAGGTTTTCAGTCCCAGGGGGAGCTATTGGAGTCAAGTAAGTTGTTTTTGCATTGTTTTCATTGTTTCTAGTCATGTGTTGTCATGTCTCATGTCATGTGTAGACCTTTTTCATAGATTTCAAAGGGGGAGGGAAGCATCAAAAACATGGAAATGAGGTCATGTAGGTGTTGGTCTTAGTTGGTTGCCATCAATGTTTCTTGAATGTGGTTGTCCATCAATGAAAAAGGGGGAGATTGTTGTCCATTGTGTTTTTGTGTTGTCATTGATGTCAATTCCATCAATTGTAAAAGGGGTTTTATGGTGTTGCATGTGTCTCCATGTGGTGTTAGTCAATGGTAAAACATGAAATTTGATTGGTAGTGTCATGTTTTACGAGTTGTCATGGTGTCCTGAGTCACAGTATGAGTCCTCCTAAGGTGGTTGAAGGTTTTTATGATGTCAAACATGGTTGGTATGATGTTTCATGAGTGTCTAAAGTTATGCTTGAGGTCATCAAGGTCAGGTCATAAGTCTTTAGTGTTGAGTCAGGTCATTCCAAGCTTATTTCTAGCCCTAGAACATGAAAAATGAGTTGGATATGTGAGATATGGAGCTGATTAGTCTTTTATAAGCATGGTATCAGAATGGTGGAAGTTTACTTGAGGTGTATGGTGAGTTTCAAGTAATTACTCAGTGGTTTGGAGGTGTTTCAGGGTCCTTTGGAAGCAAGCAGTTGAGAAACAAACAAGGAAACACATGTAAGTCTTAATGGCTAGAGAGTTTGAGAGCTATTTGAGATATATGGTGAGAATGGAAAGTTATAAGATGTTTTCATGATGCTTCATGAAAAATTTCATGTCAATATGCTAAAGATTTTTGAAGATATGTAAGTTTTTTGAAAACCGGGTAAGTTGCAGTGTGTTTTTAGAGCAAAAGTGGACCTTTTGATGCTCGTTGTGAATTTTTTTCTTTGCATGGGGACCTAATATATTTAGCATAGATTCTTAGATCAATTATGAAGTTTTAACAAAAATAATGAGGTCATTTGATCTTCACTTTTTTATGAATGATCGTTAACAAGGTAAAGTGGTTTGAAACCCTAACTAAACCCTAGCTAAGACCACATTAGAGAAAACTGGGTATACATATTCTATTTTGATTAGTTATGAAAAAGTGATGATTGGATGTTTTAGACGACTCTTCCATCTTTCCATAAAGTTATATTAGAGAATGTGACTGTATGTGGGACCAACCTGAAAAGTATTATTTATGAAGAGTTCCAATTTAACGAAAAAATTTCCACATAAGGTAAAGACTAAATTGATATTTATGTTAGCCCTAAATTTTTTATAGATTTAAATGATAGTTTAAGATAATTTTGAGATTATAAATGGTAATTTTTTTCCTATTTATGAAGACTAGTTTTTGGGGTAGTTTGGAGCAGTTTGTGGTAAAATTGACATTGAAGGAGCTACAGAAGGAGTTAGGAATCTATTCAAGTTTTGTTGTGATCCTGGGTCAGAGGTATTTACAATGGTATATTTAAATTTTTATTTATATATGTTATTAATAAGTTATGACCTAATCTATGAGGGTAAAATTTGGAGGATGTTTGTTCTAACAGGGTGTTAAGTGGATTCATGAGGTAAAGTGATGATTATGAGTTTTTAAAGCTTGGTAAAGGTTTCAAAGTGATTATAAATCATTTTTAAGGGCGTTCGATGATTTTTTGAGCTTGGAAATTGTTTTTGAGGTGATGGATCATGTTGGGCTAATGGTCAATTTTTGAGTCATAGAAGGCTTAAGAAGTAGTTTGCAAAGATTGTCTTGGTTGAAGACCTTACACTTGGATTTGGAAGGAGTCCCAATATGCTATGGAAATATAATTTAGAGGGATTTTTAGTGGTATATATATATTTATCTTGGTGTGTTTAATTGATGGATCTTTCTAGTCAATTTGTGGAGAAGAAGGTATGTTGGATTTCAGGATAGGTTTTCTAAAGATGAAAGATGGAGTTGGTTGCGGAATTGTATAGATTTATTGATGATATATATCACCTAGAGAGTGAAGAGGGATGCATTTTTTTTATTTTGAAGTAATTTTTAGGTATTTAAAGTGACAGAAAGGGTGTAAAATAGTTTAGTTTTCAAAACAGGTTTATGGGCAACATGATTTGGATAAGATGAAAGTTGATGCGGTTTAAGAATATGTATTTTTCATGATTTTTATAATACATGGATGTATTATAAAGGTCGTGATTATTTCATAGAGTGGTCACTTGCCATATTTGAGTTCATCTTGGGTGTTCTTAAGGCCCAAAGGTGAAGACAGGGTGTTGGAAACAACTATTTGGTGAAGGTTATGAGCCAATGAGCCCAATTTATGATTTATTTTATTGGTACAAATAAATATATGACCATTTATGATTATTATATGTTATCTTAATCATGTATGGTGAATTTTGGATCTTGAATAATCATGGTTTTGATATGAGTGGATTTTTCTCATTCTAATGATGGGTTTTGAGCCTTTTTGGTGCAAGAATGAAAGTTTTGGGCATGGACAACCTAAATGGGCCATATGTGAATGTTTTTATGATTGTATTGAAAAATTTTAAAATTTAATTGGGAAAAAAATGAGGAAAAATTACCTACATTGATTTTGAAATAAGGAAATAATATTTAAGTGCTTGTTTGAGTCCATTTGTGGACTAGTTCTCTTGGAGGGAAAAGTGTGACCCTAGTATCAGTAAATGGCATAAATGATTGCATGATTTCAGATTAGAGAAAGTTCACTTCAGGTTGAATAATTTTTCAAAGGCATGTGATAAAAGGTTTATAACCAAGAAAATTTCAAGAAGAAGAAGATTGATTGATTTGAAGCAATGAGGGGTTGAACAAAGGTTTGTGAGCTGAATTAGAGATCTCCATCAATTGTGGCAGTAAAAAATAGTTCAGAGATCATCATCATCAGATGGATGAGTTGGTGCTTAGTAATCCTAGGGGGTTTTACCCTCCTTGTGGAGTGGGTTCTTCACTAAATTAGGGGTTGGTGCTCATTGTGGGGTGGGTTCCTCACTAAATTTGAAACATGACAATATAATGTTTGTGTTTTCATGGGTTTTCTTCCCCATGAGATTTTTCCACTTAAATATTGTGTCTAAAAGCTCTCTCTTATGTGTCATGGTTATTTTAATGTATTTTGCACACTTAATAAGCTATGGTTGAATGTATGTGAATGGATGAATGTTAATGGTTACTGCAATTAATGGTTAATGAAATGAGGAATTTGTAGGACTGATTCACCCTCCCCCCTCTCAGTACATTATTCTTCCAATACATATCCCTCCTTGGTGGAAAACCTAAGTTTCCCCTATGTATTATTTGACTTTTGACAAAGGAAAAAATGGACATAAGGGGTCTCCCAAGTGCACATTTTCCATTTTTGGAAGATGGGTGTCACCATTGCACTATTAAAAATACTATGTCGGAGTTCCATTTTTCCCTGAGAGCTTCCCTTGGTATTTTCTAGGCCAAACTTATATCATATTGAGTTGTAAACACCAAATTAATATAATACAACCATTTTAAGGACCTATATCTATCTTATATTTGAAATTTAGGCCCTTTTTCAATTCCAGTCGCGGGCGGTTTCTGGAAGGTCAAAATGTCACCAAAGAAAAATATGCCTTTTTCTCTAACTTAACATATGGAACATGTAGAAGGTCCAATTTAATCCACTTTTTCATTTTAATCATTCTAACTCTTCTTGGAACACCAAGAATCCTTAGTTTAATCTTGACTAGGATCGAGGGTCTTTATCTGCACTATTGAGCCAATTATGCAAATCTACTCCTTAGAATCCCTTGAATTGTTTTGCAAAATGAATTATACATCCTTAGATTTCCAATGATTATCTAATTTTTTTCTAACTCTTCTGGAGGCTCCTGAACCATTTGAAAGCTAAAAAGATGCTTTTTAGGAAAGAACAATTCCCATCAGTGGCTAAAAATAGCTCAGTTTTGGAGAATATGTTCGCGAGGTTTCAAATCTTTCCTAAAATTTCCTAAATCACTTTAGTTCATGTTGTATCTCCTCCACACAATTCCTAGTTGGGTTGTGCCTCAATAGTAATCTTTCGAGGGGTGTCCACTAGTGTGAAAAAGCCTGAAAATGGCCCTTTTTGGGCCTCTGGGAGCAATTCCTTATGAATGGTTATGAATGAATCCATGAATCACCTCCCTGCATATGAAACACACTTGAAAATCACATTATCACATTCTTCCTGGCCATTATGAGGGTAACATAGTAATTGAGTTGGTTGGAGGACAAGTTTACATTGAGTCAAAGAAGGATTTTCGTATGTGGGATAAATTGTCATGACAATGTTTTTGAATTTTTCATGCTAAGAATTTTACATGACAACATATAGCTTTAGCTTGGTGACTTGTTCTAGATTTAACATAATGAGGAAAGGAAAAACAGGAAATCTAGAATCTCAATACATTATGTGGACTAGTGCCTTATCCATTGGGATTATATAGAGTCATAATAGAGACATACAATGAGGCTTCCTTTATTGAAATCACACACAACAAGAAAAAGGGAAATAAAACACACAAAAAGAAATAAACACATAACAGGAAAGGGAAATGCCTAACCTAAAATCACCTATGGTACAGGTGGGGGACAACCCACTTTTGCTAAATAACTTTTCATATTTTTGAACATGTTACCTATGCACCGAATGCAGTTTCTTAATGAACCCATATACCGGTTCAACAAAGTATGAATTTCTCCTAGAGAGGCCAAAATGACCATATTTGTAGTCAATGATCAAACTAAAGTATTTGTTGTCCTCGCCAAACTAGAAATTTATTTAGAAGGGACAATCCATGTCTTCACTCATTTGTGTTGGTGCTCTTTGATCTAGTATCTCATGACTGCCAAAATATTTATTTCTAATCATTTTTATCTCATCATATTCTTCATTAGGCCCATCATTGATCATGTGATCTTCACTTATTATGTCCTTTATGGTCATTTATTCCACATGATGATCTTTGATAAACATTACATGAACACCATCAATGACTTCTGACTAATTTAATCCACTTTATTTGTCCAATGTTTTGATTCCATTACATGAATTAAATTATTAGGATATTCATGAGTTGTAAAAAAACTCTCTACAGTGGAGACTGGGAGCTTATATATGATATTATCTACATGAGGTTCCCACAACTCATTTTCTTCCTTCGATGCATCATGGATACAATATTTCCTGATAGATAGGAAAGAGAAAACCTCGTGCTTACATCCATCAACCATTGTATTAAGAGAGATATCAGATTTTTCATCATTGTCTATTTCATCATGACAATTTTTTGACTCAACTGAGAATTCGTAAATGGATTCATACCTATCTTGCATTTTCATGGCTTGCATTTGGAGTTCAAGGCTGAGCCATGCATATTTTGTTTCTTCTGTAACTCTTAGCATATCTCGCACATATTCCTTTTTCAAATCTTCCAAATGATTATCATAAATTATCCTCTCATCTTCATGGATGACATCTTCAATGAGAGGCTCAAAAGTTTGTTTTATCAATACACTGACCACCAAGAGAATATTCTTCTTAAAATGGAAATAAGAACACCTATTCTTTAAGAAAAAATATGTTGGGTTATTTTTCAGTTTGTAACTCATCAAGAATCACTTTATCTTCCTAGTGGCCTGCATCATTTGGTAATTTTGGGTTTTTCTCTCATAATTCAATATCTTTCCACTCTTCATCATTACCATTACCCAACTGAAAAAGAATGTTTGGTCTTATCAAGATATTAATTTCAGCCTCATATTTAGATGTTATGAAATGATTTCCATTCCCATTATCCTAATACAAGATATTAGCTCTTGGATCTTCTAATTTTTGTACCATGTATTTCATATTTCTTAACAAAAAAAAATTATTCATTTGTCCCTTAAATAGAATGGTTGCGGAAGACCAATCCATTTGGATTTCACCTCCCAAGTCTCAGAAAAAACTTCTACTTAGCAACATTACGAATGATGTTGGAATATCTACCACCAAAATAGTCAACAACACTTTCTTATCTAGAAATTCAACGAGAACCAGATGTGTATACTTGATCCTACCCACAAGTGGGAATTCCTTTGAATCCATAGAGTAGAAATGACCATTGGTCTGAGTCAAGTTAATTCCGAGAGAATTGGAAAATTTTATGGGCATTACATTATAAAAAGCACCTGAGTCTATTATACAATTATTCAGTTGGTATCCTCCAATGCGAAGGGAGAGACAAAATGGATAAATATTATTGGTCTTTGATGCATTCATAGGAAGCATATTCCGAGATGGAGGAGTAGGTGGAATTGGTAGTAGTCCATTGGAACTATGAACCACAATATTAGGCTTTGATGTAACACCTCATTATTACACTTCATCAAACAAAAGGAAACTTGTTTTTTTTTTATAAATTTAACCATTTAATTATCTTGATGCCTTCATTGATTAACAATAAACAACAAATTAATCCAACATTAATTAATGTTTATAATCCAACCAAACAATCCATGATAACCATGTGTAACCACAGGGGTTTACATATCCCATCTTATTACCCTCATACACTCATTATGAGTCAATATACCCAGTATATCATTTGGTTAAGCCTTATTACAAGCTGAGATAAATTGTGATATATTCTTAGCATCCTATGGAAATTCACTACTTTAACTATCATCCTAATCTTGGCACAATAACAAGAGGGCTTTGTGAATATACAATGCATCTAGTTACCTGCACTACTATGCACATAGTTTGTGGCATCACGCTAGATATCCTGGTTTTGTGACTTACATAAGCCACTTGAAACTTGTCTTCCCTTCACCTCACAACCGTTCTATTCATGGACATTGGAATTCATTTCTATTGCTTAAGTTATTAAGTTCACAGTTAACCATTTTAGTTTATTCATTAATTCCCATTTAAAGATACTAGGTGTGTTTAGTTTCTTAATACTGATAAGTAAATTTGTACTATTTCAAGTGATCACGAAGTACCTTTGTATTTTGTTCCATACCATTGTGATTTGGTCATACAGCAATAGTACTTAACCATGTAGGCATATGTCACTGCTTTTCTAAGACAACAACCTTTATTGAATTGTTTCCATCATACAACATTTTTATAACATCTTGCTTGACATCAGATATACTAAGTCTTTTAAAGTGTAAGTTTCTTCCATCTAAAGGTCAGCAATAATATCTTCCTTAATTCTTTACATAATTTGAATTGTGACATATTACTTGTTTGAGTTTAATAGTTATAAGTTCATCACTTATGATTAAATCTTGAGTTATTCATTCCTATTCTCTTGCTTAAATTATTGTTTGTTATTCATTAATTGATTATTGTGATATCATAAAATAGATAGCATTATTCTCTGTATGCATCCACATTATATTATATCTTTACTGTTTTTGATAAACAATTCTATACTCGTAAAGACATATCATACAAAATATTATTTCTCAAATATATTTAGAATACTTAGTTTATAACAGCATTACCAGAATAAATACATGGACACCATCTTAATGATATAAGCAATAACCTTTATATTCATAATCTGACACAAAATTATATAGCCTCGATAAAGAATATCGATGTTGATATTTAAATACAAGAATCTCATTTTCTTTTTATATTAGCAAAGTAATACTTTTACTTTTTAAACAATTACAAATTCATCTATTGCATTCATAAGAAATAGTAAAAAATTATCACAAGGTGTCATAACCATTCCTTTATCCATTTCGACATACTTTACAAATCCTTCAAATATGAAAATGATAAAGTACAACATGTACATGGCTAGTTCATAAGAACTGGCGTGAAATGTTATTCATGTCACCTTGTAATTTATTTCAAAATAATGAATATATAAATAAATCGGCAATCAACAAACTATATTATCAAATATGCACAATTATTTGACTCATGTAATAACCCATGTTACTTCCATCATTAATACTTACCATAAAGAAACTCTTACTTCTTAAGATTATTACAATTTAGCTTAAGGTCCATATTTTTGGTAATAATTTAATAGATATCCAAATTACCAAGGTCAAATCATTTCTTATCCTTCCTAAATAGGTAACCTTAACCTTGTCAAAGAGAAAATGATATTCCACAAACATATTAACAAAGAAAGATTAATACATTCACCTTATATGCAATAAAATGATTAATGACTAGACCTTGTCAAATAAGGTAAGGCTTTAATCCTTAACCAAATCAAAATATTTTGACCTTAACAACTCAATCCATTTAAGTTCCCTTATTTCATCAACCAGATTATGATAATACCATAGACATACAAAACATGAAATGTTTGCTACCATTCACTAATAATTTTAACACAATTCCTATAATAGACAATGTTTGCCTACGATAAATTTCAACTGCATAGATAAACAAATTATTTCACATGAATCTTCTGCATATCATCCACATACATCATGCCTTAAAATGACATATGTTCTTAAATCAACATTTCCTAATAGATGTAACTTTTAGCCCTATTTCAATCCCTTATTTGCATACATACATATACCTAGGGGATTCCAAATTTAATTTCTCCCATGATTTTATTCAACTAAATACTTCCTAACTTATATTTCGGTCTCTTTTTTTAAAGACAAAGAACATTAAGATTTACACTACAGTACCTAGGAATGGGGGATTTTACTAAAGTTTACCACTGTAGTTACATCTTAACATGCAGGGGTACAACCACCATCATCGAATGACCTAGATTGATTTTTCAAACAGACCTCAAAATTCAACTCAACCCAGGATACTCATAAAATCATAACCAGATTACAAGTCACAGACTATCCATACATGCGTAAGATGACAATATCCTACGTTTTTTTGTATTTTAAATAGTCATCCAAACCACAAAAAAATCTCACCATATCCATAATGGGTTTTAACAAATCTCGAATATTAGCACACACAAATTCATACTATTTCCAAGCAATAATCCATAACATATGAAATAACATGGGAAGCAAACCTAATCCCATATAATTCAAGAGCCATTACCTACTCCAATGACGTGGTTTAAACTAAAATGAAACCGATTTCACATTTATTTAACTACCCATCAGATTCAAAGATCTAGGAGATTTATAAAACATTAAAAAGAATTAAATGACAAGGAGAAAGAGTAACAAATCATGCCTAAAAACAGAAGAACAAATACTTCTTACAATTTCCTTTACAACTTCTCCCAATTCAAGCTGAGAAGCACAATCTCAAGAAGTTTGAACCCCTCTTTAATCCTCATCCA
This sequence comes from Taxus chinensis, assembly GCA_019776745.2. Classification (NCBI taxonomy): domain Eukaryota; kingdom Viridiplantae; phylum Streptophyta; class Pinopsida; order Cupressales; family Taxaceae; genus Taxus; species Taxus chinensis. The sequence goes on along the minus strand of CM034154.1, from coordinate 541,794,663 downwards.
ATTCAGATTTATACCCTTCTTATATGCCCAAAATAATGGCATCCTAAAAGCAATGGATATCTCATCCACCCATGCATGCAAAATTTCTCAAATGCAAAATTACAAATCAACTAGAGCAAAAAATTTAACTTCTTTACATGGATTCACCCCAAACAGATTAACAGAACCCAAACAATGAAATGTAATAATACCTACTCGGGCATGCACTTAGCTTCTCAGAGAAGCTTCATGCTTTTCGAGAATTTTAATACTCCTTCATTGTATGGTTGCCACGTAGTGGTTTATTAACTCACTCTATTAATTCCCTCCAAAATGGCAGTCAATATTTTTAAAATATCATCCAACTTAACACAAGCATGGGCTACCAAAGGACCAATCAATAATTAAACAATTAAATTTAAACCTTAAGCTCATGTAGGGTGTGGTCCACACAACAAGATGCCAATGCAATCCAAACCAATATGACCTTGGATTTCTAATTACCCAATGCCAAGATTTAAGGTCAGGACTATTAGAAAACTAAAACATTACATGACTAATATCCTAATCCTCAACCATTCAACGACCATCAACACAAACCTTAAAAAATATTTCCATAATTGGTTGACCAACAAACCCTTAATGATTATAACCCATTTTTTATGAAGTATGGTTGATGACCATAATTATACATACATACATATACACATATATTTATTATGCCTTTAATCATGGTCTTAGGTCACCATTAACCTTATTTGAAATAACCTTGGTTGCCATTACCTAAGGTCTAAGACCATTTTAGATCTTAAACTTAGGTATAAGTTTGACAGTAACAAAATGACTATAATAATGTCATCATATATAATATTCAATCCTTTTATTTTAAATGGTAATATTTATGCTCTTAGGTGCTAGACTAATCCTCCTCAATACGTTACATAATTACGCATTATGAAAATAACATTTTTACCTTATCGAAGACTTTAAATACCGTCAACACCAAAAGGGAGGTTTCTGTAATGTATTACGGTCCTTGATTGATACTTGTAAGATTAAGCATTTATCAACACAAAAATTATTATTTCTTGATAACAAGATGATGCAAGTATAACCAAGAAATGCATTATTGTTTCATATTTTAACATTTCTAGCAAGCCATTAATTCCAGTAGGTGAGATGTACCCGTGTATCAATAATAGTTACAACATTCAAGAAAAGTGTCAAATTTCCTCAATCATCACTTTAAGCAAGGGAAATTAACCCATAGCACACAACATAGCAAGATGTACATTGATATTTATTACAGGTACAAAAACCAAGCAAAGCACCCAGTACTAAAAATCATCTTGTTAATGAAGGAAGTATTCCATAAAACACAACATAGCAAGGTTCACTACATTAAACATTACCGAAAAAAAAATCAAACAGTACATCATGTACCAAAATCATCACACAAAACATGGTAAGTACATTCAAATCAAGACAAGGATATGTCATAAATGATAAGTACGTTACGAGTACCGACGACAAGCATTGTTGTGCGGTTGCACATGTAACTATAAGTAAGTGTGCATATCCTTTTCAGGATATGCATACACACATGTGGCTATATATACAACTACGCAATAGAGTTTATTCTCCAGCTCTCATAACCCACTCTTTATTTACGAATTATCCATTTCAACGAGACAAACTAAAATTATGGGATGTGACATACTCCCCCCTTAATGAATCATCATCCCGATGATTTTTACTCATTAATCACAATTAAAAACAATCAATCAAAGAATTATATCTAATCGCTAAGGAGAACAATCAACATTTTCATTAAAAAATTGTAATTTTCCAAATCTGAATTGAAATTTTACTGGCTGTAACAACCTTGCATTCAATAAAAGTTGTCACTTAGTTAGAAATATATTTTTTTGTCATTACAGACAGTCATATCATGCAATATTATTTAGTAAATATAACACATAGTAAAAAAAAGCTATATATCGCATAAAAAAAACAAGAAAAATACTATTTTTAACTCCCACCCAGTATTCCCAAGATATTTTGTTTCATTTTTACACGTCTTTCCGGGATTTTGTCTTGTGTAATTCCCAATTTATTTGAAATGCACCCAACGACTTTTATTTTTTTGGCTGGTTTTTTCTAAAAAACATTTATGGTTTTCATCTTTTAGATATCTTCATCCCTGATTCATTGCTAATGATTACTTAAATCATTTGAACTGTTCCCTTCATTTGCCTTTTTAGGCTTGTTGTTTTCGCATAATCCCATGTATTAGTTAGCCTTTCATACCGATAAACCTTTGACATATGTTGAGAAAATATAATAATAACTATGTCTTAATTTCTTTAATGAACTCAATTACAACTCCAATTTCCATGATGAATTTTAAGCAACATTAATGTTGCATTGACAGACACAGGTTTGCACTTTTAAACAAATTTTTTTTTTTTCATATGGTAAAGAAAAATAAAATTTCTAATTCTATTTCTAGGTAATCACTATATACAAAGAAATCAGTTGTACTAGTATCAAATTGAAAACAACAATAGGAGATCCTTAACTTACCTATCATTTTGTTAGGAGAAACTTATTCCTTTTCTTTAGCCATTGCAGTGTTGTTTTGCTTATTTTTGTTGGAAATTAGAGGAAGTTTTTATTATTGTACCCATCCTAGTAGTCCACATTTTCTGCCATATCATTTCCACCACTTTTCCTAAAGTTGCAGGTGAAGAAGAGCTAATGTTCTTGTATACTTTTTCTCTTTTTGAGTCAGAATTTATTGTAGATCTTGTTCTATCCTTTTGGCTTTTCTAAGCATTGTTTCTATAGTAGATATTCCATACCTATCTACTTCATTTACCCATTTTAGATTTAGTTTCCAATCAAATTTAACATTCCAAAAACCTATCATTAAAATACAATCAAACAGTCAAGTGATTCCCTCACTGATTTCCATCAATCAGTTCAAATTATTTACCTCGGTTGATCATTTCACACTTTACCAGTTGTTCTAAGAAACTTTCCCATTTTGTGTATCATGAACGATTGTTAGAGTTTCATCTAACTTATTTACTACCGAACCTACAACATAACTGGTCCAGTTCATTCGCTATGTTTCATCCTTCACATATTTTGTCTTATTAAATAACAAAATAATATTTTCAGCTAGCGTAAGGACCCAATAAGTCTAAGAGTTGCAACCTTCAGCTTTGATACCAAAATCTAACACCTCATTATCATGCTTCATCAAACAAATGGATTTTTTATTTATTTAACCCATTTAATTATCTTGATACCTTCATTGATTAATAATAAACAATAGATTAATCCAACATTAATTAATGTTTATAATCCAACCAAACAATCCATGATAGCCATGTGTAACTGTAGGGGTTTACGAATCCCATATGATTCCCCTCATACACTCATTACGAGCCAATATACCCAGTATATCATTTTGTTAAGCCTTATTATAGGCTGAGAGAACTTGTAATGTCTTCTTAATGTCCTACGGAAAGTCACTGCTGTAACTACCATCTGAATCTTGACACCATAACAAGAGGACTTGGTGAATAGAAAATGAATCTAGTTACATGTACAACTATGCACATATTTTTTTGGCATCACACTAGTTATCCTGGTTTCATGACTACACATGAGCCATTTGAAATCTTTATTCCCTTCACTTCACAACCGTTCTAGTCATAGACAGTTGAATTTGTTTCCGTTGCTTAAGTTATTAAGTTCACAGTTAACCATTTTAGTTTATTCATTAATGTCCATTTAAAGATACTAGGTCTATGTAGTTTCTTAAAAATGATAAGTACATTTGTACTATTTCAAGTGATCATGAAGTACCTTTGTAATTTGTTCCATACCATCGTGATTTGGTCATACAACAATATTACTTAACCATGTAAGCATATGTTGTTGGTATTAGAAGACAACAACCTTTATTGAATTGTTTCCATCATACAACATGTTTATAACATCTTTTGCTAAGTCTTTTAAAGTGTAAGTTGTTGCCATCTAAAGGTCAACAATAAGATCTTCTTTGATTCTTTACATATTTTGAATTGTGACATCTTACTTGTTTGAGTTTGACAGTTATAAGTTTTTCACTTATGATTAACTCTTGAGTTATTCATTCCTATTCTCTTGCTTACACTATTATTTTTTATTTATTCATTGATTATGATGATATCCTAAAATAGATAGCATTATTCTTTTTATGCATCCACATTATATTATATATTTATTGTTTTTGATAAATAATTATATATACGTAAAGATATCTCATACAACAATATTATTTCTCAAATATATTTAGAATACTTGGTTTATAACAGCAGTACCAGAATAAAGACATGGACACTATCTTAATGATATAAGTAATCAAATTTATATTCATAATCTGACACAAAAGTACATAGTCTCGATAAAGAATATCGATGATGATCTTTTAATACAAGAAGTTCATTTTCTTTATATATTAGCAAAGAAATAATTTTGCTTTTAAAACAATTACAAGCTAATCTATTGCATTCATAATAAATATTACAACTTTATCACAAGGTGTCGTAACCTATTATTTATCCATTTTGACATACTTTACGAATCTTGCAAATCTTAAAATGATAAAGTACAACATGTACATGGTCAGTTTGCAAGAACTGAAATGAAATGTTATTCTTATCACCTTGTAATTTATTTCAAAATAATGAATATATAAAAACAACTCAACAATCAACAAATCAGATTATCAAATATGCACAATTATTTGAATCATGCAATAACCCATGTTACTTCCATCATTAATACTTACCATAAACGAACTCTTACTTCTTAAGATTATTACAATTTAGCTTATAGGTCCATATTTTTTGGTAACCATTTAATAGATTTTTGAATTACCAAGGTCAATCAAATAAATCATTTCTTATCCTTCCTAAATAGGTTATCTTAACCTTGTCAAAGAGAAATCGGTATTCCCCAAACATATTACAAAGAAAGATTAATACCCTCACCTTATATGCAATAAAATGATTAATGACTAGACCTTGTCAAATTAGGTAATGCTTTAATTCTTAACCAAATCAAAATATTTTGACCTTATTGACTCAATCCATTTAAGCTCCCTTATTTCATCAACCGAACTATGATAATACCATAGACGTACAAACCATGAAATGTTTGCTACCATTCACTAAGAATTTTAACACAATTCCTACAACAGTCAATGTTTTCCTACAATAAATTTCAACTGCATAGAAAAATAAATTATTCCCCATGAATATTCTTCATCTCATCCACAAACATCATGCCTTAAAATGACTTATGTTCTTAAATCAACATTTCCAAATAGTTATAAATTCTAACCTTATTTGAATCCCTTATTTGGATACACATATCTACCTAATGGATTATGAAGTTCATTTCTCCCACGAGTTAATTAACTAGTTACTTCCTAACTTATATTTTGGTCTCTCTTTTTTTAAAGAAGAAGCACATTAAGATTTACACTACAGTACCCAAGAATAGGGATTTTTTCTAAAGTTTCCAACTCTATTTACATCTTAACATGAATGGGTACAACCACCATCATCGACTGACCCGAATTGATTTTTCAAACAGAACTAAAAATTTAACTCAACCCAGAATACTCATAAAATCATACCCATATTGAAAGTCGCAGACTATCCATACATGCGTAAGATGGAAATATCCTACATTTTTTTAATTTGAAATATTAATCCAAACCACAAAAAATTATCACCATATCCATAATGGGTTTTAACAAAACTCAAATATTAGCACACACGTCTTCATACTATTTCCAATCAAGAATCCATAACATATGAAATAACATGGAAAGTAAACGAGATCCCATACAATTCGAGAGCCATTACCTACTCCAATGTCAGGGTTTAAACTAAAATGAAACTGATTTCACATTTATTTGACTACCCATCAGATTTAAAGATCTGGGAGATTTATAAAACATTAAAAAGAAATAAACGACAAGGAGAAAGAGTAGCAAATCATCCTTGAAAACAGAAGAACAAATCCTTCTTGCAATTTCCTTTACAAATTCTCCCAAATCAAGTTGAGAAGCATAATCTCAGGAAGTTTGGACCCATGTTCAAGGCTCATCCAGTTCAGATTTATACCCTTTTTATATGCCCAAAATAATGACGTCCTAAAAAATGGATATCTCATCCACCCACGCATGCACAATTTCTCAAATAGAGAACTACATATCAACTGGAGAAAAATATTTAACTTATTTTCATGGCTTCCCTCCAAATGGATTAATAGAACCAGAATAATGAAATCCAACAATATCTACCCGGGCATGTGCGTAGCTTCTCAAAGAAGATTCATTCTTTTTGGGAATTTTAATGCTCTTTCATTGCATCACTCTATTAATTCTCTCCGGAATAATGGTCGATATTTTTTAAAATATCATCCAAATTAACATAAGCATGGAAACCAAAGGACCACTCAATAATTAAATAATTAAATTTGAACCTTAATCTCATGCAGGGTGTGGTCCACGCAACAAGGTGTCAATGCAATCCAAACCAATATGACCTTGGATTTTTTAATTATCTAATGCCAAGAATTAAGGTCAGGACTATTAGAAAAATAAAGCATTACATGACTAATATCCTGGTCCTCAACCATTCAATGACCATCAACACAAACCTTAAAAAATATTTCCATGGTCGGTTGACCATCTTCTTCTTCTTCACCTTCTTAATATTCAAGGAATACAATTTTTGCATCATCCTCCACTTCTTCAATATCTAGGACATTGTTGTGCTCACTTTCTTGTTTCGGCTCTATAAATTCGTATTCATCTTCTTAAGTTATACATATTGCGTTGATTGATAGAGCCTCCAAGGAAAGCCTTTGGGGTACTCCTACAATTTTATTCCTACTCCGGTTTGGGTGGGATTCTTTTTGAGAAACTTCCTTCTTCAACATTTTCAATTCATTAGCCAACCTCTGCAACAACGAATCAATTCTCTCATCTTTGGAATTTTGGGCCTTATCCTTCATTGAATGATATTTTATCTTTCTTGACAAGATTAGGTCATCATCCACTTCAATTGAAATTTCTTGAGCATTATCCAAGTCACTTGGTTGAATTCTCGATAGAAAGAAACTAACTTTAGGAAACTGGGCATTCATGAAGAACCTTTTTAGATTATCTGTGGTAGAATAGGAAATATTGGGAATCTTGTTGATCAACTTATTCAATTTTTTCACGAAGTATCTCATGGAACCTTGTGGTTATTTCTTCATTTGATTTAATTGAGCAAGGAGGGAATAAGCATATTCTGTAGTCTTGAATCTTTCTTCAAACTTTCTTTTCATATTACACCAATCAACAATTGAGCGTGATGGAAAATATTAAAACCATTCCTCTGCAGCATCTTGTAATGTTTCGATAAATAACCACACTGAAACATCTTCATGTTGTACCCCAAAAATGTCACAAGTTGTGATATGATCATCTAGTCATTACTTTCCATCTCCAAGGAATTTTAGAAAGTTCTTTCTTGACCCTTTTGTAAGTTCATGAAGTGGTGGAGTCAAAGCTAGTGGGACAATATTCTTTCCCCATGACATAAGTGCTTGTTCTTCCATTTATTCCTCTTCTATTTCTTCTTCTAGTGGAGTGAGGGCTAGTGGTTCTACAGCTGGTTATTCAGTATGACCTTCAAGAGGATTTTTAGGACCCTTGCCTATATAATGGGATGTTATAAATCAACTTGTAATTTTTCTTCAAATGTTGGATCAACAATGCACCTAAACGATCAACTCGGGTATAGCTTATTTTTTCCACTTTTCCTCAAGTAATTAAAAAGGAAAGAAACTGGAAAAGTGCAGATTTTGCAACAAGATTGCAACAAGGCCTTTTGAACATAAAAAGTGTTTTTGGTATTTTCAATTTTTTAGTTTTTATGGATTTTTTAATATATGAATTTATTGTATTTTCAGAGCTCTTTATGGGTGCACAAGGGCAGATATCTCCCTAGCAGATTCACTAAAAATGTTGGAGAAATAATTTTTCACATGGGAAACTTAGAGATCTCTCACCATAAGTGTGGGACTAAGTCCCTTTGCTTGAATGGGGAAGCTTTATTATTGAAACCATGGAAGTTATGTACACTATTCTAATAACCAAGGGTGGTATTTTTCCCAAGGATCACATAGGGGTACTTCCCTACACCTATGGAAAAATGCTTGTAAATACTACAAGGGAGGAAATATCTTGAGATAGAGAGGTGAGAAGAGAATAGTGAGATGGTTTTTCACAATAAACAACATTGTATATTTTATTGCTTAAAACTAGAGTACATCCATGATTTCAATGAGAAGACACCATTTACATAGAACAAATAAAATGATACAAATAACAAAATTTCTAAGTGTATAACATTTAACAAGTACATGCTCATGGAGTGTAGTTGAGATGGAGAGGAAACATAGACAAAGGAGATAGAGGAATCTGATCACCTCTTCTTAGAAAGAATATGAGAGCTAGTAAACAAGAATAACCTCTTTTTGAGATGACGAGGCTCTCTCAATTTATAAATTTACAATGCAACTATTCATCTACCCCCACATGAATCTTCATGTCCCATTACTTGTGACTTTTCGATGTCCCTCAAAAGAGACAAATTAAGTACATATCTTATAATTTTGAGAGATTAATTTTATATTTTTTAAATATTTTATCATCACTTAAGGAAATAGGACAAAATGTCATGACTACATATAATGAGGAATTAGAAAGGGGGAGAGAATAGGAGTAAGAATGAAGAGCGGAGAGAAAAGATGCTCCAAAGCATAGATGAAGGTGCCTCCACCCTTGATAGATATCATCTCTGATGATGATGAAGATTGAATCTTGATCTATGATGATGTTATGTCGATGAAGATTGATCCTTTGAAATCTTTACCCCTTTGAGACCTCCCTAGAATGATGCACATTCTATAACACATTTGGACTCATTGAAAAGAGAGGTGATAACCATTTGAACACTGAAGATAGTGAAGGATTCATTACTAACCATCTATTCCCATGAGGTACTTCCATAATTTCTTTACAAATCATTCCCATGATGGAAACCTAAAACAAATTTCTCACACAATGAAATCATGATGATCCTTGACTTTGTCACCTTTAAAACATTAATGATCAATGAAATGCAATACCCTAAAACCTTATGATCTAGATATGGTTGAAGGGAGAAGAGAAGGATTAAATGCAATTTCATTCATCTTATGATCAACTCATATGATGGGGTGAAGTGAAATGTCCTTTGGAGCTAGAATGCATTCTAAGACCAAAATTGGGAACCAAGTGAGATTTTGTTTTGCTTGAGACATAATTCTCTTTTCCACCCTTTGTAAGCACAAATTTATCCTCCATGAAGATTATATAATTAGTGAGGCATGCAAAGGATGAAAAACCATGACTATATTGAGCATTTTCTAGACACTTTCTATTTTTAATAAGTTCTTCTCAGGTGATTAGTTTTGGAATTTTCCTCAAATTATCACTTTTGAGCAATTTCATCTTAGGAGAATGGAATGAGTGAAGGAAATCCACTCATTCTTCAAACTTACCATTCTTAGTAAGTGTCTCAAATAAGAACTTAATAAAACTATACATTGGCCACGAAGTGTTAGATTGGAGTGAAAATGTTTTCCAAAAATTCTACTTTACACTGAGATGCTTTGCTCCAATTTTTAGGGGTTTCTGTTGTCCGGCATCTTTGTGAAAATGAAAAGTAAACTTGTAGGTATGTAATTTCTTCTTCGGATAAGGAATAATGTAAAAAATAATATTAATCAATATCTTGAAGCACAATAAATTTCATGAGGCAAGCAAATTCTCAAAAGAAAGTTGATTTTTTGTAGATCATCGACTCTGATTTTGGGGAAATTTTGATTGCTGCAACTCCGTAGATATGAGAAGAAATTTTTTATGGCTGGAAACTTTAGGAGGCTGTAATAAATGAATGATGGCATCAATGAGGGCATGTAAACACTCATCTTAAAGGCTTTCTTAAGGGGAAGCCACAATCCAAGTTTTAGGGCCATCAGAGGTGGGGTTTTCAAGCAACAAATCAAAAATGTGTTTTGGCCATGGTGAGTGCTTGCTTTTTATTAAATAGTGTGACATTCATAATAGAAATGGAGGATGGTTAAAAAAAATTAAAAAATTACTAAGTGTTGAGCCACGGTAGTTTATAAATTCACCTTTTCATTCAAACATACTTTTCCCCCCCATTTAACTTGTTTTCAAACTCAAAATTTTGACCATAGTTGACTAACCATGGTTGGGATGGGGTTATAACTTTCCAAATGGGTCTTGTACCCCCCATGTTCCTTACCACATTTAATAAGTGACAAAGGGACATTAGATCTTCAAACATTCACCATGGGAAGCCTCAACATGAGAAAGGGACATAAGGTTGAAAACACTTATCTAACCACCTAGGTTAAATTTCTAAGTGACACAACTCTTCCTCCTCCTTGGTGGTGCATTCTTGTGTCCCCTATATCCCTTTCCAAGTGTGCATAGGGCCAACTCATCATGAAAAAAGGTGGCGCCATATATAGCTAAGATTTCTGCCATTTTTGCACAGTCTCTAGCCATAGTCCACCATTCAAGTTGTAGGTTTGACCCAGTCAAACTTACACAACCACTTGGCTATTTTATGTGGGAGAACTGTTTATCTGAATGTAAACCCATCCTATTTTTTAGTATGTAATGATTAAGAAGAGTAGTTATAATTATTCAACTTTCTTAATCTATGAATAAAAGGATGTATTATGTAGATCAGGGACTTGTGGGTCATTTGTTATAAGAAGGCTTTTCCCTTATGAGTCCTCATATATAAGTCTTTATCCTCAATACTATATATAGAAACAATATTTTTTCTTTGTCTACTTAATTATGTTGTGTATTCCAGTAGCTCATTCTATACTTGTGAATGTTCTTATTTCAAAGCATGTGGTGATATACTTTATGTTCACATTAAGTTATATCTTACTTTAGTTAAATTGTAAGTTTTGATTGGTGAAAATTACTTGTTACAAGTTATGGAGTAAAGTGAAATCCATTATGTTATTATCTAAGTTTTATCTTCATAAAGGTTCTTTCCTAAAGAAGAAGTAAATAGGAAGTTGTGCATGTCATCTATTATTCTCTGAAAGGTATTATATTCTTGTGAAAGCTAATCTTCTTGTTCATTAAACTCTTAGTGCATGACCTTTTCCAAGATTTTTTTAGCTATTCCTCTCCTCTTTTTTCTTCGGAGAATATGAAAATATTACTTTATTCTTCTAGCATTGTAGGTATTTCATAGTCTAATATTACTTTCAGATTCACATATAGTTCAAAAGGAAGACGACCTTCTCCAAGAGGTTCATCCCAAATGAGCCAAGGTCCCACACCTTGGGGATTTTCCCATGTTGCATTAGAATCATATAATGATTCAGCAAATGCGCATGATTTAACTGACAACAATTTTTGGCATGCCCAGTGGGAGAGACGATAAGAGTTGGTACTTCTCTTAGCATTTATATTAATCAAAGGTACCTGACAAATCTATACCTCTAGGTTTCCAAATCTAGTGCATGTACTTATGAGAAGCATTCAGAACAATACATTCTTTAAATAAAGAAAACTGACGAAATATTGAACGCTAAAATTTCTTTGTCTCCTCTAAGAAGAATAAAAGTTTAAGCTTCATCATCTTCTTTTAGATCACATTCAAAACCCCCATTGTGAATATTCCATCCAGCTAGGGAGAGATAAACCACTCATTCATCATGGTCAGTCAAGGAATCATGTTTTTCCCACCTTCAACAATGAAAATCACTCTGGTGCTCGCTGAATGTGATGCTATACCCATAGTCAGCTCTCAAAAATTTTACCATTCTTCGTTGGTGAAACCAACAACACTCCTATAAAACACATTCAACATGTTACCAACATTTGATCAATCAACAATATCACAAAAGATAATGTGGCAGTTAGGATTCTCACCAATTCTCTGAAAGGGAAGGCATTTCAATTGGTTATTGTGGTTTATGAACAAAACACTATACACAATTGGGATGAGCTATGAGAGAAATTATCTGTAAACAATTTGAAGATAAGAGTGATCATTTTTCTCTCATTGGAGTAGTTGACTAATATTAAGAGAGATCCTCAAGGAGTTTATGGGTGATTTCAATTTCTGAGTTCCATGAAGGACATGGGATAGAATCCCATCACTCATCAATCCTTCACTAAAACAATGCATTCTTATACTACTTGCGATACCTTGAAAAATTATGTTACGGTTATGATCCAATCAATGGGTGGAACAACTATGTCAGATACCTATGATATTGCCATAAGAGATGAGAATTGTCTTGATCCAGGAAGGAAAAATAGACTCCAAGACCACCAATGCCTTTGTTTCCTAAGTTTTCCACTAATCAACCAACCATTTCTCCTCTCCCTTCAGTTTCTAACTCAATCTAGCTCAACCAACACCTGCCTTCCTCCAATGATCTCTATGAGGTCAAATATTTACTTCAAAGTTTTGGGAATGAGTTGGTTTCTCTTAAAAGACAACAATCTCAATATAACCATCCTTACCAACCTCCAAATCAATCAATATCAACCCAATCATGTAGTCCATTTCCAGAGTAATTCCCAAATTCAAAATCAAATCACTAATGTCAAACCCTTGAATACCAAGAAACCCCTTGCTTTTAGCTCTTCTAGAGCCATTGTTCCTGTGCAAAATAATCTTGTTCAATATTATGAATGGTGTTACCCATGTTCTCAACCACACAATTAGAACATGTGTCCCAATGGAGTTCTTATCTAAGCACTTATGGTTCAAATCATATCCAAGACCATGGAGCAACAAGTTGAAGCTTCTTCCCATAGAAGATACAAATCAACCATAAATTTCAAGGGGAATCAACCTTGTTGAATTGGAAAGAGGAAAATTTTTGTGGATTTAATGTGGAATCCTACAATAGTAAATGTCTAATAATGGATCAAAGAAGAGGGAATTAGAAGGGAAACTATCCAAGGGTTGATCAAGCATCCACTTCTCAACCTCATTTGTCCGTAGTTACAACAATAAATAAAGATGCAGTGGAAATCATCAGGGACACATGTTAGTCAAGCTGTGAGGAAGGAAAATAAACCCAGAATTACAATGCCAAATTCCCAACTTCCAAAGGAGGATGTAACAACACTAAAGAATCCATCTAAGGTAGGGATTATCCCTTTTATCATTAGTTGAACATATGAAGAAGACAAACCTTAATGTTCACTTATGTGGGAGATGCTTTTTATCCCTTCATAGAGGATTATACTACAAGAGGCTTTGAAAAGTTTCAGTACACCAAGTGAAGAAAAAAAGCAAGGGCCATCTACTTCTACCATTTTGTGCCAACATCGAAGGGAGGAATGTTGTTAAATCTAGTAAAACCACCTTTTTACATCTCTCTAATTATTGGTAAGCATCTGGTGCATAACTATATGATTGAATTCTAGTGCTAGTAGCTTTGTAATGCCTAAATAGATTACCAATGTACTAGGTATTCAATATACACTAGTAATAAGGGGATTTTTTTAATTAGATGGTAAGACTGTTCAAACCATTGGGATGATTAAGGATATTAATCTTACCATTCATACAAGCCCAAGTTTATCAATTACTCAGGACATATCAGTTATTGATCTCCCTCCTTTCTTCTCCATATGCCTCTCTAAGGGATTTCACTACCAATATGGGTGGGTATTTGTCTGCTGGCTTGTCACACATGCTCCTCAAAACCAAATATGGGACTAAGGTGACTATAAGAGTAGAGCCAATTTTTAAGGATCATGTCAAGTCCTTATACTCCCAGTGCCATCAACATGAATTACACCATACATGATCAAGAAGAATACATTGAGGATCATGAATCTACCACTCTTGTCGAATAAATTCTAGACATCTTACTTGATGCATTGGGGAATGGACTTTAGTTTGATCCATATGCCCAAGAATTGAGAATAGATGACGGATTAGGAACTTATTGATATTCATGAGGAGGGAACTATGATACCTAATCTTCTCAAATCCCAAGATGATCTTCAAGGATTATGGAAACTCTTCTTCAATGGATCAAGAAGCCAAAATGGGGCTAGTGTCAGAATTATGTTGATTTCCCCACAAGGTAAGAAATAATTCTCATCCTTCTGAACTTTAGTTTAGTTGTACTAATAATGTAGACTGAATATGAAGCACTGGTACAAGGAATTCAACTATCTCAGAAAAGAGGTAATCAAGGCATTGACTATTTTTGGGGATAGAGAGCTTGTTTGTACATCAATTCAGGGCTCAAATTGTAGTAAATAACAATTTATTGAGATCATATAAGAATAGGGTATGGGACTTGATCAAGATATTTGAAGCTTTCCACATTCATGTAGTTCCTGTAGGAATCAAAATCAAGATGTAGATAGACTTGCAACGGTAGTCAGGATCTCAATATGATATCCTTGTTTATATCATAAGGGAAGGAAGAGAGTTTGTTGATCTGGTTCATAAGACCAGAAATACCAGATAATGCAAGTAATTGGAGGTTTTCGATAGTGACCAATAGATCATTATTTTTCTTCAAGAAGAGGCTGAGTTTTCATTGAAAAATCAGTCCATGTTACAAGAGGCTTATAATGATCAAATTATTCAATTGAAGGGTAATAATTTTTCTAAAGGGTCTGATCACTCTTGAATCTATTTTCAATTCAAATGATCAGTTTAAAAGGGAAAAAACTAACATGATTATCAAGGAGGATGATTTTGAACAGGTGTATGTTATAGAGGATAAATGTTTGAAAATTGGAAAGATATGCATGTCAGTATGAAAGAAATGATTTTGTTTGGATTTTTCCATAGGAGTACAATGATATTTTTTCTTGGAGTTATGAAGATATCTCAGGGGTTTTGATCCAGGATTGGAACAACACACCATCAAACTTGATCCAAATTCCAAGCCAGTTAGGAAAAAACATAGACCAGTTAATCCTAAAATTAAACCATTGATGAAGAAAGAGCTTTCCAAACTCATCGAGGCTAGTACTATTTTCCCAATCAAGCACTCCTCCTGGGTGGCCAACCTAGTTCCAGTTAGGAATAAATAATGGGGAAATCATACTATGTGTGGACTTCAGGGATCTTAATCAGGCCTCCCTTGAAGGATCATTACCCTCTCCCATCTATGGAGACATATTCTCCAAATAGTGGTGGTGGCAGAAAGGTTTTCATTTCTCAATGGGTATTAGGGTTACAACCATAGACTCGTCAAGGAATCAAATCAGTTCAAAATGGCTTTCACCACCAAATAGGGCACATTTTCCTATAATAAGATGTCATTTGGATTGTCCAAAGTGGTGTCCATTTTCCAACTAGATATGGACATGGCCTTCAAAGGGATTATAAATGATATGATTCTTATTTATATAGATAATATAACATATATATATATATATATGATGTGTATACCAAACACACACAAGACCATATGGATCATTTACAGAAATTTTTTATCAGATGCAAAGAATTTGGGGTTTCCTTAAACCCAGAAGAAATGTATTTTTGTTTTCCATGAGGGGAAGTTGTTAGGACATATAGTTTCGGCATAAGCACTTTCAATTGACCTAGAGAGAATATGTGTTATCTTGGCACTTTATATTCCAAGCCATAATAAGGGTCTCCAAAGCTTCTTGGGGACTATCAACTTTGTAGGGAGGTTTATACCTCAATTTTCCACTTTGGCCAAGCCACTCACAACTATGATGAAAAATAACATATCATTTAGATGGACTAAATATTGTAAGACTATTTTTAAGGCCATCAAAATGGCCATTTCCTAGGCCCCCACATTGGTAAATCCTGATTTTGAAAAATATTTCATCATCTATGCCTTTACAGGATCAGAAAGCATCTCTGGGGATTCTCACTCATCATAATGATTATTTGATGTAATAGTCCAATCATGTTCTTTAGCCAATCCCTCAAAGACTACATACTCTAGTACTCTTTTGTTGAGAAATATGTCTTTTTGTCATTCAGACATTGAAGAAATTCAAACATATGTTATCCAACAACATGATTCAGCTGATGGTATCACATCCAAGAGTTAAGGATATTTTTTAATTGAATAAAGACATGAACGATAAAAGGGGCTGGATGGATTATGATGGTCATGGATTTTAATTTCCACCTAAAAGTAACCAAACTAGTTAGAGGGAAAGGTCTTGTGTCAACATCTCACTGTTGACTAAGAAGTGAAGGAGGGATTTGATAGCGTGCTACACAATCATCATTAAGAAGATACTCACATTCCCTTTCGATTGGATGTCTAACATGAGTATTTTTTTACAATCAGGTGAGTATCCTCCCAACCTAGATAAAAATCAAAGGAAAACCTTCCAGCTTCAATCCATTCCTTACAGTTTTTATAGAGAATGTACTCTTTCGAAGGGATTTAAATGGATTTCTTTTCAGGTGTATAAACCCAGATCAAGTTGATAAGAAACTGAGAAGAATTTCATAATGGGTTATCAAGGAGGTCATTACTTGGTAAAGAAAACTGCCACAAACAATCATGAGAGTTGGTTATTATTGGCCCGATCTATTCAAATATGCCCATATATGGATAAGAAAATGTAAATAATGTGCCCCTTTTATAGAGAAATAAAAAGTTCTCTATTGTTCCTATCCATCCAATCCAGATAGAACCAACCTTTTATACAATGGGGCCTAAATTTTATTGGAATGATAAATCCTTCATCTTGTTATGGTCATAGGTGGGTGCTAACTGCATAACTGATTATTTCACCTGATGGACAAAGGAAGTAGCATTAAAGGAAGGTAATGAGAAATCCATTTTGTGATTTTCTCAAAGGTATTATAACAAGGTTTGGTGTTCCCTTCACAGTTATTTTAGACAATTCTAAGGCATTCATAGGCACAAAGCTTAGTGAATGGGTTGTGAAGAATGGTGTTTATTTAAAAACTTCATCAAACTACTACCCACAAGGTAATGGCTTGGTCTGAGTCTAACAATAAGAATATGATACAGATTATCAAGAGGATAGTGGCAAAGCAACTGAAAAAACTTGGCACACACAACTCAATACTTGCTCTTTGGGTAGATATAATCACTCCAAATAGGTCCATTGGAAATTCTCCCTTTATGTTAGTATATGGAAGGGAAGAAAATATTACCTTATCTTTAGAGTTTCCATCTTTAGAACTATCCCAACAATTGGAAATGATGGAGAATTGATCCTATGATAGTATGTTTTGCTAAACTTGTGGAATTAGAAGAGACATGAAACAAGGCCATGAAGACTCTTGACCCGCATCAAGTTCAAACAAAGAACTTTTTTGACAAAAAAGTATATCACAGATCCTTTCAAGAAGGAGATACCTAGTTCTTAAGTGGGATGCAAACAAGGCTAAGCCAGGAATGCATGAAAATTTTGATGCCCTCTAGAATGGGCCATACTTAATCACTAGTTGCAAAGAGGAAAATTCATTTTGTCCTATCTAGGCTCGATGGAGAAACATTTCCTATCCCAGCTAATGGGATTCACCACAAATCTTGTTATTGAGGAATTTTCACCTTGTACAATATTAGTCTAGTTTCCCTTCCTCTAAAGTGCTTATGCACGTTGTCTTTCCTGTTTTTTCCTTCGTGTCTTGTTTTGTTTGTTTTCTAGTTTTGTATATTCTTGAGGGAAAGTCACTCATGTGCCCAATGGATTAAATTTAAGGCTACTAGACTAATGCTTAGCAGGAAAGCATTCCCTGGAGGTTTCCAAAAAAATTTACTTTGCAAGTTCCCTTACCTAGCATGCCTTCTTTTTGAAACACTTGCAATTTTTTTTTCCTTTTATCAAGTGTTATTTTTTCAAAAAATTATTTGAAAGAAATTCCTATGTACTAGATTTTTCTATGTATATTAGATTTCAAGTTTTGAGAATCAATTTACATTTTACATGAAAATTTCTCTCAAAACCCAAAACCTGAAATACATAGGAAATTAGAGAAAATCGGAAGTTGGAACTTGAATAACAGTTTACATGCAAATTGCAAGATAAGTCCCAAAATCTAACCTCCCAAGTGCATTTTGGATTTCGGAACCTGAATTACAGTTTGCATGAAAATTATAAGTCAACTTCCAAAATCTAATTCCCGACATTCAAGACCATTTCAGGTTTTGGAACCCAAATTACAATTTGCGGGAAAATTGCAAGTCGACATCCAACTCCTGAAATACAAATAACTTAGACCTATTCAGGTTCCAAATTTAATATTATAAATTACATGTAATGTGCATGATGAATTTTTGAAACTCAAAACTTGACGCCAAGTCAATGCATAAATAAATTCCACCTACCCACACATGTCACCTACGTGGTAATTAATTTTCCATTTTCTATTTAAGGGTGAATTTTTTACATGTCTTTTTTACCTGACACTTTGTACACTAACTTGCTGATGCTTCACCTACCTCTATTTGTACTTCTTGCGTGGGTTTCTGGGAAAATTTTGCATTTTCCTTCTCGACCCACTTAATATTTTGGTATGTTTTAATGTTTTAATCATTTTTTGCAAGGTTTCAAGTTGTTTTTGTTGGGAATTATTTTCCATCCTTTGTCTCGCATTATGGTTAGCCTTATTGTTATCATTTTTATTTCATATCTTGGGTTTTCTTCCTTGTGTCACGGAATTAACATCTCATTTTCCCTTCTTCCTTCATTGATTGTGTTTTTGATGAAGTTTAAGCTTCAAGATATCATTTTCTTAAAATTTGAAGGAAGATCTATCATTGTAACGCCATTTCAGAAGGTTTTAAGTTGTAAAATAGAAATACATTCCCGTCGAAGACCAAGCCGGGAGTTTGGCCTTGAAAACAAGCTTCAACATCCACTATCAAAGGTTGGGGATTGAAAAACACCTCCAAAGTTTTGATAGGGAAATTTTAGTGGGTCAAATTATGCAAATAAGGGTTGAATCGTGTAGAAATTCAAAGTCAAGACTTCAGGTCAAATTTTCAAGGGTACAAAGCTTAATTCGTTTTGGTACATCTCAGGGGTTTCTTACTACATTTCAAGAGCTGACTTCCACCTTCATCTTTCAGAGAGTTTTCTGACTTCCAGGTTTCCTCTTTCAG
Source organism: Taxus chinensis (assembly GCA_019776745.2). Lineage (NCBI taxonomy): Eukaryota > Viridiplantae > Streptophyta > Pinopsida > Cupressales > Taxaceae > Taxus > Taxus chinensis. The sequence goes on along the minus strand of CM034154.1, from coordinate 541,775,394 downwards.
GGAAAATTTCAGAATCATCATCCAAGGGAAAATTAAGAGTGGAGTATATATTTCAAGGGGCTACTCCCCCTTCCAACCTCACATATGATATTGATAACATCAGAGATACCGACCTTAGCCACATTGATTTTCCCTTGTTTTGGGATAGGGTTAGAGCTCCATCTAAAAATGCTTGGATGAAAAGTATGTATGATAGTGGCCTTTTTTTAGCTTCCACTTTTCCACCATCAATGAAATGTCTAGAATTATTTCTAGTAGCTACAACAGATTATGATAGAGATTCTCGAATAGTTAGAGATGATGATGGAACCATTATAATCATACTAAAAACTGATTATTTTGAAGAGTTGTTAAGACTTCTGGATGTCGATTCACAAGCCTCAGTTTCTCCCAACTCTTCCCTTGAGCATTGTAATTTTTTAAAAACTTGTGCCAAGGTTCTTAATAAAGGTTATCTAGAAAAATCTAAGCCTTTAGTGACTAGAGTTCCAAGGACCATTCCCCACTCATATTTTATTCAAGAAGTAAATGACATTATCACACTATTAAGTATATTTTCATGACTCCCTTCTTCAAAGGATTTCCAAGATTGTATGTGCTTTTGCATCTCTACTATTCATAAGAATTTTGTCCTCATTCGATGGGTGGAGCACATCAACAATGTCATACATATTCATATTTCAAATGTCCTAAATTCAGGAAATTTTTATATGACTTCTTATCTGGTGTATGTTGTTGTGGGAATGAGAAACTACCTTGGATTCAGGTGAGGGAAAAATAAATTCATAACATAGTTATGAATTCTACCCTCAACTCACAATGAAGGTAAGATCGAGTCATTTAAGAGGGCTAATGATTCCTTCTTTTTTGTTATCATATGTGTCTTTGAAAGAGAGATCTATAACCGAAGGATACCAGATAATGCTTCGAATATCGTGTGAATTTGGGGTTGCATTTTATTGAAATTTCCAACAATCACATATCTTAGAGTGGGAGGATTTTCAAGTGCACCTTATAAACTTCCATGGTATCCCATAGATAAGTGGGTTTTGATGGAATTAGTTCAACAACTACTATATCTCAACAAAATCCAACATGATAGGCATAAGGTAGGGGCTCAATTCCTAGTAGTTTTGGGTAATAGACTTGTGCATACTCGTACAAAGAAAATAATGTTGAAGGTGATATGTAGAAAAATGACATTAAAAACCTATCACCCATGGGTTAGATTTGATTATTGGGGCGTGTTTAGTGGACTCAGACCAACTGGTGTCCACATAGCACAATTATAGGACATGGATTAATTGCAAAGATGTAATTACGGTGTAGGATAGAGACTATGAAAGGTTAAATCTTGAGGAAGTGATTAAATATTTAATTGCATATGTTCATGAGGGCCTTCAAGATGATGGACAAGTCTTGGACCCTATTTTTTATCAAATTAATGTGAAAGACCAACCGTTAATTAGTACTCCAGTAGTTTAAAGGAGCATGAAACCCATATTTTCAATCTAACCCACGAATAGATGACATCATTTGGAATTAGAACAAAGACGTCAGAACAACTTCCTATTGTAGAAGTGCATGTAAAACCACTGGTGGGCCACCCTACCTCTTTAAAAGGAGGAAAATACGCTACCAAAACCACTCCCAAATGTCATAAAATTATCACTGTCTACAGAGGATTTGGTTCTTCTTCTAGGTTTCCTTCAACAAAGTTTTTCTTCTTCCAAGGTTCCTTTTGTTGAAGTTATTAACATAGTTACTTCCCCACCACACACAAATCAAGTGTTACAGTCACCTTATTTAACCCTCTCCCTTCTTAACAATTTTTAGCTCCCCCATCTCCTCCAAATCTCACTTTTACTATTCTCACATCTTCCATTTCTTCTCCTCCCATTTCTCCCAATCTCATCACTTCGTCTCCTACCATGGCTAACATATTTTCCTCTCTTCCCTCTCTCATCCCAGGATGTTTTGGCTCTAGGTTCACCTCTAGGAATTACCCTTCCTCAAAAATTTCTCCCTAATTCCTCTCCCATAACTCTTCGTATTTTATCCACCCCTGCAGATGTCCTTTCCACTCCATCCTCACATGTCACCACATCATTACCACTTGTGGTTACTGCAATAACTGACATTTCATTACCTATCAAGTTTACTACTATGATGACAATGCCTATGCCATCCTCTAGACAATTGTCTTCTTCTTTTACCCCTGCATGGTTGAATAAGAAAACCCCCAAGAGGAAGAATAAAATTCCTATTGGAGATGATGTTTATCTTAACACCCTAGATCTGACTCCCCAGTGATAAGACAAGAGGCCAAGGGTTATTTCTCACCTTTCTGTCGATCAGACATGGGAGATATTTTTCAAGATAGCAACCCTAGCTACCAAAAAATCAAAAGATAATATCAATACAATAGACTATCAAATTTTAAAGTTCTTCTTAGTTAAGGATACACACGAAGGTGCAAAAAATGGTGTCTAGGTTTCCCTCGACAACCTTCTGGACAAATTCGACAAGGATAAGATCACCAAGTATGAGCTAAAAAATAAATTGGAATAGTTGATAGTGTTGGGATGATGAATTACAAACTAAGTACTAAAGGTGCATAAGGTTGGGGCGCGTAGGTACGAGAAAAAATGTATCAGAAAATGGCGCGCCTAGGAAATTATAAGGTCAAGACTTATCCATTTTTCTTACAATGGGTGAAGACTTGGAGACTAAACAAAGTCTATTTTATAAAAAAAATATGAAGCAACATGCATATTTTTGGGATATTAATAGGATCACAACTAAGAGTTAACTATAGGTGATCTATTATTAACAAGCTTGCATGATTTTTTATTTATCTTGTAGCAGCATATGACTATTCTTAGCATGCAGCCTATTTCAAGGATGCATGGGAGGTGAAGGGAAAGTCACCACCCTATATATTTGTATTGATTTGCATGGATTTATTAGTTTGTGAATGCTTGTAAGGTTATGTTGTTGGTTTATGGGCACGCATGACCTATGGTGATAATCTTATGTATGTATTTGGCTTCTATGTTTTACAATGATTAATACAATGGATCTTTGTGGATGGATAGTGGTTATTGACTTATCTGTAAGTGGATATTGCATAGTAAATCTGATACTAGTTCTTGTTTAGTTCATTCTTGCATATGGTTATGATCTAGATCTAGTTGTGGTTTTCCATTTAATAGTTGTTATGGATTTGGTTATTATGTTTATAGATTATATGTCTCTTCATGTTAAATCCTTGACAAATCTACCATAAAAGAGGGACCTAGTACCCTTGTGCACTTTGGGTGAACACTCAGATCTGTCCAAGTGATGTGCCAACAAGCCTTAGGTTGTTTGGTAAAATAAAATACTACATTTTGATTCCTTTGACAAGACTTATTTTCAAAAAATTTTAAGGATGTTTCATGATGAAGATGTATCAGTTGACTCTTGTCAGTATTGAGAGTTGGGTTGAGAATTTAGAGGAATATTTTACTCACAGATTTAACATTGGACATGATTTTGATGCACGTGCATGGTTTGAACATATGTATCATGAGCTCTATGAGACGTTCTTCAAGTTTTTTCATATAGGTTTGTATGAGTGACTGGTAGCATATGCATCAAAGAGGAATTGGAGGTATAGAACAATCGTGTGGACACAGGAAGACTACTAGACTTTGCATGATGTTGATGTTGATTTAAATGTGTGATGTAGATCATTAGTGTAGTGGTGTTTTTCATAGTTACATGTTGGAGTACATTGTTTCTACTTATTTGTGTCCATAGGTTGCTGAGTTTCAGTTCTTGCATGAACCCAGAGGATCATATTTGTGTGTTTTCCCTTTAGTGATTAAGATCTTGATTATAACTATGGATTTGGAAGAATAACCTATGGCTAGCTAAACCCCTCCGCATATTGAGTCAAAATTAGGTGTGGTGAAATATGGTAGATACTACTGTAGAGAGAGAAAGATAAGAAATATGGCTTAAGTATAATGAAGTATGAGAGAGGGAATTGGCGAAGAAGTGCAACACTGAAGAGTTTATGGAGTGGTGGAGACTGGTGATGCGTGAAGGATTCTTTTGGTGTAGGTGGTAATTATCTTCGCTTATTTAGTGTTATTCCACCTCATCGGGTGAGTCATCTCACTTAGGTGGACATGGATCTAGGTGTCATCTTAGATATGAAAAATTCTCTTACATAATCTGTCATATGTGTAAGTGTGTCATATGAGTTATATTCCCATTTGCGAAAGTAACTCCTCTTCTTCATTATGGAGGAATCTTCTCTTACATGGGAGCTACACATTCACTCCCCTATTTATACTCACCTCCTTTGATCTATGATAAGCCTAAGCCAAGCCGATTAATTCCATTCTACTCCATTTTTTGAATCTTGAGCTCTCATATGCATGCACATTGCTTTACAAAGCTTGCTTGCTTTAATCTCCCAACTCCTACACTTTGGTGAAGTGCAACTATTCGATGCACGTGAATTCCTTCCAGGTCTTTGTCCTTCACTCCTTCAAGGTATCAGAGATTGGGAACTGGAATCACTCTGATTTTCATTGTTGCTCCACCGTGTAGTTGCTTGTGCAAGCTCTCACTTTTGCAAGTGCTCTACTTGCATATTTCAAGGTTCTTATGGTTATTTTTAGTGATTTCAAGTATTTCAGAATCTATGTGTTTAGACGTGATACCTTCCTTTTCGATCTTGGTTCATGCTCATGTTGGACTAGCAAACCTTTTGCTCGCTGCTTGCAACTTCTTGTCCTACACGGCTCAAGTTACCTAGGAGATAGCTGACTGGTTTGATGTTTCACACACTACCCTCACCATTGTTGGTCCCTACTTTTCCATTGTGATCCATGCCTTGACTACACTGGTTCGTTGTGATTCGTGGATATTAATTTTTTCGGGTCATGGTTCACTTTTCCACTATGCTTTTCTTACTGTGGCCTTGCCTTGACTCCTTCGGAATCATTGGTTCACTCCTGCATTTGTTCTAGATGTGATTTAGGTTTTCAACTACTGGCTTAGGTCTACCTATGTGTGGATGGTTTTACTCACCGTGGCTTTGCTTTGGATCAACTCGTGGTGACTGGTGTGTGTTTTTTGAGGTGTCTCTGGTTTGACCTTGTTCATGGATTTTTTAGACTTGGCCCTGACCCCTAACTTGAACCGTTACCTGCTACAGAATCTCTACACTCTGCACCATCACTTGTTATAGTCTACCTGACTATTTCTAGCCTCGCAATCTCTACGTGCACAACTTGTCTCAAACATGGTCCCTGCTCAGTCTCAGCAATTTCATTTGACCATTTCATTACCATTTGTCAATTCAACATTTTTGGTCTCTCTGCTCGACCTCTAACCAGCTCTGCATTTGCCTTGTGGATTTTTCACTACTTCAGACTTTACCACAGGCCCTTGCATGCGACCATTACAATTTAGACGAACTATTTTGCCAGGTAATGTGACAACTCGACCTTCACAATATTTAAAGTGGTCAACTTGATGGCTTTTCTAGTATCTGACATGTGGTCTTGGAACTCTGTAGTAACTTGTGCATGTGGTCATGTAACCATGTTCCACTCAGCAGCGTTGAATTGATGAGTCACATCTACTATCCAGCAGCAACTCAGTGCATCCACATGGCTTGACAATGTGGGCCCCCATCCATTCCTTTTAGACTTGTTTGGCGGTCAAAACAATCCCTTGTTTTTAATGTTTTGAGGCAAAAAAATTATTATGGCATTGTAAAATATTTTAAGGCTTTATTTTGCTTGTATTATGTCCTTCATTCGTGTGTCAAAGATGGAGGGCGAGGACCAGGGTTGGTAGGAGGATAATCCCCCCTCGCAAGCAAAACAAACCCTGCTTAAAATTTGATGTCATTTCTAGCGAGTACCCACACAACACCCTTTGCACCCATTTCAGGAAATTTTTTAATCCGTTTGCAGGACTCATTGGCATTTTCCATTAGTTGTAGGAATCATTTTTTTTCTATAACTTTTGACTCGTTGCTTGTTTTTTAGCACTTCTTTAGTCAAAGTTACATGATTTTTCACACATTACATGATGACATTACTATTTTTTGTAAACACACTACTCTATAAAGCTCCACATTCTGGGGGGGTTCACTAGTACTCTTGGGTTTTTACTCGCAGACGCATTATTAGTTGAGTCTGACATCTTGCTTTCGTGCATCTTACACTTTTTGATTCCGCATCATGGAGGGTACTCTTTATAGAATTGAGAATCATAGGATCTCTTTACAGCCTCCGCCATTTCTCAATGGGAGAGGGAACTATTCAGTTTGGCGTGCTTTCATGGAACGTTACTTTTCTCATGAGGGTCTTTCACCCTTCTTACTTGGGCCAGTTCCTACACCCACTGATCATCATCATCTAGAGGACTTCTTTGACACTTGCGACCATGTTTTTGGTCACTTGATGATGCATGTCTCCAGATCTCTCTAGTTTCACATGGGAGACTCAGTTCCTCCCCACCATGTCTAGAGCATTCTTCAGTCCCTCTACGGAGACCCTTCACATACTGCCACCATTGTTGCTACTACTGATTCAGTTGTCTCCTCTATTTCTTCATGTGATGATAGTTTCACTGACACAGACTCGTTTGGTTCTACTTTTGATGATGAGGATTGTGTACCCAATTCTAATGTCGAGAGTACTATAGAGGACTCTTCTCCTCTTACTATTCCAGAGAGTGTTGACACTTCCCACATCTCAACAGATATCGAGCAGTCTCCTACTCATCCTCATACATTCATCACACCTGCCTCTTTTCCACCTTTAGTGTGTGAGGTCCCTTTCACTCCTCTACCTTCATTGGATGACTCAAACCTATATGACATCTCTCTTCTATTTGTTGAGCCCCCTCATTGGGACAAGTATCTACTTGACCTTAGTCATCTTTTTACAAAGTACACTTGTGATGTACTACATGTTCCTCATCCATCTACAGGTATTTCAGAGGAGTTCATCATTTTTGTTGTTGGGAGTGCCCCTTCTGGGAATCTTACCACTTCCACTTTTCCAAAGACCTTCATTAATCCACCCTTTTTTGTGGATCCATTTTCTATTGTGGGGGATGTTTTTTTGCTTTCACATCAGTTAGACATCCTTTCTATAGGTGTTCACCCTTCATACTCTGAAATTTCTGCACTCGTGACATTATCTTTGGTTACTTGGCACTCTCTTGTTAGACCTATGTCACACTTTCATGGACTAGACTTAGAGTTCTTCGTGTTGCTGACTTTGGTTTCCTTCTTGGAGTGGGCAGACTTCTAGCACATCATTTCTATCCTTCCTAAGGGTAGACACACAGTTTGGTTTGGATGGCTCTTCTTCAGTCTAGAGGTAGAGGATCTCATCATCGACATTCTTTTGGGAGACTTTCTAGAGCTACAAAGTTCAGATATGTCCATGGCATCTTCTGCATTCCTCTCGTCTCCCTCTTCTTCTCTCTTCTTCTTCTTTCCAAGAGATTGTCTCTTTATACATGGGTACCTTTACAGGCTCGTCTGTGGCCAGGACCCATCTTAGGAATCTTTCTTATATTAGAGAGAGGACATGTCTCTCTTTTGGGGGGATTTTTTTCCCACTGGGTTTTCTCCTTTTACTCCACTTTTTGAGAGTTTCTTGTACATGGGTACCTCATCAAGATTTTTTCCATAACCCATTTCTCATTTCTGACTTTCCGTCTCATCCTAAGTTATGATGAAGGGGGTTTTGGTGTAGGTGGTATTTTTCTTCACTTATTTAGTGTTATTACACCTCACCAAGTGAGTCATCTCACTTAGGTGGACATGGATCTAGGTATCATCTTAGTTATGAAAGATTCTCTTACAGAATCTGTCATATGTGTAAGTGTGTCATATGAGTTACATTCCCATTTGGGAAAGTAACTCCTCTTCTCCATTATGGAGGAATCTTCTCTTACATGGGAGTTACACATTCACTCCCCTATTTCTACTCACCTCCTTTGATCTATGATAAGCCTAAGCCAAGCTGATCAATTCCATTCTACTCCATTTTTTGAATCTTGAGCTCTCATATGCATGCACATTACTTTACAAAGCTTGCATGCTTTAATCTCATAACTCCTACACTTTGGTGAAGTGTAACTATTTGATGCATTTGAATTCCTTCTAGGTCTTTTTCCTTCAATCCTTCAGATTCGAGGTTCATGTGGAGAACATAGAACATGAGCAACTATTACTTCCCCATTTAGGAAAGTGCAGAAGAGGATCCCCATTGGATTTTGATGAGAGCACGTCAGAATAATAAAGAGAAAGGGTATAGGCATGTATCTGATCCCACCTGGAAAACTTTCCCTTGTGCTTGGTGTTCCAGTTTTTGAAATATTCATTGAGAATCAAGTTAGTTGTGGTGAGAGGATAACAATAGGTAGATATCATTTTCCTTTAAATACAGAAGTACATCAAGCAACACAATCATCCATAAGATCATAGGTGACAACATCCATGTTGTTTGGGGATTGGATTGGTGGTATATTTTCTAGTGCATCATCTGCACAAAACATTGATAGCAAGTCTCAGTGGAGCACAAATTTACAAACTGAGGGTGTTTAATTTATTAAAACAAATTAAACACAAGGTAGTAAATCCTTGTTCTGGTGCTCAATATAGGAGGAGGATCAAGAGGATCAGGTGGTTTGGGATCTAGTGGATCTGGTGATTCTGTAGGTGGAGGGAATACTGGAGATAATATAGGTTCTAGATGTAGTGGGCATGGTCTGTATCAACCCTAGAAAGTGTATTATGAGGTGTCTATTCACTTACTATAATAAAGAGGAATTGAAGATGCAGTTGAGCACGTGCACATGTGTGAAGGGAATTATAGTTCTAGAGTGGAGGGCAAGTAAGTTTACTACTAATCTTTAAGGGCACACACATAGTTGGTACAGGAAGTATGATCCAAACCAGAATTGTGTAGACTATACCACACTGCATGATGCTTTCTTAGTAGAGTTTCATATACCTGATTTTGAGTAGAAAAGCATCAACACGTTGAAGGACACTAAGCAAGACATGGTTGAGAGTGTCAGGGAGTACGATGCCCATTTCAAAACGTTCTTTCTGAAGTTATCTTATGATATTCACCCTAGTCAGCATGCTCAATGGTTTTTTGGTGGTTTGATCACTCCTTTCAGAAGGGCGCTCTCACACAAGAACTTTACAGATCCGTGTAAGCCATTTGAGGTAGCCCTGCACGTTGAGGTGGTTGGGCGAGTAGATACAAGAGTTATCCCATTTTTGGAAGCTCAAATTGCATCTATGACAAAAGATTTGAAAACATTGTCAGCTAATTCATCCCATGAGACGTATAGTGGTATTTTTTGTATAGATTACGAGTATAATGACATATTAAGGATAGTTTTCCTTGTAAATAAGTGTGTGCCATGTTTTTAGATTGTGAGATTTTTCATTTGGATCATGATTCAAGTAGGTGTCCCTTGTTGCAGAACATGATAAGGAATAACATGTCTTGTTATTGTAATATTGTTAATTCTACCACTCATGATAAAGAAAATTATAGATTGATTGATCAGATTCATGATGCCATTGAAACTGGTGTACGTCAGACTAGTGTTGCAAACAGCTCTATGTAACAAGGTGAACATCATACTCATAACCACAATGAAGGGTTCTCTGATGGAGGTGGTAGAGTGTAGAGCTTACCATGGAGGATTCAGAGGTTGAGGTCACGGTGGTGGAAGAGGTGAGTTCCCAAGAGGAACCTGTTATACATGTGGATCCCTTGATCATTATAGGTGTGAATGCCTCCAGAACATTATTTTCTCTTAGTGTGGAAAGAATCAAAAGTTTGAGAAATGCCAATTATTTGTATAAAAATATTATCAAGAAGCACAAATAGGATAAGGGTACGGGAATGGTTAGAGTATAAACTCACGGTGGAAGATCATTGGATGCCAAAGTTAGCACCTAATCCTGAGGTACTACCTGTGTTAGTAACTACACGCGCAGAGGCTTCGCGTACTCGTGAGACCCTAAAGCTGATACATGTTATTACAAAATGAGAAGTATTGCATGTAAATTATATGAATCCTTCCTATCATAAGGAAGTATATCAGGAAAACTATGGAGGTTATTAGAAACATGTAGGGTGAGATACAATGCTTGAAAGAGCAATCACGGAAGCTAGGGCAGTCTAAAGCAGTTGAGCTTCCTCAGAAAGAAATTGATGACTGAAAGGAGGTTTGTAAGATGTTTTGCCAAGAAAAAATCATTCCTTTGTTGGGGGAATGGTTAAGGGAGAATATATTGCATGCTGGATTTGAGCGCTAGAGGAAAATATTACATGCAAACTTACCTCCTCACAGTCTTGATTATGACAAAGAGATCACCTTTGAATGCAGTTGTTGGCAGATGGTTGTTGATTAATATATTGATTGATACAGGTTCACAAGTGAATGTACTCACCTTTTACATGTGGAATTATATGGGGAGGCCACCATTACATCCATCTTCAAACATGTTGTATATGGAAAATGGGGACTAAAGACATGCCCATTGGAGTATCGAAGGATACTATTACTATATAAGGGGCCACGTTTACTGGGGAGTTTGAGGTCTTGACACTTGCAAAAGAAGATAGTTTTTCCAACCTTACTTGGGCACCCTTGGTGTTACGTAAACAATGTTGATCTACGCTTTGATAAAGGTTATATTAGTTTTGAGAACAAAGAGGAGCACATGATCATTCCTTTGACAGATGGAAAAGAGGCACCTTATGTAGAACCTTTGAGTGAAGAGTATTTGAAAAAGATTTATGTGTGCACCATTAGAGATTTGGAAGTGCTTGAGCCATCAAAAGATAGTTTTATTCAATGATATGATGCACAGTCCATGAGTGATACAACCAACATTGTATATGACAACTTGGCACATGTGAATTATGAAATGATTGGGTGTGAGATGACAAGTACAATAACATGTGTAGTTAGGCCATGTTATGTTAGGCACTTAGGAAGTAACCATGTACCAAGGTACACTGGTAAAGGGAATCCTGATGTCATCCTACCCACTATGGAGGCCCAATGAAAAGATCAAGTAAAGAGAAGGAATATGTTGGTATATGCTTTGCATGGAAAAGTAGCGCACTAGTGGATTACACATAAAGATAGTATTTTAGAGTTACAAGAGGTGAGCATTGTCTTCTCTACTATATTTCTTAGGAACAATGCACCTACCAAGACAAGTGAATTTCATGGGAGGCCCGATGCCTCGCATCACGTTCAGGTGTGTGAGAGACTCTAGACTGAGGGGTAGGAGGCATTTACACCTTCACTGTGGGTGGATAAGCTCTACTTCACTTTTCGTGGTTGCACACGCACATGGTATGTTTATGCGGAGTTGAATCGAGAAATAGAGAATTGGCAAGAAATCACTGTAGGTATGATTTAGACATTTGAATATTTTTCTACTAAAACCTCCAATGAATGAGGCATTACAAATTATGAAGTGCTTGACTATGGGAGATAGTGTAAAGGCTAAGGAGCTTATTCAGGAATTACTAGGTGAGTCAGATCTGGAGGTATACTTTGAAGAAGAAGAGATAGATGAAGCAAAACTTGGGTGTGTCTGGTTAGAAAAAGAGAAAGGTAAACTTGTTTACATGAATGGTGATGAGGAAGTGGATAATTTAGATGTTGATCATACTGTGGGTATGCACAAAGACTTAGACAGTGTAGATGAGAAGGCACATGTGTATCACGAGCCTATGAAAACAAATAAGAACAACATTGGGATGGATGCAAAACCTAAGGAGGCCATTATTGGTGATTATCAGTCTGACTCATAGGTACAAAGATAATTGAGTTATTATGTGACTTCCAGGACATATTCCCTATAGGTTATCATGAGTTAAAAGGAGTGCATCACTCTTTGGGCAAGATGAGGATAAAATTGAAGGAAGGTGTACACCTAGTTAGGTTAGAGGCCTTATATGATGAATCCTAATCTGCGCGTCAAGGTAAAGGAAGAGATTGATAATATATTGAAGTATCGAATCAATGCGCCCATTGAGGAGTCAGATTTGGTTAGCCCTATGGTGATAAGCATAAAGAAGGATAGAAGGATAAGGATCTGTCTAGACTATAGAGATTTGAATGCTTCTTGTGTAATAGATCCCTTTCCCACACCATTTACAGAGGATATTTTGGAAGGTGTTGTAGGGTGCGGGATCTACTCCTACACTAATCCAGATTTTATGGATATCATCAAGTGCGGATTGCTAAAGAAGATCAAGAGAAGACACCTTTCACTATTAAGTGGGGAATTTTTGCATACACACTTATGCCTTTTGGATTGAAGAATGTGCCCTGCAGTCTTTTCACGCATTGTTGTACAAGCATTCCAAGACTTCATTCATAAGTTTTTTTTAGGTTTACTTGGATGATTGGATAATTTATGGGCTGGTAAAATATCATTGTGATAATTTAAAACTTATGTTTAAGAGGTTTCAGAAGTTAAGCATATCCTTAAAAATTAAGAAGTGTGTCTTTAGTACACCGTTTCAAACTCTGTTGGGGCATATCATATGTAAAGAAGGCTTGTTGGTGGATCCTGCTAAGGTTGCTGTCATTTTGGGATTAGAGGAACCTACTAACCAAAGTGCGGTACATGGATTCTTGGGGCACAGTAGGGAAAATAAGTAGCGAAATTTTGTAAACTCATGAAAATCAAGGATTATGAAAATTTGAATTGGTGAATATTATGTGGTTCGCAGCCGAATTATTCACCGAAAAATTCGACCAACATGTCCCCTTATATTATTCGTTTCACCTAGATTTTACACATATATAAGAGATTATGAATGTAATTCACCACAATTTTGAATCATATCATGCACATATTCACCAAAGTAAACATAAGAAAATTCAAAATCCGTAGCCGCCAACACAGAAATCTAAGCTGTCCAACCAATTAGCTATCCAACTGTAATCTGTCTAACCCCGAGCCGTCCAACCCTGAGCCATCCAACCCCTAAGGCTTAAGTCGTCAAACCACTCAATAACTAAGTCATCCAGCCTTTTACCATCCTACCAATACCGTTTAAACCTTAAAATTTCCATTCTCAGAGCTTTCGAACATAAGATCTGCCCCTAAGTGCCTAGGCAGTAAGTAGCCATTGATACTAGAAATTAGGGCAAGAAGATTACAAATTCAGCCATTTCAAAAAAGGGTGCAAATAATTTGGTTGGCTATTTTGGAAAATCATAAAAAATGAAGTTGGTTTCTACATTAGCTGAAAATATTGGTATGTGGCACGTGCTATTTACTGGTTATTTAATCTTAAAGAATTTAAAAATTATGTTTATCATATTGTTTGTGGAACTCTTTGTACTCTGTAAAAATTTAACTATAGATAAAATTAATACTAAATAAGTAACAATTTTATATTAATTATATGCAAATGTTTCAGAAATACCTTCACAGAATAATCAATTTAAAGATATCGATGATCCATTATATGTGGAGGAAAACATTCCATCCCTTGATGACTTAGAAGTACAAGAAAAGTCATTGAATTCTCAAAGTACACCAGCAAAGGAAGCTTCTACTCCAAGTTATATTTCCAAGAAAAGGAGACATGAGAATAAAAATATTATTTCTGAAAACTCAGATGTAGAAGTTAAATCCCAAGAAAAAAAGAAAATATGTCAAAAGAAAGAGGGAGAATTGGACAATTAGAAGAAAATTACAGTTCGAATGGGTTGCAAAATATCCTTTTATTGAACTTGTGTACACTGAAAATTGTAATGTTGTTCCAACACAATGTCGATGCAAAATATGTGGTTGGAAACAAAGGAAGGAGCACACGATGCAGCTCAAATTGGACATAATTGAAAAGCACTATGGGAAAATATACATTTCCCAAAAGCTAAAGGATGGTATCATAGTCAGAACACATAAATGGAAAGATGCAAAAGATTGTCTACATGTCAAATACGCAGAAGATTATGAAAAGGAACAAAAACATATCAAATATATAAATGAAAAATGTGGGACCATAGTATCTATATTTAACAAAGCTATAAAGGTTGAAATGCAAGCAAAGGGTATTTAATTTGCTACCGTATTTCATATAATGAAAAGGGGAAGACCGACGTCAAATTTCAGGAGAAAATAGAATGTTGTATCAAGTTCTTGGTCTACAAAACACTCCTCAATCTCATTGGTCAGATACCAGTGGCTGGGAGATTGCAAAATGTCTATGGTAGAAAACGAGGATTTGAAATTGTATTCAAAAGGAAAAGTATATTTCACTTTCATTAGATGAGGTTAGTACATTCGATAATACTTCATGGATATGTAATCATGTTTACACATTTGCTAATGAAATAAGGACTCCACACCTCTTAGCAATTCATAAAATGACTTAGAATTACAATTCTAAAAATATATATAAATTGGTGGTGTCAAATCTGAAGGATATCGCCGGAATGGATGACTTTTCCATTACAAAAAAATTAGTTTGTGTCGGAACCGATGGTGCAGCTGTAATGCAGGGAGCTAGAAATGGTTTTGCGTGTTAGACTTAGACAACTATTGCTTAGTATATGGTTTATATCCACCACATGGCTCGCAGAATTAATCTCACCTACAAATTGTGAGCACATTTGAAAATTTAGCTAAAGTGGAGAAAATTTATACATGATCTGCATGCCTATTATTTTAGCTGTCCGAAGAGATTTTTAGAATTTCAAAAAAATTCTATTATACTGACAGAAGGAAAAAAACTTATCAAAGATGTAGATACTAGATGGATATCTATGTGTGAACTTTTCCTGTAGAATATTTGATGAATATCCTTCACTGACATGATTTATGTTTAAATACCGTAGGGATGTAGATAAAGCTATAGATATATTGTTCCATCTAACTGACATAGAAAATTTACTCACACTCTG
The DNA here is from genome assembly GCA_019776745.2 of Taxus chinensis. NCBI lineage: Eukaryota > Viridiplantae > Streptophyta > Pinopsida > Cupressales > Taxaceae > Taxus > Taxus chinensis. The sequence goes on along the minus strand of CM034154.1, from coordinate 541,760,394 downwards.
TGGTATTTTTCCCATGTTGAGGGATCTTAATATTTTAATGAAGCATGCACAAGATCAGTCTTTCTACATTACATACTTCATAAGACTAAGAAGACGTGTTTATTGGAGTCTATAGATTTTATATATTTTTGATGGGGGTTTTCAGGGTGCTAATTTTGAAAACCGGAATGCATTGATAGATTTGAAAAATTTCAGGTGCTTTTTAAAGTACAATATACATGATCATCTATGTATAACAGCACATGGAAGAGAGATTCCACTTCATATGTTCCAAAAAAGAGTTGATATGGCTAATTCAAAAATAGAAGAAGTACGAGTGATACAAAATTTATATGATGCAATTATTAATGGAAACTAGGAATAAGTTGAGCAAGATATATGAATCATTAGCTAAAGAGATCCAGGAAAGATTCAAAAATGATAAATACTTGAAGCAATGGGAGTTGTAAATCTATAATTTTGGAATTTTTTAGGAAACAAACCATATACATCTATCAGTCCATTATTTATCAAAAATGTGGGTGATCTAACTGATCATTTCTCTAAGACTGAAGAGATAAATGGAGTTTCTTTAGAAGGTATTTTGAAAAGAAAACTACTTAGTTCATAGTCAATGGATTTTGCTAATACTATGATACGACAAGTTCAGCTTCTACAAAACCCACAGGATTACAATGTCATGAAAAGAATTTGGAAGGATATCTATTCCAGTAGTATTCTAAGTGAAGATCTAAGTGAGTATATTAAGATGTATGAGCTCTACCAAACAATGATTTTGGGTTCAGTGGAAGATGAGAGGCTTTTCAGTGCACTATCCTTTTTAAATTCTAAAGTTTGAAAGAGATTGGATAGAAATCTAGAAATTTGTCTCAAATTGTATGTTTCACATTACTCAGTGGAGTCTTTTCCTTATGATAGAGCACTGGCATTGTGGAATTCACTAGTAGAAAGAAGAGGAGTTAGTAATATTCTGCCTGACCCATGGGATTGAGAAAGATTCACATCCATAGATCACGCTACATTTTATTTCCAAGACACAAATGAAAGCGTTGCTCCAGAACTGTTCCAATTCACATAGATTTTATTACAATAATGTTATGTAATAAGTTATCATTTATTTCCATACAGAGATTACAACTTTTCCATTGGAACAATGTCATTATATGTTTTAATTATCCCATTTGTGTTTTATATTTGGTTTTCAAATTCAGACTGAAATAAGTCCACATTTGTCTTTTATATTTTTTAATTGATTTATTTTACATCTACAAAAAATCAGAAACGTAAATATTTAAAAGAAACAAAATCAAGTAAATTTAAGCAACATTTACGTAAACAATAAAAAAGAAACATAGTTTGTATTAACAACATATAGTAACATTGTACAATTCTAATTTCCAAAGTTCTTTCGAAATCGATCTCTCATGTGGCGGATTACTTTATGAAGAAAAGTACAAATTCATAAAGCATTTTCAGCCAATACAATTCCAAAAAGGGGGGTTATCATAACATATCAAAGCTTTTGGACAAGTTCTGTCATATAAGGACACTTTACGAGGTCATCCTCTTTTCTACCTATGATTTAAAATCATAATTTTCATTACGTCTACTACACAGAATAAAAACTAAAATGGGGGCTGGCCACTATCTTTTAATTCCTACGCAAGTGTCGGAATTTTGACAACACACCTGTCACACGGTGAACTTTACTAACATATATTATTTTATGTTGCAGGTGAAGCTTGTTCTTTTTCTTGTGTTAGAGGTGGATGATTCTACTGCATTTGTTCAAAGCTATCTGTTATAACTCCTGATGCCTGCACATCTCGTGCTGTGGTAGTGATATTCTCTAGAATATTCAGCTCCTCCCTTGCTACATCTCATGTAGACAAAAGTGTTGCATCTGCATCTGTCTTTTCCTTCAGTAAGACTTCTGGATCCATCTTATGCTCCTTTATTATCCTTGTCAATGTATTACTTTTTAATTTATAACAATGAGTTTTTCCTTCAACTGTGTAAATGAATTCATGATTTTACAGGCATTCTTCAAATGTGTTTCAAATGCAACTACTTCTTTCTTTAAATTTTCATATTTTTCCTACAAAATAAAAATAATAATTTTCTAGTCTATTAGATAAAATGAAAAAATATATTACAGTGCTTATAATATTAGGATTTTGCATGTAGAACTAAAATCCCACTCACAACAGCTTTTTCTTTTTCAACATTTGTTATTAAGACATTTGTCTTGTCTTTAGCCCATTTATTATAGTAAGCCTGTGCTTCGGCATTGAGATTCTCCAACCTATTTAGCATTATGTCTATAATTTCATCATTATAATCATTACTATATGAAATAGTACCTGACTAAGCTTTATTTAGCAAAGCATCTTGCCATGTTGGTTGGCTTTCTATGGAAGTGAATAATGAATGCCTTTGAGCATGATTATGGTATCGTGTATTTATTTCTTTTATCAAATTTTTTTCTCTCATCTCCTAAGACCGCACCAAATCCACATCAGACATTACAACCTCTTGAATTGTTTCCCCCATACTATCTAATATCATATTTTCTACTATAAAATGTGTCTTTTCATCATTTGTTTGTGGAGCATTTCTTGGAGGAGGAGAGTCACTGCCCTATATTACATGAACATTAATTTGTGGTTGAGGTGGAGTAGATTGAATCATATCATGGGTGTAAAAATAGTTACCCTTTTCTACATTGCCACTTTCAAATCCCAAATACTCCTCATCAAGGGTGATGTTTTTGAAAAGTTGTGGCTGTTACACTTAAGACACCACCTAGTGACAGTCCAGGAAATTATGTGGTAGCAGGATGAATTGTTCCTGTTGACTCTGCATGAAACCTTATATTATTTCCTGCAATTCTTCTTTTTGTTTTGGACTGGACATGTTGGAGGCATTGGTGGCCTCCTTGGAAGCGGAACGTGCCTAGAAGCCACATTACCTGCATGAAGCAAACAAAAAATTGTCAGAATATTACGGTTGTGCTTTGTAAATGCTAAAAAATTGTAAGGAAACAAAACATGCTAAATATTATACATTACAATATACCTTGCATAGATGGAGGTACAATCATGACATTTCGATCTTCAAACTTGGAATGAGTTTGATCTTCATCGTCAAACTTAGTAGTTTCTGAATACAATAAATGTATAAAAGAATAGTAGAAATATTAAAATACAGTACTACATACATAATCTATATTAATTGTTTGAATTAGTTATTTATAAAAAAAGACAACTTCATACCTGAAGTTAAATGTGATGTGCATATCGACCCCCGAGGTTGTTTCTGATGAGGAGGTCTTACTGGTGTTGATTCTGCTGAATCCATGTCAGAATTAGTAGAGACCTCTGGAGGGGTTTTACCTCTAGAAATTTCCTCCTTATGAGATGCTACAACTATAATTTTTCTCTGTAAAATAAAATCACACAATTATTATTTTATCCAAAAATATTGAATTTCAAATCCTTATAACAAGTAAACAGTAAAAGTAATTATTACCAACTTACTTGTTGTTCTTCAAGAGTAAGACCAATCATTTGATCATTGATTTTAGTTGGAATTTTATCTTGCAAAATTTCATAGTACGCTTCATAATAAAAAGCAAGAATATAATCGCAACAAGAGAATATTGTCCTGGATTTATCATATTGATTGGCTTTGCGGGCATGGGAGATATCTATTTTTATTCTATTGGACAAATAACTGCACCAATCGAATTGTTGCACTGCTAGTGTCTACAATAAATATTGAACTGCCTAATATAGAATGTCTTCAGATCTACCCTGTAATACAATCTTGGCTTGAAAAAGTGACACAACTGCAATAAATAATTTGTTTATAATACCTTGTAGAAGGATGCCTCTTGATGAACGATTAAGAGAATCTACAATAAAAGAGAAGAAACAATAGAGCCTTGGGTGGTCCAGTAATGTTAAGAACAAAAGAATTTGAAAACAATAAACTTACCATCAACCTGTACATTGTAATGAGACTCCAAAAACTTTTTATCTTCGTCTGTAAGAACAACCTTTGTAGTAACGGTCGGCTTATTTTTGAATGGTAAACCTGTTAACTGATGTACATCCTTGGGTTCAATTGAGAAATAAATTTGACGGCGTCTCAGATGCACGAGGATAACGGAAAATTTACCGTTACTCTTGTTATAAGAGGTGAGAAGGTAATCAAGGACTAAAGTATTAGTATCGAATTTGGGGCATGTCCACAAGCCTGGTAAATTTTGAGTTTTTGAGCCAATCTTTTTGTGCATCTTTTGCTCTTAGTAGAGCTACAATCTATGGGCACATGAGGTTTTTGTATTGAAATTTAGGTGTAGGAATATATGTGGTTCTAGCCATTGCTGAAATTTGGGAGAAGTTTTAAGATTGGAGAGCTCCAAGCACTGGAAATTTTTATAGAAAAGTGAATAATTGAACCTTGAAGGGGTATTTATAGGGATATGTATGGTTCAAAGGACATGTGGCGAAAAACTATTGGCTGGCCATGGTGGCCCAACCCTTACTTGCCCAACCCACACGTCCAAACATTAACCATCCAACCCACCCGCACAACCCTTAGCCGTCCAACTCTATACCATCCAAATATTAACCAGTCAATGCTTTTCCATACATCCCACCCGCCCAACCCTTAGCCCTCTAACCCCTCGAGGATCAACCATCCAAGCCCCCACCTGATCAACCCACCCATCCATAAATAAGTCATCCAACCCCTCATCTATCCAACCTACATGTCAAATGATTAACCATCTAACCCCTCGATCATCCAACCCTTAGTCTTCCAACCCCTCGTATGTCCAACCCACATGTCTAACCCTCACCCATCTAACACTTAGTCATCCAACCCTTAGGCATCCAACCCCTCACTTGTCCAACCCACCATTAAACCCTTATTCATACAACCCTTAACCTTCTAACCCCTCACCCGTCCGACCCACCATCCAGCCCCTCACCCATCCATCCCTCCCACCCAACCCTCAACAGTCAACCATCTATCCCCTCACTCGTTAAACCCCACCCACCCAATAGTCATTCAACCCCTCACCCAGCCAACCCCCTACCAACCTATCTAACCAACTTCTTGCCCAACGGTAACTCCAGACCAACCTACCCAAATAACTTTGTGAAACGAGGAAAAAATTCTCTTTGTGAAATCACCTTTTCCATAAAACATTTTTTCAGATGTTCATCAATGATTCGAAAGTCGATTTTTGAGATTCGCCAATGTTTTGAAAGTAAATTTTTAGAGGGGTCTTCTTAAAATGAACCCTGGGGCACACAGGTTATTATAGGAATTTTATCAAGGGTTATGCTAGGATATCTACATCCTTAGAAGAATTTTTTAAGAGTAAGGGAAAGTTCCATCGGGGTGAGGTGCAACAATGTGTGTTTGAGACATTGAAGGAAAGGCTTACTTTTGTGTCTATTATGCGCTTTCCTTCATGGACCAAACCATTCCATGTGTATGTGGATGCCTCTAGCATGTCCATTGGCATAGTGTTAGCCCAGCCTAGAGAAGGTATTGTTGATCATCCTATTTGCTTTACAAAATGGAAATTGACCCAAGCTAAACAGAATTATACAACTATGGAGCGTGAAGCATTGTCCATGATTTTTTTAATAGTTAAATACTTTTGACAGGAGCTATGAACCAGGTGGTTCTTGGGTCCCCTCCCTAAATAGTATTAATGTCCTCAGATAAAATATTACAATTAATCCATCACAATCACCAAATGTGACCACTGAGCCCACACCGATGATGAAATTTTTCCGCCACCTCCATTTTTCGAGCCACCAACCACCGGCAATGCCAATGTCAAAAATGTAAAGTCTTCCACCACTGATAGGAACCACCAACTGCAACTACCGGTGATGCAACACCCGCTACCACTGATAAACCACCCTGAAGGGATTGCGCCCAATGGGATTTGAACCTGGGTGGATCCAGACAAAACCATCCATCTTAACCGGTCCACCCAAACCCCATTGGCAATTGTCCATGATTTATGCATTGTACAAGTTTAGGAAATATTTTTTGGAAACTATGTTTATATTTTATGCATATCACATGGTACTTAAGTATTTGGTCAATAATCCCATTTTGCAAGGGCTCATATCCAGGTGGATTCTCTTGTTCCAAAAATTTGAATTTAAAGTAGTACTGAAGCCAGGAAAGAGTAACTTGGGACCAGATCATTTATCAAGGATTAACTTAGGTGAAGACATGCAAAGCATTGAGGATACAATGCCAGATGCATAACTTTTTAGATTAAACTACGCGCCCTCTGACTTAGAGGATATTGTTGTATTCTTGCGTATATGTGTGGCACCTGAGGGGATGAAGGCTTTGGAGAAGAAACAAATTGCTATTCTTGTCATGCCTTATATGTTAATTAATGAAGATTTATACAAGTTAGTTCAGGATGAGTTTTTACTTCTGTGTGTACTTGAGCATGAGCGTACTACCATTATGGAGGAAATGCATGGTGGCATTATAGGTGGACATTATGCAGGAAATGCTACCGCACGTAAGATATTGTTAGTAGACCTTTGGTCAGAAATAATTTATAAGGATTGTATATAATATTATAAAGCATGTGACCATTGTTAGCGCCTTAGGGGTATAGAGATGAAATACCTTTGAGGCCTATTACTAGTGCCGAACCTTTTGAAAAGTGGGCAATTGAATTTGTGGGTCCTATTTCCCCACCTGTGCGTAGGAATAGAATCACGATATATTATAACTTATATAGACTATCTTACAAGGTGGGAATAAGCAGTGCCTACAAAGGATTTGCATGATAGATTACAACAAAAAGGTTCTTAAAGTAGAACATAATCAAGAAGTATGGATGTCCACTGAGTCTGAAAAGTGATAGGGGTAACTCGTTTTCTTAATGAGACCATTAGGATACTATTGGCATAATTTATGGTGGCCCACCATAAAATAAAACCCTATCCCCCATAAGAAAATGAAATTGTATGAAGATTTCAACAAGATATTAGGCACATACATTGAAAAATATCTATGTGATGTTGGAAGGAAAGACTAGGATGATAAAGTCTCTACTATACTTTGGGCATATAGGAAAACCTATAAGAGGTTGAATAAGGCCACACATTTTTAGTTGGTGTTTAGCGAATGGAGGCTATTTTACCAGTGGAATTCATCTTACCCTCCCTACGTATTGCATGTGTAGGAGGATTGGATGATGAGAAAGAACTTGAAAATTGAACATTGATAAACTGATGAATTTGGATGAAAGGAATGCTATTTATCAGGTGGAGCCAGAAGAAAGAAAATGCTAGGCAGAAGGCATGACATGATAGGCATATTAAGAATAAACAATTGTAAGGTTAGATAGATGATTCTTCTATATGATTCAAAGTTTTTGCCCCATCTTAGAAAGTTCCAAGTGCATTGGTTGGGACCGTATGTTGTGACTTACATATTTGATTCGTGTGCTTCTAGCTAGTTATAGGCTACTAGATGGGACACAGGTTTCCCAGATTATTTCAACAGAGAGTAGGCTGAAGCCCTACTATAAATAAGTATTCTTGGTGTTTGTAATAAGGTGCAGTATTTCCAGTTAGATTAGATTTCCTTTAATGCATTCCTTTCATATGTGTTTCCTTTCAACATTGATATGCTTTGTCAATTTAGTTATGTGTTTTGTTGTAATAAGCACGCTTGCGCAAGAAGCTGATTACTATCTATTGAATTCATGTGTAGAGGACCGCACATACTTTTAGTGTTGGGTTGGAGTATATACAGGATAAATGGGCCAAGTTTGAATGTTCTGTGGAAGATGGGTATGCATAGAGAAATATTATGTAGGTGCTTGAAGTAAGGGTGCAGGGATAAAGAAAAAATTCTCATGAATAAAGACCACATGTGGATTAATGGATGCATAGTGTAATGTGAGGTAGGTTGTAATAGTGGAAACTACTTGGTTTGAGGCACAATTGGATAGGTCATTTTGGTGCACATGAAGGTGTGCGTAAGGGAATATGTGGACCCGAGAAGTAGTGGGTGGTGCCAGAAGTTTATGAATGGGGTGTGGAAAAGTGCGGAAAGAAACGCCATTTAATGCTGAGTATAGTGGTAGGTGGAGAGAAATAAATGCAGAGGAATTTGTAAAAGTAATAAAAGGTACGGGCTTGTGTTATCATTTTCACCTTGCATTGTGAAACGTTTGAGTGAGTTGACGAGTGAGTGGCATAGAGAAAGTGTGAGAGAGCTATGATAGAGATTGAACTAGATAAATTTGTGCATGGGATTGGTTGGCACTCCATTAGAGAGAGTGTTTGAGTGAAGAAAAGGCATGTGGGGAAGCAAATTGGTAAGTTAGGGTTCAAGTTTGAAGTTAGGGCACATGGTTTTTAAGTTGTAGAGCTCGATTTGATTACAAGAACACTCTTTTATTATCACAATGGCACCAAGGTGAGCACCTGAAGTGACTACAAGGGGAATGAGGAAAAAGGAAGTAGAAGTGGAGGTGGAAGATACACCCTGAGAGTCAATTTTTAGAAATGCAGTACCCAGAAGGGGTATTCATGGGCCGAGATTGGGAGTCCCATCTTCGACGCAAAAAAGTGAGTGACTACAACCATCAAACAAAGGATAAAAAGGAAAAATTGGATAAAACTTCTGGTGGTGAAAACAAATCTGTGAATAGAAAATGACATGGCCATTTACATGACACAGGAGAGAAACTACTTGTCAAATGTGGGAGTTTTGTAGCTCTATGAGCTCCCATATTTTGGCAAGCCAGAAAATATTTACTAGTGGCTGATGACCAAGTCCATGAGGATTTATTTTATTTTTTTGGGTGGTGAATGAGACTTATCATGCCCCTGATTGGGAGATTGACATGGTTGAGGAGTTCGGGCACGGATATCAGTAGTGATCTTATTGATGATGAAGGGAGTAGAGGAAACCAGGAAAGTCATTGTCTTATGTGAAGGGAGGGTACAAAATGGATATCTACAAGTTGGAGAAATACCCTGTCATTTAGGAAGTATCGCACCTCCTCACCAAGCTAAAATAATCAAGAGCGTTGGTCACAAGTGAACAAAAGATGGTTACATTGTTTCCAAGAAGATGACAGGAATGGAGTCATTTATAATTTGTCTAACTTCATTGTCTGAGACTATCGTTGTAGAGGTGCACCAAGGGGATAAGATAAGTTTTGGTGCTATCCTTTTTGTCCATTGTGTTTGTAGATATTGGAGTGCCCACATGGCCAAAAATATAATATTTGGCAATACCCCAAAGAAAATAAGTCCCTTGCGGATAGATTTGTCAAATTATACATGTGATGGAACCATGAGTGGACCCTATAAGTAAGAGGATAGGATCTCTGGTGTGAGTTCCTGTGTAGCTTCATTTGAATATGAGTGGAGAATACCTAAGGATATTCCTTCGGTATTGGAGAAACATGCTCAGTTTTTTGTTTACCAACATTTTTGCATAGGGAGCTTTGGAATGAAGGATGGGAAGTGGAGTCCATGGTGCAAGCTTCCATATGCCTTCACAATGAACTATTTCAAGGAATTCTGTACACTATGTTTTCAAACACACGTAGGTTGATTTTCAATGCAAATAAAGTAGACTATGATTATCATACACTCTAGAAGACATATGTCTACCCGGGTAAGTCTTCTTACATTGAGAAGTTAATTTCAAATGATATCAATATCAATTCTATGAGTTTGGAAATTGGGAAGGATGGAGTGGCTAAGGTATACATCTACCTTAAGCCCAAGTTGGAAAATGGAAAATACATTGAGAATGAATTCAAGCTCCCTGAATTTCCCAAGGGGAAACATACCATGGGCATGTTGCAAGATGAAGAGTCTACTTTTCCCCAGGATGTTGATGAAGAAGAAGAGGAGGAGGAAGAACTAAGGGAAGACAGTTGTGACAGTCTAGAACATGGAAAAAAGAAGGTATCCAACCATAGGAGATAAGAGAATGTGTGAGAAAAATCCTCCAAGAAAATAAGAACGTGAAGAAGAAGAAGGGGTGGAAATAAGTGTTATGGAGATAGGCCCAGAAGAGGGTGCTGAGGACCAGAAATTTAGGAGAGTATTGAGGAGAACAAGGAATTAGGGCATGCAAGCAATGGGGCCATCAAAACTACCAAGGATGGTCACCTAGAAACTCTATTTTGAAGGTAGAAATAGAAAAGAAAAGGTGCGTAAGTACATCTCGACTGAGGATAGTGATGGTGAGAAATTATAAGACAACATGTAAAAGACTCTTGTTAACAATATGGATGTAGAGGAACCTCGAGGTGAAGAATTGAAACATGATGCAGAGAGGGTTGGAAGAATGGGAAGTATGTTGTGGCATTTTTTATAAAGAAAAGTGTGAAGATAAGGGTGAACCATCTGGTGAACCTACTAATACACATACTGGTGAGGGACCAATGCTTGATACGGGAGTGCATATTCCAAAAGGTAAGCAATCACGGGGGGAGAAGGATGAAGAAATGTATAAAACTCCTACAAGTGGTTATATCAATGATCCTACCAAGATCATTTACACTAGGTTCCAAAGTGCTTTGGAGCCCGAAGAGCTTTATGGATGGGAGTTCATGGATCCCGAGCTGGAAACCACATGCAACCGTAAGTAAGTTATCGTGGAATATGCAGAATCATATGGATGGGCCTGATTTTTATGTGTGTGAGTAATCATTTGTCTCTCAGAGGATGAAGAAAATCCATGCATTTCCTGCCATGTAACAATCAAGTTGACTCAATTTTCAGATGAACAAGTAAGTAATGCATTAACAAAGGTATCTGTAGAGGTTTCCTGTATAGAAATATAGATAAAATTAAAACAACTATTAATATTTTGTTAGAGGATATGAAAGGATAAAGAAGTAGAGATTAAGTGCCTGATAGGAAAAAGAGACAACTGGGCAGAGCAGATTGGTGATGAAATTTTACAGGCAAGGCCGCATTTGGAATAGAGCGTGGTTGAGAGATTCCCCTATGCTATGCATTATGTATGGACATTAGTTCACATGTTATTAGATGAGGGTACAATGTGGATGCCGAAACCGAAGGATGCTACAGCACAGGTGGAAAAAAATAAATCAACGATAGATCGCCCAAGCATTTGGTATGATTCTTTTCTCTAGACCCTGAAAGATGAGTTGAACAGGGAAAATTTGGCATTAAACATATGCACATATCCTAAGGTAATAATCAAGACAAGGAATGTGGTGGAGGAGAATGTAGTCTTTGTAGTGAAGAACAATGAGAAACATGGGTGTGAGGAGAGGCTTACTTTAGTAGCAAAAAATCATGATGCTCTTACAACAGTCCAGGACCCTCCCAAGGAGAGAATCAAGGAAATAGGGAAACTCATAGCATGACGCATGGATTTGATGGATGGGATGATCTCGAGTCTAGAAAACATCTTTAGAGTGTTGTAGAATGAGGGGGAAGATATGACTATGGATGAGATGGAAGGAGTACTTGCAGACATCCTTGACAAGACGAATAAGGCGCTCAATGATTTGAACGAGTCAGAGGTAGAGATCATAAGTGAGTATCCTGAGTTAATTTTTCCTTGAGAAGGATAAAGCACCCATTTATTATTTCATTCTTTATGCATATGTATTCTTTTGTTCCTTATTATTTGTTCATGGAGAGATGAGGAACAGTTACCCATTTTCGGTGGCGACAATGAAGCAAGTGTGGGGACATGTTGGGATTATGAATTACAGCCTAAGTAGTGAAGGCACATAAGTTTGGGGTGCACAAAAATGGGTCATGTAGGTACCCACATAAATGTATCAGAAAAAATTGTACCTGATAAATTATGAGGTTGAGAATTAGCCATTTTTTTCTTACAATGGGATAAAGATAGGTTTGAGTGTAGGAGCACACAAAGGCATGAAGAATTGGAAACTAAGCAAAGGCTATTTTAGACAAGTGGAAGATTAAACAACATGCACATAGTTTTGGGCTAATAATACGATTATATCTAGGAGTCATTATTAGATAATATATTATTAGTAAGCTTGCATGATTTTGTATTTATTTTGAAGTGGCACATGGCTATTCTTATCATGTATCCTATTTTGAGGATGCATAGGTGGTGAAGGGAAAGTACCCACCCCTATATATATGTATTGATATATATATATATATATTGATTTTCATGGATTTAGTACATACCTTGAATGCTTGTAAGGTTTTGTTGCTGGATTATGGGCTTGCATGACCTATGCTGATAATATTATGTATTTTATTTGTCTTCTATGTTCTGCAATGATTAATATAATGGATCTTTGTGGATTGGATAATGGTTATTGACATATATTTTAACCGGATCTTTTATATGTAGATCCGATACTTGATTCTTGTTTAGTTCATTCTTACATTTGGTTGTGATCTAGATCCATGTTTATGGTTTATCCCTTGCATGTTTGTTATGGATATGGATTATTATTATTTTGGATTATATGTCTCTTCATGACTAACTCCTTGACAAGGCTTCCATAAAAGAAGGACCTGGTACCCTTACGTGTGCTTCACGTGAGTGTTCAGGTCTTTCCCAAGTGATGTGCCAATGCGCCTTAGGCTATTTGGTAAAATAAAAGACTACAAACAACCATCCTACACAAGATCATGTAGCCAACCCCTTCAACTTCTCTTGTGACATCTAAATTTTTTTATTCAAGTTCCTTCTCTGTAATTGAGAAGATTGCACAACAAGGTCGAGCAGTCGGGGCATGGATTTAAAGCCATATTCAGGAGGTAGAATAAGTTATAAAATATGTTGTCACTTTGTATAACGAGCTTGAACCAAAGAAGGATACAATTACTAAGATGTATGGTGTTCTCAAAGAGGAATGTGATAATCTAAAACTCACATTGGAGGCATGGAAGGAAGTTCAAAGCGTCAAATCTGAACTACTCTTAGGAGAAGGGATCATTACTAATTATTCAAAATTGTTTGAGTATAATGAAGCCATGGATTTCTATGTCTAGATGTTGCAAGAGGACATGCCAAAATTGGTTACAGCCAGAAATGAAAGCATTGATGGTCTTAAAGATATCACAAATGAATTCGACACCATTCATTGCAAGTTCCTGAATGAAGATATTGATGTGCTTTCAGAAGATCAAATTGTTGCTAATTTCAAGAGTCTAGTTAATGAGGATACTGAGCTAACAAATTCTTTTGGTCTTGAATCCATTCACAAGTTGGTATCATGCAATAATTTCGTGAGCCAACACAGGAAAAATGTAAATCAGACCAAGACGTTTCCTGGAAAATTGAACAAAACAGTTGAATCCGCTGAGGTCCTAAACCGTTATGCATGGAGACCTGATGATAAATAAGTCCAAGAAATCATCAAACAATTTCTTGAATATAGGCATAATATATCTGCAGAAGAGGAATAAGAAATTGAAACATATTAGGAAAAAGGAGTCGCCATCCCTAGGTGATATTTTCTGCCATTTTCACATAGTCTCCAGCCACATTCCACCATTCGAGTTGTAGGTTTGACCCAGTCAAAGTTACATAACCACTTGGCTATTGTTATGGGAGGTTGTTTCTCAAATATTAATGCATCTTATTTTTAGTATGTAATAATTAAGAAGGGTGGATATAATTTTTCAAACCTTCTTAATTTATAAATAGGAGGATGCATTATGTATAAAGGGACTTTTTGATCATTTATATAAGGAGGCTCTTCCATTTTGAGTACTCATATACATGCTTTAGCCTCAATACTATATACATAACTGATATTTTCCTTCATTCACTTCAATGTGTTATTTATTTTAGTGGTTCATTATATACTTTTGAATATTTCTTTCCTAGTATGTGGTGATCTATCTTACCTTCACATTAAGATATCTCTTCCTTAATAGAATAACAAGTTGTGATTATTGAGACTTATTTGTTATAGTTGTGGAATCAAGTAAATCCCTTCTATTATTATTAAGTTTTAGCTTCATAAAGGTTATTTGTTAAGAAGAAGTAAAATAAAGTTGTGCATATCATTATTATTCTGTTAAAGTATTATGTGCTTGTGAAAGATGATCTTTTTGTTCCTTAAACTATTGGTGCATCACCATTTTCAATTATTTCCAGTTATTTCCTTTCCCTTTTTCTCCGAAGAATCATATATTTTAGTTTTTTTTAGCATTGTATGTTTTGTAGATTGATCTTCTATCAGATGTACGTAGTTTATAATTAATCTATTCTTATCCAGAGGTTCATCCCAAGGAGCCAAGTCCCATACCTTGGGGATGTTCCCATGTTGTACTAGATTATCTAACAATTCCATGGGTGCGTGATCCAAGTGAAAATAGTTTCCTAGTTAAACCTTATATCATTTTAAGTGGAAAACACCAGAGGAATCCAATGCCACACTTTTTAGGAATTGATTTTGCATTCTCTTTGAAATTTAGGCCTTTTTTTCAATTTTGGTCACGGGTGGTTCCCGAAAGGTCAAACTGCCACCAAAGAAAAATATGCCTTTTTTCCAACTTAACCTATGAAAAATGTAGAGGATCCAATTTTTTATACTTTGGAATTTGAATCATATTTTAATTCTCCTTAGAACTTCCAGAATCCTTAGTTGTATCTTCACTGGGATCAACAGTCTTTATCTGCACTGTTGAGCCAATATATGTAAATCCGCTCCTCAGAATCCCTTGAATCCTTTTACAAAATGAAGTAGACATCCTTATATTTATACTTAGTTTTTTATTGTTTTCCAAATCTTCCCAAGGATCCTGAACCATCTGAAACTTGAAAATTTGCTTTTAGGAAAGAGAAATTCTCATCATCGGCTAAAAATAACCCAGTTTTGGAGAAGATTTTCCTGAGGTTTCAAATATTTCCTAAAATTTCCTAAATAACTTCAATGCATCTTGTATATCCTATGCATAACTCCTAGGTTGTTTATGCCTCAAAATTAAGCTTCAAAGGATGGTCCACTAGTGTGAAAAACCTTAAAATGGGGCCTTTTTTGGGCCTCCTGAAGTAATTCCTTTTGAATGGTTATGAATGAATCCCTGAGTCACCTCCTTGCACGTGAAACACACTTTAAAATCACATTATAAAAATTCCTCCTATCCATTATAAGGGTAACATAGTAACTAATTTGGTCAAAGGACAGGTTTACATTGACTGGGAGAGGGATTTTCGAATGTGAACTAGGTTGTCATGACATAAAATTTGAGTTTTTTGTGCTAAAATTTTTTCATGAAAACACACCCATAACTATTGACACGTATAAAAAAATACCTATGAACTATTATTTTAATACATAGTGTGGTTATCATCAATGTGTTAGGCATTCAACCAATAAATGTTTCAAGATGTGACAGTTTGCATCTTAAAATGTTTACGGGTCCTATACCTAATCATGTTACACAAAGAAACTCAAAAGATTGATGAGGTACATATAACTTACCATACAACACCTCCTCTCATGACCTATGATATTGATTCTCTACCATATATGTTCTCATTGGTATGTTACCAAATGCAATCTTATTATGACCTATGATTACATTCGATGACCTCAAGATTCATAATATTATGATTTTTATGTTGATCCTTTATTTGTGTTTGTTTTCATTTATGCAAACCCAATATAGAGTATTATAGTTGATAATGGATCAAACAAAAATGTATGTCTTATGACACTCCTCATTAGCCTTAGATACACTCCTAAGGACCCTCCTTGGTATAATGGCTATGCTAAAAGGATTTGACAAATAATATCACAACCCTATTGCGGAAATTGTATCACTACTTCAAGTCGAACTTAAAAGTGTAGCAACATGATTTCTATTTCTACCTACCAATGATGTATTTGACATGTTACTTGGATGTCCATCAATACAATGTGTTTCATTCCCTTCGTGTGACATATATGTTTGAAGTATATGCACAACAATAAGGAAGTTACTATATAGAGTGTTTCCCTATGAGTATATTATGCGGTCTATAACACTACTTATTTTACCTCTATGGGAGCCTAATGTACATCCTATGTAAGTACAACCTTCACTACTAACTTAGGTATAACCTTAAGGATAAACAAATGACCTTTTCCAACTGCCAATTCTTCAAAACCCATTACATAATTATCTTCTTAGTACTCAATCTAAATCACACAATCAACCTATGCCAACTACTCAACTTATGGTACCTACTACTCATACCCTATGATAGTATAAAAATGACCTTATCAATGTGCTCTAAAAAATAAATCCGATGCATTCTCCTGATACAAAATAGAGTTCACATGTTACTATGACTAATCGATACCCATAGAACATAAAGTAGTATACTTTTATGATCTCAATTATCAAATGACATGAGACAACTTATCATATTCTACTACTCACCTACAGTATGTGACACTTGCACCAATCAACAAACGACCTTTGTATGATCATCCCATTGATAAGATCATAAGTTAACATTCTTAACCTACCTCTTATGTCATCTTGTTTACACAAATTATTATACATATTTGTTTAATAAACCTCTCTTGTGATGATTACTAGTTCCTTGATTCTTCTACTTGGACATCAAAATTTACATTTGCATTCACATTGACCATTCTTTTGGCCCCTTGGGATTGAATTTATTGTAATTTTTTATTTGCTTTTGTCTCTTGATTTTTTATCTTGTTATATACATTCACAATTGCTAGCCTATGAAGACACATGTACACATATATTTTACAACAGTATAACCTTATTACACACACTTGAGGCATGTCACACCTCATTGTGGCATACTACTTGCTTGCCCATCCCACATTGACTATCTATGTATTCTTCATGACACACATTGAGCTTACATGATCACATATTTCTATGACTACACATCTTATAATGTTTACTTATATAGTGACTATTTCTCCTTTGGTGTATGTTTTAACTACAAGTCTATACACATATCCATTTAAGACATAACTTTATTATTCACACTTTTATTTACATTGGGTCCATATCACTTTCCCTCACTCTCTTTATATTTCTTTGTTACTAAATGTGAATACTAAGATCTGATAGAATGGTTTGACATTATGGAATGGGTACAAGATTTATTGCTTAGATTTTGCAACATGTAGCTACATTGTCCATACTGCAATATATTGAATACTTTATTATGACACACATTGTAAGTTACATATGACAACCATCACAATAATGTTTTTCAACCGGTCAAAAAAAGGTACTTAACATTTTACAACTTATTATTTTATCAAATTTATTTTGTGATGGTTACTTATCACTTTTCTGAATGTGATTTAATATATGTGTTGTTGGTGGACTGCTAGTTTTTGTAACTATCTTGGATGAGCTATGTTTTCATTATTGTTCATAACAATTTTGACAGTAGTGATAAACTAGCTACACATGATGTATTTTGTAGGTGAAGTTGCTGAGCCAACACTAAGAGATTACATTATCATATAAATTTAGTTATCTTACTTAACTCTGATGAATCTAATACACTTATATTGTGGGTCTTATGATTTCGTATAGCAAAGTAAATTGATCATATAGATATGACCTAACAATTCTAAGTGACAGGTATATCCCTATCCTTGGAAGCTAAATAATCATTTATGTCAATTTAAAAATGAATATTGTACTATGTGTAAAGTTAAGGTATAAATTATTATGATTTGTCTATATTAAGTTGCATTGCTATGGTCCACGCTTACTAATTACTGATTAATAAACACCTCTTGATTACTAATTGTTAGCATGATCACTTATTGATGGTAATGCTATATATGTTAACAAATCATTGATTAAATATAGGTGATTAAGCTAAAATGGGCTATAAAAATGCTTAATCTGATTGTTATTATAGTAGTAAATGAATAATAAATTAATTACATAAATTAACCGAAGAAAACTAAGCTAGAAAATATGAAATCTTAAGTGTAACAAAGGAGATAGAAAGATGACTTAGTTGATTTGTATAAATATTTCCCACGAATGTGCACAAAGCTATTAAACTAGATTAATCCAAAGTAAAAAGGAGTGTTATAAAAAGCCTATCAAAAAAATACATATCTAGATGATAATTTGCACTAGACTAGGGGAACCTAGAAATGGACATGGGTGAACCTACGGGTGCCCTAGACATACTTATGCAGCAAGTTCATATGACTATAGATAATGATTCAGAAACCCATCCTTTGACTGGTCACAAGGTATTCGCTATTCCCTTCTCCTTTGGTCACTATGTAGTACTTTTCACAATGATTTCTGAAGTCGCTGGAAACCTGTAATGAAATAATGACCTGCAAAACCCTCAAAGAGACATCAAATCCTAAAAAAGAAAGATGTAAAATGAGGGGTCAGAATTGTCCTCAGCTGTCATAATGGTGATCTTATGACTGAGAGATGCACTACATCTCAAACCCAATGTATTTATATGTGTGTGTGTGGAATAATTCCCTAGGTGGCTCTTGTGTGTGTCACACTTGATAGCGAGAAAGTAAGCTAGATGTAAAGAAATATAATAGATGTGTGCATGGAATAGAATGAACTTCCCTCCTATGAAGTGTATGCCAGAATAACCAGTCCCTTTTGTCCCTTGGATGGATGTTAGATATGTATGCAACAAAGCTCTTAGATGTTTGATGGATGCAACCTTAGGTGGTGATAGCTAATGCTTAGTGCTTGGTCCTTTATTATGATCACATAACTTTATATTTATATGATTTCCTTGCTTGAATTTCGTAATTAACCCCGAAAAGGATGACTACGAAAAAGATAAGATGATCAAATGGCTAGAAAGTGACCCAGAATATGTGAACAAAGTATACTGAGGTCAGGGACGCCCAATAGGGGATGAGAGGCACCTGGCACTAGACGTCCTGGCTGGGCGCTAGTGTCTAGAATGATAAATGTTGAGGTATGAAAAGGAAGACTGATCAAGTATGGGTTCAAGACCAAAATTGGAAATAGAAATAAAGTAAAGGTGGCCAAAGACATGGGTTAATTAGTACTTTTCTTACTTAGGAATCATATGAATAGTAGTATGTAATCATGACTAGATAATTACCCAAAGTGCATGATTTTGTGTCTACATTTTCCCCCACTTTATGTTGTTGAGATGAATGCTTGATAACATAAAGAAGATAGAGATGCAGTACCTAATAACCATGTATATCGATGGTGAGAAAGTGTGCTGAGATTGATAAGACAAAGTGTGGAGTGATAAAAGTGTGAAGCATGGATGCTAAGGAGGACAAAGTGTAAAAAGTGATGATGAAAATGATCCTAGGGAAGAAATGCATGTGTAGATGTCGCAAATTGTACCTGTTTGTTATCGATGTTGATGTGTTTGATGTTGTTGATGTGTTTATGATGTGACGAATGATGTTGACTACTACTTCCCATACAGGACGAACCTACATAAGAGAAGAATGAAAAAGTAGTCAAATATGACATGTATATGTGTAAAAAAAATTATGTAAAGAAGTATGTAAAATGAAAAATGTGAAAAAGGAACATGTGCACCCTGATCCGTGATGAGGAAAGAGTGTAGAAAGGATCCTATAGATGT
This sequence comes from Taxus chinensis, assembly GCA_019776745.2. Classification (NCBI taxonomy): domain Eukaryota; kingdom Viridiplantae; phylum Streptophyta; class Pinopsida; order Cupressales; family Taxaceae; genus Taxus; species Taxus chinensis. The sequence continues at coordinate 541,740,756 of CM034154.1, read as the reverse complement.
TATTAAAGAACAAGTTTTTTGGGTGATCTCACACCAGTTGTGTTGGCCATGATTTTTTTTGGGTGATCTCACGCCAATGATATGAAATAAGTGTAGGGAGAAAAAAACGGTGTTATCCTACAACCTTTAACAATTTCTTGCAATGTAGAAGACCACTACAAATGGTGTGTAAAATTAAAATAATTCGATCCAATGTGAAAGTGTGTAGTGAATTCATGTCATTATGCTAAGGACTATGTACCCCACCAAAATATACTGTGTGGAGTTCTGTAGACTGTGCTATACTGTGTAACTGGCCCTTGGTCACAGGCATCCAAGAAAGGCTAGGGGTGCCCAAGCGCTACTATCCTGGTCTGGGTGCTAGTGCCTTTGTTGTACTAAGGACCCAAGTCTCATTATGAGCCATGTCTAATACTAAAAAATGTGTTATACCGATACTATTTGTGTTGAATTGTGAGTGTATGATGTTGTATGGGGTGATTGATTCACCCAAATGATGCCCCCTCATTTGGGGTGCATGCGACATTGCTAAAAGAGTATGCAGCCCAAAGGAGGACTGAACTTTGTGCTGAAATTGTGCCTTGTAGGGGGAAGGGAATGTGCTTGGTAGAAACTAAGTCACAAGTAAAAAATGTGGATGGGAGACAATTGCTAGTATAAACAAAGGCAAACATGCATGTATAAGACAAAATGTAATCTAAGAAGACAATGTGTAAGCTAAGATGTAAGAAGACAAGGTACAAGAAGACAATATAGACCACAAAAAGTGGTTTGAAAACATAGGACACCACTAATGATGTCAAAAGACAATCAAGGTCGATGAAGCCAAAAGCAAACAATGTGCACACAAGACAAAGGGAAAAGCCCACAAACCAGAGCATACAAAGAGCAAGCAATGAAAAGGAATGTAATAGAAAACCATTAAAGCAGATTGTCGTACATAACAAATGCTGCATAAAAAATCACCCATTAGCATGTTAGAAAGATAAATAATATGTCAAAAATTGTATAATCTGATAATGTAATGTGTTATGAAACAAAATGAAAAAAATAGCATCTGTGATGTATGAAATTGGATGCCCCCAGGAGCTAATGTGGGACTGATATTAGGTACTACACCAAGAATCCATGTTACATGTAATAGATCTGTATAATCTATGATCACAAATAGAAAGGCAAGTGAACGCACATGTGTGTATGATAAAGATAAATACATACAAGATATATATCTAACATGTGTAGTAAAGTGTACATGTAAAAGCATAAGTAAGTAAGAGTAAGTCCAACCAAGATATACATTATGTTGTTGATGAGACAGAATGGAATGTAGTGTGAATGATAGGATCAATGTGCCCCCCAAGTGGATGTGTATGTATGAAATGAGGTTTATTTCTATATGCCCCCTTAACAGTAAATAATGAAACGTAAACGACAGTGTGTCATCGGGAAATGGTTCGAATTATGTGTATGAAAAATATGTGATCATGAAAGTGAAAGGTTTAGAGTGTAAGTGTGTGAGTGATTGATTGAGTGAGTGTGGTGAGGTTCATTTTAGATTGAAACCCTCAGCAGTCGAGTATGAACCATATAACTAGAGTGCATCATACGGTAATGACCAAAGCTTGTAGAAGTAGATGTAAGGGAGATGTAGTTTGAATTTGTATAGTAACTAATACACCTAGTGTGTGACAGAAGCTATGAGAAGGAGATGGCATGTGGGTATAACACATGTTTTGTGAGATGTGTAACATGTAGTGTAACTAAGTAATGATATAGATATGTGTTGTAAATGTGTCAAATGTAAGATATGTGATATGGTCAAGTGTGTAATAATACATAGTGTGTATAGTGTGTAGTGTGTGAGGTTCATGTGTATATTATGCCCTTAACAGTCAAGTGTAAACAATAGCATGAGAGTGCATCATTAGGTAATGATGACACAAGCATTATCAATATGTATATGGTGTATCCAAAAGTCTAGATGTGAAATGGTGTGAATATAAGACGTTTGTCGATGTTATGGGGGAGAAATAGGTGTGATGCTCCCCAAGTGTGTGATGATGAGTGTGTTATCCATTAAAATTGAAAGAGGAGGGTCCTCTACCTGACGCTTGTGGAGATAAAGGCATGTGATAATGCTCTAAGAGTGGTGGTATATGAGATAGAAGCTATGGAGATGAATTAATCCTATATGTATGTGACGGATGAGTATACAGTGGGAACCTTTTTGTAAAAAAGTGTGGAGATGATGGAGACCTATGTGAAGTAAAATGTGCAGATGATGGACACCTATGTGGAGCAGAGCGTGGAGGTAATGGAAACCTATATGGAGTGAGATGAGGTGGTGAAGTATTTATAGATGAAGGAATTTTCCTAATGATGGATCTATACTAATGTGATGGACTATTAGATCAATGATATCACATAGGCAAAGCGCAAATAGGTGAGCTAGGAACAGATTGTGCTTTAGGTTTGATGGGTTAAAGGGAACTATATAGTCTAGGTGCTACAATGGAAATATCAAAAAGAGGTTGTGACCATGGAGTAAATGGAGGCACACCATTCATAGATATTACTTGATTGTTGTGAATGAACTTCAGATGCAAGTGATTCATGGATATGATAGATTGAGACCTATGAATCCAATTGATACCTAAGAGCATGTCACACCCTTCGACTGTTTGTGCTACAAGAAATGGCACAAGCATGGTGAGAGGACCAATAATAAATTGAAGCTTGAAAACCCCATATGAGTTAGGCATTGGATATTAAATTTATGAGAGTGGATAGCAAATAGCAACAAGAAGTGGAACAGAACACGTGACGATACATCATGATGGATAAAATTTAGTGTTATTGATAGAGATGAATCTGATAGAAGCGTTGATGTGCAAGTGATCAAAAGAGAATGTAGTATGATAATCATGACCAAAGAAAGAAATTATTGGTGGAAAAATGTTAGCATGAGCAACTAGGAAATCAAGAGCTCCTAATGCAGGAGGAGGCGTTATGCGATATGTATGATTAGACAAGGAATCAACCTTTTTCTTGTCATGTTTTGGAAGTGGATTATTGAATATTTTGAGGTTATGATTTTTGTTGACTGGTGCAAAATTCATAGGCTCTAGAAGCTCGAGTTTGTTATTAGTGATAATATCTTGGATGATAGTGTCGAGTTTGAAACACCTATCTATAGAATGTCCAACACATTGATGCTAATCGCAGTGAAATTTTTCATTGTAATTACAAAATTTAGGAAGAGATGGATCTAAGTTAAGTGGAGGAGGGAGCGTAATAATATTTCTTTCAAGAATTTTTTGTAATATAAGATGCGGAACAATAGTCAAATTTTTATATGTACGCTTAGGCGGTTATCATTGGAGTTATTTTTTGTTAGAGACAACATTGATACATGACCTTAGCTTCAGTAGGTTTCTTAGTTGGTTTAAAAATTAACTTAATTTGAAAGTGTGTAAAGAAGGAAGCTTGTTCCTGATTCTTAACATTTCCTATAGATAAGAGTTTCATTTGGCGTAGCTTGAGAGTGTGATGCAGTTGATAAAATGATGGAGATGTTTTAAGCATATCACTTTCCGAAAGAGGTGACAATATACTTTGAATGAATAAGTCTTGAATCTCAGATTCAGAAAGCACATAAGGCATCTTAGCTAGGTTGTTTTTGTATTGTAGGACATAGTCTACTAGATTTTCATTAGACCCCTATTTAAGTTGTGTAAGTTACGCATATGAGATCTTAGATCTAATGTTGATAGAAAAATGAGTAAGAAAAGTATCAACTAGATGCATGAAATATGTTACAAAGTGGACAGGTAGGTAATAGAACCAACACATCATATAATCGTGGAGACTGTGAGGAAAGAGCTTAGCTAGAAGAAAGTGATCATTCGCAAAATCTAGATAGGCCACATGGAATGTTTGGAGATTCTCTTATGGGTCACCATGCCCATTGAAAATAGGAATCTTGGGGTGACAAAATTAGAAGGAAGCGAGTAAGTGGATATGGTGGGTGTGAATGGAGTATGCAGTAATAGAGTGGAATCCAAAGATGGAGACGCATGATAAGTAGCCTGTTGTAATTGAAAAATTTGTGCTTGAAGGTCCTGATAAAGGGAGGCTAAATCTTGAGTGTTAGCAGAAGAAAATTTCCACGTGTGAGCAACAAGAGGTGGACTAAAGTGATTGGTGGGAATAGGGATGGAAATAGGGACATTAGAAATGGGTGGAAGAGTATAAGCAGGTGGTTGAGTAGTAATGGAGGTGGGAATGGTGGTGGAAGAATTAATCTCCACAAGGTTAGTGGCTTCCTCACGAGTAGAATATAAAATAAAGTCTAGGTCATGTGGATGCTCAACAATATGATCACTAAGTTCTTTAAGGTGGGATTAATTGAATTCTCCATAAGATTTATCCATTATTAGAGGAGGATAAGAGCCCTAAAAATAAGGAGGATTTAAAGGCCAAGTTCACCAAAATGATTAAGCTAACATGTGAATTTATATTCCTAATTTGATTTCTATTGTAGCAGTAAATGAATAAACAATTAAGTATAGAAATATACCCAAGTAAGCTAAGAAATAAAGTATAAAACCCTAAGTGCAAAGAAGAGGTAAGATGACTTAGTTGTTTCACATTTTTTCTTGGACTGTGCTGAAGTACTGACCAGATGAATAGAGAGGGATGAATGTCATACAGAGACTTAGAAAATTGTGTGAGCTGATGATCTTCCTGGATTGGGGCACCTAGAGAGGGAAAGGTGTGCCCGTGGGTGCCCTAGGACTATTTATGGGTGCATATATGTATCACTAGAAATAATCAGAAAACCTCTGTTGAGTGGTCATGAGGCATTTTTTGTTGTTCTCCTTTGATCCCTATGTGGTCGCATAGTGATTTCTGAAGTCAGTGGAAACCTGTAATGAAATAATGACCTGCAAAACCGTCAAAGACACATCAAATCCTTAAAAAAATGTAGAATGAGGGGTTAAAATTTCCTCAATTTTCACAATGGTGAACTTACAAATGAACACTACACTACATCTCAGACCCTATGTATTTCTATGTATGTGTGTGCGGAATCTTTCCCTAGGTGGATCTTATGCATGCCACACTTATTACCGATCAAGTAAGCTAGATGTAAAGAAATTTAATAGATGTGTACATGGAATAGAACAAATTTCCCTCCTATGATGTGTATGTAGAATAACTAGCCCTTGTGTCCCTTGGATGGTTCTAGATGTATGCAATGGAGCTCTTAGATGCTTGATGAATGCAACCTTAGGTGGCGATAGCTAATGCTTAGTGCTTAGTCATTTATTATGATCACATAAATTTATATTTATATGATTCCCTTTCTTGAATTTCGTAATTAACCCCAAAAATTCCAACTACAAAAAATATAAGATGCTCAAATGGATAGAAAGGACCCAAAATATGTGAACAAAGTATACTGAGGTCAAGGGTTCCCAGAGGGGACGAGGGCACCTAGCACTGGCATCCTATCTAGACTTTGGTATCTAGGATGATAAATGTTGGGGTATGAAAAGGAAAACTGAACAAGTAATGGTGCAAGACCAAAAGTGGTAACAAAAATTTAAAAAAGGTGGCCAAATACATGGGTTAATTAGTAATTTTCTTACTTAGGAATCATATGAATAGTAGTATGTAATCATGACTATATAATACCCCAAAGTGCATGAATTTGTGTCTACAATAGGTTTTAATGTGTGTTATATGCTTCCTGATTGATTGTGTAATGCCCAAAATTTTCAACCCAAATTCCAAGAAAAAACCAACACAATTTTTAGAAACTTTACTTACTCTATTACAAATGGAGAAAATACATAAAAATTTGCACATTATTTGTTACATTTATTTACTAAGTGGAGGAGTTAGAGAAGTGGGTAAGAGAATCGATTTACATCAGATAGTCATGTGCAATATTTATTTACTACAAGTAACTAATGTTAGAGGGGAGTTTAGGAGAAATTTGTAGACATGCTCATTCATTCATTACACAAAAATGAGGGAATCTAAACACACTATTATAACAAGGATATTGTGGTCGATAAACACCTAGATAAGTTACATGATTAGTGTCATTTCCATTTCCCTACAAAGAGAGGGAACAAGGGTAAAAGACAAGAGTGAGAAAATAAGTCACACGCCAAAATATTCCCACACTAATGAACTCTAAATCTACATTTTCCTCCTAGGAGTAAAGAGCATACTAGTTCAAGATGATTTTCAAGGGGAAACCATGTTCAAAATTTGATCAAACACAATTATCTAGGTAATTTACATTACAACACACAATGGTGCAAGAAACCACTTAATTAATGCTTCCTTTCCATTGATCCATATTATAAGAGGATAATATTCAGTTTTAAGTTGCATTTTATTCATTTATATTTTTTGTGAATGATTATTTGATGTGAAATATATGCTACAACGATTGATCCAAAATAAAAAGACCAAACAATGAAGGTGTCACAATGCTCAAACACACACTAAAGAAGATGTTACATGTGCTTCTAGTGATTTACCAATTACAACACGATCTTGAAATACTACGGATTACACCTCAAAATTACTTCATGTACATAATGCATTAAGAGAAGGTGTTACATAATCGGCACCATGCACTAACCCCTATGGAACACATGTCCATGAGCGTAATGGAATAGACATTACCTTAGGTGAATTTTACAAGGCCAAACATGTGGCTAGACATAAACTTTAGGACTCACTTAAGTTTCATAGGCAAGGATCAAGCAAAGAGTTTAGGTCTTAGGTTTGGTATAAGAAAGTTCTTCATAATAATTAAGAGATAAAATTTACAAGAATATATACAACTTACATTCCATAAGAGTAATGAGTGTAGTTTTTTTATAAAAATCATACATATAAGGATTATAATGAAACAAACTAAATGACAATGTTTATTTTCAATACTTCGTTACAAGTCAAACATGCTCTTACAAGATTCAAGTACCATAATTCTCACAAAGTTCTAAAACAAGGCTACTATTTTAAACACCATTCATGCTATTTAAGTACATATGAATGACAAATATCACTCTCTTTCACCAATGAAAATATAAGTTTTAAGTATAGTTATAAATCTTCGTGGAATTCAATTAATTATGTCTTTCATTTTAACATCTCATACCCTGTAATATTATAGGTTAGTATAATGTTGGCATGGAATTTCACTTCTATTTAGTAAGAAAATGTTAATAAATATTTATTTTTTATTGGAAGGAAAGAGAGAATAACATGTCTTCTTATGGGTTTTGTAATTATTAAAAATATCTAAAGTGTGTGTGAATGAGAAATAGATATTTCTTCCTTCACACATACTCATTTCATTAAAGTTGTAAGGATTTTAGAGAGAAAACAATGTCACCATTAAAGGCAATGTCATTATGGCCATTCAACACTATTCATAAAATGTGGGTTTATTTACATTCACAAAAATATTTGATAACTAATAACTGTGGCTAACATAAAAATGATTGAAAGCGGTGGATCTACTTTCACATGCACCAATTTTTTCTATTTACAAAATTTTATATTTTAATGGAATGTAACCACTGATTAAATAAAAAACCAACACCCAAAATCATGCCAATTGACATTAATTAATTTCCTTCATGATAGGTGGATTCACACCAATTTTCTTTAGAGGATGCCCATACCATGTTCACGCTTGGATAGGATGATGAAAACCAACTCAAAAATTGTTAAATAATTGGAATCAATTTTTGTTTGCATTTTTTGGAGTGGACAAGTCTTTACTGCATAGTGTGTATTTTTATTGTGCAATTTCACATAATTGTATCATTGTGTAATTTGTCCACATACTTCTTTTCACAATCTGTGCATATATGGTCGAGTTGCACAAGCCTATGTTGGTTTTTCAAGAACACGCAAATAACTGTGCAAGTCCAGGAATACTAAGAACCTATTTTGGAAACCAGAAAGTACTACTAAAGTAGGGAAATGTTGATTTTGTGATCTTAAGCTAGGAAACACTTCAAAATTGTTTGAAAGCCTGAATCTTTGATAATTGTATGTTACAAGCTATAAGTTTCGGAAAGGTTGACTAGTTGTATATTGGGCCTATTTATGGGTCCTTTAGGACTTTGAATTTAAATTTTGTGGTTTTAGGAGTCTTTGTGAATTGCATTGGGTAACTTGTATGCTTGTATAAATGATTCACAAATCCATAAGGAAAATAGTTTAGGAAGAAAGAGTTCATTAAGTATAATTAGACTTAAAATGCAAATGCAAGCTTAAGACTCATATCAGAGTAAGGTTGGTAAGTAAATGACGAAAAATATTGTAACAATATAATTTGTGGCATGCGACTAAATAGTTGTCAGTCAGTCTTAGTGTGCAATTTTTATAGGTATATGAATTGAAGTCTTATTTATGTTTAAGTTTTAAAATATGCATTCATTTAATTTTCCCAGATATACGCAATTTCAATTTTTTTTCCAAATATATTCTGAGGGATACATGGTTGAAGGTTTTTCTTCATTGGGATTCCTGACCGCATTTGCATCATTTGGTATCAGAATGATGATTTTTTTCCTTGTGAGTGGAGACATGATGAATCTTTTTCATTTTCCACATTTGTGAGTGTGGATAGAAAGTTATTACAAACATTTACCAACGGGTAATTGTTGGGAAGAAGGCATGAGGAAGTGACACAGTAATATTTTGTGACTTTCCATAGTGTGAAGTGTGGGTAGATGGTCATTTTGGATAACTTACAATAGGTGATTGTTGGGTATAAGGTGTGAGTACTACATAAAAATCATTTACGATTTCCTACTTTGTGAAAGCTGGGTAGAAAATTATTGGATGCATCTTCTAGCAAGATATTATTTTGTAGAAGGTGTTGAGTATTGTGGAGGCCATTGATCTCTTTATACAATATAAAATGGAACATTAGAGGAATGTAAATATTGGAGGATACTAAAACTGAGGTGCTATAGTTAAGGATTTGACAAAGTTGATGAAGACGATGCAAGTTGGCTTAGAGGTGATGGAAGCCCCACAATAACAATGTGTTGTTGTGGAGGATGTAATTCATGATAAAGAAGATCCCCTACAATAGGAAGCACATGTCGTGAACATGAATGAAAATGAAGAAGAAGATGAAGTGTAACATGGCCCTAAAGACAAATTGTTATGTACACTTGGTAAAATGGGGAGTAATCCAAGAGAGAATACCTTGTGTTATTCTAGCAAAATTGGATTTGTGGGAGCTTATTGATTGGATTACATAGCTCAAAAAGTATTTTGAGTATGAATATATGGGAGATCCCAAGATATTCAAATTTGTTTGAACGAAGTTGAAGGGTTGTGTATTGCTTTGGTTTGAGTGTAGAAAGGAAAACTAGATATCAAAACATTAGATAGGTTGGATGTAAAGTTGAAGGAAAAATTCTTTCCCACAAATTATCATCTTAGTTTCTTGAAGAATTTGTAGAATTGTTAACAGAGAGATTTCAATGTGAAATAATTGTTAGTGGAAAATCACAGCACCCCTGGACGCTGATCAGATTTCTAGTTTGAGGACGGGGCGCGGGGGTCATCTCTAGCATCCAGTGTGATTGCACAACATTGAAACCTCTCTACAAGTGTGGGACTTGTAAAATGAGAGAGGAATCTCCAGAGAAGGCTGGTTCCTACTCCATAACTACCTGCCACAAGCTATTCCAGTGCAGGAAAGCTAATCTAATCCTAATCTAACCATGCCAAGGAGACAAAGAGAGAGAGAGAGAGAGAAAAGTGAAAAACAGTAAAAACCTACACTAAAACGGTGATACACCAGAGAAGGAGAATGTTGAACATCTATCAAAACTACCATGGGACAAAGAGAGGTGAGCAATGGGAAGGATGGACAGATGCATCACAGGCCCAAGGATAGATTTCACACAGAAAATGTCCCAAAACTCCATGAACACAGCTCCAAACCTGTAATGAACATTAGAACATGCACCAATCCCACTTGCAATGAAGAGAGGCAAGAAGATGCGTCCCTTTGTCCCAACAAGCAAAAACGAGCAAGGATGGACAGATGCATCACAAAACACGTTTTGTTGCTCCAGAAGGTTACACAAAACATCATTTCAATAGTAAAAGGCAAAAACGCCATTACAAAGCAAGGGAGGAGGTTTGAACTCCATTTTCAACCCTAAAGAATAAAATAAGGGAGGGTCGAGCTAAAAAGATGAGCCGATTTTCTTGTTAATCCTCCCTCCAAGCTTGTTGTTTGCAATTTTTTCACCTTTTTCTAACATGTTGGGAAATTTGGCTTTTACATTGCATGGGTCGAGCCCATGAGAGAGAAAACATGCAAAAACGTGGGATCCCATTCCTCATTGACTGCAAATGTATTAAATCAGCATGGAGGACCTTACAAACCCATACCCTATCATTTTTACCAAATGGGAGGAGAGTGCGACCCATTCTGTATTAAATTTGGTCGCTAAAATGTCACTTCTGGCCATGAACATGTACCAGAAATGTTTTTGAATTTTCTCTCTCCAAACTGAAGCAAAATTAGAGATTGACTATGAAATCCTGTAGAGAATTTCATAAGCTTTCCAATGATATAAGGAACATGCAAATCTGAGCTCTGGATCAAAATATATGGGGTTCTGAATATTTAGGTCAAAAAACAGGCCAAAATGGATTTTGAATTTTTTCCCGCGCTCTGCCACTTGGATGACACGTGCTAGGCTTTGATTCGCTGAGTAATTCTCTCTCCTCCACCTTTCCGTGGGTTTTCCTTTAAAAATTTGAATTTTATAACTTTGGGAAATTTTTCATTTTTTCCCCGCGCCCCCACCATTTGGGGACACGTGGCGTGATCTGGTTGGAGGACGGGGCGCGGGGTCATCCTTGTCTTTTTTAGCTTTTTGGCCGAAGAACTTTTATAAAAACTTCAAAGTTTCCCTGAGCTCCGCACTTCCCTACTCCATTGGACACATGTCCAATTCTAATTTGCCACGGCCCTGGCTTCCATTTTCCCCCCTTTAAAATTTTGCATCGAACTCTTAGCCAAAATTTTGTTTCGCTCCCCGTGCCACAAACTCCCCAGCCCTTAGGACACGTGTCCTGTGTCTATTGGCTCGGGCCGACCCTTCAAACCTCACCCTTTGAAATTTTGGGCCCAAAAACACTTAGTCAAAATTTTATTGCGCCTCCCCCTTATGACACGCGTCACATTCTGATTCGTTGGCGGCTTTTTCCGGGTCTTCGCGTCCCTCGCGTATTTTTGGCATGGATGTCCCAAACTGTTTGGGAAAAATTTCTCCGATCCGCCCGATTTGGGCTTCCCTATCCCACTTTGAGGTGAAGACACGTGGCACATTTCCATTCGCTCTCGGCTCTTTCGGCTCTTCGTGTCCCATGCGTCCCTTTGTCCCAACTGTCCCAGACGAAAGTTCCCTGTTTCGGCCAATCCGGGCGGTTCACATCCTTCGCGTACTCATGGCCCAGATATCCCAACCGTCTGCACAATAATTAGTCAATTTTTTCACCTTCAGCCGGCTCGCCCTTTCGCGCCCCGCACGTCCTGATTTCCCAACTGCTCCGAGTGCTGCGCAGACCGCCTGGAGGCTTTTCGGCCGATTCGCACCCCGACGTCCCAACTGTCCCAAGTGCTGTCTGGACTAGGACTTAGCCGATTTTCTTTGTTTTTCTGGCCCAAGCTTGTTGTTTGCAATTTTTTCACCTTTTCTAACATGTTGGGATTTCTTCTTAGACAGGAGAGTTAGAAAGAAGTCGAGGGGACCCCAGAAACATGATTTTTTGCCTTAAATCAATCTATTTGCCTGGGACTTGAATATTTTGATGTATGTTATCAAAATTACCCCTAGGGGGGTGAATTTTGGATAACAATAATATAATGAAGAGTTTAACTGACTCACTATTCGATGTTATATACCTTGAGATATGATATTATAATGTATATGGCTGATGGAGATGTCGACATGTAGCGCACATTCCCCTTGGTTAGTTATATGTTTATAATACATAGGGTCACATATGAATTAGTTATGTTGGATAATGAGTCAACCTTCATTAGGATTAGGTGTTACCCATCTATACAGAGTAATGTATGCCTATATAAAGGATATGAGTATCATTATGAGGATGTCATATATGTGTTGAGTCTTATACTTGGTAGAGGTATATTAGAGGTGTCCCTCTCAAAGTGGGATTCCCATATTGGGAGATATTGGAGCTACTCCTCTCTTAAGGAGCATTGTATGGTTTTCCTCTACCTTAAGGGTATTCTAAATATATTGATTATTTGGTCACCTTGGCCCACTAATATCTCTTGGGTTGTTTTATGTTCAAATTATTCAATTATTATAAGAAAGGATCATATCAAGTGGTATCTAAGCATCAATTTGTGAAATTTGTGGGATGGAACTCTAATCTCAGTGAGTCACCTATATCTTAATATCGCCTGTTATTTTTTTAGAATTTATTTGTGAGAAGTAAAAAAAGGTATTCAAGAAAGCTACCCTCAAATTTTTTAGATTTTTTGGTCATGTTTGAAGAAATATGTTTTTTAGGGTTGAAACCCTAATTTTAATGATTGATCTAGTATTCAAGAAAGCTAACCTCAAAATTTTATATTTTTGGGTCATGTTTGAATAAAGATATTTTTGTTTCAAGGTTAAAACCAAAATTTTAATGATTCATCTATATCTTCCAAATTCTGTCAAATTGTTTAGTGAATTTTTTTTGGGTGTGGTAATTTTATTTCAGGGAGAAACTCTCTAAATTTAAAAAAATGATTTATTTTGAGAGATTTATTGTAATTTGTGTTCTTAACATATTCACTCCATAGGCAAATTTTTTTGGAATATTTCTATTTTTTTTACATTTTTAGAAATTTCACAATTTTTTTTATTATAGGTGAAATAGGGTTGAGGGGGCCCTACCCCTTACAAGTCAGAGCTCCAAAAAGAGCTGATAAGACATTACATATCATTCAAAAATAAACATATATATCGACTATTACATATGAGCTCCTCCATGAGCATATAGACTAGTTTAAAACACAACAAAAAAGAGTAATAACAGTAAAGATAAAACCATAAACTAACTAACATCAAAGTTAAAAGCATAACAGTATAATAACAACCACCCCCAAAATCATCACTTTTTAAACTTTTTAAGACTTTCCATCACTTTTTCCACTCTTTTGACAAAGACTCAATGTTGACCCCCAATGATGTCAGGTCACATCCAATAGCATCCCTTTTTCTTTTCTTTGAATTTCCATGCTCATCCAAGAGCTTGTAAGCATTGGCCAACTGGCCAAGGGTTTGGAGATATTGTAGAGTGGATTTCACAGTGACAAAACTCCATTCCATATAGCTATGTAAAATAGCTCTAATGTGATCCACCTCATTAGAGGGTTGTTGCAGTTGGCTTTCATAATTTCAAGCTCACCCCCATTACTGAGTTTTGCAACATCTTCAACGTGCATTTTCATTTTATGTCAGTCATAAAGAGGAACTGAACAAAACTCTTTGTATGCCTCATATTGCCCTTCATCTCTTCAATATCCATGGCCATATTGGCAAGATGATTATGCCCTTTCTTAGGACCCACTTGACCCAAAGCTTCAATATGTTGCTCCAATTAGGAATTCATAAGAACGTAATTTTCTTGCATGCTTGATTCACCTTCTGTTTTGATAGATCAAATAGGAACATCTTTCAATTTTATCTCTCTGAGATTCTGAGCGGCATCAATTTTCACGACATCCTTATCATCCCTTGACAAATCTCCTTCATGAGACTTTATATCTTCACTAGAATCCTCCTCCTCTAAGTCTGAGTCTTCTTCCTCAGCATAACCCTCAAGATATTTCATGAAGGTACCCAATTTATCAATATCAAGAGAATCTCTTTTAACTAGGGCAAGGCCAAAACCTTGGTGAAGGGGGACAATAACTCTATTATTTTTAAACTGGGAAATTGAAGCACTCAGAGAGCGAAACAAAAAATACAGCAAACTGAAACTATGGCCATGTTTGAAATAATTAAGCATAGGAAAATGGTAGGCATAGATACACTTATGAAAACATTCTAGGGTAAGAAATTGAATAAGGGATAAAGCCACATTGTCAAAAGGCCTGGGTAAAGTAGAGAGAAGAAAACTGGAAAATAAAGTGGTGATTTTTTCATTACCTAGCAACAACATCTTCAAATCATCCATGGCTTCCTTTTTAGGCTTATAAACCTTCCTACCATCAGTAGGAACACCCATCACTTTAGCGACAGATTCCACAATAATATCAATATGAAAACCTTTCATGTCCACAACTTCCCCCTTTCTATTCGTCTTCCAAGCTCTGACAAAGGCCTTACTTAGATTTTCATAATGACCTTCAAAGATTTTGAGGAAAGGTGAGAAACCCTTTCGCTTCGAACATTTCCATGGCTTCCAAATTAACCCCATCTAGATCAAAAGGATCATTTCTCACAAGATCACCCCCCATTTGGAAATATGAGTACTAGTTCACAAAAAATCCTAACTTTAGATTACTTAGAATGATACAAACAATCCCATCAATGTTGATGTTACAAACACGAATGAAAATAATGGCCCTAAGGTGACACGAGTGTATCCAATCCCAAATCTTCACATCATCCCACCATACATTCACATGATTCAAATGGATATTATACATTACTACCTCAACATACCATGACTTGTCATTATTACCCAAAGGTGACATGTCCATGTTGATCTTTTTGGAGGTGTGCTCACACCTTAGTATCTAAAGCTTCTTCATCATTGATTAATGTCATCTTGTGAAAATTAACCCCTTTATTGGAAAAATAATCAGCAATAAAGTTCACCTCTATATAGATATGTTTAAAAGAAATAGTTTTAAACAAATTAGACATTTCGTTTATACTAGTTATAGAGTTTTAGATAGATGTAGAAGTAGTAGCTTTACCAGTAGTGTTGTTAATAATGTTCAATGAGTCTCCTTCCACTTCCAAACTTACAAATCTATGTTGATAGGCTATAGATACTTCCTAATAAATAGTCATTTCTTCAGCAACGCGATTCATTTTAATACCAAGATTGCAATGATACCCAAGAATGAATCTTCCTTCAAAATCATAGAAGACCCCTCCACAACCAAATTTTTCAGGGGTTTCCTTTGGAGGCCCCATAAAAATTCAGCTTTATCCATTCCTTGTTAGGTTTTTCCCAACCTTAGAGCCTAGGATTATTTGTAAGAAGGTCAATATGAGTAGGGCTTAAACCCCAATTCTTAGATAATTTACCCTCATTTTTAAGAATAGTTTTCTTATGTGCGGCTATGTTTGATAATTTTGCATTAATAATGTTAAAACAACGAGTTCCAAATTGCTTTTCTGATTCCTTCTTCCCTTTAAAGATCCACCTATTTATCTCTTTCCAAATTTCCCAAGCCAGGTGCATAGTAAAAAGAGTCCATAGATGTTTGAGTCCTTGACTCCTAAAAGGGGTTAACCATTGGGACCACAGTTGTTTAATTGAGCATGGGAAAACCCACTTGATTTCAAATAGGTTAAGGAGGGTGTTTCTAATTAATACCAAAAAAGGGTAGTGGAGGAATAAATGTAAATATTCTTCAGTATCTTTTTCACACAGAACACACCTATTCACCATATGAAAAATTCTCTTATTAAGATTGCTGACAATAAGGATTTTATCATGGAGAACCAACCACCAAAATTTATTGATCTTGGGAGTAACTTCTTTGACCCACACACTTTCCCATTTGAAGCTGTCAGGATTAAATCCATCCTTTTATTTATTTATCAAGATAATTCTTACACTTTTGTTAGCCCTACACTTGTTGGGTTAGCTTTCTTAAGTGTACTAGTTGTGTGGAGTTATCTTATTAGTTGTGTTGAGTTAGCTTCTCAGTTATGTGGAGTTAGCTTACTAGTCTTTTAGAGTTAACTTAACTACCAGTATCAGTTAGTGGGAGTTCTTCACCACTGATTTAGGTAGTAGTTGCACTTCCCTCCTCCTATATGTACATATTTCTTATTGAATAATTCAAGTCATTCTATTGTAATGTATTGAGCATTATGGATTATGATGGATTTCCATATATGGTATTTTAGCTCTTCTGTTTTGCAAATCTAATGTGGTGTGCTATTATCATCTGAGATCGCGGCTTGGAACAATCTTCTTATCGTTCCTTTTATGGTATCAGAGTGATAATGTAGACATCCATCTGTAAGTTTTTCTTTACAAACAAGGGTTTATTATTTTCATGTATTTAGAATTTGTTAGCAATTTTCTGCAGCATGCATTTTTATGAAAAACAGAGTGCGGCATTAGATTTGGAAGGTGGCCAAACCCTAGAACAATTGTAAACTTGACCATTTTTTGAGACAGTCAAATTTGGATGTAGATCTGTACCCTATGGGTGAATTCTTTTATCCATTGGATATAAGTGTGTACCTTCTGGATGCATTCTTTTACCCTCTAGATATTTCAGTTTTGGATGCAGTCTTTTATCCACTGGACGTAGATCTGTACCCTCTAAGTGCATTCTTTTATCCATTAGATATAAGCGGGTAACTGTTAGATGCATTCTTTTACCCTCTGGATATTTCAGTTTTGGATGCAATCTTTTATCCACTAGATGCAGATCTGTGTGCTCTGGGTGCATTCTTGTATCCATTGGATATAAGTGTGTACCTTCCAGATGCATTCTTTTACCCTCTGGATATTTTAGTTTTTGAATGCAGTATTTTATCCACTGGACATAGATATGTACCCTCTGGGTGCATTCTTTTATCCATTGGATATAAGCATGTACCTTCTAGATGCATTCTTTTACCCTTTGGATAT
This sequence comes from Taxus chinensis, assembly GCA_019776745.2. NCBI lineage: Eukaryota > Viridiplantae > Streptophyta > Pinopsida > Cupressales > Taxaceae > Taxus > Taxus chinensis. The sequence continues at coordinate 541,723,827 of CM034154.1, read as the reverse complement.
TTCTATTTTGGATGCAGTCTTTTATCCACTAGATGCAGATTTGTACCCTCTAGGTGCATTCTTTTATCCATTGGATATTGACGTGTACCCTCCGAATGCAATGATTCACCCTTTGGACATTTAGGTTTTTGGGCGCAGGCTTTATTCACCCTTTGGATATTTGGGTGTCGCGGGGTACCTTTTTAAAAAAAAACATCAACATTAAAATATTATTTTAATAGCAAACCTTCTAGAGCTCATAACTTTTGATCTGTAGCTTGAATTAAGGTGATCTTTTTTTTTTGAAATTGTGTATTTTTTCAAGATCTACGCATTGGTGAAATTTTTATACACATTTGTCAAATGTAAAAGGTACTATTACTCATTGTAATATTTACATGCACTTAATTATAAAGTGTCAAATTCGGGGAGGGTGTGTGTGATCACTTGTGGACGCAATTTTGGTTGAGCCCGACGTCCTAAACTTTTTAGGTATTGCATTCTTGTATCTATGGGTGTATAAATTTATATCTCTCTTTGTTTTGTTGAGATATTTTTGGATCTATATTTTCGACATTTTTTTGGCATGTTGACAGTCTCTCTTATGGGGGAGCTATTCTGGTGGAGCCCAGTGTTAGGTTTGTCAATGTTCGAGTAGTGAAAGGAATGAAAAAGAAGATTTTTTCCAAGCTGCGATCTAAGATGATAATAGCACATCACATTATATTTTCAAGACAAAAAGAGATAAAATACCATATATGGAAATCCATCATAATCCATAATGCTCAATACATTACAATAGAATGACTTGAATTATTTAATAAGAAAGATGTACATATAGGAGGAGGGAAGTGAAACCTACTACCTAAATTAGTGGTGAAGAATTGCCACTAACTGATTACTGGTAGTTAAGTTAAGCTCTAAAATACTAGTAAGCTAACTCCACATAACTGAGAAGCTAACTCAACACAACTAATAAGCTAACTCCACACAACTAGTACACCTAAGCAAGCTAACCCAACAAGTGTAGGGCTAACACAAGTGTTTGAATTATCCTAATAAATAAATAAAAGGATAAATAATAACCTACACTAACACCCTCCCGTAAGCATAGCTTAGGTGGGTGGAAAATAAGGTGGGGTCCCAGCAACAAGGCCTAATGAGAGGTACCCACGTACAAAAAACTACGAAAAAATGGACACTGCAAGGTACCCAAAACCAGTAATAACAAAGTAGAGAGAAAAATCCTACTGCAAGATATCCTCAGAAGCTTAGCTCCAAAAAACTCATACAATGCTAAAGAAGTGTGGTGGCACACTATGTTCTGAATCCACTGTTCGATCATAGAACTCAAAAAATAACTAACACTGGGCTTCACCAGAATAGCTCTATGTCTATGCATGGTGACTATCAATGGAGTGATGTCGAAAGTGAAAAAAAAACACCAAACATAATTTGATCAACTGCTACAAATAGTTGTGCCACTATCCAAGAACAACCAAGGGCAACAAGACAAACACGAGATCCAAATAAATAGGAGTGCCACGATCCAAGAAAAGCCAAGGTAACAAGGCAAGGACATGAAACCCAAAGAAGTAGTATCAACACCACACACCTCCCATACTGCAGAATGGGTAGAGTGACACCAAAGATCTGTATGAGTTGTCAAAATCAACTACTCGAACACTGACAAACTAACACTGGGCTTCACCAGAATAGCTCTCCCACAAAAGAGACTATCAACATGCCAAAAAAAAGTGTCAAAAATATAGATCCAAAATATCTCAACAGACAAGAGAGATATAAATGTATACACTCATAGATACAAGAATGCAATACCCAAAATTTTAGGACATCGGGCTCAACCGAAATTGCATCCACAAGTGATCACAACACCCTCCCAAATTTGGCACTTTATAATTAAGTGCATGTAAATATTACACTAAGTAACAATACCTTTTACATTTGAAATATGTGTATAAAAATGTCACCAATGCGTAGATATCGAAAAAAATACACAATTTCAAAAAAAAAGATCACCTTAATCCGAGCTACGGATCAAAAGTTATGAGCTCTATAAGGTTTGTTATTAAAATAATATTTTAATGCCGATGTTTCTTTTAAAGGTGCACACGACACCCAAATCTCCAAATGGTAAAAGAGTGCATTCACATGATACAGGCTTGCGACCAAAGGAATAAAGCCTGTGCCCAAAACCTAAATGTCCAAAGGGTGAATCATTGCATTCGGAGGGTACACGTCAATATCCAATGGATAAAAGAATGCACCCAGAGGGTATAGATCTACGTCTAGTGGATAAAAGAATGCATGCAAAATAGAAATATCTAAAGGGTAAAAGAATGCATCTGGAAGGTACATGCTTATATCCAATGGATAAAAGAATGCACCCAGAGCGTACAGATCTGCGTCTAGTGGATAAAAGATTGCATCCAAAACTGAAATATCCAGAGGGTAAAAGAATACATCTGGAAGGTACACGCTTATATCCAATGGATAAAAGAATGCACCCAAAGGGTACAAATCTACATCCAGTGGATAAAATACTGCATCCAAAACCAAAAAATCCAGAGGGTAAAAAAATGCGTCCAAAAGGTACATGCATATATCCAATGGATAAAATAATGCACCTAGATTTGACTATCTCAAAACATGGTCAAGTTTACAGCCAATTCTAGGGTTTTGGCACCTTCTAAATCCATTTCCACACTCTTTTTTGCATAAAAATGCATGTTGCAGAAAATTACTATAAAATTCCAAATACATGAAAATAATAAACCCTTGTTTGCAAAGAAAAACTTACATATTGATGTCTACATCATCTATTGCTCTGATACCATGAAAAGGAATGAAAATAAGATTGTTCCAAGCCCTGATCTAAGATGATAATAGCACACCACACTAGATTTGCAAGATAAAAGAGCTAAAATACCATATATGGAAATCCATCATAATCCATAATGCTCAATACATTACAATAAAATGACTTGAATTATTCAATAAGAAAGATGTACATATAGGAGGAGGGAAGTGAAACTACTACCTAAACTTGTGGTGAAGAACTCCCACTAATTGATACTAGTAGCTAAGTTAACTCCAAAAGACTAGTAAGCTAACTCCACATAACTGAGAAGCTAACTCAACACAACTCGTAAGCTAACTCCACACAACTAGTACACCTAAGCAAGCTAACCCAACAAGTGTATGGCTAACCCAAGTGTAAGAATTATCCTAATAAATAAATAGAAGGATAAATAATAACCTACACTAACAACTTCTTTGACCCACACACTTTCCCATTTGAAGCTGTCAGGGTCAACTTCATCTCGGAAAAAGGCATTGTAGGAACTTCGAACTGAGAAGATTCCGTTATCCTCTCTAGAAAAATATAAGCTATCATCTTCTAAAATATCTTTATTAACAATAACCCCTCTTAGTTTTTTGTTAATAGAAGTGATATCATTGTTGTTATGTCCATCCAATTCAATTGTTTTCCATTGACCCAGGGGTTCCTCAAAATTGAAGTAATCTTTGACCTTAGTCCCATATTTAACCACAACATCCTTATAGATGTTAAGATAGATAACCTTAAGAGGTTTGTCTCCTAACCATTTGTCTTCCCAGAAATTAACCTCTCCCATTTCCAATCATCCATTTTCCTCCCTTGGAGATAATGTATTTAGCCCAATTTATAGATTTCCAAAAAATTAGAACCATTAAAGTCAGCATTGTTAAAGCACCATTCATTAGTTAGAGGATTTTACCATTATTTCTATCTTATGATGGAAGTCCACACACTGTCTTCATTAAACATTCTCTAAATCATTTTTTACAGCATAAATTTATTCATTTTACCCCAATCTCTAATACCAAGACCCCCCATTTTCTTTGGCTTACAAAACTTTTACCACGCAATGAGAGGAATTCTATCTTTTTGTTCTCAGCCACTCCAAAGGAATATTTTTTGGATACTCTCCAATTTATTAGCAATAGTAGAATCTAATATATAAATAGACATAGAGTACACAAGAAAATTTTGAATTGATCATTTGAGAAGGACAAGTTTACCTACTTGAGATAAAAGTGAGCCTTTCCGGCCTTCTAATTTCTTAAGAAATCTGTCTATCAAAAAATTTCATTCAACAATCTTTGGTTTTTCAGTTCCAATAATCATTCCCAAATACCTACTAGGGAATGTTTTAGTCACACAGCCAAGAATACCAGCAATTTTGACGCATCTTCTTTCAGGGGTATTGATAAAAAAATACCAAACTTTTACCATAATTGAGAAATTTCACAAAAAAACAATTATAGTCTATTGTCTATATTTTCTTATTTGAGGATGAAAACTAGATAAAATTGGTAGAACAAATATTGATCAAAAGGATATGTTCTTGAAACCTTAATTTTTGTGCATTGTGGGGGTGCAATATTTCTATGGAAGTTGCAAGATTGATGCTAGAGAATAGTGGATCTAATTTAAGGGGAAAAAATCAGAGGAAAATCCATGGTTTATTTTTCATCTTTGACTCCGTGGTCCAACATGAACTTGGTGCTCTTAAGTGAAACAAGAGTGTCTGTATTGGTCTTGGGAGGAAATGGAAATTTTTTTTCTTAGATTGGTTGGTTGACCAAGATGATGATTTAAATAATGAGATGTTGTAGATAAGGATGAAAAAGAAGTAGAAGAAGATAATTATGATAATGAAGAGGCTACACATGATTCAAAAGGAGAGACAACATATCAAGATACAAGTTCAAATGGTGCATATCTAAATAAAGAAGATTCAATATTACAATTTGAAGGGTGCATTCAAAAGGAAAATCTAATTGTTTCCATAAACCCTGGCAGTAAGTATAACTTCATCAACATGGATGTAACACAACATCTACATGTTCAGGAAAAAAATATCAAGGAAGCTCAAATGGATGGTAAGCATATTCAAGTTTTTGAATATTTAAAGATCTATATGAATAAATATGTTTTGCATTCAGATTTTTATGCTTTAGATATGGATGGTATAAATATTGTTCTTGAATATCCTTTGTTAGTGACATTGAAAGCAATTTATATTAATATGCAAAATAAATTCATGAAGATATGGTACATGAGAAAGAAAGTTACCTTGTAGGATATCACACTTAATAAGGAACAAAGAAATGTTGAAATATAACATGAGGATAAATTTGAATATGGTGAAGAAGGAAATGAGGATGATTCGTAAGAACATGATGAAAATAATAATAATTATCCATCTACTCAATAGAAAAATTAAATAGAAAACAACAAGGTGGAAGAAGAAAATAAAGTTAAGGAAAAGGTTGATAATGTTGAGGATACTAAGGTTGCAACATATAAACACCCACATCATTGTGAGAGGTAAAAATCATGGAGGCATGTTAGAGAATATGAGTGAAATAACCTGTATGGATATACAGTGAATTGGAGGAACAATCACTATGGTTATACATGGACACAATGGAGTAGCAATTATATGACATATAATCACATGGATAATTATTACGGTTATGCATGGATGCCAAGGAGGAACAAATATGGACATGGATGGAATCAGAGTAGTGTAAAAATTATGGAACCAGGTTTAGCAATGTATCACCCACTAAGATCGCATATAGATGGCTAGATGATCAAGCATGACAACAAGTGTGTAATGATTTGAAACACACTCATTGCATTGTTTCTTCTCATGTTTTGGGGATGAAACATATTAAGGAGGGGAGGCATGTTATGTACATTGGTATATGATATTAAAATGTATATAGTTGATGGAGATGTCAACATGTGTCACACATCCCCTTGGTTAGTTATATGTTTATAATATATGGGGTCTTATAGAAACTAGCTATATTGGGTAGTGAGTCGATCTACATTGGGATTAGGTGTTACCCATCCATTAAGAGTAATATATGATTATATAAAGGATATTATTATCATTATGAGGATGTCATGTATGTGTTGATTCTTCTACTTGGTAGAGGTATACTGGAGGTGTCCCCCTCGATGTGGAATTCCCATATTGGGAGATCTTAGAGTTACTCCTTCCTTAATGAACATTGTATGGTTTTTCCCTACCTTAAGGGTATTATAAATATATTGAATGCTTAGGCATCTTGGATTACCATTATCTCTTAGATTGTTTTATGTTTTACATATTGTTTTAATTATTCAATTATTATATGCAAGGATTTTATCATTCAAGAGGGACACATAAAGGATATTTTAGAGAAGATCTCTTAAGTATGTGAATGGACGTGTATTAATATTCAATAAGAGTTTAGAATGATCCAAGTAATATCATTTAAGGAATCATATCATTATTCTCTAAAGGTGGAGGAGAAGTTAGAACACAAGAAACAAATTGCAACTCGTGAAAAGGGATTTCCATATAAAATTGTGGACAAGGTAGAGGAAGATGAAATTATGTGCAAAGAGAGGTTGAGTAAAATTTGAAACCATGAAGTGAATGAATTTATCAAGGATGTGGAATTGCATCCAAGGGAAGAGGATCCTTTAGACACAGGATAGGTTTCAGATTCAATGACACATGTTATAGGTGTGGGGAAACTGGGCATAGTGCTTATGAGTTCCCACACACCCATATAGATGGTAAGCAAAGTGTACACCTTGCACAAGGAGAGGAAAAGGGTATGTCAAGTCAAGATAAATAACTATATATGGGAGAAGTGTTGATGTTCAATCACATATTGTAGAAACTAACCAAAAAATAAGTTGGTCTAGAGAAGACAAAGGTTTTATTTAGAACATAATGTAATTCTGGTGGTAAGGTATGCAAGTTGATAGTATACAAAGGAATCATTGATAAATTGATTGTGGAATAGATGGTTGATAAATTAGGATTGTGTATAATTGAGCATTTGAATCCATACAAGGTTTCATGGTTGTATAAGTGACATCAATTGTTACTAATTGAGAAATTTATGGTGAAATTCCATATTGGAATATATGAAGATGTAGTCATATATGATATAATTCTCATGGACACATGTCATGTTCTATTTGGACGTCCTTAACAATTTGATTGGAACGCATGACATGATAGTTGTGCAAGCACCTACTAGGTGGAGAATAATGGAAAGAAGTATACTCTAAACCTATAGACACATAAATTTTGTAGTTTATCCTTTGGCAATGAAAATTTTGGCTTCATTTCTATGTTATGAATTGTGCATACATCCTAAGATTGATTAACATATCTCTTTCACACATGACTTGTTTAACTCTATAAATTTCTTTGTTGTTCATTCACTTAATTTTATTTATCCAAAATAGTATATTACTTGCAAGCACCTCACCTATAATATGTCTTAACCATCATTATTTGTTTGTTGGAAATAATACAATCTAGACTAGGTTGTACTACGATCTGAGTTGACCCATATTGTCTTATCTCCTACTCTATAAAAACTCTTTTATCAATTTGAATATCTTCTTTAGGTCATTTCTTATCCTATAGATCAACATTAATGAGACATCTAACCTATAAAATTATATGTAACCAAGTATGATACACTTGAGAACTCACTTGTAATTCTCAAAAGAATACCTTGAACATTACACTCCTAAAAAAATCAAGGCTTTCCTAAATCTTCCTATTACAGTAGCATATCTTTTAGAGAAGCCACCACTTAGGTCTGAAACACTCAAACCATATTCAAAAGTCTATCTTCCTCCATTACCAAACCTCCAAACATCCTATATTAAAGTCATATCAAGATAAAGTCACACAAAGAATTTCCAAAGTCTTTAAGGGACAAATGTAATCATTTTAGAATTTGAAGCACAACATATTATATCAATACCTTGCAGAGTATATCTCTATTCCATATATAGTTATGCTAGCTACTCTTTGTGTCAAGAGACAAAATGGAAACATATGGGGTTGACTTATATTTTCATACTTTATTGCACCTACATGTAGACACTCAAATTTTCTAAATTTTCCTTGTGTAATGCCAAGTTTGACCATGCTCTCTTACTAAGACAAATGCTCGCATTTGGAATCCAATCACCTCATCTCTCCATCTCTTATATAAGTTTTCTATCTTTACACTCTATTTTGTCATCAATTTTGAGAATATTATTTGATCAAAGAAATGCAAAACCTTTGTTATTCACGAAACAACTTTCAGCTTTGGTTTTCATCTCTCTAATGCAAAAATGTAGGGAAAGGTCAAGGTGCGAGTTTTATTCTTGACCGACCTATACAGTCCCTCCCCTTCACATTCAATGACTTTGATTTCATTTTCAAAATATTATTTGGTTTGTGTCATCTTCATAGGGTCATCCTTTTTAGAATTTTTTACCTACGAAAGGGTATAAAAGTAAAGTTAAGGTCACTTTATAACTCACTTGGCTCTCTTACAATATCCTATTACAAATATCATTCGAAAATCAATCAAAGGGTTCTTAAATCTACCCAAATTAGTTGCACATCATCTAGAGAACTCCCTATTATAAGTCTGAATCACTCAACCAAGTAAAATATTCTAGCTTCCTCTATTTCTAAGCATGCAAAGGTCACAAATCCATGTTTTAGTAAGAGCAAAGTCACTCTAAGAATTTCACAAGGGTTTTATTCAACACAAGCTTAGGTCACATAGCTAAGGCATAACACATCTCACTACTACCATTTTAGGTACATTCTATACTATGCAATCACCCCACTATGCAATCACCCCACTATTTTTGTATGAAGATACATGAGAGCACCTCTAGGGGTTGGTTAACTCTTCACACTTACACAAACACCTAGGAGATCTAGTTGAAGCTTGATACTAAAATGAGAGCATGTAGTGCAACACTTGGATTGGTTCAACAACTAGGATTATAACTACCAAGGTTAATCCACCCTGATGACACACACAAGTTTTTATTTTTGGTTTTATAATGCTCTGATGAAGGGTTCTATAGGTTCATAGTATTTTTGACTTTTTTGTTAATGATTACAAATCATCTTGAAGTTGTGAGACCAAGATAAATATATAATTAATACCATTTCCAAACAAGTGCGACACATATAAAGTTATAAGCCCATATTTTCAAATAGTCAAAATGTGTACAAATACATGTTATGACCATGAAAATTAGGTTTGAATTGTATAAAATTTGTACAGTCCTTCCCCTGATGATTTTGCAACTCCAGAAGTTTCATTGAAGCATTTACAGTTCTTAATCATCAAGTTCCATTATCTTACACATCTAAATCATTCTTATTTTGCCTCTATACAACTAATTATTAGATCTCCTTTTATTTATTTGATAAATTAATTGTCATTTCAATTATTTCAAGTATGAATGCATTATTTTTATTTTTAATGCTTAATTTTGGAAGTTAATTAATTCAGAATAGTATAATTTTTATAAACCCTTTCATTCTTGTTATTTTTTGTACATCAAAAAACACCAAGAAAATTAATTAAGGTGAAAAAATTTGGTGAAATTGAAATCTTGAATTGAATTTATTTCTCAAACCATAGCACCCTAGGGTTCATATTATGATCTTGGAATCCTCTCTTCTATGTCATCATTTCTCTTCCTTCAAACTTTTATGTTCATTAATGCAAATCTATGTGTCCACTTACTCATTCTGATATGGGTTACCATCCCTCTCACAAGGTTTATGCCCATGTCTTGTCTAGATAATGAGGGTTTCTATGATGGTTATACTTATTTCATCATTGATTTGGATCCAAAATATGTTAATATATAAGCTTAATATATTCCTCCTACTTGGAAACATTGACCTCTCTTTTCTTCCCCTGTATGGATCATGAAGTTAATGTTATCACAATTCATTGTACTAAGCAACTTGTTGAGGGATACCCACCCTTTCCTCCACCACTTGTGGCCTATGTTGTTAAAACTTATAGAGGGTTTGATATATTAGAGAAATTAAATACTATACCTGCTAAGATTTCTCTTCTTGAACTACTAACAAAGGCACCAATCTATAAGACATCTTATATGTTACTTTGACAATTTGTTACATTATCTTCTACTACTCAGCCTACCACTTTTGCATATACTATGGACACAATCAGAGCTATGGATAAGGCCACAACTTATATTCCAACCAATATTTCATCACCCCTTGGTGATGAACCATGTGCACCTCTTCTTGTTACAAAACAAATATGAAGTTTTCTCATCAATCTTGTCTTAATCACAATGGTTATGACCTCAATGTTTTCCCTAGTTATTTTCTTCATAAAATGTGAATTTCTTTTAAGCAGAATTGACAAGAATATAAATATTGTAAAGGGATTTGATAACATCACCCACTCTACATTATGAACTATTAATCTTAACCTCCTTTTTAGTCCTAAGATGTTTCCCACTACATTTCATATCATAGATATATATTTACATTACAATATCCTTTTAGGTAGTATTTTGGTTACATTTTATACAAGCTATCCAATCCATAACACACATCAATGATCCTCAAGTTCATACATGATGGATGTGAACATACAAGTGGTCTGTTTGATCCAGAGCCATTCAAATCTTACAAGTTTAACACGTTTTCTTCTTAATTACCTATTATTACTACTCCCTCAGCAGCATATCCCTATGGATGAATTACCTACCTATGTTGTCAGAGAATCTAGTCACAATGTCTAATACCACCACTTCTCCAACCACCATTTCTATAACAACCCACAACTGTAGATATTATTGCTCTCTCATTCTAATAATTCTTCCATCTCTTAATCTTCATATATTAACTCATTCCCTACTTCATGAAAATTTTGAAGATTACTCCTCAAATAGTGATGACGATACAATTGCACTTATTGATGATCATTTTTGCAAGTTAAATTTTAATCCCATTAATGAAAAAAATTCTATGTTTCATTCTCTTTTTGTCTCCACTATTCCTGAGACATTATCGATTCAAATTCTACTACAATCTGAAAATTATCCCTCCAATACCTTGGCTTCTCATGATACATTTTCTATGGAAAGCTATGATACTTTACAAAATGTTATCAATACACTTGACTATATACTAGTTGTTAGTTTTGTTTCTATTCTAGCACATGTTGATACCCCAAAAGATTTACTATCTATCTTTGTTGGATCTTGAGTTTCTTACTTTATAATATATATGACATCGATCGGTTGTTAGGTTATCTCAGTTTCAAGGTAACCCCCTTTGTGACTATCACTGTATATCTGGACATGACACTAATCATTGTGAGGACCTCATTGCTAACATTACAATGATAAAGGTTGATGAGCTTCTCATAGTAATTTCGAAAGAATCCTCGTCCTTGATATGATCATATTCACCTGATATATTTTCATCCATAAAATAACACCGTCTTCATGATTCCACATGCATACCTATTATTTATGGGAAATCCCATCCACATGCTACAACAAGTGTGGGCAATAACATGCACATTACTCCATCATAGGGTCTTACTCACTTAGCTATCATTGACTTTGACCCTAACATGGATGATCTCCTTGAAGACCAATAGCCATCTTCATGGGTATCTTATCAAGTAGATATGGTGCTAACCCTTTTTTGTTATACATGGATATTGTCAAAAACACTCCAAAAATATTCAAATAATCACATAAAACAAAAAAATTAAAAATGAGTAAAATACAAAATAAAGACATGTTCTAGATTGTTTGGCTAGACTATTATTGTTATCCAAATAAGCTCCCATGCTTATTTAGATCACTTGTTTAGGTTTTTTTCTTAAAAAATTCCAAATCGAGAGAAAAAGGATCAAAGTATAAAGTAAGCACAACTACACAAAAAAAGGAAGTTTGTGCGAAGGTTCACGTGACAAAGAAAAATATCTACATCAATATGTGGAAATAAAGAACGAGATCCATGCACAAGCCACACATACTTCAAAAAAATAAAGAAATGAAATTCCATGGAATGAAGAGGATGCGGGGAAGTTTTAAAAAAATCCATGTGACACACAAACAAAATCCACACGATACAAAATAAATTCCACGAAACAAAGGGAAGTAGAATCTACACGTAAACCCATAGAAATCCATGTGACACAAACAATCTATGCACAAAGTTGCATGATAGAGGAGGAAAATTATATGGTAAGTAGTAATTAACATGGAGGAAAATCTGTCGGTTAGGCAGGTCATGGGGAAATAGGCCAACAGTGTGCAGGGCATAGCCCCTCTTTGACAACAAAGTGAAACTAGTTTATTTCTAATCTATCAAGTAGGAATCTGTGCAAATATACACTATTCTAACTTCAGGGGGTTTGGGATCTCATCCCAGTAGAGGTAGTTCCAACTGTGGTCATAAATGGTAGGAGGGAAGGAACAGAGGAGGATAGATCTGAAGGAAGAAAAGAAATGAATTCCAAAGATAGAAAGGTCAGAAGGTCTATGTTTTAGGCTGGTAGTAAACAGAGTCAAACTTACTTGCATAAACAAATAAAGCAATATTGATGAACATATGACAATAATAGGAATGAATCCAACAGAATAGAAATCATAGATCTAACTTAAGAAAGATCTTATGTAAATAACACACATATGTAGCACAAAGTCTGAATACATGTATTAATATTTCTTTTGTTACAAGAAAGCACAAAGTCTTTCTCTCTTCACTTCTCTTTTCATACAGAAAATGTCCACATGAATACAAGTATTCCATTATTTATAGAAGGAGAAGAGGAAAGAAGACAAAAACAAACCAACCACTATTTACAAGATATTTACAAAATATCTAAAAAGTCAAAAGTTGACTTTGGGCAAGTTTTTAGATGGCAACATCCCATGATGCAACATGGATGATGTCATCATAAATGCCAACATGCTTTTTAAATATTTTTACAAAAATGATCGAAGCATACATAAGAGGATAAAATACTCCTCATCATCTCTTTGCTTAAACTGAGTGTCTTGCTTCTGATCAGGAGAGTCAATGTGACACTGTGCTCAATATTCCATAAACTTGTTGATCATTATCTAGAGTTGATTATGATCTGGACCCTTGAAATGGTCACTAATGAATTTACAAGTTTCTTTTTCATTCTTGAGCTTTTCAGGTAACCCAGTGAACTCCTCACATGCATCAATCAAGAAGCCAATGAAATCACGGCAGGCCAAGAGGTTTATTGATTGACTCTCCGGTCGAAAGTGACCTCGTAGTTCCAAACCTTGAGTGACTATAGCCTTGAAGTGTTGGAATGTATCGTCTGCTTCCCTCAAAGTGTACAATTCACTGAGAATCCCTAGAGACATCTTTGTAAATGTCTACTCCATGTTGTATCATGCATCCAAGGCTTCATCCTTGATTTTGTCTATCCTCTCCAGGATATATTCCATTTGATCGACCCAGTAATCGAATGCAACTAGAGCTTTATTATGTGACTGCAGGTGATCGATGATGTCGACCTTTAATAGGTCTTCAGCTGAGCAGTTGGCCATTGCTTGGAATGTTTTCTTGTTGTAACCTGGCGTTGTCCAACTCCTCAGAGAGGGAACCTGCTACCTACTTGTAGCTCCTTATTTTCTTTATCTATATCCTGGTAGAGCAATTGCAAATCTCTTAATCATTTCCTCACTATCTCTGAGGATTCACTCAATCCAGGATGATTACTGTTGCACCTTGTTCACCAATCTTAGCATATTGCATTAATTTTATCCTCATTGTAGTCCCAGGCCCTTATTGCAATCTACTAGACTTATTTCTACATATTGCTTGTGATGAGGAATGTCCAGGGTTATTTCAAAGTGACGGGTTGTGAGGTCGATCATCGTCTTTTTTTCTTTGTCCTCGACACATCTAGTGTCCTTATTATAGCAGGTGGGAAACTAACATGATGAATTCATTATTCATAGCACTTACTAGCAGCCCAGCTACAAAGTGAAATCCATTGTCCACCAGTTTGTTCATCCTCCATGGGCCACTGCTCTTCCTAGTTGGCTCCCTTGCCCAAAAAGTCAGCCATATCAATATGCCTTAGTTAAAAAGTCTCTGATGTCGAGATCACTCTCTACATATGAGTCAGGCATCCTGACTTTCTGCTATTTTTACTTCATCTTTTGCTCCAACTATTTAGCTTTAGCTTTTAGACTTTGTTTGGTTTTTCACTTGATGAAGACATGTGTGAGCTCATGGGATGGTTGTTTTTGTTCTGTAAGAAGAATCAAGGAGGTCCAACATAGAAGAGCCATGTCATACCGTCATGTTTATTCATAATGAAATCTTGTAGAATGAAGAATGAGAAATTATAAGGCTTAGGGCACAAGGCGCAGGTTCACCAGCATGTTGTAGAGGCTTAAAAAAAGTTGGGTGCACTTTTAGAGATGTCAACATGTAAAAAGTTGCGCCAAAGTTATTAAGGGTGCACTTTTGAGAGGTGTTGCACAAAAAGTTTTAAGCACCAAGGAGAAAGGTGTGGGGAGTGGTTTTGTACACACACATCATGGCATGTTGATGTCAAGGAATATGCACCTGTGCCTTAGGAAGTTTTGGCTTTAGCAGGGCACAAGAAAAGTCTATGTTGCATGGGTTTAGGCTATGCCAAGGCACAACTTTGAGAGATGTTGCAAGAAGGTACAGTGCGCTAAAGGAAAAATGTGTGGCGTGGACTTGCAGTACACAACATCCAATGTTGATGTTGCATAAGTGGCGCATGTGCCTTTGGAAAAACTACTAAGTACTCTTTCAATTGGGCACGGGTTTAGATTATGCTGCAAGAAGGTGAAGTGCACCCAGGTGAAATTTCAAAATATGTTGCAATCAAGGGACAGTGCGCCAAGGCACGACTATGGCGGGTGCAACATGGAAAAATAGTGCGCCAAGGTTTTTCATGATTTCTTGTAATTTCTTTGATTTTCTTCTCTCTTTTGGTTTCTTCAAATGGTAAAGAGAGGGTTTTAAAAAGATAGCAAATAGGGAAAATATAGCCTTTGGTTTCTTCAGAGGCAGGGGCCTTCCAGATTTACAGATCTGGAAGGAGAGGAGAAAGGGGATTCTAGTTGGTTATAGATGGTTCGGTTCCTCTTTTTAGATTTAATCTTTTTATACAAGCCCTTAATACCTAACACAACCAAAAAAAACCCACAGCAACAACAAGGATGGAAAAAAACCACTTACCCAGATTTATAAAGGACAAAGGACAATGTTGGGGTCCACAAGCTCAAAAAATGGCCCGTGGGGGTGACAAGGATAGCTGACAGGAGCAGAGAAAATACTTTTCACAATTTTCAAATCATGAAAATGACAGGTGTCGGGTGCCTATTTATAGAAAAATTGGCATTTATTGTTTCACCAACTTTCTTTGGCGCACCTTTCAGAGTGTCAACACGGGTTAAAAATGCGCCTTGGCAACAATTTTATTAGCATTGACATAATACTTTTAGCGCCTTAACGCACATTTCACGGTGTCAACACACCATATTCCCACGCCTTAGCGTACATATTTGGGCACATGTTTTATGATGTTGACACGAAATTTCTTGTGCCAAAGGGCTTTCTAAGGGGTGCACATTTGGGTATGTCGATATGACATTTCTTGCACCTAGTTCAAAAAGGGCACAATTTTGCAATTGTTGACACATGAAAAACTGCGCCGAGGGAAAAAGCTAAAAAAATGGCTAAGTTCAGAAAACTTGATTTTTTGAAAGGGAGTTTTAGGCCATTTTGAATGTTATCAGACTTCTCCAGGGGACCAAAACAGAATTTTTGGTATGGCTACCTGCAAATTTCCCTTGTCAATTTTACAGGATAACAAAGTGACAACAATTTCTAGCATGCCTGGTGGGACTTATAATGAAGAATTGATCAAACTTTGGATGTTGTCCTTAGTAAATATCAGTGTTACAGGCACATTCATTAAGCATCTTGGTGACTCCATAAGTTCAAAGCACATCATGGTATATGATCGCTACATATTTCATGCCAAAGGTTACAACCAAATCAACTACAAAAGGTATTCCATTTGATTTCATTAAGTTACCATTAAATTCAACTAAGAGGAGCAGATTTTCAAGTTCCAAACCATAACCTAAATATTTTCCCGCTCCACAAAAACTAATTTCATTTCTCAAATATTTCCATACCCATTCCCAATCTGAATATGCCTCTCCCAAGAAATCAATTTTTTGTTTCATTCAATGATGGCAACCCATTATTGCTCTCTAAGCATGATGATATCCTGGTTTCTGCTCTTAAGAGAATCCCATTTTTTACTAGAGAAAATAATGTTACACCCATAGAACATGTAACATATGTGGCCAATATATGCTCTATTTATCATATTACTCAAGACAATGTCGCAGTCCAAATTATTAGCAGCCTCTTTCAAAGGAAAAGTGTTGCAGTGTTACATGGGATTAACTGGGATAAGTCTTTTATAGGAATTTCGAAGATAAATCAAATCATATTTCATTAGTGAAACAATTTATTACCATAAAAAGAGAACCAAACAAGTTCATGATTGATTTCAACTACAGATTCCAAAAGACTTGGGACCGAATTTCACAATTGGTAAGGCCTACTCCTCAGTCTACTTTTTAATATTATCTAAGGGCTTTAATTTTTGATATTTCAGTGATGATACAATCAATAGGTGGAAGAAAAATTCCCGAATCTTATGACATAGCAATTAGAGCTGAAAATAATATTATACATGTGGGTAAAATATCTCCAAGGCCTCCCATGCACATCTTTCTATATATTTATCCTTCCACTTCTTTAAAAACTACCTACAATAGCTCCAATTTCAATGCCTAATTCTCATCCTCTGAGTCAAATCAGTACAGCCCCAAGCCAATAAAATGATTTAAAAGAGATAAAAAGTTTATTAAAATATTTTGGGAATGATATTGTTGCTCTTAAAAGATAAAAAAATCAAGGTTTTCAACCTTATTATCCTTTCAATCAATAGAATAGAGCTCTTTTCCAACAAAATTTGTGAAACCAAAATCAGCTTGCTAATGCCAAACCTATCCAAACAGTCAATCCTAATGTTGCTATCAAATCCAAAGAAATTGTTCTAGTCTAGAACAATCTGATACAATATTATGAGTGATGTTACCCAAGTAATCAAGCCCATAATTAGAATTATTTCTTCAACGGTATTCAAAATCAAGCACTTATGGTACAATCAGCTGTTATGTTCCAAATTTCATCTTTTGATATTTCACTACAGTATGAGGTTTCAAAAGAGCTAGTGAGAGGTGATGATATATTCCTAAATTGGAAAGAAGATGGTTTTTGTGCAATAAATCAGCTTGACAGTTAGAAAAAGTATAGTTTTGTTTATGTGGCAGTGAATACAAGGTCAAAAAAAGAGCATTAGAAGTGGAGCATCCTACTGGTAAAAGAAATTATCATCCTCCTCCATTGTCACAAGCTATTATTATCAAAAAAATCAAAGGAGTCATTCTACAAATGCTCAAAATCAACAAGAAACTCCAAACTCCATGCCACCAATGCAGGAAGATGTTATTGTTAGAAAAATACAATAGAAGGTTACTACCCCATTATTTAATATCCTTGAACATATAAAGAAAAAAAAATTTAATGTCAATATGGGATTCCTTGTATCTTCCCGAACAAAAGGATCTCTTATAAGAATATTTTTCTAACCTCAGTATTTCTAGCCAACCATCTAAAGAACCATCTATGGTTGTGCTCACCAATACACCTGATCCAAAAGAAGATTAAGAAAAAAAAGAGTATTAATACACCTCCCTTATATGTTTCATTGATCATATGTCAAGACCTAGTTCACAATTTCTTGTTGATTCTAGATCCTCTAGCTCAGTTATGCCCAAGAAAATTGTTGATAAAATTGGTCTAGATTATAAGAATCTTTCTAAGGGAGCAGTTCATCTTGATGGGACACTCATAGAAACACTTGGATTCATTATGGATTTGATCTTAACCTTACATGCAAGCCCCAATTTCTCCATTCCTCAAGAATTTTTTATCATTTATCTTCCTCCTCTCTTTGCCTTATGTATTTCTAGATATTTTATGGCCAAAATTGGGGGCTACTTATCATCATACTGTCTCGCATGTTGTTTAGAATAAGATATGACACCAATGTTACCATAAGGTATGAACACATCTTATTAAATCACATAGAACCTTATGTCCCTAGTGTCATTAACTCAAATTGTGTGATCATAGATGACGAAGACCATCCAGTTGACCAAGATCCAACCACACTTCTTGAGGAATTTCCCGATTTATTGCTTGATGAATGGGCTACTCAAACTCATGTTACTGATCCACATTGTTATATTGAAGAAGTAGGTCTTGGAATATATTGTTTGTATGATGTCAAAACATATCAGTAAGATGAAATTTTATGGAAATTATACTTTGATGGATCAATAATATAGAGTGAAGTAAGTGGAGGGATCATGTTTTTTCTCCAACAAAGGAAAAATATTTCTCATCTATAATATTTCATTTTACTTGCACTAACAACACATCTGAATATCAAGCCATTTGTATGACTTTAAATAGGAAAAGAAGAAAGGAGTGAAGCAATTGCAAGTTTTTGGTGACAATGAGTTGGTGGCTAATCAAATCAGAGGACAGAATGCAACTAAGAACAACTTGCTGAGATCCTACAAGAACGGGGTATGTGATTTAAATGCATATTTTGATGCTTTCAATGTTCATTATATTCCTAGAGTGAGGAACAAACATGTAGATAGATTAGATTTCATTAGTGCTCAAGTTGATATTCCAGATCAGATTAAGAAAGAGAAACATCAACAATATATCAATATAGTGGTGAGGCCCTATATCCTAGATAATAATATCAATTGGAAATTGTTTGAATCAAATCAACAAATTGTTAGTTTCTTGCAAGAGGAAGATGAGTTTTCAATCAAAAATTAGGAAAGGTTACAACAACATTATGATGATCAAATTATTTAGCTAAAATATAATAATATTCCTCAAGGATTGGTTACTCTTGAGTCCATTTTAACACTAATGATTAGGTCATAAATGAGAAGTCCAATATGATGATCAAACAAGAAAATTAAGAACCAATCAACATTGGAAATGAAAAAGCACTCAAGTTGGGTAAAGTATGTGGTAATGATGAAAGTATTGCTTTTGTTTAAATTTCTCAAGAATTTGATGATGTTTTTACATGGACTTATGTAGACTTCAGGGTTTTTAACCTGGATTTATCTCAGTATATGATAGAGTTAGATTTATAAACAAAACTAGATAGGAAAAAGTAGAGAGACCTATCAATCCTAAAATTGAGCCATTGATGAAGTAAGAGTTGGATAAGTTGATCAAAGGTAACATTATTTTCCCTTTCAAGCACTCATTATGGGTGGCCAATTTAGTTCCCATAGGTAAAAATAATGGAGAGATACAATTATGCATGGATTTTAGAGATTTAAACAAAGCTTATTTAAAAGATCATTACCCACTACTGTCAATGGAGAAAATCTTGCAAAGGGTAAATGGTCTGAAGCGCTTCTCATTGTTTGATGCCTATTCTAGTTACAATCATATTTTGGTATATGAATCTGACCAGTTTAAAACATTTTTCACAATAAAATGGGGCACATATGCATATAAAAATATGCTTTTTGGATTGTCAAATGCAAGAGACACCTTTCAGCACACAATGGACTTGGTGTTTCAAGGGTTAATCAATATTTGTGTTCTTATTTATTTGGATTACATAACTATTTTTCTAAGCATGATGTAGATCATATAATACATCTCAGACACGTTTTTGAGAAATGTAGGAAATATGGCGTTTCATTAAATCCAAATAAGTGTGTGTTTTCATTCCATGAGGGTAAGTTTCTTGGTCATATTGTCTGCAAGAAAGCACTAATAATTGATCTAGAATGAATAAGTGTAATCTTGTCTTTATCCTTTCCTAATAAAAAAAAATATGTTGGAAATTTTCATAGGAAAAATCAATTTTATCAAAAGGTTTATTCCAAATTTTACAAATCTTGTAAAGCAACTAACCTCGGTGCTAAAGAATAACATGGTTTTCAGTTGGAAAATGAAGGGAAAGAACACATTTGAATAAATCAAACATGTTATCTCACAAGCTGTAACACTTTCCAATCTAGATTTTAGCAGAGATTTCATTTTGTATGCTTTTGGAGCGACTGATACAATCTTAGCTATTTTGTTGCAACAAAATGATGAAAAATTGGAGTAGCTAATTTCCTTCTTCAGTCAAGTATTGCATGATTATGAGGTGAAGTATTATTTTATCGAGAAACAAGTTCTTCATTCATTAGAATCCTTAAGAAATCTAGACATCTAGTTTCTAATAATAATATTCATATGATGGTTTCCCATCAAAGTGTTAAAGATTTTTTTTTAAGTAGGTTGGATAAAAAAATTCATGGAATATGATGTTGATATTAAGTTCACTAAGTTGCTTAGAAGAATAGGACTATGTGAACAATTATCTTCAGACTTACATGGTGATAAAAAAACATATTTTAGTGCTTCAAGATGATCTAAACACGGCCACTCCTCAAAGTTGGACCCAAAAAATGATCCATTTTCTTCAGACTGAATAATGCCCACAGGGATTAGATAAAACAAAAAGGAGGTATTTCATATTATACTCCATTCCTTATTTCTGTATTGATAACATGTTGTTTAGAAAAGATGTGAATGGATTTATTTTAAGATGCATAGATTCAGATCAGATTGAGCATGTTTTAGAGAAATTTCATGATGGTTCATCTCGTGGCTATTTTCACTAAGAGATAAAACCCTAAAGATTATGAGATAGGGTTATTATTGGCCAAACTTATTCAAATATGTTCATGCATGGGTAAGGAAGTGTGCCAAGTGTGCCATTTTTATAGAGAAATAAAAGTTAGTTGTTCTTCCTCTTCAACATATCCAGGTAAATCAACCTTTCATGCAATGGGGATTAGATTTTATTGGTATGATTAATCCACCTTCTAGTGCAAGTCATAAATGGATTCTCATAGCTACATATTATTTCACGAGATGGACAGAAGCAATTTATTTGAAGGAGGAAAATGATACTTCAACTTTAGACTTTTATGAGATTCTAGTCACAAGATTTGGTTTCCCCACAATGATCATCTCATACAACGCATTGGCCTTCCTTGGCACCAATATTTTCACATGGATAATCAAGCTTGAAATTCATATCTCAACATATTCTAATTAGTACACTCAAGGTAATGGATTAACTGAGTCAACTAATAATAATATTCTTAGAATCATCAATTTAAGAACTATGGCATAAAATCAAAGATCATGGCTTACAAAGTTGAAATCAGCCTTATGGACTGATAGATTACTCTATAAAGATCAATTGTAAATTCTCCTTTCACACTTTTCTATGGTAGAGAAGAAAGGTTACTTATTTATAATTAATTACTATCTCTAGACCTTATTAAACAGATGGAGATGATGGATGAAGATTCAATGGAAATCAGATTTGGAGAGTTAATAGAGTTGGAGGAAATCAGAAACAAAGAAATGACGACAATGGAACTTCATCAAGCACAAGTAAAGAGGTATTTTGATAAGAAATAATTTACAAGAAAATTTAGAGAAGGAGACATTTTTTTGAAGTGGGATGAATAAATAACTAATCCTAGAAGACACACAATGCCTTTCACCTCTCCAAGATGGATGGTGATGAGCTATATATCCTAGTTAATGGTATATACCTCAAAATTTGTTAATGAGTTCATGTTTCACCTAGGTTATTTGTTCTAGGATGTTGTTTTTACTTTCTTCTAAGTGGTTCATGAACATTATTGTATGTATTTTCATTTCTTGTGTGCCTTGTGCACTTTGTTGGTGTGTTTGTTGTCTAATAAGAGATTCTAGCATAGTTTTTATTTCCTTTCTGTAAGGTATTATCAGTTCTCTTATAGTTTTAAAAAGTTGTAGAATTTGATACATGACTCCATGCCTAATGGATTTTTTAAGGCTACTGGATGTTTTTGCATCTAGCAGCTAAATGTCCCTAAAATTCACCAAATTTTTATCCAAATAATCTCCCATGCTTATTCAATCACTTGTTTAGGTTGTGTGCTTTAAAAAATTCCAAATCAAGAGTAAAAGGATCAAAGTAAAAAGTAAACATAGCCACACAACAAAAGGAAGTCTGTGCAAGGGTCCATGTGACAAAGAAAAATAGTCACATCAATCTGCAAAAACAAAGAATGAGATATGCATGCAAGCCATGCACGCTTCAACAAAATAAAGGAATGAAATTACACCGAACAAAGAGGATACATGGAATTTCAAACAAAATATGTGTGACAGACAAACAAAATCCATGTGACACATAATAAATTCTGTAGAAAAGAGGTAAATAGAATATTTGCACAAACCCACACAAAGTCACGCAACACAAATAGTTCACACACAAAGGTGTGAGATAGAGGAGGAAAAGTTCACGATACAAAGGAATTAATGCACAGAAGGCCATGAAGATAAAAAAAGGGAAGAAAAATCCACACATGGGTCCGTGTGACATAGAGGAAATGATAATCTTCCCAAGTACTAAGTTGTGTGAAGTCCACACAACACGAGAAGATAATCCGCATGAAGACTCATGTGACGAATAGAACTAGAAGTCACGTGAAAAGGGAAATGAATTCCATGTGATGAAGGTGTAAAGATGCATAATACAATACAAGAAAATTTACAGAACAAAAATAACAATCCACATGAAATCCACATAACACATAAAAGAACCCACACAAAATTTGCGTGTCAAAAGGAAAGTGAAATCCATGTAAAAAAGGCGGGAAAAGAAGCACAAAAAGGAAAATTTACAAAGTCACAAGAAGAATTCCGCGTACAAATTCATATGAAAAAGGAACATAAAATACACTTGGAAATCCATGAAACAAAGGGAAATCAAAGAAAGTCTTCATGTGACCCAGGAATGAATCGCGAAATGCTTTTTTTTCTTTTGTCAAAACAAAAAATTATTTTTTTAGCACCAAAAAAATAGACAAAGCATGCAAAGGTGGTTAGTTTTACCATCCTAATAATAGAACAAATCATGCAAGTGGAAGAAAAGTTGTTTTCATATTTCATGGAGCACAATTTCTATTTTTAGTGCAAAATTTAATAAAAGCAAATCATGAAGACTTTTTTTAAGAAGTGAATAAATTAGGACACGTGCCTTTCACACACAAAATCTATTTTTAGAGCCCAAAAGCAAGAAGTACATGTTTTTTCTTATTTTCGGAACTCATACTTGAATGCGTGATCACTTTTTCTTCTTTCTCTCTCTCATATTTTTTTATAAAACTCCATAACACATTGTAAAAAAATAATCTTTGCCTCTTCATTCATATTTCTAGAGAATTTCAATTTTCTGGGTGAGAAAGCAAGGGTCACGAGTGATTCTTTGCACTTATTCCACCTCTTAGAGCAATAAAGGAGATATTTTTACCTCCCTACAGTCTATGTTTAGTGCATATTTTGTTTTAAACTAATTTTATCTTCATGATACATGTTTATCCTTAGTTTTACAATTTTATCTTCATGTCTTCATGCAGTTTTGTGTCAATTTATGCGTCATAGATCATGTTTAACAAGTTGTATGTAGGATTTATATTTTCATCCATTTGTTTCCCCTTCTTTATCTCATCACAATTCTACTATAACCATTCTATGAAACTATTTTTCTTTGATATAATCACTTGCAGTTAGTGTATGGTGTGTGTGGCTCCCATGTTTCATTTATGTCATTCCAATAAGCCTGAGATCCTCAAAACATTATGGTGTCTCACCATCCCTTTTTAACTTTTTCTCTTCTTTGCTTCTCCCTTTTCCTCATTAGTTTTGGTAGAATGAAGTAGCGTTAGAGATATGAATAGTTTAGGTGTTGCACTAGGGGAAATAACCCTCTCTAAAGACTCACTCTAGCATAGTAGTCACCCATAACATAGAAGTGTTTCCATTTTTTCAATTTAAAGGAGAGTTATCACACCATTCTCTAAAGGGTGTATTTTAAAGTGACACCAATTACTTTATAAATTTGTTTTTGAGATTAATTTGATAGATAATATATATTTTATTTACACAAATGCTTTCACACGACATCTTGAAATTTATGCAAGAAATTCACAAATTTTTTCACAATGATAGGATTCGGCTTGGTTCCTTGCACTAATCTATTTGGAGGAATCCCTCAACATTATACTTGTTTATTGGTACCTGTACGATAGAAAAGTAACATGCGAGCATGGGAATCTACAAGTACCTCTTCCTCGTACCTAACCTCTCGAGGTTGTGTCGAGACAGCCAGTGAATGTTGAATGCAGATAGATACAAACAAGCTAATCGGGTAATCTTAAATCCTCAATACGCAATAATCAAATATACAAATCTAAGGCGAAGAAGGCCCTCATAACCTAAATTGGTGTAATGGTTCATTCAGATATAATGGCTGCTCAGACGCTTCAATCAATAACAAGCTCTGCTGAGATCCTGTTTCTTGGTTGTTGGATACGTGGGAAGTGACTTGTGGGAGCTTCGTATATATATCCAAATAAGGTCATAAAAGTAGTGGTAGGTGGTTTAATGGATTTGTAGTGAACTATGGGTGGTTTTCTAGTCTAGCCCAGAAAATATTAGATTGATTGGCTTCTATTTTTAATACGGAGAACTGTACTATAATATCTGGCGGGAGTGGTGAGGATCTAAATACCAGTGTTCGTAAGCCAGTGTCAATACTTGACTGGTTTGCTGGCCCATTGGGTTTTGGGACTTGGGGATCACAACCGTGAGTTCATGGTTGTTGTGGACCTGTTATGGTCATGTGAAGAATCAATCCCTTCTCCCAACTATCTAGTAATCATAGGATTTTTTAGACTCTACGTTTAGAACTAGAAGTTGTATGATTTTCTCGAAGTACCTAACATGTGTTTTGGAAACTTGAATACGTAAGCTAGTGTCTATGTCGACGAGAAGGTCTCCCGCATTAGGCTATGGAACCAAAGGATCGCAACCAAATGTTTGCTCTTGTTCGAATCCTTGCATAGTCATTCAGGTGTTTTATCAAGGTGATCTATAGTTTGGATGGTTTGACCAGAATGTGTAAGCTTTCTCATCTTCAATATTTAATCCTCTTAGTTGCTCACTAATTGCTTGTAAGTTTTTTGTTGCTTGAAAGACCTGTATCCTAAGGTCTTGATCTATATCAGCTAAAGTCGTGGGTAGATTTGGCTGAGGTATTATGGGTTCAAATATATATTCTCTAGGCTCTCTAGGTCCTGTGATTTTCATACAAAATGATTCAACTTTTAACTAACATTTAATAAACTGATTTACAAAAGAGGTATTTAGACTATGTAAGCATCCTTCTATTTTTGTATTTTTCAATGATGTATTTTAATGAAATTAAAGAGAAGCTATTCTAGTATATCTATAAAATGAACAACTAATCTAATAACAAAATAAAAACAAGCAAAGTAGCCTGGTATGGCTATTTGCCTATGCAGTTGTGCTTTTATCCTAAATATCTAAGCAGCTATATATTTTGAATTAAAAGGATCTCGATCCTACCTCAGAAGTGAGGAATGAATCACAGTTTCCCAAAAACTATCAATCCTCACAGCTTCCCCGGTGATATCGAGAGTGAACTTTTAACTGAAATAAAATAATTCACTACTCTATTTGATAATTTGTGACTAGAACTTTGATAGCTCAAACCTGGAATTTACAGAACAGTGGTAAATCCAGTTGTGTGTGATTTCATCCCCTCAGTGTGATCTCCTCATTCCTTTGTGTCCTTGTGAATCCAGAAAAGTGTGTATATGATAGTATCAACAGAAGGTGGTATTTGAACAATGGTAGCTTTGGATATAGACCTAATACAATGCAAGTAGGAGAGAGATAGCGCAAGTGAATAGAGCTTGACTATGTAATTCCTAGCGGGATTTATTGTTGGAATACAACATAAGTGTACCAAGAGTTTCAGAAACTATCCTTATGACAAAACAAAACCTACAACTTTAATGGATTCTAGTCTAGAAATGAAGTTATTCTATGTTAAACTGACTGTATGCAGTAGCAATGAAACAAGACTTGAAACAAGAAGATGATATGACCTCCAGAATGCCAACAATGGAAGAAAAACCTAAAACTAACAGAATTCTAAGCAAGGAATTGAAAAACTAAAAGAGAGAATTGAGAGGATGAGGGGTCATTTTCTTGAAAACAAGCCGGCTATTTATAACCAATCCATTTACCAGAGGGTAACTCCCATTTGATCTCTTTTACTATAAATAAAGGAAAAACACTACTCACGGGGAGCAGAAAACATTAATGCAAGCCAAAGTTGTTGAAGAAAGTGTGTAAATTTGAATATTTATTTTTAACGTGATCGTCAGAGGAATCTGGAAAATGCAAACAAAACTGCCACCCTATGCAGGGCGGTGGTCACGGGACCGCCGCCCAGGCAGGGCGGCGGTTCCGTCACTGAAGACAAAAATGCAAGAAGAAAGGGGGAAAAAGGGAAAAACCAAGCATGCGAAGGCTGAGCGGGGCATTTAGGATACAAGCGTATACATGGCAAACCTTTCTAGATTCTGAATTCCTTGCAAGGAGATTTGTATCATCATTGGGGCATGTGTAACATCATTATGGCGGTGCAGTAACCTACAATTTTGGGAACGTACATATTGCCCCCTCGGAGAAGTGTCTTAGCCATGAAGAGGCATAAAACGGTGGGTCCAAGTATGGCGGTCCCGAAATGGGGGGTTAGGAGTTATACCTGACATGCCCATGTGCTGGAAAGTCACCATCCAAGATCCCGCTACATGTAAAATAAAAAAAAAAGGACTCAAGTGCAGCTAGATAAAAAAAATTGAGAAATAAGACTGAATTGACATGAAAAGAGGACTTACCATCTACGTGGGGTTTTAGAACTTACCTCTATTGGCGCTCCAACCCTATGAAAGACATTCAAAATCAAATTAAGAGGGCTATTTATATAAAATGAGGTCATTTTACTATTCATTTACGTGGATTGATTTGATAGTTTTTGAGCTCTGGGACCCACGGTGACGGTTTTCGATGAGAGTATAGTCAAAACATTCATGGTGAGATAGGGATCATGCCTCCGAGAGTGGAACATCGACCCGCGAAGTCTCAGGTTAGTTCTTCTCGATTTATTGCTTTTAAACCTAAAATGTGGAAATAATGAAATCTTTCCCTTAGGGGGATCATTTTTTAAAATGTTAGTTTTAAATGTGTCTTTAGGGGGGGGGGCATAGGGTAGGTTTATTTTTTTGTTAAAAAGGTGTTTTTGCTTTGCTTTTAAGTGTTTTTTAGGGCTTACGACCCGTTTGGGTTTGCGGGATAGGACCGCCGCCCTATACAGGGCGGTAGTTATGGGACCACTGCCTTAGAAGGTGGCAGTTACGGAACCGCCACTCTACACAGGATGGTGGTCCACAACAGAGGAAAAAAACAATACAAATTTTAACTTGTTTTTGCATGTATAGAATTTTTTACATGTTTTTACTAGTTTTTTTAACTGGATTTCAGTATTAACTCACTTCTTTTTATGTTTTTGGGTGTATGCAGAAGGAGGAGTACATTAGATGGAGCTGGGAGAGGGAGTGTGATTGTCTCTCGGTAGTGTTAGAGGCACTCTCCCAGGTAGAGTGGGATACTCTCCAGAGGGTTGGTATATGGAGGATTACACGGGTTCCTCATGTTGCACCTGTCAGTCACATACTGTGTGACTTGTTCTCATATTGGGATGTGGATCATAACACCTTCCAATTACTAGGAGTTAGGGGTGAGTGGTCCATCACCCTGGAGGATGTTTACCATATACTAGGGGTTCGGGGCGGTAGCTGTCTCTTAAGACAGCAGTATCTAGATCACAGGTGGTTCAGTGGGCCACCTATATGGGAGATGTGGTTATATCAATGGGATTGAAGAAGGGTTTGAGGATCCACTCTATTATTGAGTCAGACATTCCCTTGCTCCGCAAGGCCATCATGGGCATCCTTGCATCCAGAATGATTAGGGATAAGGGAGGGGAAACCCTCTTATATTGTTGGGCCCCCATTATTGCATAGATTGAGGGCCATGGACGTGTCTACTCTTGGGGAGAAGATATCCTCGGGACTACCTATCATGACTTATACAGGGTAGTCCATTTACAGGGGTAGTCACTGAGCCACCCGACTCTTGTCATGAGTTGGGTGTATGAGCATATCACCCCATATGGGAGAGGTGTAGAGGTGGAGGATCCTGGGGCCGTCAGAGTAGTGAGGTGGATGGGGATGACAGTTCTTAGAGCACCCCACCAGCCAGTGGCTTCCCTGACCACTGCAGACATGGAGGCCACTCCTTATTAGGCCATGGTAGGGGTATGGGGAGAGGAGACCGTTACACTGATTACCTGCCAGACCACCAGCCAGTTGATAGACAGGGCGGGGAAGTTGGAGATACACCCCTTTGACAGAGTTCCATAGCAGTTTTGGCCTCCCCTATAGTGACATGCTTCCTCCAGTGATGCCAGTGTATAGATCTATCTGCGAAGGCTCGGGAGGTCCTAGAGGCTGGGGTTGGACTATTGTTACTCCTGGTACTCCTATTGCATCTAGGAGGGTGGTACATGCATGAGGGAGAGTTGGTGCTCCTCAGGCACCCTTACTTTGGATTGCCGCCAATCCCGCTCATAGTAGTGATGAGCCCATTGACGTGGACTCTGAGTCTGAGGAGTTCACTGGGGGAGAGACCAAGGAGGAGACAAAGGACATGGAGATCAGTGAGATGGGTGGGGGGGATGATAGTGATCCTAAGTGGCATGACACTCAGGAGATCCTACAGGTTGAGAGGGCGGAGTGGAGCGCAGAGAGGGTGACTCTAGTTTCAGAGGAGTTTCTCTCTCAGGATTTAGGTGGGGATGGCAAGTCTATTGCAGGCCGTCACGTTGCCCCCAACATGGGAAGGGGCACCAGTCATTGGCAGCGTCAGTGGCAGGCACGGATCCTAGAGATCCTTCTTGGAGGCCTGGAGATCCGAGTGAGTTATCACTCTTCTCTTGACATTTGTTTTAGTTAGAGTTGTCCTAGTTTGTTGTTTCTTTTTGTTTTGTTTACTCTTGGTTTTATCGTTGATCATTTTCTAACTTGTTTTCTCCTTTGTTTGCAGTGACTGTTGATGAGTGGCGAGACTTGATTCACCGAGTGTGCACTGATACCTTGCTTCTCCCCTCAGAGAAGACTCATGCTGAGCTTTCCATGGACGTGGGGGAGCCCTCAGCAGCCGGTAGGCACACTGATGTTTTTTCCTCTGTCTGGTATGTGGCGAAGATCATGACTTCTCTCCGCATGGAGGTAGCTAGATATAGGACATCGAGCACCTGATGAGGAGGATCCATTCTCGTAGTGAGACAGAAGCTACTGGTCGTGACCGTGAGCCCTCAGTGCACTTGGAGTGCCGGCGTAGCCGGAGTCCTAGGCGTGGTCATGCACCTTCTGAGGGATCCCATAGGGATTGAGAGACTATCTTTGTAGCATTTTGTCAGATGTCTATACGAGTGTTTTTGTACTTTTTGGCTCATTGAGCGCATTTTGACCATGCCTAGTGCATGATGGCATTGTATATGAAACCTGATATATATATATATATATATATATATATCTTTTTGGATCTAGACTCTTGGCATCTAGAATTTCATGACTTGTTTCCACATGCATACTTTAGATATTTTTAGAATATTGTTTTCATGTTTTCAGAATGTATGCAATGGATAACAAATGATAGTAGATAGAATGTTTTACTCTGTATGTTTTTGTAATGCTGATATGAGATGATACTAACATATGGTAGTACTGAACTTTTGAACTCTTTGGGAAATGTTTGTAATTTCTTCTTATGTTGGAAAAACGTGATGAATGCATAGTGATAAAGAGATGAACTTGCCCCAATCCCAAATCCACGCAACTAGTAAGACGCGAGGGCTCAACACCAAGAATTAGGAAGGGCACAAGTTGTATGAGTTTGATTGAATGGAATGATGAGAGACAGAAAAACCAGTAACAAGAACCAAATTTGGACCTACACACCCACCCTACTCAGAACTACTACCACGCTTAGAAGGCCACTTACTTTCTAGTTTATCTAGACTTAGATTCACAAATGGCAACCTGGTTGACAAAATCTGGTTTTGAGGATTTGATCTCTTTGGAATTTGGATATTTGGATATTTACTTTCTCTTAATAGAATTTGATCTGTGTTTTTAGCATACCAAGATTTGTTAATTTGTGTGACTGGACCCCCCACACCCTGCCTCATGCCACTAGTAAGAAGCACAGGTTTGTCACCAAAGGCAGGATATAGGTGAGTAAGGGCACTTCTTTCCTTTCCCAACCTCACACCACCAGTAAGAGTTGTGGGCTTATCACCGAAGGTTGATGGGGCAAAGAAGTGTGTAAAATAAAATATTTTGTTTGCTTGGTGCTTTTGATTTCATTTGATTTTGACATTTCTGATCTATGACTTTGGGATATCCTTTCATTCCAAGAGATTTAAGAGGGATAGATGTGACACCAAGAAGCTTCTAGAACAGACCGTAGGCAAGGACAACTTCACCTAGTAGAAAGAAAGAGCAAAGCCAAGTATGCAGGCCTTGGTATGGTTTTTGTCATAATTTTGTCTGTCGAACTTGATGAGAAGATTTGAAAATAGTTGATGATGCTTGGAGAGATGTGATATGAATGCTTTTGCCAATATTTTCAGAAATTTGTAACAGATTGTTTAAGAGTAAGCTCCTGGACTACCATTTTTATGAAATGGACAGAATGAAGCAGCTAAAAGACTAATGCAATGTAGGTAGCTATAATGTACTAGTAATGACTTTGATGTTTTATGCGTAAAACCGCTTAAGATGCAAGGAATTGATAGTTTCACCGAATTCCTCACCTTCTAGCATACATAAAAGATACGCACCATTTCCATAGTCCTTCATGACTCAGTATGGGCCCAACCATTTGGGCCGGAACTTCCTTCCTTCACCGGTTTTCTTATCAATCTGGTTGTCTAGTCTTAGAACTAGATCTCCCTCATATATTTCTCACTCATAGACTTTTTTGTTGTACTGCCGGCACATCCGGTCAGCATAGGCTCTGTGCCACTATTCGGTGGCGTTTAACCTGGCCTCATCAAGGCTTTCCAGTTGAGAGAGGCGTGCCTCCCTGTAAGCTTCTTCATCCAAAATCCCTTGTAATGAGATACAGAGACTGGGTATTTCAACCTCAAGTGGGAGAACTACTTCTGCTCCGAATACCAGCGAGAAAGGAGTTGCTCCTGTTGGTGTTCTTATTGAGGTTCGATGGGCCCACAAGGCTGGATATAGTTTTAAATGCCAATCTCACTTGTTCTCCTTGACCGTTTTGAGGAGAATAGCTTTTAATGTTTTGTTTGTTGCTTCGGCCTGCCCATTGGCTTGAGGGTAGTAAAGAGAGGCCGTGTGATGGTTTATCTTGAACTTGCTACATAACTCACGGAATTCATCATTTTTAAAGGAAGTGCCATTATCTGAGATAATGACTTGTGGGACACCATACCTACAGATAATTTGGTTCAGAATGAATTTGGCAATTACCGAACCTGGTACGGTGGTGAGAGGCATGGCCTCCACCCATTTGGTAAAATATTCCATGGCTGTAATTATAAAATTATGGCCATCAATTGATGAGGGAGAGAACTTTCCCTATCAAGTCTAGACCCCACGTGGAGAAGGGCCATGGAGTCGCTATTGGTTGTAGGGATTGTGCTGGCATGTGAATCTCGTGAGAGAATTCTTGGCATTTGTGGCACTTACATACAAATTCCACTGCATCATGCTCAAGAGTGGGCCAAAAATAGCCCATCCGATGTATTTTACGAGTGGTGGCATGACCACCGAAGTGGCCTCCACATATCCCACTGTGGGATTCATGAAGAATCTTCTTGGATTCTTCTATGTCGATGCATCTTAGAAGCATGTCGTCGAAGGCTTTACGATAGAGTACCTGGTCTAAAACAACATATTTAGTGGTAATAATGTGTAACCGCCTTCTTTGTTGTGACGTGGCACCTTCCGGGTATGTATGGTCCATGATAAAATTGATGATATCAGTATACCAGGGACATGTAGAAATGGGGGGCCTGGTTTCGACGAAGTATACACACTCATCGGGAAAGTCTAGATTTACCAGCTCACCTCCATCTAGTGGATTGTCAGCTAACCAGTCTGTAATGATTTGTCCCTTAACAAATTTCTAGTTTACGAATGTTAACTCAAATTCTCCCATTAAGGTTATGAAACGCCCAACCTTTTTAGATAAAGATCCTTGTGTGAGAAATGTTCGTAAATGGTCTGTCTTTACAATGACCCTTGTTTCCTGGTTTAACATGTAATGTCTTAAACATTTTGTTGCAAAAATTATGGCGAGGCATTCTCTCTCTACCTGTGTGTAGCATGTCTCATAATCGAGCAACGTTCAGCTGATGAAATAGACCACACGTTCCCATTTATCATCGTCTTCTTGAGCCAGCATGCAGGCTAGCGAAATGTGAGTGGCTCGTGAGTATAGGATCAAAGGGCGGTCTAGTTTGGGAGGCATTAGCGTGGGTGGAGACAACAAGAAGCGTTTAACTGCTTCGAAGGCCTCGTTGCATTCTTCAGTCCAATCAACACTATAATCTTTCTTCAATAGATTGTTGATTGGATGAATGGAAAAACTTAGATCTGGGATGAACCTGCGGATTGCATCGAGTTTCCCAAGAAATGACCTAATTCTAGACTCGTCTGAGGGTGGGACCATTTCGAGAACAGCCCATATTTTGGCTGGATCAACATCAATCCCTCGTGAAGATATAATGTAGCCTAGAAGTTTTCCTCCTGTCACACCAAACACGCACTTCTCTGGATTTAATGTGACGCCATATTCAATTAATCGTGAGAGGATGATACGGAGCACTTCTGGATGATCACAATGTTTCTTGGCTTTGGCCAACAAGTCATCCACATAGGATTCCAAAATTTTATGGATAAGATCATGGAATATATAAGTCATTGCCCGCTGATACGTAGTGCCGGCATTCTTAAGACCAAATGGCATGACAGCGTAACAATAAGTTCCCCAGGGAGTTATGAATGTAGTTTTGGCTTGATCCTGTTTAGATATTTTAATCTGATTGTACCCTGAGAACCCATCCATGAGGGACAATAGTTCAAATCCAGCTGTTGCATCAATGATAACGTCAATGGATGGTAATGAGAAGTCATCCTTGGGACAAGCTTTGTTAATATCCCAAAAATCTATGCAAATGCGTATCTTCCCATTATTTTTGAGGATGGGAACGATATTAGATACCCATTGTGAATAGTCAATGGGCTTGATGAATCCTACTTGGAGAAGTTTTACTACTTCCTCTTTTACCATGAGAGCCACTTTTGGCTTCATTGGTCTTGACTTCTGTTTAATTGGCTTCGCATCTGGTTTAGTGACAAGATTATGTACCGACTTGTGGTGCAATGCCCGTCATTTCTTTATAATTAAATGTGAAAGCCTTTTGATGTTCTTTGAGGATTTGGGTGTGTATTTCTATCTCCTCCGAGTTAACGAGGATCCCAACTTCAAAATTCTTGGTTCTTCCTCCATTCCAATGTTTATGTCAATGGTTTCTTCTATCAAAGAAGTGTTACCTTCTTCAAATTCAGGTGGGGCTGGAGGTAGCTCCAAGCTTTCTCCATTTTCTATCTCATAGATATCGAGATCCTTTTGTGGAGGAGACTCTACCATGGGATTTCCAAAGTAGGAAGAGGAATGTGGTATTAGGGAAAGATCAACTATACGGTGAGCAAGGTGTAGCTCTGCATAGGCATTTAGATATTCGAGAGTGACTCTATCATCGTCAAAGTGACCTATGATAGAAAAATCATCCTCAGCTTCTCCATGAGCTAGGAGTGAGTTTGTTGGTATTTTACGCACTAATGGTTCGTACGAAGTGATACCGTGAAATTTGTATCCTCCAACTCATTGTTTGGGGTGAAACGGGAAGCTAAGGTTACTATCGAGTCTGCGAGAAGGTTCTGCTCTCGTGGGATTGCTTCAATTGATATGAAGTTAAATCCCCTACTTAGATCTAATACTGTTGTTTTATAGAGCTGTAAGTGCTCAGCTCTAGTTTCATATACCTCAGAGACTTGGTTTGCAACCAATTGCGAGTCTCCTAGTACTCTAATGTTGTTGACACCCATTCTTTTAGCTAGAATGAGGCCAAGGAGGAGAGCTTCGTACTCAGCCCCATTGTTTGTACATTCAAAGTTTAATTTAAAGGTGAAAGGTAAGATTTTTCCATCAGGTGAAGTAAAGATTACTCCCGCTCTAGCTCCAAAGTGACATCTAGCTCCATCGAAGTGGAGAGTCCAATACTCGCTTGGAAAAATGGATGTTGGGATATCTGTCGTAGTTGTTTCTTCTGCTTCGGTTACCTCTACCATAAAAATTTCGTCTGATGGAAGAGAAGCAATTCCCAGGGTGTGTCCCATACCCATGGAATCAAATGGTAGGAGAATAGGTAAGTATTTCTCTAGCAACTCGACAATTTTTGCGGTAGTCCCTAGTGATACTGTTTTTATAACATTGGTCTCACTTTTGAGTACTGGAACGTCCTCAGCTGGATTTGAAATTTCCAACTCAGTGGT
Organism: Taxus chinensis; assembly: GCA_019776745.2. Taxonomy (NCBI): domain Eukaryota; kingdom Viridiplantae; phylum Streptophyta; class Pinopsida; order Cupressales; family Taxaceae; genus Taxus; species Taxus chinensis. The sequence continues at coordinate 541,689,086 of CM034154.1, read as the reverse complement.
GGGTATCAGCTTTTCTTTTGGTTGTGAATTAGTTGGTTTGACAAGCTGGTTTGCTGGAAGTTCAAACTCGGAGTGAATACCCAGTCTTTTCTTTAAATCAGCTAGGTGTATATCGAAGGGTTTTGGGTCACCTTGTGCCACAAATATTTTCCCTAAGTGTAGAAATCTTATTTCTTGGAATAATGTGGAAGGGATTGCCTTCATGTGGTGTATCCATGGCCGACCAAGGATCATATTATAATTGGTTTCCCGATCTATAATATAAAACTCGGTGAGGACCGTCTTGGGTCCTAAAGTGACTGGTAAAACTATGGTTCCAATCGAAGTGGCTTTGAGGCTGTCATAACCTCTTAGCGTATTTCACGTTGTGGAATAGTTTGTCTCTCCATATCCTAACTTTTGAAGGAAAGCGAAGGGGACTATGTTAACTGCTGCCCCATCATCAACCATTGCATGTTTAACATAATTATTGTAGACCCAAACTTGTAAATGTAAAGTTGGGTCGCCTCTTCATGTAATTTCAGCGTCTGTTGGCATTTTTCTTATATCGAATATAAATTCCGTATCCCTATCTGGCTGCCCCGGAGGATAAACGTCAAAGTCCACATGGTTTACTTGCATTTCTGGGGGAGGAGTGATGTTGATTAAATGACCAAGGCCTAATGCTTCTAAGAGAGCAGCCCTATGGGTGGGAGAGTTCTTTAACAAATCCAAGAAGGAGATGTGCGAGAAGGTTTTAGTTAAATCATTAATTAAATCATAGGCACCTATAGGTTTTACCAATGTTTGTTGAGTGTTGTCTGGCTCTAATGAATAACTTGGAGTTGGTTGAGAAGAATAATCCTATGTTCTTGTTATGGTTTCTACGGGTAGCTCGGCGTCTAACTCCACTAAACCAACTATCTTAGTTTGAGGTCGAGTTCCTAATTGGGGTGCGACTGGTGGATTTAATGAAGTTGAAGCTTCATGATCATTGTTTCCTGTCATGACACCCTTATTTGTTCCATTAGGATCTAACCTGTTATTGTTAGAATGGTTTGGGAGTGGGTCATTGAAGATCTTGAGGGATGCATTTTGAGGGGAAACTGCCCCTGCATAAGCGTTTGGCATGGGTACTACAGAATTTGCTAAAAACATATCTATAAAGAGTTGTTTTTGATCTTCTGGAAAACATGCTGCATGAATTTATTGTATTCACGAAAAGTCCTAGTATCATGGCCTTGAATCTTGTGGAAGCCACAATATAGATTAGGATTATAGTTTCGAGGCTGTTGATTTAAAATCTGTTGTGACCCAAAATTCTGATAAGGTTGTTGGTTGTTAGAGTTAAAATTTTGAGGCTGTTGCCTTTGGTTTTGACTCTGATATCCAGTTGGGTTTCGATTTGGACTTTGTGTTTGGACTTGTCATTGTTGTTGTTGTTGCCGTGGTGGATGATTAAAATCCACCACGTTGATTGTTGGAGTAAAATTGTTATTTCGTTGATTATTAACAGGTGGCGAAATGTTTACAACGTTTTCCCTTTTAACTTGATCAGTTACTCCATCTGTTGTAACTCCATGGTTCTTGTTAAGGATCTTAGGTCCTTGATTAGCATTCCCAGTATTAGGATAGGCCGTGGTGTTTTGATTGGGAGTGGTTAATTTCCCATTTGTCCCATATATCTTACGACCACTATCTATCACTTGCTTGGTCGATTCGGAGAGCACTCTCAAGTACTTCATCGTAAGTTCTTAGTGGGAACTTCTGGACTTCTTCCTTTATCTCTCTATTGAGAGAATTAAGGAATAAATCACATAGTTCCATTTGATCCATGTTTGGAGCACTTGCTGATGAGTAGAGAACCGTACGCCATCTTTGAATAAAATGAGCAGCAGACTCATTATGTTCTTGTTTGATATGCAAGAACTCCCTGATTCTCATTCTTAACAATTTGTTCATGTCGAAAGCTTTGATAAACTCAGACATGAGTTGTTTGAATGAGTGTATCGAGGCTTCAGGTATTCTGTAATACCAATCAAGGGAAATACCTTCTAAGGTTTTAGGGAATATTTTAGCAACAACCCCGTCCCAAGGGAGTAACTCCCGTATGGTTGTGGCATAGGCCTTAATGTGTGCGTTTGGGTCCCCTTCTCCTTTGTATTTGGGAAAATCGGAAGAGGTCTTGGAAGCATAACACTTCGTATGGTGAAGTCTAGGGGCTCTTTTAAATATTATGAATAAGTCCCTACTGCGTAGGCCTCGACCATCGATGGGGCTTGTTGAGGGGGTGGAGGTGGAATGGGTTGTTGATATGGCATAGCATATGTGTTTGTAGGGACATAAGGGAATCCCTGTGGTTGAACGAACATCCCGGGAGAAGAGAACATGTCTCCTTGTGGTGAATTTGAATAAATGTTTAAATAAGGAGGAGCATTGTTCTGGTATGGATTGTTTGGTGCCAAGCCGGGAGGTGTCATGTTTTCAACTGGAGTGGCATTTGAAAACGCTGTCCTAGTTGGCGTTTGCTGTGGATAATTATAAGGATTTTGAGGAGGCATGCCTAACGTGCCTGTTCCTGTAAGGAGGTCAACTTGACTAGGGTGATGCGGAGGGTTGGGGATTCCTGCTTGCCCAAAATATGAATTTTGGTTTGCTTGAGCAAGTTCCAGCCCTCTAACCTTTTCAACTAAGGCTGAAATGACTTCTATTGGTGAAGACACTGTGTTTTGCCTTAACGTCGTTTGTTGTATACCTTGAGGTTGTAAAGGGGTGTGATACCCTGCTATGAATTGATCATTACCTTGCCAAGCTTCACCGAGGGCATTTCCCATAGGTGGAGGGATGGGGGTGTTTTCCTGGAATAGGGTATCAGATTGTATTTGTAAACTCCCTATAGGTGGATACATATTTTGGAAGCGTTGTTCACTTTTAGCAAAGCGTGCTAAGTACTCCTCATCCAAAAAGGGGAGTGGATCTGACTGTCTACTGATCTATGGTCTGAACAAGACCCGAAGGAGATGAAGTGGACTCTCCAGTAAACGTCATATTATTAGAGCCTGATGGCTCTAGCTGTTGTGTTTGTGCAAGCTGATCAAACTCCTCAATTCAGAATGAAGAATTTGAGCTAGTTCTTTGAGGGGGAGTTTGAGATGACAAGTAATTACTTGAATAGTTATCAGCCCATGCAGAAAGTGAGGGCGATGGTTGTCTATTTGTTTGACTATAGTTTACTTCGAGACCTGAGAGAGGTCTGCCATATGCATCGTATCCCGACATATTCGGGGGGTATATGAATACCCACAGAATAATGGGAAAGAGCGAAGGTGGATGAGAGAAATGAAAAATAAAAGAGGAAGAATTAGTTTGTTTCACGTTGGGTTCACCAATTTTGTACGATGGAAAAGTAACATGCGAGCATGGGAATCTACAAGTACCTCTTCCTCGTACCTGACCTCTCGAGGTCGTGTCAAGATAGCCGGTGAATGTTGAATGTGGATAGATATAGACAAGCTAATCGGGTAATCTTAAATCCTCAATACGCAATAATGGAATCTGTGAATCTAAGGTGAAGAAGGCCCTCCTAACCTGAATTGGTGTAATGGTTCGTTCAGATATAATGGCTTCTCAGAGGCTCCAATCAATGTCGAGCTCTGCCGAGATCCTGTTTCTTGGTTGTTGGATACGTGGGAAGTGACCTGTGGGAGCTTCGTATATATCTCCAAATAAGGTCATAAAAGTAGTGGTAGGTGGTTTAATGGATTTGTAGTGAACTATGGGTGGTTTTCTGGTCTAGCCCAGAAAATATTAGATTGATTGGCTTCTATGTTTAATACAGAGAACTGTACTATAATATCTGGCGGGAGTGGTGAGGATCTAAATACCAGCATTCGTAAGCCGGTGTCAATACTTGACTGGTTTGTTGGCCCGTTGGGTTGTGGGACTTGGGGATCACAACCGTGAGTTCATGGTTGTTGTGGACCTGTTATGGTCATGTGAAGAATCAATCCCTTCTCCCAACTATCCAGTAATCGTATGCCTTTTCAGCCTCTACGTTTAGAACTAGAAGTTGTATGATTTTCTCGGAGTACCTAACAGGTGTTCTGGCAACTTGAATACGTAAGCTAGTGTCTATGTCAATGAGGAGGTCTCCCACATTAGGCTGTGGAACCAAAGGATCACAACCAAATGTTTTCTCTCGTTTGAATCCTTGCACAGTCATTCAGGTGTTTTATCAAGGTGATCTATAGTTTGGATGGTTTGACCAGAATGTGTAAGCTTTGTCATCTTTGATATTTAATCCTCTTAGTTGCTCACTAATTGCTTGTAAGTTTGTTGTTGCTCGAAAGACCTGTATCCTAAGGTCCTGATCTATATCAGCTAAAGTCATGGGTAGATTTGGTTGAGGTACTATGGGTTCAAATATATATTCTCTAGGCTCTCTAGGTCCTGTGATTGTCATACAAAATGATTCAACTTTTAACTAACATTTAATAAACTGATTACAAAAGAGGTATTTACACTATGTAAGCATCCTTCTATTTTTGTATTTTTCAATGACGTATTTCAATGAAATTAAAGAGCAGCTACTCTAGTATATCTATAAAATGAACAACTAATCTAATAACAGAATAAAAACAAGCAACGTAGCCTGGTATGGCTATTCACCTATGCAGTTGTGATTTTATCCTAAATATCTAAGCAGCTATATATTTTGAATTGAAAGGACTCTCGATCCTACCTTAGAAGTGAGGAATGAATCACAGTTTCTCAGAAACTATCAATCCCCACAGCTTCCCCGGTGATATCGAGAGTGAACTTTTAACTGAAATAAAATAATTCACTACTCTATTTGATATGTCGTAACTAGAACTTTGATAGCTCAAACCTGGCATTTACAGAATAGTGGTAAATCTAGTTGTGTGTGATTTCATCCCCTCAGTGTGATCTCCTCATTCCTTCATGTGTCCTCATGAATCCAGAAAAGTGTGTATATGATAGTATCAACAGAAGATGGTATTCAAACAATGGCAGCTTTGGATATAGACCGAATACAATGCAAGTAGGAGAGAGATAGCGCAAGTGAACAGAGCTTGACTATGCAATTCCTAGTGGGATTTATTGCGGGAATACAACACAAGTGTACCGAGAGTTTCAGAAACTATCCTTGTGACAAAACAAAACCTACAACTTTAATGGATTCTAGTCTAGAAATGAAGCTATTCTATGTTAAACTGATTGTATGCAGTAGCAATGAAACAAGACTTGAAACAAGAAGATGATATGACCTCTAAAATGCCAACAATGGAAGCAAAACATGAAACTAACAGAATTCTAAGCAAGGAATTGAAAAACTGAATAAGAGAATTGAGAGGATGAGGGGCCATTTGCTTGAAAACAAGCTGGCTATTTATAACCAATGCATTTACCAGAGGGTAACTCCCATTTGATCTCTTTTACTATAAACAAAGGAAAAACACTATTACCAAGGGACCAGAAAACATTAATGCAAGCCAAAGTGGTTGAAGAAAGCATGTAAATTTGAAGATTTACGTTTGACGCGATCGTCAGAAGGAATCTGGAAAATGTGAACAAAACCGCCACCCTGTGCAGGGCGGTGGTTACGGGACCGCCGCCTGTCCTGGGTGGCGGTCACAGGGACCGCCCCCCAGGCAGGGTGGCGGTTCCGTCACTGAAGACAAAAATGCAAGAAGAAAGGGGGGGAAAAGGGAAAAACAAAGCATGCGGAGGCTGAGCGGGGCATGCGGGATACAAGCGTATACATGGCGAGCCTTTCTGGATTCCAAACACCTTGCAAGGAGATCTGTATCATCATTGGGGCATGTGTAACATCATTTGTTTCCTTTCTTGTTTACTATATAATTTGACTTTATTGTCTCGTGTGATTACAATACAATTCTTGTTTTCTTGATATAACCTAAGTGCATTGGTTGTCTTGTGACACTACGGATGTCCCATTTTTTTGGATCTATGCATATGCACTTACTTTTTTGCATGTGGCACATTGTACCTACTACTATGATTTTCTTGTCACACTATGGGTTTCCCATGTTTTTGGCTCTATGCCTGCATATGACTTTCTAAACTCTATGGTTTACTTGAATTTACACTTCTATTTTTATTATTTCTTCTGACATGATTTTTATTTTTATTTTTATACTTATCCTACTATGGAGTATGACAAAAATGACACTTTTCTTTGTTTTTGCTATTTTCTTTACACATTATTCTTTCTTGTTGTTTGTTTCTTTTTCACCATGCCATCATTACCACCATGTATAACCCCTTGTGTAAGTATATGTTGTCAAAGGTAGCCACCAATATATCTTTCTATGCGATCCTATACAAATTTTCAAACATATGGTACATAGGCACACATATATTCTTCTGAGTTACTTGCTCAAATGTTTTATCACATGTGCCCCAAAATAGGAAGTATTCATCGGGTTATTTCTAAAGTTATAGACATGTTACAGAATACATGAATATATTTTTACAAGGTTCAAATCCTCAGAAAAGGTCACAAATATTGAAATGTTGCATTACTTATATAAGGTGAAAATTGTATAATATGGTCAAACCATGGTACAGTCTTGACCATTTCTCTACATTCCTCAATAGAGGGAAGATTCACTGAATTTTTCAATTTCTACATATTCTATCATTTATTTAAAATATTTTCACACAATTAAAAATACAAATAACACAATTCATATCAATTTATAGGGGGCATGGGTACCTCATTCCTTCTTCATAACACTATGCATATTCAGTTTCAAAAATGGGATTTGGGGGCATGGGCCTTCCCCCTTTGATTTATCAAATTCTACATGATTAGTTTTAATTACAATAACACCTTATGGAGACATGATAATGTGCATTCCTTTCAAGATCTAATTTTTCAAATGGCTACAAATTAGACCTAGATCTATTTGCGGTGGAGTGTTTTGTGGGGTTAGTGGAGGGTTTTTAAGTGGCTAGGTTCTTTGTAGATTAATATTTCCACTTCTCTCACCAGATTCCCAAATGGTGAAGGCATCGAAGTAGTTAAGTTCTTTATATTGTATACCTTCTTCTCTACAAATTTCCAAAAATGAAGGCATTTTGGCTCATTTGACAGAAAATTAGGGACTAATGACCCTCAATCCTTCCACATTTCAGTAACAAATCCAAATATTTAAGGTGTGTCATGAAATAAGAGATCCTCCCTCCGCAAAATGAACATGTGTATTCCTTCCATGTTTTGCACATCTTTACTTACTTTTTTGTAAATTTCAAAGTTACATGAATTGTCTATATTTTGAGTTAAAGTTTAGTTTCTATCATAGAAATTGAATAAATCTATGTTACAAGCTCCATCATGGAGCATGCCAATATCAACACATCATATAACCATTGTTGAGAGAAGAAAAAGTGTGTGTGCACACTCAGGTATGTATTTACTTTAAGCGTATAATTTTTAATTAAACACCTAAAGAGGGGAATGTAGACACTAAAATTTGGTAAATTTTCTTTGTGTGATGCCAAGTTTGATCGAGTTCCCTTGCTAAGACAAATTCTCACATTCAGAATCCAATCACATCATTTCTCTAGCTCTTTTATAACTTTTTTATCTTTACACTCTTCTCTTTCATCAATTATGAGAATATTATTTGATCAAATCCGTATTAAACGTTTGATATTCATGACACAAATTTTGGTTTTGGTTTTCATATCTTTGGTTCATAAACATAGGAAAGGTTTTGGATGTAAGGTTTGATCTTAGCCGACCTATACAATCCCAACCCTTCAAATTACCTGATTTTGATTTCAATGTAAGAATATTATTTGGGTCTTTTCGTCTTCCTAGTGTTGGCCTTATTATAATATTTCACCTACAAAAGGCTATAAAAGTAAGTCATTATCACTTTATAATTCACTTAATACTCTTATAATATTTTGTTGCAAATATTATTCCAAAATCAATCAAATGGCTCCTAAATCTATCCATATTAATTACACATCATCGAGAGTGGTCCCTACTACAAGTATGAATTACTTAACTAGGTCGAATATTATAGTTTCCTCCATTTCCAAGCAAGCAAATGTCATAGAGCCATGTTTTAGAAAAAGAATCACTCTAATATTTTCACAAGGGTTTCAATCAACAAATGGTTTAAGTCACAGAGTTAAGGCATAACACATCTCACTACTACCATGTTGGGTATATTATATACTATGTATATAGCTCACTATATTAGTGTCAAGAGACATGAAGGAACCCATAAGGGTTGATTAGTGATGAAAATATCCATAACCATTTACATGCATTCATCAAGTTCATAACAATTATTATCATTCATTACTCCTAATTCCTTGTCCTTGGATGATCTCTTCATTAGGTGATAATAGTTCAAATTTGAAAAAAGGAACTTTCAAACACATACTTGATCCACAACCACTATAAATTGTTTTTGACAACTAGTTCCCAACCACACTCAACTATCCTAAATGGCCCAAAACCTTGAAAAACTTCATTCACCTTGTTTTACCTCCATTTTTCATCTTTTAGATTTTCACTATCTAGTCCAAGCTCAAGAAAATTTGATATTTTAGACTCAAATGACTCCTTACAAATATCCTTCTCCTATTTCAAAAATCAAACCATGAATTAACAATCCTTACTTTGGTTAGGCTAGAGAAATTTATCATATTCCTTAAATTCCTTTCAAAACTTTCCTTAGTATTCTCAAGAGCAAGTACTCTACTCAGCCCATGATTGAACACACTTGTACATACCCAGAATAGAAAAATCACACATTCAAATACCCTTTTAGTTCCTTGAGGTATCTAGTAAATTTCAAACTCTATCTCCTTGAACTTCTCCCACCACTGTCACTTAATGGAAGCTGATATTCAATAGATTTGACATCAGCTGGAAGTTACCTGATGATATTGTCCAATCCTGGGAACAATGGAAACCACCTTTCAAACATGGCTTGCTCAAGAGAATTTGTAATATTTTATTTTGACACACCATTTGGAGAATTTGGAAGGCTTGTAATTCCCTCATTTTCAAAATTGCTAACAAAACCATCAAAAGGATCCTCAATGAAATCACAGTTGCATTCAAGGAAGACATCTTAAGATTCAATCCTCCCAAAAATACTAAGTACCCCAAAAAATAGGAAAGATTATTGATGGATTGGAATATTGATTTATAGTAAGATCAAATTACTTCTCCCAGCATTGACATGAATCTTGTTCAGTTGATACCCCCGCATGAAGGATGACGTAAATTGAACTTTGATGGAGCCTCTAAGGGAAACCCAGGTGTAGTTGGTTATGGGGGGATTATTTAAAACCATCATGGTCACCCTATTGCTTCCTATGAAGGCCTTATGGGTAAACAATCAAATCACTATCATGAGGCCCTAGCCGCTCTCTGGGGAATTAGAACTAGCAGGGATCTCAAGATAAGTAATTTAATTATTGAGGGAGTTTATATGAATGTTATAAACAACCTTATTCACTCCCTACCCCCCAGATGGACCATAAAATACTTTATTATTGAAGCCAATATTTTATGTGAATATTTTTCAAACATTCATATTTTTCATATTTATAGAGAAGGGAATGGGGTGGAAGATGTGCTTGCAAATGATGGTCTCATCATTAATAGGTTCAAAATATGGTATGATTTTGAGGGTCTCTCTACTGCAGCTAAAAAAATAATTTTTATGTATCCCTCTAATAATGCTTAGTCAATGGTTTCAGAATGTGTGGGGTAATGATATTTTGTACTCCAAGATTATGCGAATTTACCCTTCCAAATGGATACCTTTTCATTTCTTTTCATGCTGGAGCTTTTAAAGAAGGGTTTTCAAATTGTTTTCGCAGCTCTGGTGGGTTGGTTTGAAAGTTCTGCAACTTCACTGTATCACATATCACATTTTAAGGTCGATTTCTAGTTTTTTTCTCAATTGTTGCCACTCTATTTACAAGATTAATTTCCATCATTGGGGGTCCTCCTTGTAGAGTGGAGCCTATTTGCGACCCATCCTAGAGAAATAATGTAGAATTATGGGAGGTTTTAAGTGTGGATAGTTTCAAAGAGTTCATGCAACAAATTAAGGGCTAAGATGTTCACATCTCCCTGGCATTCACACAAAAATGAAAAGAGATAGTTATCCATTTCAAGGATAAAGAGTTTGTTATCACAGAAGAGATGATATCCTTCATCATAGGCATGAGCATGGAGGGAGTAAATTTCTTTCGTAACAAATTTGAGAAAGAAGTTGAGGAGCAACGTTTCTTGGTAGGGGATGAGTATCTAGAGATTAGGAAATTAGGGATTTTGTGCTCTTCCATTCCCTCACCATTTAATAAGGTTAAAAAATGGTAGTTTGGTACATCACTTTAGAGGTTCACTTCTCAATGCTGCCACTGCATCAATTAGTGCTTTTGAACCATTTTTTACATGTTGTCAAGGTTAGTTTTCCTTATTATATCTTACATTCTCTTGAAAATTCAGTGAGGGATGTCCAATATCATATGAGGGTCCTTCCCCTGCACCAAGGAGTGATTTTCCTCCTTCACCGTTACTTCTTTGATGTGGATGTTGTTGATCCCACCCCCTCTCTGCCCCCCCCCCCCCACATCCTCAATAACCAGGGATTCATACTAAGAATCGCAATATTAGAGCTCCCATTTTAGACACCCCCCTCCTACTAATAAATTTCTCTATAGTATCTCTAAGAATAAGGAAATTATAAGAGCTAAAAATCTATTAGATATCAGTCATTCTACCCATTTCCCTTCTACCAGTCATAGCCTATTTGCTTAAATCAAACAACAGGAAAAGGCCCTTAAGGGAATTGAAGAAAACGTTGATATTCTCATTAAGGAAGGTGTCAAGTCCAATGTGGACCCCTCAACTCTTTCAAAACTGGAGGAAAATATTGACAATCTTTCCACTCAACTCACTGAACTAGAAGATAGATTTTTTCAATTTGAAGATAAGCAATCTAACCAACTTGTCATCCATAGAGAAATAATTTATTATATTCAAACAAATGTCAAGTAGGTTTTTTATGCTTGTGGTATTACAATGTCTACTTGGAAGAATGAAAATATCAAGAAGAATACAATCACTTATAGTAGCAATGATCCTAAGCTGAAAACTACAATCAACCTCTATAAGGCCTTTAAGATAGCTCTTAAAGTCTATAACAATTCTCTTTTCTAGTACTGGCTTGTTGTTTTGGTTTTGTTTTGATGCTTTGGTTTTGTTGTTTTGTATTGTATTTTGGGCTCCTTTTAGGTAGTTGGCCCCTGCCTTAGTCTATTTTCTAAATATCTTGATCTTATGATTTTTGTTGGGGTGTGGTCCCCATGTATCAAAAAAACCACTATGCTAACATGATCTTTTATGGATTTTGAGCCTTTTTTAATACAGGTTATGGTCCCTTCAAAACCATTTACCAATAGTAAAAAAAGACTTCTCCATCAAAACTCATTTTTGCTTTCTAGGATAGTGTACTCCTATTAACCCTTGTTTTAGGTACTTTCCTACATATTTTCCTTCACATGAGGGTTCAAGACAAAAATCAAGCATTTAAGGACACCCTTTATCAAGTTCTTGATGCCTACAAAGTCTCAAGACTGTATTCTAACTCTATCACTTACTTCCTTAAGAAATTAACCCTCTTCATTAGGATTGGGACTTGGGCACATCTATCTTCTTGTAAACTGTTATGAATAACTTGGGACTGCACCAAAAATTTTCAAAATTTCTTCTTTTATCTGTTTATAGACCATGTAGGGATGATAATTTCCAATTTTCATACTTATAGTCCACTTCTAAATCCCTCGTATCATAAGCCCTAGCAAACCCTGAATCAAGTTTCCCCAGGATCCCAGGTAGAGATAATTTTCTATAAATCTATTAAAAAATCTTTAAAGTCCCAATATTTTAACGCAAGGGCTATATTAGTATCTTGCACATGATTATTTTAGCAGTGGCTCTTAGTTCTTTTCCAAATTCTTAAACCATCCCTCTTTCTTCCTAGTTTAAATTATGCATGTAAGGGTTGTAAATGCAAACAATGGTTAGAAATAAAGAATGAACATGTAAGATTTCTAACTGACCTTATCATATTTCACATGAGTTTTCAAGAAATAATCAGTAAATTCCTCAAGCTTATCAAGGAATTCATCTATGCTCATAATTGAGATAGGGTATCAACATTCTACACTACAGACTAGCCAAGAATATACTTGCAGCCAATAATCAGTACTTCTTTTACCTTAATAAGGTTAGCATGGCTTCTTAAAATAGTCTCTACACCTTTTTCACTTCTAATATCATCAATATTGAACAACAACTTGTTAAGAAAGACTCAAATTCAACTGTAAATAGAGGATTACTCCATAGATTGTGTATTATCATGCATGCATAGTAAAAACATTGATCTTCAAACTAAAATCAAGGAAAATTCCATCTCATATCGTCATCAAACTCACAAAAGATCCTAATTAAATTTACATACTCACAAAGAAAGGATAAATATTTGTTCAAAACTCAAGATTATTCACGTCTATGACAAATATTTCATACCAAACAAAGTTATTTATGTACAAAGCTATAGTTTGTTTACAAAAATGCTTCAACCCTCTTCTACACCCCTAGGATTCCTTCTCCTTTCTTCCTCCCAGGAATCCCTGAATAACTGACTTCTTGTACCTATTTAAATCATTCTCTCCCTTGTTTCCTAACCAACCTCTTCATGAACTTTCATCTTCCCTAACTGACCTTTCAACTTCCTTCTCCTCATACATAACATGATCGTTTTATACATTATTCACTCATATTCCCTAGAAAATACTTGCAACATGCTTAGATGTACACATACACCCTAGGAATTTCTCATATTCACTGTTTACATTCATTACAATCCATTTGTCCCTTTTACATGCTTTAAAATTTTGAATTACTATAAAGGAGGGAAAACCTCTCATTTGAAAATTTGGATGACTTTCCTCTTTATAGCACTATAGAATGAACTCAAACCTTTTTTGATGAACTTGTTGATATGATAAGAGTAAAATTTCCACAATTTGACATTATTATGATGATTCCCCTACATCAAATATCTATTCACACTTGCATAAACACCTTGGATAACTACATGAAACTTGATTTCATGATGAGGGAATGTAGTGCAACACTTGGATTGGTTTAGCAACTAAGATTTTGACCACAAATTGTAGTCCAACCTCACCACACACATGTTTTCTTCTTTTGTTTTTTTAATGTTTTGATGAAGGGTTATACATGTTGCTAAGTTTTACACTTTTTTGCAGGTGATGACAGGTCATCCTAAGGTTGTGTGAGTAAGAGCGACATACAATGAATACCGTTACTAGACAAGTGAAGAATGTAAAAAGTTACAAGTCCAAACTATCCAAGGGTCCGAGATTATATAGTTCTAGTTCAAGATTGTACATATCAAGTCAAAATTGTACAGTAGTTGTACAGTCTTTTCCCTATTGATTTTATAGTTCTATATCTTTCAGATCACTAATTCCCGATCACTATGTTCCACTATCTTGCACATCCAAATCATCATTTTTTATCATGTATAACTAGGTGTATCTCTATTTTTTTGTATTTTATCAATTACTTATCTTTTATCAATACTTTTTATCATTTCAATAACAAATACATTATTCTAATTGTGAATGGTTAAATTTGGAATTTAATTAATCATACCAATATACTTGTTACAAAATATTTCATCCTTCTTAATGGTTGTACATCAATACACTCATTAGATATTTAATTAGGGTGAAAACAATACACTGGGAGAAATACATGGAGTTTTATCCTACTTGTGAGGAAATGTATTGCAATGCCTACATTATTTTAACAAGTTTCGACCACTAGGATTATTCCAACTGCACCCATGTATAAATTTCTCCTTTTATTATCTAATCATATTCATGAAGTATTAGTGCAGGTATTATATGGTTTGATCTATTTCATGTCACTACATGAAGGTGTCACAAAGTTGTAAGCCCTAGCAGAAAATAGTAAAGCATATTTCCAAGCCACTAATAATCACAAAAAAAATTAGAAGCTTAGTACCTACTAGTCTAGGACCATACAACCTAGGACCAAACCATACTACACCCCAAAACAATTTGTATGAATCCATGCAAATCAATTTGTAGGCACAATTATAGAGATGATGCACCTTCAAATTATTATCATCTTGTACACCTAGTCTACACATCCATATCACTTTTATACCTATCTATTCAGCTAAGTATTCTTCCTTGATTATGTCTCTATTAATCACTCTATCATTCTATCATCGCATATTGTATTAAAATATGTATTCTGAAATGTATGGTAATTTTTTATTATTTAATTTAGAATATTCTACTGATAATATTTTTACAGCTTGAAATAAATAAGGAAATAACTATATACCCAAACCATTTTTTATTTTATTTAGGGCATAAACAGAACCCATTACAGGAGAAGAGTGGAAGAATTTTTTTTATAAGTGTTGTTCCTCTCAAGAAATATATTCTTCATTAATTAATTTCTTCATCCCATTTCAAATCCCATTAAAGATTAATAAATAAATAATTAATGAATAACTAATATAATCACATCCTAATCACCAACGACATCATGTCTGCTACACCATCAACCACATCAACTTTTCACTATCCCCCAAATCCCAAAGTACCTAATAAAATACTTTTGTCAGTTACTTATGTCCCCCACTAGCAAATAAAATAATCCAATTAATTACCCATTTAAAAATATGCTTCAATATTCACCACCTGCCTTGCCTCCATTTTTAAATATGCCTCACTATTCACCACCCACCTTCCCTCCATTTTCAAATATGACTCACTATTCTCCACCTATCTCCTCCCACTTTCAAAATTCCTCACTATTCATGCATTATGCATCACTATTCATCTACCTAATTTCTCAGTATTCTTAAGAGAAATTAAGTATCCCCATTCACTTACTATATCTTGAGACCCTATAAATACACCATTTAACTTTTATCTAAGATATAATTCATGAGCATAACTCCATTATGCTCTTTTCCCCCTTTGATTTTGCTATAAGCCCTTTGTTCTTGAATCCCTCCTCTCTATTTTTCAAAGCAACACAATGTTTTCAGATTGGTCTTGTATGACGGAGAAAACTTTTGGGCATCTACATCTAAATTATCTATGGGAAAATCCACTTGATGAACTGAATTGATGTGTATGGTAGTAATTGATTTCATTTATGATGTATGTATTTGATTTATATTTTGCATTGATGAGCATTATTATCATTTTACTTTGATAAATGTCTTTTATCACCTTAAAATAGTTACAAATCTATCTGAGGAAGCTCCCCTAACCAATAAAAAATTAGTATTTTTATCTAGCTTGTGATTTGAAAACTCAAACTCAGATTGTGGAGATGTTAACCTACTTTATTCATTAGAATAACCTCATGAATTCCCTCTCTCATTCAATGGAAACAATGTAAGCTCCTTTTATTTTTTAAGTTGAATTTATCAACACATCTTGTGTGGTGGCTCAATATCTAGGCATACATGTTGGCAACCACGTTAGGACCTATTTTTGTTATGGGTTACTTTTATTTCATTTTTAAATATAATGTTCAATGGGTTTTGAAGGTTATTATACTTGTGTTGCATTTGATGAGTCGAGTGACCCATAGTTCAGGTTAGATGGGGAGGGGAGGTCGGGGAAATATATATGTTATGTGGTTACAATAATATCTTCCCTCGACCCATATCTATATATTCCAATTATAGGGGGAGATAAAATTTCTCTTTTGTGTGTTTGAAAACCCCGTGTATAGTGATTTTGTTTTATAACTATTCCCATAGATTAATTTTTCCTAGTGTGTATGTATGTATCCTAACCGGTCTCATTGAGTTCACAGGAGGCTAAAACAATAATATCAATTATAAATATGCATATTATTCGTCATTTTTGTTTTAGTGCATTTTTTCCTTAGGAATAACCTCCATTTCGTATTTGTAATTTTACATTATCATATATTCCATATTGATGACAATATGAATCCTTCATTGATTGATATTTACATATAATAGCATTCATTTGTTCTACAAATAACAATATTATTTACATAAATATTTGTACTTTTCGAGTAAATAAGGGACTTATTTTGGTAAATAATGCTTTGGAGAGTTTAAATCAATTGTATTTTCATTATAATGGGTGACAATTAAACCAAAAGGCATGGATGGTCACAAGTCAAAAATGATGTAGTTTAGTATCTTGTGTGCAGTGTAGGCTACAGGGTTTGATTCATCATGGAACAACAATCGTAAGTAAATTATCTTTCAAAAATATTCTTTTTATGACGATTTAAATTTCTTTTTCATATCAAATTGCAATCATTGATTATTAAGGGAGAGGATCCAATGTTTGTGCACCCTAACTTTATGAGTGCACATAGAAACCTAAACATCATATAATTAAAAACAAAAATAACCCTTTAATAGACCATTCTCTCTCTATTATAAATATTTCATTTTTAAAAAAGTAACTATGTGGAAGGGACTTTTTTAATATTTAAATTTGGTAATTTGATATACCAAGAAATTCAAGGTGCACCATTAGTTGAGAGTTAAGTCATACATTTTCTTTTACTTATTTGTCATCATTTGATTGGTTAATTAGTTTGATATGACTTGGTGTGACATATTCTATAGGATGCATTTTTTTTCAAAATTTAAGTGGGAAAGTGACATGTACTAGCTCCTTTAATTTTAGCTACCGTCACATATATGAGTCCATGCTCAAATATTGGTTCCTCTTCCTTACCTCTCTACTTGATTGATTGATCTAGAATTCTATAGCTCGAATCGCCATTTATTATATTTTTATTTATGTGTTTGTATATAACAAACGACAACTTTATTGATTGGTTTTTAATTATATTTTTTGCATATGTCAAAGTGAGTATGAATGCCAATATTTCAATGTTTTTCCAATTTAATCATCATGGATCTAATCTCAATTTTTTTTTGTATTATGAAGGCAAAGAGGAAGAGAGGGGAAGGTTGAGCAAGCAAACATACTCATCCAACAACCAATCTACCATTATATTATTAAGAGGAAAAATTCCATTGTGGCACCACTCATATTAGCATAAAAATTATGGTACATTGGGGATCATATATTTCATATGGATCATGGTATATTGGTATTTATTCATTTCTAAAGACCAAATGAGGACGAGAGGGGAAGGCTATCAAATCAAATGTGTACTCAAAATTTTTTAATGAATGAATATTTTCAGTGTCATGGAAGTAATTCCAAGATGCACTAAAGAGGCACATCTAATCATTTGGTATAGTACCTAGTATATAAAAAATAGATAATATTTTATTATTTATGTTTTTGAATATGAAGCCACCCCTTAATGGCATAAGGATCATGACTATAATAGGGTTTATATGTTGATTTCGGCCAATCATGTTAGTGGTAACTGCAACCAACTAAGTATTATGTTATTGAGAGGACCACCTCCATTATTTTTTCATTTTTATTAACATAATTATCATGGTATTTTTAATTTTACATGTTACACTAAAGCAATCCAATCAACGAAAGTGGATTTAAAATAATATGAACAAACGTAAGGAACATTTACCAAAAAGCCTAATGTAAAAAAACAACATTCATGGTAACAAGGGACTAGACTTAAGTAACTCAATTCTAACTTTAACCATGAATATTGAACGATAAGCTTTGTGAAATTTTGATGAACTAGAAAAAATTGGAAGGTGGTGATCCATCCCCCCCCCCCAAAAAAAATATTGAAATTGAATTGGTAAAGAAACATGTCATTAATTAACTATATTTGGATAGTACCATTAACAACTCACAGGGTAAGTGCACGAAGTAGGGGGGCCAAAAAGTGGAAAAAAACCCCAAAAAAATCAAAATGCGTACTCATTCTATTATAACATGATCGCATTTTAAATTCTTAGGTTTGTGATTTACCAAAGCATAACGCGTACGCGTTATGTATGCTATAAATTAAAAAAAAGAGGCTTGAGCCTCTATCATTTTATCTCCCTCAAAAGCAATTTTTAGAGCTTAACCATACCCTCGTGTTTTTTCATTCAGCTAGATCTCAAGCTCAAAGGATCATTTCTTGATCGCCAGGAAGATCTGAATCGATGATGGTGCCACGGAGAAGAGGTAGGCACAATTATTTTCTCAAAATTGTATTGAAATATGATAATTATATATTAAAATTTGAATTGAATAAATTTTTTTATTGTTACAGTTAGAGGTCGATGGAATCAACCACAACCAAACCCTGTTATTCCTATCATCCCTCCCAACACTCCCACAATTTCTCAACATCCCCTGGGTAGTCAAGAAGATTTAGCAGCCCACATAGTTGAAAACAAAATTTAAATTGAGGATTTAATCAAAAGAATGAGGGATATACAATCTACAAACCCCCACCGCACCTCTCTTGCAAACACATTCGAGGCATTACTTTCTCAAGTTAATGCGGCAACGGGGAAAATTGATCGTTGGAAAACTTACAGAGAGGTTTGTAGGGTTTATTATTCCAACAAATTGTCATATGTGGATGTAAAGAAAAAATAAATTACAAAATACCTCATATGTGGCTTATTCACGGATCCCCACACTAATTTTCTTGTTACGTTGTCATGTAAAAGGTTTCCTGTCTATTGGTGTAATAATAATTTGATTAAAAATAATTTTTGGGACCGATGGTGGATGGTGTTTGATTTTCCACCTTGTAATAACAATGAGGTGCTACTATACTTTCTGAGGAAACTCTCTTGTGAGTTTATCCTCAATGACATCCCAAATTATTTTGATTTCTAAGATTTCCAGGGCCGAGGAAAATGATCTACACAGGATCGACTAGGTGCACAACATGTACCTATTCAGAAGGGTAGATTCCCCGCAAAGAAGCCCCCTCACCCTGAGATTGTCCCTTAAGCAGTGAAGGATATAGTAGAGATTGATATACTCCATGTGCTTCAGGGGCTATTTACGACCCTTGTTCGACATACGAGGGAGATTTCTGAGCCAGATGCTCACAGAGGTACACAGAGTATTCCCTCAGGGAGTACTAGCATGAGGCCACATCTTTTTTCATCATGTGGTAGCATATTTTTGGGGCCCGAGGGAGGACGATACTTTCATGCGTACTAATTTTGGTGGAGTTGGTGATAGGGGTGCACATGATAATGTCACTATGTAAAATTTCCTTTTGAGTGAGACATTTAGATTACAGTCATCGACATCACCTTTTGCAGGTATTTGTTATGTTTTATTACGTGTGTTACAAAAAGTTTTGGAGTACTTGATTTAATTATATATGTTAAATTTTTGAAATAATTGTATTTTTACATGTACATGCATTGATATTACAGAACGCGAGAGGCACATATTCATCCCTACCACATGCGGCGAGCACCATGCATACACATACATTCATAGGAGGTAATTTAGAATGTTAATTATGTAAAAAATTTATATGCATGCAAATATATATTAGTTTTGAAGTCAAACATATGAATGTTCTTGTATGTCCATCTAACTCACATAATACATGTTTGATAAAGATGTTGACTTCACTAGACACCCCACCATCTTTGGGACAAGTAGAGAAAGGTGTTGCCGCTGTGATTTCATTTGCGCAGCAACTCACTGAGCTATTCAAACAACATGTAAATTTTGTTAAATTTCTCATGTAATTCATATTATGTTAAATTACATGTTAGTAATGTATTTCATTGTAGAATTATTAAATTATGTTAATAGTTTCCTTCATTGTGTATATGCAAGAGTTATCTACGACAGGTAATAGCCCTATTCATTTGACTCACATGTGTGGCGGGGTAAAGACAATAGTTCTATATTGATAAAATTAGTTAAAATATTGTCATTATGTACATACATGTACTTAGTTTTATATTCACTAATTATGATGTTATATTTTATAATCTTATGTGTATGTAGGGAACATCAACCCCCTCCATTTTGAATTCAAGGGCATGGACTCCTCCATCTCATCATCTTCGTACCCCCATTCGTACTCCAAGAGCTCCCGATTGATTCATCTAAGCATGAGATGCAAATTTGGTGTGATCGACAACTTGCGGTAAGTTTGTGTATTTATGTAAATACTTTCATTCTAGCATGGTCTTAAATACATATTGAAAACATATACAAATTAAGTTTTGACAAAAAAAAATAATGTTTACATTTATAGGCTCATCTACAGGGTGAGTATTCAGCGGAAGAGGACTCATAGCATGGGCTCAGATGATCCAAACTCATCTCATAGATCTCCATCTTCATCTAAGGGAGGGCCTTCTTCAAGCAAGGCCAAGAGAGGGATAGATTTTGATGATTAGTAATATATATGTATATATGTCTTACAAGACATTTTTTTTATATGCCTATGTGCATGACATTGTATGTACAACCTATATGGCATTTGAACTTGATGGTAATATGACCTATTTGGTCATTTTTATATTTATTATGCACATTAAAATACTATTTGGAACTTGATATTTTTGTATGAGACCTTACATTTCTGAGATTAGTTTTGCTTGAAACTAATATGATGTGCACATGACAATATTTAATACATTATGGATTATTTTTTCATTTATTGGTGATGTATATGTACTAGCATTTTAAATGTATAATATGCATCAAACTTTGGAAATCAAGATTTATATAATGTATGTATATAAAGAGTTACCTAATTTGAGTAATTATTCATTCAATTTATCAATGTGTATATGTGTATTTACCTTACTTGCGCTTCTTCTTGCTCATGGTCTCTTTGTACTGGTTCATATCTTATCATGCACTTACTATATTCTTCTACGCTTCTTAGTCTTCTCCCCTATTAAAACACCTGAGATTCATCACAGTTTGATGCCTTTCATCTGTTGATATTTTGAGAATGTCTCTCCATATACATTACTCCAATGCTTGAGAATGTCTCCAGATGCAATGACATTATGATTCAGACACTCAACGATTCTTGATTGTTTAATCATGTCCCATTCATGTTATTACCTTTAAATCTGTAGGCAATTTCAAGTTATTTGGAAATCACATCACACCCTTCACTAGGCTTGATGACTACCCATATCCTTTTGAAGGTGGTTTTGAAAGCATCCATGGGTTTATCATAGCAGAAATTATCAATGAATGGAAGGTCACTAAGTCATAGGCCAGCTGACTCCAATTCAGAACTAAACAAGAAATATTTACTAGGTGATTGATAACTCCCATGTGTTCTTAAAAATTCTCTCTATCAAATTCATTCTTAAGCCAATCTAAATATTCAGGGCTCTTAAGGGACTACACCCGGATGAGTTAGCCCGAAAGCATGGGGAGTGTAGCGAACCAAAACAAACCCTCCACTAGCATTTACATGGCCACCTTGACGTGTTGGCATAATTGGTTTGGTACCAAGAGCTTCTGTTTGCAAAGTATTGCATCTGGCAGCCTTACACTGACTCAAACTGCAGTATTTTGCGTGTTTGCAAAGCATAGGACAATGAGAGCAACAAATGGAGATGGATGAAACCGCGAGAGGCTTTCATAGAGGGCTGTGATATGGATGTTTTGGATCTGACAAGATGTCTCTAGGTGACATGGAGTCTGAGATATCACCCATTGAAGATATAATGTGTTTTGGTCTCAGAGCTCTTAAGGGACTACGCCCGAACGAGGTAGCCCAAAAGCATCGGGAGTGTAGGGAATCAAAACAAAGCCTCCACTAGAATTTACCTAGCCACCCCGACATTTTGGAATAGTTGGTTCGACGCCAAGAGCTTCAGTTTTCAAAGTATTGCGTCTGGCATCCTTACACTGACTTAGACTACAGTATTTCATGCGTTTACAAACAATAGGACAACAAGAGAACCGAATGGAGATGGACAAAACTGCAAGAGGATTTCTTAGAGGGATTTGACATGGAGGTTTTGGATCTGACAATACGTCTCTAAGTATCATGGATTCTGAGAAATTACCTGTCGAAGATATAACGTGGTTTTGGTCTTAGGGCTCTTAAGAGACTACGCCCAAACAAGGTAGCCCAAAAGAACAGGGAGCATAGGGAACTGTATGTACCCAAAATTGTAAGGTACTGTACTGCCGGAACAACGTGACAAGTGCCCCAATGATGATACAGGTTTCCTCGCAAGGTGTTCAGGATCCGGAAAAGATCTCCAAGTGTGCGTTAACATCCCGCATGCCCCGCTTAGCCCCCACATGCTTTGTTTTTCCCTTTTCCCCTCTTTTCTTGGCCTTTTTCTCTTCAGTGACGAAACCGCCACCCTGCATGGACGGCAATCTCGTGACCGCTGGCCGTGATCAGGGCGGCGGTCCTGTAACTGCCACCCTGCTCAGAGCAGCGGTCCTTTACGCGCATTTTCCTAGAAAGTGTTTTTAACGCGACTCACGTAAAAATCAACGATTCACCAGCTTTTTTTACCGACTTGGGCTTGCATTTATGTTTTTGGTCCCCTGGAATAGTGTTTGGCCATTGTTTATAGTTTTAGAGTTCAGTTTGGTTTTGATCTTTGGGTGAATGAAAAGCTATAAATAAATGGCTTGTGCTCAAACAAATGGTCTGCCCCTCATTCACTTCTCATACTCTCATTTTCAATAGTTCAGTCTATTATTTTTCTTAGAAGCCATAGTTTCAATTCTTTGCATGTTTAGTTAGCATTGTTCAGCTGTTGGTAAGCCACATATCCATCTTGTGCAGGCAGTGCTGTTATTTCACCCAATCCATTGGAGTAGAATAGCTTAGGAAGCCATTAAAGTTGTAGGTTTTTCTCCTCAAAACAGGATAGTTTCAGGTTCTGGACGCTTTATGTTGGATGACTCGCAATAAATCCCGCTAGGAATTGCATAAGCCAAGCTCTGTACTCTTGCGCTATCCCTCTCCTACTCGCATTATATTCAGTCTGTATTCTGAGCTATCTTTGTCCCAATATCTACTTCTGTTGATGCTAGCATTACACGCTTTTTCTGGATTCACGTGAACATGAAGGAACAAGGAGATCACACTGAGGGGACAAGATCACACACACCATTGGATTTGCCACTATTCTGCAGAATCCAGGTTCTAGCTTTCAAAGTTCTAAAGTTAGAAATATATCAAATAGAGTAGATAATCACTTCTTTTCAGTTAAGTTTACTTTCGATATTGCCAGGGAAGCTGTGGGGATTGATAGTTTCTGAGAAACTATGATTCATTCCTCACTTCTGAGGTAGGATCGAGAGTCTGGCAAATAGATTAAGCAAGTTATTTCATTATTTAGAATAGATCTACAAATTGCACAGACAAATAACTACACTCGGTTATTTTGTTTGTTTTAAGTTTTATCTTAGTTGTCAAATTCTAGATACGTTTAAATAGCTGCTTTCTTAAATTCTTAAGGTTTCTCAGAAAATAAAAAATAGAAATTATATATATGTTCTAGATTTATTCCACGTAGTTAAAAATTTGCTTTGTTGCAGTTAGATTTACATTATTGTTTTGTATGACAATCACGGACCTAGGGAGCCCAGGGAATACGTATTTGAGCCAATTGTGCCTCAACCCAATCTCGTCACAGAAATAGTTGACATAGACCAGAACCTTAGAATACAAATCTTCCAAACAACAATAGATTTATGATAAATCAGCTCTCAGTTGAGGGGATTAAATATAGAAGATGACCAAGTACACACATTTTGGTCAAATCAACCGAACTACAGATTACCCTAGGAAAACATACACATGACTGTAGAAGGGTTCGAAAGAGAATAAACCTTTGGTTGTGATCCTTTGGTCCCATAGCCAGATGCAGGAGACACTCTTGTAGATATAGATACCAACCTAAGAATCCAAGTTACAAGAACACCTGTGAGGTACTCTGAGAAGATCGTGTAGTTATTGATCGTAAATATAGAAGCTGAGAAAGCATATGATTATTGGATACTAGGGATTAGGACTTGATTTCATACATGACCATAGCAGGACCGCAACAACCAAGAGTCTACGGTTGTGATCCACAAATCCCGCAACCTAACGAATCCATAAGTCAATCAGACATAGACACTGGCCTACGCGCATTAGTATTTAGATCTACCCCACTTCCACCCACCATCGTCGAAACAGTTATCCTTACTAGATATAGCGGCTAACAAAGCTAGAGAATTCTGGACTAGGCCAGAGAATCATCCGTAGAGTCGATTGTATTCATTACCCACCATATGACCTTATCGGGAGACATACACGAAACTATCCCAGGTCATTTTCCACGTATTCCACAACCCATAGATTGAATCATGCCAGAGCTTGATATTGATTGGAGCCTTCGAGCAGTCATCCTTGCCGATCGATCTATCACACCAGTTTAGGTTAGAAGGGCCTTCTTTGCCTTAGATTCACAAATTCCACTAGTGCGTATTGAAGACGTTAGATTGCCTAACTAATTTGTCTACATCCCATGCATATTCCATCCCCACCGGCTGTCTTGGCATGACCTCGGGAGGTCGGGTACGCGGAAGAGTTACCTGTAGATTCCCACGCTCACTTGTCACTTTTCCGGCGTATAAAATTGGTGAACCCGACGTGAAACAAACAAAATTAGTGAAGCTGACGTGAACTTCCTACTTTCTCGTCTGGAGTCATAGTATTACGTTTTCTTTCAAGTTTAGTTTACTTTTCATCTTCTCGTCCTCATTAGCTTTCACGAATCATTTTCGCTCTCTCCCATTATTCTGCGGGTATTCATATACCCCCCGAATATGTCAGGATTCGATGCATATGGCAGACCCCTCTTGGGTCTTGAGGCATACTACGCCCAACAGAATAGACAATCATCACCCTCACTCTCGAGTATGGGGTGACAACTACTCAACTAATCAGTTGTCAACACAAACTCCAAGAATCAGATATAATTCATCTTTTCAAACTGAGGAGTTAGATCAACCCCCTCAAAAACAACAAATAGAGCCTTCAGGCTCGAATAATATGACGTTCACTCGGAGAATCTGGATCATCTCCTCAGATGCTACTTAGACCACAAATTAGTAGACAATCAGACCCATACCTGGTCTTAGATGATGAACAGTCAATACGTTATCCTAGGAGTGAACAGTGCTCTCAGGGTATATACCCACCTGTAGGAGGTTTACAAACGCAACCCGAGGTCTCTTTTCAAGAAAATACCTCTATACCATTGCATATAGGAAATACTCTTAGAGAAACTTGGCAAGATAGCGATCAGTTCATAGCAGGATATCACATGCCTATACAAAACCATGGTATACAACAAACGCCACCAAGGTAGAATATCGTGACTTCACCAAATGAAGTCATTTCAACGTTAGTAGAAAAAGTGAGAGGGTTAGAACTTGCCCAAGCAAGTCAAAATTCACAATTCGTGCAAACAGGGGGTTCCAATCCTCCACGCCATCCTAGCCAAGTAGATCTCCTCACAGGAGTAGGCACGTTAGGCATGCCTCCTCAGTATCCACAACAAATGCCAACTAGGCCCATCATCTCTAACACCATTCCTCCCGGTCTAGTATCAAACAATCCATTCCTGGACAATACCCCGTCATACTTAAACATGTACTCCAAATCACCACAAGGAGATATGTTCTCCTCTCCCGGCATGCTTGCTCAAACACAGGTGTTTCCTTATGCCCCTACCAATGCATACGCTGCGCCATATCAACAACCCATCCCACCACCACTCCCTCAGCAACCACCATCAATGGTTGAAACCTATGCGATAGGGACTTATTCAGAATATTTGAAAGAGCCCTTAGACTTTGCCATATGAAGCGTCATGCTTCCAAGACCCCTTCCCGATTTACCCAAGTACAAAGGTGAGGGAGATCCAAATGTGCATATCAAAGCTTACGCTACAGCGATACGAGAACTACTCCCTTGGGATGGGGTTGTTGCTAAAATATTCCCCAAAACTTTGGAAGGCATCACTCTTGATTGGTATTATAGAATACCTGAGGCTTCCATCCATTCATTTAAAAAACTTGTATCAGAGTTCATTAAGGCATTTGACATGAACAAACTGTTAAGAACAGGAATCAGGGAGTTCTTACACATCAAACAAGAACACAATGAATCTGTCGCCCATTTCATCCAAAGGTGGCGTACAGTCCTTTATTCCTCGGCAAGTGCACCAAACATGGATCAAATGGAACTATGTGATTTATTCCTTCATTTGCTTAGCAGAGAAGTGAAGGAAGAAGTCTAGAAGTTCCCATTACGAACTTACGATGAAGTACTAGAGAGTGCTCTTCGAATAGATCAAGCAGCAATTGATAGTGGTCGCAAAACATATGGAGCAAACGGGAGGTTAATCGCCCCCAATCAGAACACTACAAATTATCCCACCACCACAAACGTCAATCAAGGACCTAAAATCCTTAACAAAAATCGGGGTGTAACAATAGATGGAGTAACCGACCAGCCCAAGAAGGTAAATCTTGTCAATACTCCATCACAAACAAACAACCAACGAAACAACAACTTTACCCCGACAATCAATACAGTGGATTTTAACCATCCACAACAACAACAACAATGGAGAAATCCCATACAAGGGCCAAGCCAAAACTCATTTGGTTATCAAAACCAAAATCAAAGCCAGAAACAACAAATGCAAAAATTTAATCCTAATAGGCAACAGTTTGATCAGAGTTTTAGGCCACAATATACACCAAACCAACAAACCAGGAATTACAATCCCAATTCATATTGTGGTTTCCACAAAATTTGAGGTCATGATACTAGAACGTGCCGTAACTACGATAAATTCATACAATGTTTTCCAGAAGAACAAAGACAGTTCTTCATAGATTTGTTTTTGGCAAATCCCATGTCACCACCACCAAATACACATCGCAGGGGTAGTTTCCCCTCAGAATGCTCCCCTCAAGATCTTTAACAATCCACTCCTAAATCATGATAATAACAGACTAAATCTAACTGGGATGAAAAAAGGTGTAATGACAGGAAAACAATGATCATGAAGCCTCAACTTCACTAAATCCATCAGTTGCGCCACAATTACGAAATCAGCCAAGACCCAAGATAGTCAGTTTAGTAGAACTAGACGCTGAACTACCTATCGAAGCTATAACAAGAACATGAGAATATTTCTCTCAACCAAGCCCAAGTCACCTTCCAAAAAAATATAAGAGTCAACAAATAGTAGAAAAACCTGTGGGTGCTTATGATTTAATTAACGACCTAACAAAAACCTTCTCGAACATTTCATTTTTAGACTTACTAAAAAACTCTCCTACTCACAGGGCTACTCTTTTAGAAGCATTAGGTTTAGTTCATTTATTTAACATCACTCCACCTCCTGAAACATAGGTAAATCATGTAGAATTTGATGTTCATCCTCCAGGACAGCCGGACAAGGATGTCGAATTCATATTTGAAATAAGTAAAATGCCTACAGATGCTAAGATTGCATGCCGAGGTGATCCAGCCTTACACTTACAAGTATGGGTTTATAATAACTATGTAAAACGAGCAATGGTTGATGATGGGGCCATAGTTAACATATTCCCCTTCTCTTTCCTTCGAAAATTAGGATATGGGGAAACAAACTATTCTACCGCTCGAAATACATTGAGAGGCTATGATAGCCTTAAAGCCACTTCGATTGGAACTATAATGCTACCAGTCACCTTAGGACCCAAAATAATCCTGACTGAGTTTTATATTATAGATTAGGAAACTAATTATAATATGATCCTCGGCTGACCATGGATTCACCGAATGAAGGCAATCCCTTCTATGTTATTCTAAGAAGTAAGATTTTTACATCTAGGAAAGGTGTTTATAGCCAAAGGTGATCCAGAACCTTTCGATATACACCTAGCTGACTTAAAGAAAAGACTAGGTGTGCAATCAAAATTTGAACTTCCAACAAACCAACTTGATAAACCCACTGACGTAAAACAAGAGGAGATGTTGGTACCTACAACGGATCTTGAGACTATGAATCTAGTCAATACAATCCCAACCTCAAAAGGCGAGGCTAACATTGTAGAAACGGTATCATTAGGAACTACTACAAAAATCATTGAATTACTAGAACAGGATCTACCAATGTTCCTACCATTTGATTCTATAGGCATGGGATATTCCCTAGGTGTTAGTTCTCTTCCAGCAGAGGATCTCTGTATGGTGGAAGTAGAATGCACAGATACAAAAAATATCCCAGTGTCCGTATTCCCAACTAAATATTGGAATTTCCATTTTGATGGAGCTAAATGCCGTTATGGAGCGGGGGCTGGTGTAATCTTTACTTCCCCTAAAGGAAAGGTCCTACCATTCACCTTCAAACTCAATTTCGAATGTACAAACAACGACGCTGAATACGAAGCCCTCCTCCTTGGCCTCATTTTAGCCAAGAGGATTGGTATTAATAACATCAGAGTACTAGGAGACTCACAATTGGTAGCAAACCAAGTCTCTGAGATATATGAAACCAAAGCCAAGCATTTACAGATTTACAAAAAAGTTGTATTAGATTTAAGCAAGGAATTTGACTTCATATCAATTGAAACAATCGCACGAGAAGAAAATCTTCTCGCTGATTCAATAGCAACTTCCGCATCACATTTTACTCCAAGTAATAAGTTAGAGGATACCCGTTTCATAGGATCCCTTCGTGATGAACCATTGATAAAGACAACGAAAAATTCTCTTTTAAACAAAAATGAATCTACTATCCTAGACCATGTTGATAGTGATATGGCCACTTTGGATTACTTAAACGCCTATGTGGAACTACATCTCTCTTATCATATGATATATTTGTCCTTAATCCCACATTCATCTTCTTACTACGGAAATCCCATAATGGAATCTAGCATATACACGATAGAAAGTGGGGACGATTTGGATTTACCTCCAGCCCCACTTGAGTTTGAAGAAGGTAATGCCTCTTTAATCGAAGAAACAATTGATGTTAACATCGGAACGGAGGATGAACCAAAAATCTTAAAATTAGGGTCCTCATTAATCCCAGAAGAAGTAGAAATAAACACTCAGATCCTCAAAGAACATCATAAAGTTTTTGCATTTAATTATAAGGAAATGACAGGCGTTGCACCACACATTGCGGTACATAACCTCGTAACTAAATTTGATGCAAAACCAGTTAAAAAAAAATCAAGACCCAAGAAGCCTAAGGTGGCTCTCATGGTGAAAGATGAAATAATAAAACTCCTACAAGTATGGTTCATCAAACCAGTTGATTACTCTCAATGGGTATCTAATATTGTTCCCATTCTCAAAAAGAATGGGAAGATACGCATCTACATAGATTTCCGAGACATTAACAAAGCATGTCCTAAGGACGACTTCCCATTACCATCCATAGATGTCATTGTTGATGCAACAGCTGGATTTGAACTCTTGTCTCTCATGGATGGATTCTCGAGATACAATCAAATCAGAATATCTGAACAAGACCAAGCCAAAACCATGTTTATAACTCCTTGGGGAACCTATTGTTATGCTATTATGCCATTTGGCCTCAAGAACACTGGTGCTACGTACCAGCGAGCTATGACATATATATTCCATGATTTAATTCATAATATCATGGAATCATACGTAGATGACTTGTTGGCTAAGGCCAAGAAGCATTGTGACCATCCAGAAGTACTCTGCGTCATTCTTTCACGCCTAATAGAATACAGAGTCACACTAAATCTAGAGAAATGTGTCTTTGGTGTAACAGGAGGAAAGCTCCTAGGTTACATCATATCGTCACAAGGGATAGATGTTGATCCAACCAAAATTTGGGTTGTCCTTGAAATGGTCCCACCTTCGAATGAACCTGGAATCAGGTCATTTCTCGGAAAACTGGGTGCAATCCGGAGATTCATCCTGGACTTAAGCTTCGCCATTCATCCAATCAATAATTTGCTCAAAAAATACTATAGCATCGATTGGACTGAAGACTGCAAGGAAGCTTTTGACGTGGTTACGCATTTCTTGTTGTCACCACCTACGCTAATTCCACCTAAGCTAGATCACCCATTAATTTTATACTCACGAGCTACCAATGTCTCGTTAGCTTGTATGTTGGCCCAAGAGGACAATGACAAGAGAGAACGTGTAATTTATTTCATTAGCCGAACACTGCTCGACTATGAAACACGCTATACACAAGTAGAATGAGAATGTCTCACCATAGTCTTTGCTACTAAACGCTTAAGACACTATATGATGAATCAAGAAATGAGGGTCATGGTAAAAACGGACCATTTACGAACTTTCCTCACACAAGGATCCTTGTCTAAAAAGGCTGGACGTTTTATAACCTTAATGGGAGAATTCGAATTAACATTTGTAAATCAGAAGTCGGTTAAGGGACAAATCATTACGGATTGGTTAGCTGATAACCCATTAGATGGAGGTGATTTAGTAGATTTAGATTTTCCAGATGAGTGCGTATACTGCATCGAAACCTAACCCTCTATCTCTGAGTGTCCCTGGTACACTGATATCATTAATTATATCATGGACCATACATACCCAGAAGGAGCTACACCACAACAAAGAAGGTGGTTACGTATTCTTGCAGCCAAATACGTCATCATAGAGCAAGTGCTCTACCGAAAAGCATTCGATGGAATGCTCCTGAGATGTGTCGACACAGAAGAATCCAAGAAGATTCTCCACAAATCTCATAGTGGAATGTGTGGAGGCCACTTCATTGGCCATGCCACCACTCACAAAATACATCGAATGGGCTATTTTTGGCCCACTCTAGAACACGACGTAGTGGAGTTTGTACGCAGGTGTCATAAGTGTCAAGAATTCTTCCACGAAATTCATATGCCGGCACAAGCTCTGCAACCAATCGTTACTCCATGGCCCTTTTCTACATGGGGCCTAGACTTAATAGGGAAATTATCTCCCTCATCCACAGACGGCCATAATTTTATAATCACGGCCATTGAATATTTTACCAAATGGGTAGAGGCTATGCCTCTTACTACTGTACTAGGTTCTGTAATCGCCAAGTTCATTTTGAACCAAATCATTTACAGATACGGTATCCCACAAATCATTATCTCCGATAATGGAACTTCTTTTAAGAATGAAGAGGTTCACGAGCTATGCAATAAATTTAAGATAAGCCATCATACGGCTTCCTTGTATTACCCTCAAGCCAACGGACAAGCTGAAGCGACAAACAAGACACTAAAAGCCATTCTCCTTAAAAATGTGAAAGAAAACAAACGAGATTGGCATTTGAAGTTATATCCAGCCTTGTGGGCCCACTGAACCTCAATAAGAACACCAATGGGAGCAACTCCTTTCTCACTAGTGTTTGAGGCAGAGGCAGTTCTCCCACTCAAGGTTGAAATACCCAGTCTCCGCATTTCATTACAAGGGATTCTGGATGAAAACGCTTACAGAGAAGCATGTCTTTCCCAACTAGAAAGCCTAGATGAAACTAGGTTAGATGTTGAACAGCGACATAGAGTTTATGCTGACCGGATGTGCCGGCAGTACAACAAGAAGATCTATGAACGTGACATATACGAAGGTGATCTAGTTCTAAGGCTAGACAACTAGATCGACAAGAAGATCGGCGAAGGAAGGAAATTCCAGCCCAAATGGTTGGGCCCATACCGAGTCATGAAGGACTATGGAAATGGTGCATACCTCTTATGTATGCTAGAAGGTGAAGAATTTGGTGAAACAGTCAATTCCCTACACCTCAAGTGGTTCTACGCATAAGCAGCTAGCACTACTTATATAACTATCTACATTGCATTTTCATACAGATTAGGATCATGTTGTCCATTTGTTTTGTACACAAATTGTGATCAAGGAATCTATTCTCAAAGAAATTCATTACAAACTCATGATTTTTTTGGCATAAACTCTTTAATTGTACCTCTCCATTTTCATGATGTCATCAAATTATCTTGGAATCATTTTATCAAATAAAGCTAGATATGACAAAGTCTTAAACGGTAACCATACCAAGATCTACGAGCTTGTTCTCACTTTTAGTTTCTTCTTAGGATAGGTGTCTTGCCTATGGTCTGTTCTAGAAGCTTCATGGTGTCACATCTATCCCATATATATGTCTCTTTGGAAATAAGCACATACTGACGTTTTACTCAAGAAAACAAGTCAAACGTTGATTAAACAGAAAATTTTAATTTTACACATTTCCTTGCCCCACCAACCTTTGGTGATGAGCTAACGTCTCTTACTAGTGACGTAGGGTTGGAAAAGGATGGAAATGCGCTTACTCGCCTATGCTTTGCCCACTGTGTTAAACCCATGCTTCTTACTAGTAGCATGGGGCAAAGTGTAGGGGGTCCTCTTGACAAATAAATGCAAATGGTCATACACAAACAATTCAAAATTTGAAACTTTGAGTCAAAAATAAATGAATCAGATGTTCAAAATTCCAAGAGAGTTAAAATCCTAAAAACCTAGATTTTGTCTACTATGTGGCCATCTACGGATCTAAGTCTAGATAAACCGCAAAGTAAGTTACATTCTAAACTATGAAGTCACTCGGGTAGAGTAAGCTTGTAGCTTCCAATTTGGTTCCACCAAAGCTTTGTCTGTCTTTCATCACTATCATTTTAGCACATTTCATAACTTGTGCCCTTCTTAACTCTTGGTGATAAGCCCTCGCATCTTACTAGTTGCGTGGAGTTAGGAGTGGGGCAAGTTTATCTATTCATCGTACTGGTTTGTATTCATCACTTTGCAAAACAAACATGAGTTATCCAAAATTTCTTACAGAAGCTAAGATTCAAAATCACATTATATCTACATCACCATATATCAGCTTCATGAAACACAAAAGGAAATAAAACATTTACATCATTTGTTCACCATTGCATATATTCTAGAAAGCGTATAAACATACATCATAGTATACATAGGGAAATTGGAAATAGAAAGGAAACCATGAGTGCCAAGATTTTGATCCAAAATAAATACGTATATATAAATGATCAATGTTTATATACAATGCCATCATGCACTAAGCATGGTCAAAATGCTCAAAGAGCCCGGGATATACAAAGAATATATAGTACAAAATCTACGAGAGCCAAGTGGCCTCTCAATCCCTACGTGACCCCTCTGAAGGTGCACACCCACGCCTAGGACTCCGGCTACGCCGATGCTCTGAATGTACAGAGGGCTCAGGGTCCCGAGGAGCAGCCGCAGTCTCACCATGAGAATGACTCCTCATAAGACGCTCAGCCGTCCTATACCCCACTAGCTCGGTGCGAAGGGTCGATACCATCCTAGCCACATGCCAGACTGGAGCAAAGACATCAGTATGCCTACCGGCTGCTGAAGGCTCCCAGCATCTACGGATAGCTCTGCACAGGTCCTATCCATGGGGATCATCAGGGAATCAGTACATACCCTGCGGATCAAATCCTGCCACTCATCAACAGTCTCTGCAAACAAAGGAGAAAACAAGTTGGAAACCAAACAATAAATTAGGAATACAAGATTGCAACTAAGGAGAACCTATAAGCAAACATTAAAAGGGAGAAAGGGTAACTTACTCGGATCACCAGGCCTCCAGGATGGGTCGCTGGGGCCGGCACCTGCCGCGGATGCCGCTGCCTACTGAGGGGCTGCTCCTGTGGCGGGAGCAACATATCACCCTGCAACAGACTCTTCCTCTCTACCACGGCCCTGGGAGAGTGGCTCCTCTGAAACTAGAGTCACCCTCTCTACGCTCTGCTTGGCCCTCTCTACCTGCATAATATCCTGAGTGTCATGCCACTCAAGATCGCTATCATCGGTCTCCTCATCTGTTCCTCCCTCTGTGAACTCCTCAGACTCGGAGTCAATATCAATAGGGTCATCACTGCTATGAGCAGGGCCTGCAGCAATCTAAAGCAAAGGTGCCTGAGGTGCACCGGCTCTCCCTCTAGCATGTACTATCCTCCTGGCTGCAATGGGAACGCCAGGAGTAACCATTGTCCAACCTCGGCCTCTAGGCCCCCCTCTGGCCTCATGAACTGATCTGTAGATTGGCACCACTGGGGGAAGCATATCCGTGTATGGTAAGTCAAACTGCTGAGGAACTCGGCCAAAGGGGTGCATCTCCACATGTCCCACTCTGTCAATAAGTTGCCCTGTCGTGGAGCAGGAGACCAAGGTAAGAGTCTCCTCGCCCCATATGCCCGCCATAGTCTGATATGGTGTGGCCTCCATGTTGGCAGTGGTCAGGGAGGCAATTAGCTGATGAGGTGCTCTAAGCACCGACATGTCTGTCCATCTAGCTGCCCTCACAGCTCCAGGATCTGCCATCTCCACACCCCTGCCATAGGGGATGAAATGCTCATAGACCCAACTCATGACTAGAGTCGGGTGGCTCAATGACTGCCCCTGTAAACGGACTACCCTGTATAAGTCATGGTAGGTATTCCCAAGAATGTCTGCCCCCCAGGCATATTTCTGACCATGCCCCTCTATCTGTGCAATAATGGGGGCCCAGCAGTATAATAATGTGTCCCCTCCCTTGTCCCCGATCAATCTCGAGGTAAGGATCCCTATGATGGCCTGGCGAAGTAAGGGGATGGGCAAAGAGGGAATAGATCAAACTCTCACCCCCTTCTTCGACCCCGTGGAGATGACTACATCTCCCATATATGTGGCCCACTGTGCAATCTGTGCCCATGAGCCTTCTGTCTCTAGGGTGAGTTATCTCTCGATGATCGGGACCCCCAAAATACGATAGACATCCTCCAATGTGATGGTCCACTCACCGCAGACCCCTGGCAATCGAAAGGTGTTCTGATCTGCATCCCAGTATGAGAATAGGTCACAAAGAATGTGACTGGATGGTGTAACATGGGGCACGCGTGAGATGCGTAGTATCCTGGCCCACTGAAGTGTATCCTCCTCATCCTGTGAGAGGGCATCTAATACTCTTGGGAGCCAATCACACTCCCTCTCTCTACTCCAACAGATATAATCCTCTCTCTCCTGCATGCACCCAAAAACACACAAAACAAAGCAATTTAGCATCCAATTAATACTGAGAAAGTCATAAAAACACGTAGAAATGCTAAAAATACAAACACAATCTCAAAAAGAGGTTCCTTTTGCATTTTGTGCAAAACTGCCGCCCAGAGCAGGGGGCGGTTTTGTAACCACCGCCTTAAGGGTGGCAGTCATGTAACCGCCACCCTGATCAGGACGACGGTCTTGTAACCATCATCCTGGGCAGGGCGACGATCATGGTCCGAAAATCCATGTGGGTTTTTAAACCCAAAAAAGCCTAAAAAAACGTTAAAAAAGACCATTTTACGTAAAAACAAAGCCTACCCAGTAGGCGCCCCCCCTAGATGAACCTTTTGACACTAACATTTTCGAAAATTACTCCCCCATGACAAAGATTTTAACATTTCAAAATTAAGGGGGGAAAAAGGAAAAATTGAAGAAAACTAACCTGTGATCTCGCGGGTCGATGTTCCGCATGTGGAGGCATGATCGTTATCTCGTCGCGGACGTTTTGACTCTACTCACGTAAGAAACCATCACCGTGGGTCCCAGAGCTCAAAATCAATCAAATCAACTCGCGCAAATGAATAGGAAAATGGGCCCACTTTCATATATATAGCACTCTGTTTCATTTTAAAATGACTTTTTCACAGGTTTGGAGTGCTGATGGAGGTAAGTTCCTATCCTCGCACAAATGGTACGTTCTCATTCCCTGTTATCTTAGTGTTTATTTTTCAAACTATTGTATCTATCTGCACTTGATTTCTCTTTTCGTTTCGCAGGTAGCGGGAATTTTGGATGGTGTCATTTCAACACACGAACGTGTCAGGTATAACTTCTAACTTCCCATTTCGGGACTGCCATACTCGGACCCACCGTTTTATGCCTCTCCATGGCTAAAACGCTTCTCCGAGGGGGCAATATGTATGTACCCAAAATTATAAGGTACTGTATTGCCGGAACAACATGACAAGTGCCCTAACGATGATACAGGTTTCCTCGCAAGGTGTTTAGGATCCGAAAAAGATCTCCAAGTGTGCGTTAACATCCCGCATGCCCCGCTTAGCCCCCGCATGCTTTGTTTTTTCCTTTTCCCCTCTTTTCTTGGCCTTTTTCTCTTCAGTGACAAAACCGCTGCCCTGCTCAGAGCGGCGGTCCTTTACGCGTTTTCCAGAAAGCATTTTTAACACGAATCATGTAAAAATCAACAATTCACAGCTTTTTTACCGACTTGGGCTTGCATTTATGTGTTTGGTCCCTAGAATAGTGTTTGGCCATTGTTTATAGTTTTAGAGTTCAGTTTGGTTTTGATCTTTGGGTGAATGAAAAGCTATAAATAAATGGCTTGTGCTCAAACAAAGGGTCAGCCCCCTCATTCACTTCTCATACTTTCATTTTCAATAGTTCAGTCTATTATTTTTCTTAGAAGCCATAGTTTCAATTCTTTGCATGTTTAGTTAGCATTGTTCGGCTGTTGGTAAGCCACATATCCATCTTGTGTAGGCAGTGCTGTTATTTCACACAATCCATTGGAGTAGAATAGTTTAGGAAGCCATTAAAGTTGTATATTTTTCTCCTCAAAACAGGATAGTTTCAGGTTCTAGATGCTTTATGTTGCATGACTCACAATAAATCCCGCTAGGAATTGCATAAGCCAAGCTCTGTACTCTTGCGCTATCCCTTTCCTACTCGCATTATATTCAATCTGTATTCTGAGCTACCTTTGTCCCAATATCTACTTCTGTTGATGCTAGCATTACACGCTTTTCTGGATTCACGTGAACACGAAGGAACGAGGAGATCACACTGAGGGGACAAGATCACACACACCATTGGATTCGCCACTATTCTGCAAAATCCAGGTTCTAGCTTTCAAAGTTCTAAAGTTAGAAATATATCAAATAGAGTAGATAATCACTTCTTTTTAGTTAAGTTTACTTTCGATATTTCCAGGGAAGCTGTGGGGATTGATAGTTTCTGAGAAACTATGATTCATTCCTCACTTCTGAGGTAGGATCGAGAGTCTGGCAAATAGATTAAGCAAGTTATTTCATTATTTAGAATAGATCTACAAATTGCACAGACAAATAACTACACTCGGTTATTTTGTTTGTTTTAAGTTTTATCTTAGTTGTCAAATTCTAGATACGTTTAAATAGCTGCTTTCTTAAATTCTTAAGGTTTCTCAGAAAATACAAAAATAGAAATTATATTTATGTTCTAGATTTATTCCACGTAGTTAAAAATTTGCTTTGTTGCAGTTAGATTTACATTATTGTTTTGTATGACAATCACAGGACCTAGGGATCCCAGGGAATACGTATTTGAGCCAATTGTGCCTCAACCCAATCTCGTCACGGCAATAGTTGACATAGACCAGAACCTTAGAATACAAATCTTCCAAACAACAACAGATTTACTACAGATCAGCTCTCAGTTGAGGGGATTAAATATAGAAGACGACCAAGCATACACGTTTTGGTCAAATCAACCGAACTACAGATTACCCTAGGCAAACATTCATATGACTATAGAAGGGTTCGAAAGAGAACATACATTTGGTTGTGATCCTTTGGTCCCACAGCCAGATACAGGAGACACTCTTCTAGATATATATACCAGCCTAAGAATCCAGGTTGCAAGAACGCCTGTGAGGTACTTTGAGAAGATCGCGCAGTTATTGATCCTAAATATAGAAGCTGAGAAAGCATATGATTATTGGATACTAGGGATTAGAGACTGATTCCGCACATGACCATAGTAGGTCCATAACAACCACGAATCTACGGTTATGACCCACAAATTCCACAGCCCAACGAGTCCATAGGTGAATCAGACATAGATGCTGGCCTACATACATTAGTATTCAGATCTACTCCACTTCCACCTATCATCATCAAATAGTTATCCTTGCTAGATACAACATCTAACAAAGCTAAGGAGTTCTAGACTAGGCCAGAGAATCACCCATAGAGTTAATTATATCTACCATCCGCCCTATGACCTTATCTAGAAATATACACAAAACTATCCCAGGTCATTTTCCGTGTATTCCACAACCCATAGACCGAATCACACCAGAGATCGATATTGATTGGAGCCTTCGAGCAGTCATCCTTTCTGATCAATCTATCACACCAGTTCAGGTTAGGAGGGCCTTCTTTGCCTTAGATTTGTAATTTCCACTAGTGCGCGTCAAAGACATCAGATTGCCTAATTAGCTTGTCTGCATCCCACAAATATTCAATCCCCACCGGCTGTCTCGGCATGACCTCGGGAGGTCTGGTGTGAGGAAAAGTTACTTGTAGATTCCCATGCTTGCTTGTCACTTTTCCATCATACAGTGCCTTCTGCCTGCACTCTTATACTTAACCAACTTGCACCTGCTTTTATATTTGACATTTGTTAACCCCTAGCCATGTGGAGGGCTGGCACAAGTTTTATTCTCTACCTTGGGCTTCCATCTTGAAATTACACCAAGATGACGTGGTTTCTTCTGCTTGTTTGGACTTTTCTATGACCAACTCTATCCTTTTTTCGGGCCTTAGACACGTGGAAGCTCTGTGCTCATTTGAGTCTACTTTTTGAGTTTAATCTTTGGAGATTCGCTAATGAGGCACGTGGAGGCTTCCTCTGATTCTCCCATACTTAGCCAATTTTGGGCTCGCTTTGCCGAAAATCATTCGTAGAGCCCAAATACTTTGATTTTTTTTCCATTTCTTTTCCTTTAAGCATCTGGTATTCTTTGACACTATTTTCCTCCTTCCCCAACCCTGCTACTCTATTGTATATCTTGCCTGTGACTTATCTATTGGATTTGAAGCGTTGGTTCGTTCGACGGAACCGTTTCTTGAATTTCTTCCTACAAAGGGTCGTGTTTGATCAATTTTGTTAGGGACAGAATTCAGATAAAAATTCCTTTATGTGTCTATGATTGATTTTAAAGAGTAAAAAATTGACACACCATTACACCATGACCTCATTCTGCTTCTTTTCCATATTAGTAATCCTTGCATACCTCCCCATCCCCAATCCATTAGCTCATATGATGAAATCCTAGCCAATTGAATGAAAAACCTTAAGATTAAGAAACGTGTGGTGGGAAATATAAAAGGTGTGGTGGTCGAGGTTGTGTCTAACCTGAAAAACTAGACTGAATATTCTAATGGAAAGATAATCAGAGAAGAAAATCTCAGTGATATCAATAAGGAAGTTCATACTTCCAATATTGAGGCCTCCATTGATACCTTTCTTAGGGTCACCAAGGACTTGATATAAGAAATGCAAGAATGCCAAAATAAATTGACTACATCGGATAAGAGAATTAATGGGTTAGAGGTTCAACTTATTATGCAATAACAGAGGTTGTCTATCATCCAAGATCAGATTTCTAGACTTGACTCCCCCAAGATGAGTATCCACCTGATCCTTGGCATCTCAAATGAGAAGGATGCTATGGGTTACAAGGAGGATAATCGCCAGAATATTTCTTAGACTATGGATGTACAAAACCTTGGGTTCAGTTCAAGAACTAGAAGTCAAAAGAAAAGGAAATGTTATCTGACTTTAGGCTGATTGTTTCTTTGGTCAATTTTTTCCTGGTGCCCTTGTTGTTTTGGGATTTTCTCTAGTTTGTTATTAAAAAATTATCTATCAAACGTGTTTTGTGCCTTGTCTCTCTTTGGGTTGTTATTTTGGCCAAGTTTTTTTGTTCTTTTATGGCCTTGGATCCTTGGAGGGCATTTTTTCTTCCCTAGCTTCTTTAGTTTTTGTATGTACTATGGGTTTTTAGGTCCCCTCAAAACCAATTTATTTACCTAATAAAAAAATATGTTGGTGCTTATATCCCACTCTCTTAGCTGATTTATACTAGGAAAAATAAATTCTCTAACATGGTCATCACAGTCATCACCAATCAATTTATTCAAAGAAAATGTAGTCTACTGGTCATTTCCTATAGAGGATGGATAGGATTGGGGTTGAAGTTGTTAGAAGCAAAATGTACTGAGAGGGGGGTGAATCATTCCTATAAATTTATTTCTTCATTTACCATTAAATTCATCATGTAACATCATTTATCCATTCACACACATTCAACCATAACATAATAAATGTGCACAATATCAACAAAGAACTACAACACATACAAGAGAGCTCATAGACATAAGATTTAAGTGGGATACTATCATAGAGAATAAACCCCACTGAAACATAAAAATTATATTTTCATGCTTAAAATTTAGTGAGGAACCAACCCCACAAGGAGCACCAACCAATTGTTTAGTAGAACACCAACTCTAAGAGGAACACCATCCCCTAATTTAGTGAAGAACCCACTCCACATAGAGGCTAAAACCCCCTAAAGATGACCAAGAACAAACTCAGCCACCTGTAGAAGTTTTATCTTTGATAATTATGCTACCACAACTGGTGGAGATCACTAATTCATCTCACAAACCCTAGCTCACACACTAGGTCTTCAAACTCTCAAATTCTTTTTCTTTCTTCACTTTTCTTTGATCTATATTCTTTCTCTCATGATTCCATTCCTTCCTTAATATATCATTCTATTCTTCAATCTTTAAAACATTCTCACATACCTTCAAAATATCTCTCTTTAGGTCACACACTTTCCCATCCAAAAGCACTAGTTCAAAAATGAACCAAACAATCACTTAAATATGATTTTCTTTCTTCCAAACCAAAAGAGGTCAGTTCCTCATGATAATTTAGACCCAAAAAAAATATATAACATTCATAAATTTGAATTAAAACAATCACATATGACCCATATAGGTTTGCCTAGCCAAAAATCTCATTATATGTGCTAAAAATGGCTCAAAACCCCATGGGCACAATCTTAAAATTTCCCTAACATGAGTACCATACTTTTTCATGACCCATGAACCCTGATACATGATTAAAATATAATTAAAAATTCATACATGGTCACAATTAATATAAACCAATCAAATTATTCCATTTATTGGGCCCAGTTTCCTTTACAAACTTCAAAACTGTTGTTTCTTGCACCCTTTAGCACCCTTGAAAATTTATCTAATCACCAAATCACTAATACTAAAATAAATATTTCCATGTGACCACTCAAAATAAATGTAAGAACCTGTAGAGAACTTATAAGCATATTATAAGTTATGAAACATCTTTCACTTCAAACCACAGAAATATTTCCCTTCGCCAAATCAATCAACCAAAACATTTGTTTCCAAATGTTAGCTCATAAAAACATTTATACATGAATTAAGGTCCTCCAAATGGATTTATTGAATGAAAAAATCATCCCTTTTAACTTTCCATGGAATAGGTAGCATCACCTAATCCTTCTCATTCTTCAAATAACATAAAACTTGCACAAAACACAGATGTTGTCTTGAACTGCCAAAAATATTATTGCTAAAAGAATGACCTGTAAACACTATCATATGATCTCATCATGAGGAAAGAAATATCTCACTAGAAATATATCTTAATATAACTTTCCAACACAACTTGAATCATCTTAGGAATCCACATGTAGCTCAAGTTTTGGCCAAAACATTGGACCCTGTTATTTGAGACCCCAAAACTGCCCTTTGACTAGTCAACCTATTTGAGTCTCAAAACATCATGAACCTGCAAGAAAATTTCTTGAAACTTTAATTTACATCAATAAAAACTCACATATACTCACATACATCACATAATTCCAATTTAGTTCATTCTTCATTTGGAAATTTTTTCCTCAAACTAAAACTCTTCATAAACTGGCATTTTTCAAGTGGAGCCCACACATGGTAACATACTTAAACACACCTTTCTAGAAATCCTAAGGAGTCTTCTACAACATAAAAATGTCATTTTTTCACTTGCAATCAAAATGGATCAGTATACTTCACCTTTTGCAAACTTCTCCTAAGGGACTACACTGACGTAATTTCTTGGACTCCGTGGCACCTATAGACGTCTCATCAAATCTGAAACCTCCATGCTGGGGACCTCTACGAAATCCTATCACGGTTTTATCCATCTCCATTCGGTTCTATCATTGTCCTATTGTTTGCAAACACACAAAATACTGCAATCTGAGTCAGTGTAAGGTTGTCCATTGCCAATCACCTAAATAATATAGGTGGTACATATAATATAGGTGGTGAAATGAGAATTTTTGTTTTTTGTTCCTTTCTAATATTTAATTTCTCTTAGCTTCACTTGGCTTCAAGAATAAGAAATTATCTACTGACAGTACCCCACGTGAAGGTGGAAGATTTTTTGGTACCACTAACCTACATAAACATGTTAGTAAGAAATTAAATAGAATTTTAAATCATATAGAATTTAAACAAAATCATTTAAGTAAATATTAAAATTAAATTCATGAAGAACATACCTTTGCAAATTCAATCCAATGAACCACAAGGATCAACTCTACTCTTGAAAGTAGCAAGAATTGCTTCATGATCTAATTCATGAACCTTCTAAAAATCCTTGTTTAATGGCCGACCTCGATATTTGATCAATTTAATATTTGTTGCAAGGACCAAATGTGAATAGTGAAGTATCTTTTGATGTACTTCATAGTCTTCAAACAACCAAATGTTTGATTTTTTGATAGGATATCGTCGAAGCCAAGTTCTAGTGACTATCACTGACCCAATGGGATACTCAAGGTCTTCACCATCAATGACTGTGGAAGTAAAAAAAAAATTCCCCTCTACACAACGAGACAAGAAGTAGTTTGTTCCCTCTTTGTTAAATTCTATCACAATAACTATAAAAACGTGCCCTATATCACAAAGTAAAATTGTTCAGTCAAATTTAAAATACATTAAGATTTGACCATTTAATAATTTATAAATCTAAAACATGGCATGTACATATATGTATGTACCTTGTTGCACTAAATCAGAGACTTGGTCAAATTCAAGTAATGTTGTCATTTGATCTGAAGACCCTGCAAGTTGTAATGCTCGTGGAACTTGATGTGTGTCAAGTGGAATTAGAGGTCTACAAGCCCATTCATCCACCCACTATTGTGACTCACATTCATTCCATGTAAAATCAATGCATGATATACAAAAACATGCCATGCACCTAGTATAAATAGTCCAAGCATTTGCATCTGAACTACGAAATGAGTGCATATCATTTGATCCTACAACTGTCATACAATCTTCAAAGTTTTCTAGATGTTGTTCCTATATCAACCAAAAATATCTACGAACCGTTGATCTCTCTTGAGATTCATGGCCCATATTCTTGACACACCAATCAACAATATTTTTTGCATCTGTAAATTTAGCACCATCCTTGAACTTTAACTCTTCTCTTGCAAGTTCTCTTTTCAAACATGCTCCTACACCATCATGCTTTCCTTTTCCATGCCTTGCCCCAGTAAAACTCCAAATATGTTATACATTTGTTTCTTTATGCATCCTTCTTAGCCAATAAAACATCTGCGCATTCTTGAATTGTGATGTGCAGCTGTCTGACCAAATGTAATGTTGATCGAAACTAAGGTTTCTCTCATTCAAGTTCGCATAAAACTCCTAGAAAAACCCTTATACATATTCTGTAGAATGTGTCTAATCATCACTGATGTATAAATGATACTCTTTTAATATTTTTTTATTTTTCTCAGTGCTTTCTGGAGAGTGCATGAATGTTATATGCACGAAAATAGAAACTTACACTGAGTTATAATATTGAGACTGAACCTCCATTTGTGGTTGCAATGTGTAATTCTATGTGAAGTCAACTATTGAAATAATAGTACCAAGTGGTAATGTTTCCTTGCTTAACTTGAATTTTTCATCCAACCATCGAGCTTTATGTGTGTGCCTTGCATACTCATAAAAAAATTCTCTCTGAATTTGACCATATATTCTGATACAGGTAATTGTTTTGTAACAAGCTCACACCTCTTAGATTCTTTTCCATATTTTAATTGATATGCCACCAATTTATAT
The DNA here is from genome assembly GCA_019776745.2 of Taxus chinensis. NCBI lineage: Eukaryota > Viridiplantae > Streptophyta > Pinopsida > Cupressales > Taxaceae > Taxus > Taxus chinensis. Next base: position 541,644,965 of record CM034154.1, on the reverse strand, counting down.
TTGGTGAAACCAACCAATTATTTTCCTATTGAATTTGTACTCTCCTCATGGATACAACTTTCCAGATTTGGCAAGCCACCACATACATTACATGTTCCATCCAAACATGCTTTGTTATAAAAAAAATTGTCTAGTTGATTTTTCACAAAATATTGTCAGAATAAATTTCCTTGAATATTTTAGTGGGACATTTAATCCACACTCCTACAACATGATGTCAGTATACAAAACATGACGTATTTGACAAAAAACATCATAATGCATTCAAAATTCAACATGATGCCTGCAACAAGTGGTACGTGAGTGATTGATTTTCACATAAAAGGGTTTAGTCATTTTAAATAATCTTTGGCTAATGTTAATTTGTGGATTTTCATTCTTAAAATTAGAGAAAAATTGTGTTTGAGTCATATCTAAGAAATGTTTTGCACACGATTCATGATTATGAGAACCTATTCTTCTTTTTATTGTATCTCTTCTATTCGGTGACACCCTTGTGTTCTCATTCCAAAATTTTACAATTAATTATTTTAGAATATCATATGTATTCTTGTCTTTTCATGGAATTCTGCTAGAGAAATCACAATAGTCAGTGTTATTGATTGACTCAATAAGTTTACATATCTTTATTACTTTCATTAGTATTTTTCTTATTAGCTTCAAAGCACTACTTGTTTTTCTAATCAAACATTTATTAACAGTTTTATCACTTACTATACAATTAGTAAGTGCATGTCGTGTAACATTACTATCTTTGGTGAGTCTTTTGCTACCTACAGTTTGGTATGCTTTATGTATATTTTCAACAATTGACACATTTTGATCAACAACATTAGATGTTCTTAACCCCAGGGTCTTCATTATAGGTCTCATCTTAATTAATTTCATCAATGTAACAAATAATTGACATCTTTGTGTGTCATTTAAATTCTCAAAGTAATTATCCCAAATTCCACTAGCTTTTCTTCTCGCATTTCTTTCAAATATTTTGTTAGGCATTGGTTTTATAATGTTTTCATCAATTTCAATTAAGTGAATTGGTTTTCTTCACAAAATAGAAGGAGGTACTCTTAGAGGTGAAGATTCATTTACAATGTTACTTTCTTCATTCATTTTTTTCATACAAATTTCAGGGTTAACATTTAGATTCTCAGGTAAGGGTTCAAAAATTGGATTCATATCAATTTCTTCATCCACACCAACATTGTCATTCAATTCAATATCATTATTCATTACAAAATCATTAGTCATTACAAAATCATTATTCTCTACATTTTCATTATGTATTTCATCCCCATATTCTAATACATTAGCTACATTTGATATAGCAGATGTACCTTGCCCTGCATGAAGTTTTTGCATTCTCTTTAATTTCTTTATTCATCATCTCTTCTAATTTCTCTAGTGTCTTGTTCTTGACTTTCCTCTTGTCCTTAGCTTGAATTTTATCACCCATGATTAGAAAAAATCAACTAGTGCCCGGTGGGGGACAAAATGAACTACTAAAAAATTATGCAAGAATGTACAAAAAATTGTAGACCAAACAGAATGTATGCAGAATTCCTGTGAAAGAGATGAAAGGGACATTGGGCGGCCACAATATATAAACAAATAATAACACGTTATGTTTCATATGTGTTATGTTTTTAACCTTTTCCAACACATGTCTCAAGGATTGGGATCTAGTTTGGATCCCCAAGCTTGAGGCATGGACCTACACAAACATAGCAAACCGTGTGTTTTTGCAGAAAAACACAAAAATCCAACTTTCGTCACTGATAAATCAACATCAAATGATCAATTTGTTTAAGAAAATTTATACCATGACGTAAAGCAAAGTTTCTTCTTTGTATAAATATTATTTTTCAATTTTTCTAACAAATACAAGGTTTTCATTTTATTTATTTTCTTAACTATGCCTTTTTATAGCTATTTTTTGAAGTTTAAACATGTCTATCTTTTTTCGTGTATCTTTTTTTGACTCATCAAAATTGAATAAAAGTTTTTTAGGCATAATTCTATACATATTCAAAAAAAATCTAATTTTTGATATATTTTTAGGCAGTTAGGAGGGCCACAGTCGAAGCTCCATTATTTTTCAAAACATAAAATTTTTGTATTAGAAAAATCATAGATAAAAAACTATTCACTAAAATAATATAAAATAAATTCTAACACAAACTATATGCTCCTAGCTATCTTTCTACCAAAGGGTTTTCAAAAATACTAAATGGTGCTCAAAAAATGGTGGGGGCAAGAAAGTCACTCAATTATGTTTTTTAACAAAAACAAGAGCACATGTTGGAATTTTAATTGTTTGACCCACTTAAAATTATTTGTTTTTAATAAAATTTAAAATTTAGTAGCTTAGAAACTAGACTCAAAATGTCTACAGTTCATATTTCTACAACATCTTCCAATTTTGAGTGTAACTATTTTGAAAAACTCGTACAAGTTGAAGTTTTTTTAATTTTTTAGAAAAATGCATCCATTTAAGACCCCCTTTTGGCCCCCCAACTTAGTGCACTTACCCCACAACATTACATTAAATTTTATATCATCCCTGTAATTAATAGAGTGAATACGCCTTGTCTCTTCAAGATTAACATAGATCTTTGTAAAAAATGATGGTCATATTATAGATTTTTAAGTTGGAAGAGACGATAAAGTAAGTATTTTACAATTAAAAATACGAAAATGTGTAAATGACCATGAAATTTAATCCTTGGAGTGAGAGGTTTTGGTGGAGGTAAAACCCAAAAAAACTATCAATAAAAAAATAATTCCATTTCCATGGATTCTTTAATCCAATGGCTCAAATATCGGCTTGGCATCAGCCATGGATTTCTCTCTACATCGATAAAATCCAATGACTAGAAAAAGGAGTGTATAAGAAGGATAATTACATCATCCATATTTGAAGTTTCATGTAATGCCCCATTCATCATTGCAATGTTATTCTGTGACGACCGTGCTTCTAAGGGCTAAACGCCGTTGTGTTTACTTTGAAACGTTGGTGTCTTTGTCTTGTTGTGTTTGCCTGCTTGCATCGGTGTCGATGGTTTTGGTTGTTGGCCCCGTAACGTCCCTCGCGATTTATCCTATTAAAGGAAGACCTTGTTCTTGCTATATTGAACCTCCTGTTGATTGTTGTTTATTGCCTACCAGATATTTTTTCCGTAGTATTGATCACTCTCGTGCTCGACCCCTCGATTAAATTATTATTATTATTATTATTATTATTATTATTTGTTGTCACTATCGTGTTAGGTCCTAAACGATTTTATTTTTTTATTTTTTTTTTCAACCCCGTTTAGGTGTCGCGATGTTTTAAAACATAATAATAATGAATAGTAAAGGAACGGGTATCAGTTATATTCTTATATGCATATAGATGATAAAATTACATTTTTTTGAATTAATTAAGCCTTTTCAGGTTGTGCGCACGCCTTATTGCGAGTTATTGTTTATTTGATGGTTCTCGTCCACCAGCTAGTAAATTGCTATCATCAACACTTGGCATGGAGACATGGATTGCTTTAAAAGATGTTTTGTTTGAGTAAATGTATTTGTATATTGTCAGATAAATAGCTTGACCAATAGGATTGCACACCTTCAATTACTAAGAATTTTTATTAACCAAAATATGTGAGTTTTGTCGGTCCCTTGGACTTCACAGCTGTTTACTTCCATCAAGTTGTCGAACTAACGGAATTTTTAACATGAATTGTGATTATTTAATTTATTTCATTTTGAGGTTATGTAGTTTTGGTTAGCAAAGGTGTATGGGGTTGTAAGCTATAGTGTAGGTTCTTTTGTCAAGCAATTTATTTATTTATTTTATTTTATTTTTTTGTATAGTTCTCACTCTTGCTCATACGCCTTGGAGACCCCTTGTTTTGTTCCATGTTTTAAAAAATTTATGCCATGCTTGGCGTGGAGGAATTCCTTGTCCTTGTCCTTTCTTTTGTTTCCCTCCTTGTTGTTAATGAATGACAAGTTGGTGGAGAAAGTGGGACATTATTATTGGGCCGCCTGTTTTCTTCCCTAGTCGGCTGTAATTAAATGATGAATTGACATTTGCTGGATTGGAGCACCTTTCTCCTCCATGCTAGCCGCTTACCCTACAAATGGAATTTATTATTATATCTTCCATGTTTTTATTTTGTCTTTTACCTGCACTGCATTGTTGTTGGTCGCGTGAGATTGGAAGGGGGAGGTTTTTGTTGAGTTTTGTTCCTGATTGGTGTGTAAGCTCTGGTTGGGCACAGTCCCTAGTGTTTTGGGACAGCCTCCTGTATTCTGGCTGTGCCTTCTTGGGTAGTCTACGTGTGGAATGGTGGAAAGGTGTTAGAAAAGTTTGTCTCCTTTTTGTTGCGCGCCTATTCCTTGTTCCTTTGTTTTATTCACTTTCTCTTGGCCACGTTGAGACCTGCTCATGCCTGGAGCTGGGGGGCATTTGGAAAACATGGAGGGAGGTTTTTTGAATGCGCAGGACCTTGGGACACCTTCCCTGCTGGCCACGTGGAGTTATTATGTTTCCTAGTCTGATGTTTGATCTAAGTAACAACTGGCATATGTTTGTTTTGTTTTGTTTTTTTTAGAAAAGCATTGTATATTCCTGACTCTTTGCAAAGATAGCACAAACTTTTGGATAGTAAATAAAGACCTACTATTTACCATGTATTCACACCAAACTGCACCCTTATTTTCTGTTAAAATACATTGAAACAATTGGTGGGAGGTCTCCACAATTTCCAGCTCAAATTTTCAGAGTGTATAATGATGGGGTTCATGGAACGTGAAAACAATAGCCCCAAGGAGGAATAAAATGGTGTAAAGAAGAGGAGCATTGTGGAGATTTACGAGAGCTACAAGTCTGTTACTGTGTCCAATGGTGGTGAGAAACAGGGGAGGAGGAGGAAGATTTATGAACATATTGTTTGTAAGAGACGCGGAGAAGGGTATGGAGAGGAGAGGCTCCTCCTACTCTGTGATGGGTGCGATAATGGTTATCATATGTTTTGTGTCTGCCTCATTCTGGTCAAGATTCCTAAAGGGAAATGGTTTTGCCCATCTTGCTCCAGGAAGGATGGCATTAGAGATCATAAGAAGAGGTTTCCAGTGGATTTTGGGTTTGAGAGGAATGTTGGCACCTCCAATGCTTCAGACGAAGATTTAACCCGAGGGTTATTGTTGCTAGATCTTAGGGAGTTTGGATGCCTCGTCAAAGCTAGAGGAGAAGGCAAGATATTTCTACACTTTTCTACTATTGCTATAGTTATTTTTATCATGAAATCGAACCACCATTTCGTTGAATTGGTTGTCTTTTGAACTTCTTTTCAGTAGGCCTCTCCTTTCTACTTGTTTTCTTCTTGTTTTACCTGTTACTGTACGTCGGAAAAGCGATAGGCGAGCGTGAGAATCAACAAGTGACTCTTCCACGTACCTGACCTCCCAAGGTCATGCCGAGACAGCCGGTGGGGGTAGAATATGCGTGGGATGCAGACAAACTAGTTAGGCAGTCTAATGTCTTCGACACGCACTAGTGGAATTTGCGAATCTAAGGCAAAGAAGGCCCTTCTAACTTGGACTGGTGTGATAGATCGATCAGCGAGGATGACTGCTCGAAGGCTCCAATCAATATCGAGCTCTGGCGTGATTCGATCTATGGGTTACGGAATACGTGGAAAATGACCTGGGATTGTTTCGTGTATGTCTCCTGATAAGGTCATATGGTGGATGATGAATACAATTGACTCTAAGGACGATTTTCTGGCCTAGTCAAGAATTCCCTAGTTTCGTTAGCCACTATATCTAGTAAGGACAGTTGTTCGATGATGATAGGTGGAAGTGGAGTGGACTGAAATACTAGTGTGTGTAGGCCAGTGTCTATATCTAACTGACTTGTGGATTCATTGGGTTATGGGATCTGTGGATCACAACCATAGACTCTTGGTTGTTGCGGTCCTGTTATGGTCATACGCGAGATCAAGTTCTAATCCCTAGTATCCGGTAATCGTAGGCCTTTTCAACTTCTACGTTTAGAACCAACAGTTGTGCGATCTTCTCAAAATACCTTACAGGCGTTCTCACAATCTAGATTCTTAAGCTGGTATCTATATCTACGAGGGTGTCTCCAGCGTCTGGCTGTGGAACTAAAGGATCACACCTGAATGTTTGTTCTCTTTCGAGCCCTTCTACAGTCATGTGGATATTTTCTAGGGTAATCTGTAGTTTGGCTGACTTGACCAAAACGCATGTGCTTGGTCGTCTTCTATGTTTAATCCTCTTAACTGTGAACTGATCAGTTGTAAATCTGTGGTTGTTTGGAATACTTGTATCCTGAGATTTTGGTCTAGGTCAACTATCGCTGTGACGAGGTTTGGTTGAGGCACGATTGGCTCAAATATATATTCCCTGGGCTCTTGAGGTCCCGTGATTGTCATACGAAACAAAATGTAAATCTAACTGTAATGAAACAAATTCTAACTACGTGAAATAAATCTAACTGCATATAAATTTTATTCTTCTATGAAATATTCTAACAATTCTAAGAAAAACAAACTATTTTAAGCGTATCTAGAAATAATAACTAAACAATAATTTAAAACAGATAAGATAACCGAGTGTGGTTATTTTCCTGTGCGATTTGTAGAATTATTCTAAATAAAATAGCTTGTCTAATCTACCTGCAAGATTCTCGATCCTACCTCAGAAGTGAGGAGTGAATCATAGTTTCTCAGAAACTATCAATCCCCACAGCTTCCCTGGCAATATCGAGAATAGAATGAAATGAAATAAAGCGATTAAATACTCTATTTTGATATGATTCTGACTAGAACTTTGAAATTTAAAACCTGGATTCCGCATAATAGTGGCGAATCCGATGGTGTATGTGTGATCTCGTCCCCTCAGTATGATCTTCTCGTTCTTTTGTGTTCACTTGGATCCAGAAAAGCGTGTAATGCTAGCACCGATAGGAGTAGATTTTGGGACAAGGACAACTCAGAATACAGACCGAGAATGCGAGTAGGAGAGGGATAGCGCAAGAGTACAGAGCTTGGCTTTTGCGATTCCTAGCAGGATTTTACTGCGAGTCATGCAACATGGAGTGACCAGAACCTGCAACTATCCTATACGAAGAGCAAAACCTGCAACTTTAATGGCTTCCCAAGCTATTCTATTCCAAAGTAAAGACACTGCTTGCACAAGTTGGATATGTGGCTTACCAACAGCTGAATAATACTAACCAGGTATATAATGAATTGAACTAAGAACTCTAAGTCACAATAAAACAAATCTACAGCAAAGAGGAATTCAGAGGTAAACTTCTAACCGGATTGGATGGAGCAACAGCACTGCCTGCACAAGATGGGTCTGTGGCTTACCAACAGCTGAGCAATGCTAACCAAGTACGAAATAAACTATGCTATCAGTCCTAAGCAAGCTAACCAAAACACTAAAAATCAGAAGATTCTAACAAGAAAAAATGGTGACCAAAGCTCCAGCTCAAACTCTTCATCAAAACTCAGACCATTTGCATGTACACAAACCATGCATTTATTAGAATTCCAACTCTCAAAAACCAAAACCAAATTGAACTCCTAAACAATAAACAAAGAAAAAACACTGTTCCAGGGGACCAAAAACATTAATGCATGCTCAAGTCGGCAAAGAAAAGCTGGTGAAACGTGATATTTCACACGAGTCGCGTCAAAAGAGCATTCTGGAAAACGCGCACAGGACCGCTGCTCTGAGCAGGGCGGCGGTTACAGGACCGCCGCCCTGTTCAAGGCGGCGGTTACGAGACCGCCGCCCTGTAGGGCGGCAGTTTCATCACTGAAGGCTAAGAGGCCAAGGAAAGAGGGAAAAAAGGGGAAAACAAATGGCGCGGGGGCTAAGCGGGGCATGCGGGATGTTAATGCATACTCCGAAGGCTTTTCCAAATCCCGAACACCTTGCGAGGAGACCTGTATCATCATCGGGGCATTTATTACACCGTTCCGCAGTACAGTACCTTATAATTTTGGGTACGTACATATTGCCCCCTCAGAGAAGCGTTTTAGCCATGAAGAGGTGTAAAATGGTGGGTCCGTGTATGGCAGTCCTGAAATGGGGAGTTAGAAGTTATACCTTACACGTCCGTGTGTTGAAATGACGCCCTTCCAAAATTCCCGCTACCTGCAAAATGAAAAGAGAACTCAAGTGCAGATAGATACAATAATTTGGAAAACAAACACTAAAATAACAGGGAAAGAGAGCGTACCATTTGTGCGGGGATAGAAACTTATCTCCAACAGCGCTCCAAACCTGCGAAAAAGCCACTTTAAAACGAAACAGAACAATATATATATGAAAGTGGGCCCATTTTCCTATTCATTTGCGCGAGTCGATTCAATTGATTTTGAGCTCTGTGACCCACGGTGACGGTTTCTTGCGTGAATAGAGTCAAAACGTCTGGACCGAGATAGCGACCATGCCCCCACGTGTGGAACGCCACCCTGCGAGATCACAGGTCGGTTTTCTTTAATTTTGCATTTTTCCCCCTTCAAATTTGAAATGGAAAATTCTTTGTAATGGGGGGGTTATTTTTGAAAATGTTAGGTTCAAAAGGTCCACCTAGGGGGGGCGCCTACTGGTTAGGCTTTTTTTTTAGCCAAAATGGTCAATTTTTGCATTTTTGGGGCTTTTTAGGTTTAAAAACCCGCACAGGTTTTCAGACCGCGACCGCCGCCCTGGCCAGGGCGGCGGTTACACGACCGCCACCCTGTTCAAGGCGGCAGTTACAAAACCGCCCCTCTGCTCAGGGCGGCGGTTTTGCACAGAAAGCAAAAGGGACTTGCTTTTGAGTTTGTTCTTGTATTTTTATCATTTCTATATGTTTTTACGACTCTCTCGGCATTGATTAGATACTAACTTGCTCTGTTTTATGTGTTTTTGGGTGTATGCAGGCGAGAGAGGAGTACATCAGATGGAGTCGAGAGAGGGAGTGTGATTGGTTGCCCGGGGTATTGGATGCCCTCTCACCAGATGAGGGGGACACATTGCAGAGGGCCGGCATACTGCATATATCGCGCGTGCCTCATGTCGCACCATCTAGTCACATCCTTTGTGACTTGTTTTCTTATTGGGATGCAGATCGGAACACTTTCTGACTGCCAGGGGTCCGCGGTGAGTGGACGATTACTTTGGAGGATGTTTACCGTATCCTGGGGGTCCCGATCATCAGGAGGAGACTCACACTGGAGACAGTAGGCTCCCGAGCACAGATTGCACAGTGGGCAGGTTACATGGGGGATGCAGCCATCTCCACGGGGCCGAAGAAGGGAGTGAGAGTTAGATCCATTCCTTCTTTTCCCATCCCCGTATTTCGATAGGCTATCATGGGGATCCTTGCCTCAAGGTTGATCGGGGACAAGGGAGGGGATACTTTACTATACTGCTGGGCCCCCATCATTACACAGATAGAGGGGAATGGCCGGATATATGCCTGGGGCGCAGATATTCTGGGGACCACCTACCATGACTTATACATGGTGGTCCGTTTGCAGGGACAGTCATTGAGCCACCCGACTCTGGTCATGAGTTGGGTGTACAAGCATTTTATTCCTTATGGCAGAGGGGTAGAGGTGGCAGACCCAGGGGCTGCGAGGGCAGCTAGATGGTCAGATATGTCAGTGCTTAGAGCACCTCACCAGCCATTTGCCTCCCTTACCACAGCAGATATGGAGGCGACGCCGTACCGGCTTATGGCTGGCATATGGGGCGAGGAGACCCTTACATTGATCTCCTGTTCCACCACAGGGAAGCTTATCGACTGCATGGGACGGGTGAAGGTACACCCTTTTAGCAGAGTTCCTCAGCAGTTCGGCCTTCCATATGCGGGCATGCTTCCTCCAGTGGCACCGGTTTATAGATCAGTCCGCGAGGCTAGAGGGGGGCCTAGAGGCCGTGGTTGGACAGTGGTCACTCCTGGTATTCCTATTGTAGCTAGGGGGATTGTTCTGGCCAGAGGGAGAGCTGGTGCGCCTTGGGCACCTTTGCTTCAGATTTCTGCGGGTCCTACTCATAGCAGTGATGACCCTATAGATATCGACTTCGATTCTGAGGAGCTTACAGAGGGAGGGTTGGAGGAGCAGACAGATGATAGCGATCCTGAGTGGCATGACACTCAGGATATTTTTCAGGCAGAGAGGGCCGAGCAGAGTGCAGAGAGAGAGACTCTAGTTTCTGAGGAGCCACTCTCTCAGGGCTGTGGTGGAGAGGATGAGTCCGTTGCGGGATGTCATGTTGCCCTTACTACAGGAGCAGCCCCTCAGTCGGCAGCGGCATCTGCAGCGGGTGCTGGCCCTAGTGACCCATCTTGGAGGCCCGGTGACCCGAGTAAGTTATCCTCTCATCTTTTCAATGTTTGTTTAATTTAGGATTTTTAATTGCTATCTCTCCTTACGTTTTGATATTATATCTTTTAGTCTCTTGCCTAGCTTCTAATTCGTTTTTCTTCTTTGTTTTACAGAGACTGTTGACGAGTGGTGGGATCTAATCCGTAGGGTATGCACTGATTCTCTGATGATCCCTATGGATAAGACCCGTGCGGAGCTATCTGTAGATGTCAGGAAGCCTTCAGCAGCTGATAGGCATACTGACGTCTTCGCTCCTGTTTGACATGTGGCCAGGATGGTGTCGACTCTTCGTACAGACTTGGCAGGCTATAGGACAGCCGAGCGTCTTATGAGGAGCCATTCTCGTGGCGAGACCGCGGCTGCTCCTCGAGACCCTGAGCCCTCTGTGCATTCAGAGCGCCGGCGTAGCCGGAGTCCTAGGCGAGGGCGCGCACCCTCGGAGGGGTCGCGCAGGGGTTGAGAGGTGACTTGGCCCTTGTATATTTTGTATCATGGATTCTTTTGTATATCACGGGCTCTTTGAGCGTTTTGACCATGCCTAATGCATGATGGCATTGTATACAAACATTGATTATTTATATATATGCATTGATTTTAGATCAAAAGCTTGTCACTCACGTTTGTCCTCTCTATTTCCAACTGCTTTGTGTATACTACGATGTATGTTTTATATGCTTTCTATAATGTATGCAATGGAGAACAGATGATGCAAATGTTTGCTTTCTTTTTGTGTTTCATGATGCTGATACATGATATTGTAGATATACTGTGATCTTAAATCTTAGCTTCTGTCAACAATTTGGATGCCTCATGTTTGTTTTGGCAAAGTGATGAAAATAACCAGTATGATGAACAGATTAACTTGCCCCACTCCTAACTCCACGCAACTAGTAAGATGCGAGGGCTCATCACCAAGAGCCAAGAAGGGTGCACGTTAATGAAATATGGTGAAACGATAGTGATGAGAGACAGACGAAGCTTTGGTGGAACCAAATTGAAAACTACAAGCTTACTCCACCCGAATGACTTCATAGTTTTGGGTGCAACTTGCTTTGCGGTTTATCCAGACTTAGACCCGTAGATGGCCACATAGTAGACAAAATCTGGTTTTTAGGATTTATAACTCTCTTGGAATTTTGAACATCTGATTCATTCATTTTTGACTCAAAGTTTGAATAGTTTGTTTATGACCTTTTAACGTTTGCATTGTTTAGAGGACCCCCTACACCCTGCCCCATGCTACCTATAAGAAGCATGGGTTTATCGCCGTGGGAAAGGCATAGGCGAGTAACGTCATTTCCATCCTTTCCCAACCCTACGTCACTAGTAAGAGACGCAAGCTCATCACCGAAGGTTGGTAGGGCAAGGAAATGTGTAAAAATAAAATTTTCTGTTTAATCACTTTTTGACTTGTCTTTTTGAGTAAAATGTCAGTATATGCTTGTTTCCAAAGAGATGTGTAAATGGGATAGATGTGACACCATGAAGCTTCTAGAACATACCATAGGCAAGACACCAATCCTAAGAAGAAATCAAAGTGAGAACAAACTTGCAGATCTTGGTATGGTTACCGTTAAGACTTCGTCATGTTTGATTTTATTTGATAAAAGATTCTGAAGTGATTAATGATATCGCGAAAATGGAGAGATATGATTAAAAGGTTTTGTGCCAACAACATCATGAGTTTGTAATAAATTTCTTTGAGAATAGATTCCTTGATCACAATTTGTGTAAGAATAAGTGGACAAAATGATCTAAATCTATATGAAAATGCAATGCAGATAGTTATATAGGTAGTGCTAGCTGCTTATGCGTAGAAAAGCTTGAGGTGGAGGGAATTGACTGTTTCACCAAACTCCTCACCTTCTAGCGTGCATAAGAGGTATGCACCATTTCCGTAGTCCTTCGTGACTCGGTATGGGCCCAACCATTTGGGCCGGAATTTCCTTCCTTCACCGGTCTTCTTGTTGATCCGGCTGTCTAGTCTTAGAACTAGATCACCTTCGTATATATCGCGTTCATAAACCTTCTTGTTATACTGCCGGCACATTCGGTCAGCATAAGCTCTATGTCGATGTTCATCATCTAACCTAATTTCATCTAGGCTTTCTAATTGGGAAAGACGTGCTTCTCTGTAAGCGTCTTCATCCAGAATCCCTTGTAGTGAAATGCGGAGACTGGGTATTTCGACCTCAAGTGGGAGAACTGCTTCTGCCCCAAATACTAGCGAGAAAGGAGTTGCTACCGTTGGTGTCCTTATTGAGGTTCGGTGGGCCCACAAGGCCGGATATAACTTCAAATGCCAATCTCTCTTGTTTTCTTTCACCGTTTTAAGGAGAATGGCTTTCAGCGTTTTGTTTGTTGCTTCAGCCTACCCATTGGCTTGGGGATAATACAAGGAAGCCGTATGATGGCTTATTTTAAATTTGTTGCATAGTTCATGAACTTCTTCATTCTTGAAAGAAGTTCCATTATCTGAGATAATGATTTGTGGGATACCGTACTTGCAAATGATTTGATTTAAAATGAACTTAGCGATTACAAAACCAGGTACGGTAGTAAGAGGCATGGCCTCCACCCATTTGGTAAAATATTCAGTGGCCGTGATTATAAAATTGTGGCCATGTGTGGATGAGGGAGAGAATTTCCCTATTAAGTCTAGGCCCCATGTAGAAAAGGGCCATGGAGTACCGATTGGTTGCAGAGCTTGTGCTGGCATGTGGATCTCGTGGGAGAATTCCTGGCACTTATGACACATGCGTGCAAACTCTATCGCGTCATGTTCTAGAGTGGGCCATAAATAGCCCATTCGATGTATTTTTCGAGCAGTGGCATGGCCACCGAAGTGGCCTCCACATATACCACTGTGGGATTCATGGAGAATCCTCTTAGACTCTTCTATGTCGACACACCTTACGAGCATTCCATCGAATGCTTTTCGATAGAGCACCTGCTCTATAATGACATATTTGGCTATGATTATGCGTAATCGCCTTCTTTGTTGTGGTGTCACTGCATCCGGGTACGTATGGTCCATGATATAATTAATGATATCAGTGTACCAAGGGCACTCAGAAATAGCAGGTCGAGTTTCGATGTAATATACGCATTCATCTAGAAAATCTAAATCTACTAGATCACCTCCGTCTAATGGGTTGTCAGCTAACCAATTCGCAATGATTTGTTCTTTAACTGACTTCTGATTTACAAATGTTAATTCGAACTCTCCCATTAAGGTTATAAAATGTCCAGCCTTTTTGGATAAGGAACCTTGTGTGAGAAAAGTCCGTAAATGGTCCGTCTTTACCATGACCTTTGTTTCTTGATTCAACATGTAATGTCTTAGACGTTTGGTAGCAAAGACTATGGCAAGACATTCTCACTCTGCTTGTGTATAGCGTGTTTCATAGTCGAGCAGTGTTCAGCTAATGAAATAAATCGCACGTTCTCTCTTGTCATCGTCTTCTTGGGCCAACATACAGGCCAGCGAGACATTGGTAGCTCACGAATATAGGATTAACGGGTGATCCAACTTAGGTGGCATTAGCGTAGGTGGTGACAGCAAGAAACGTTTAACTGTGTTGAAAGCTTCGTTGCAGTCTTCGGTCCAATCAATGCTATAGTATTTCTTGAGTAAATTGTTGATTGGATGAATAGCGAAGCTTAAGTCTGGGATGAATCTCCGGATTGCACCTAGCTTCCCGAGAAATGATCTGATTCCAGATTCACTCGAAGGTGGGACCATTTCGAGGACAGCCCGAATTTTGGTTGGATCAACATCGATCCCTCGTGATGATATGATGTAACCTAGGAGCTTTCCTCCTGTTACACCAAAGACACATTTCTCTGGATTTAGTGTAACTCCACATTCTATTAAACGTGAAAGAGTGACGCGGAGTACTTCGAGATGGTCACAACACTTCTTGGCCTTAGCCAACAAGTCATCTACGTAGGATTCCACGATTTTATGAATTAAATCATGAAATATATAAGTCATAGCCCGCTGGTATGTAGCACCAGCGTTTTTGAGACCAAAAGGCATGACAGCATAGCAATAGGTTCCCCAAGGAGTTATGAACGTGGTTTTAGCTTGATCTTGCTCAGATATTCTGATTTGGTTGTATCCCGAGAATCCATCCATGAGAGACAAGAGTTCAAAACCAGCTGTTGCATCAACAATAACGTCTATGGATGGTAATGGGAAATCGTCTTTAGGACACGCTTTGTTGATGTCTCGGAAATCTATGCAAATGCGTATCTTTCTATTCTTCTTGAGAACGGGAACGATATTAGATACCCATTGGGAGTAGTCTACTGGCTTGATGAATCCTACCTGAAGGAGTTTTATTACCTCCTCTTTTACCATGAGAGCTACTTTGGGCTTCATGGGTCTTGATTTTTGTTTGATTGGCTTTGCATCCTATCTAGTGACGAGGTTGTGTACCGCAATGTGGGGTGCGACTCCCGTCATCTCCTTGTAATTAAATGCAAACACCTTCTGATGTTCTTTAAGAACCTGAGTATGTATTTCCACTTCTTCTAGTGTCAACGAAGAACCTAGTTTCAGTATTCTTGGTTCATCTTCTGTCCCAATGTTGACATCGATTGTTTCTTCGATTAAAGAGGCGTTACCCTCTTCGAACTCAGGTGGTGCTGGAGGTAAATCTAAATCATCCCCATTTTCTATTGCGTATATGTTAGGTTCCCTTTGTGACGGAAGATCCATTACGGGATTTCCGAAGTAGGAGGACGAATGTGGGATCAGGGATAAATCTAGCATGTGATAGGAGAGATGTAATGCTGCATAGGCATTTAAATAATCCAAAGTAGCCGCATCATTTCCAACAT
Source organism: Taxus chinensis (assembly GCA_019776745.2). Classification (NCBI taxonomy): domain Eukaryota; kingdom Viridiplantae; phylum Streptophyta; class Pinopsida; order Cupressales; family Taxaceae; genus Taxus; species Taxus chinensis. The sequence goes on along the minus strand of CM034154.1, from coordinate 541,629,711 downwards.
GGTCTAGGACGGTAGATTCGCTTCCGCTTAAAAGAGGATTTGTCATTGTTTTTATTAATGGTTCGTCACGAATGGATACTGTGAAGTGAGTATCTTCTAGCTCATTGCTTGGAGTAAAACATGATGCCGAGGTTGCTATTGAATCGGCGAGAAGATTTTTCTCTCGCGGGATCGCTTCAATGGATATGAAGTTAAACACCTTGCTTAAATCTAATACAACATTTTTGTAGAGTTGTAAATGTTCGGCTTTAGTTTCATATACTTCAGAAACTTGGTTTGTTACTAATTGTGAGTCTCCCAAGACTCTAATGTTATCAATACCAATCCTTCTGGCTAAGGTGAGGCCAAGAAGGAGGGCTTCGTACTCAGCGCCGTTGTTTGTGCATTCAAAGTTTAACTTAAATGAGAATGGGAGGACCTTCTCCTCGGGTGAAGTAAGAATTATACCTGCCCCCACTCCATAACGACATTTAGCTCCATCGAAATGGAGAGTCCAATACTTAGCCGGGAGTGTAGATGTTGGGGCATCTGCCGCGTTTACACACTCTACTTCTATCATACAGAGATCCTCTGCCGGTAAGGAACCAACACCTAGGGAAAATCCTATGCCTACTGAATCGAATGGTAAGAACATTGGTGAATCTTGTTCTATCAATTCAACGATTTTTACAGTAGTCCCTAATGATACTGTTTCTTTAGTTTTACTTTTAGGGGTTGGAGTTGTTTTGGCTATGCTGGCAGTTTCAAGATCCGTTGTAGGTATCAAATTTTCCTCTGGCTTTGGGTCAGAGGGTTTATTAAGTTGGTTTGTTGGCAGCTCAAATTCTGAGTGCACCCCTGGTCTTTTCTTTAAATCAGCTAGGTGCAAATCGAAAGGTTTTGGATCGCCTTTGGCTACAAATACCTTTCCCAGATGCAAGAATCTTACTTCTTGAAATAGCATGGAATGGATTGCCTTCATTCGATGTATCCAAGGTCGGCCGAGGATCATATTATAGTTAGTTTCCCGATCTATAATATAAAAATCAGCCAAGATGGTTTTGGGCCCTAAGGTGACTGGCAGTATTATAGTTCCTATCGAAGTGGCTTTAAGGCTATCATAGCCTCTCAAGGTATTTCGTGTAGTGGAACAGTTTGTTTCTCCATATCCAAGTTTTTGGAGGAAAGAGAAAGGGACTATGTTAACTGCAGCCCCATCGTCAACCATTGCCCGTTTTACATAGTTATTATAAACCCATACTTGTAAGTGCAAGGTTGGGTCACCTCGGCGTGCGATCTCAGCATCTGTCGGCATTTTACTTATTTCGAAAATGAATTCGACATCCTTGTCCGGCTGTCCCGAAGGGTGGATGTCAAAATCTACGTGAATTACTTGTGTTTCAGGAGGTGGAGTGATGTTAATTAGATGGCCTAGACCTAATGCTTCTAAAAGAGCAGCTCTGTGAGGGGGAGAGTTCTTTAGCAAGTCCAAAAATGAAATGTGTGAAAAGGTCTTTGTTAGGTCACTAATTAAATCATAAGCACCGATGGGTTTTTCAATTATTTGTTGACTCCTATCTGTCTCTGGCAGATGACTTGGGCTCGGTTGAGAGAAATACTCTCTTGTTCTTGTTATAGCTTCGATAGGTAGTTCAGCATCTAATTCTACCAAACTAACTATCTTAGGTCTTGGTTGAGCTCCCAATTGTGGAGCAACTGACGGATTTAATGAAGTTGAAGCTTCATGATCATTGTTTCCCGTTATTGCACCCTTGCTTGTTCCAATTGGATTCAGCCTATTGCTGTCATGATTTGGGAGTGGATCATTAAAGATCTTAAGGGGAGCATTCTGGGGGGAAACTGCCCCTACGAGCGTATTTGGTTGTGGTGAGACGGGATCTGCCAAAAACAAGTCTGTGAAGAACTGTCTTTGTTCTTCTGGCAAGCGTTGCATAAATTTATTGTAGTCACGACACGTTTTAGTGTCGTGACCATGAATTTTATGGAAACCACAATAAGAATTGGGATTATAGTTCCCGTTTTGTTGGTTTGGTGTGTATTGTGGCCTAAAATTCCGATCAAACTGTTGCCTATTAGGACCAAAGTTTTGGAATTTTTGTTTCTGGTTTTGACTTTGGTTTTGGTAACCAAATGAGTTTTGGCTTGGCCCTTGCATGGGATTTCGCCGTTGTTGTTGTTGTTGTGGATGATTAAAATCCACTGTATTGACCGTTGGGGTAAAGTTGTTGTTTTGCTGGTTGTTTGTTTGTGACGGAGTATTAACAACATTTACCCTCTTGGGCTGGTCGGTTACCCCATCCGTTGTTACCCCATGATTTTTGTTAAGGATTTTGGGACCTTGATTGACGTTTGTGGTAGTTGTAGTATTTTGAGTGGAGGTGATTAACCTCCCATTTGCTCCATACGTCTTACGACCACTATCTATCGCTGCTTGATCAATTTGCAGAGCGCTCTTGAGTACTTCATCATAAGTCCTTAGTGGGAACTTCTGGACTTCTTCCTTCACTTCTCTACTGAGAGAATGAAGGAATAAATTGCATAGTTCCATCTGATCCATGTTTGGAGCACTTGCTGATGAATAAAGAACTGTACGCCACCTCTGGATGAAATGAGCGACATATTCATTGTGTTCTTGTTTGATATGCAAGAATTCCCTGATTCCTGTTCTCAGTAGTTTATTCATGTCGAAGGCTTTGATGAACTCTGACATGAGTTGTTTAAATGAATGTATGGAAGCCTCAGGTATTCTATAATACCAATCGAGAGAAATGCCCTCCAGTGTTTGGGGAATATTTTAGCAACAACCCCATCCCAAGGGAGTAATTCTCGTATGGCTGTAGCGTAAGCTTTGATATGTGCGTTTGGATCTCCCTCACCCTTGAACTTAGGAAAATCAGGGAGAGGTCTTGGAAGCATGATGCTTCGTATGGTGAAATCTAATGGTTCCTTTAGGTATTCTGAATAAGTCCCTATCGCATAGCTTTCAACCATTGATGGTGTTTGGTGAGGGAGTGGTGGTGGGATAGGTTGTTAATACGGTGCAACGTACGTGTTGGCAGGGGCATAGAGAGGTCCCTGCGTTTGAGCAAACATGCCGGGAGAGGAGAACATATCTCCTTGTGGTGATTTAGAGTACATGTTTAAATAGGACGGGGTATTGTCAAGGAATGGATTGTTTGACACTAGACCTGGAGGAATAGTGTTAGAGATGGTGGGCCTTGTTGGCGTTTGCTATGGATATTGAGGAGGCATGCCTAACGTGCCTACTCCCATAAGGAGATATACCTGACTAGAGTGGTATGGAGGATTGGAACTTCCTGTTTGTATGAACGGAGAATTTTAACTTGCTTGAGCCAGTTCTAACCCTCTCATTCTTTCTACTAACGTTGAAATGACTTCATTTGGTGAAGTCACGGTACTTTGCTTGAGCGGCGTTTGTTGTATACCTTGGTGTTGTAAAGGTATGTGATATCCTGTCATAAATTGATCGCTATCTTGCTAAGTTTCTCCCAGAATATTTCCTGTATGCAGTGGCATAGAGGTATTTTCTTGAAAAGAGATTTCGGGTTGTATTTGTAATCCTCCTATAGATGGGTACATTCCCTGGGAGCGTTGTTCACTCCTAGGATTACGTGTTGGCTGTCCATCATCTAAGACCAGGTATGGATCTGATTGCCTACTAATTTGTGGTCTGAGTAACATTTGAGGAGATGAACCAGATTCTCCTGTAAACGTCATATTGTTTGAACCTGAAGGATCTGTTTGTTGGGTTTGAGGGAGTTGATCTAACTCCTTGGTTTGAAGAGACAAACTATATCTGGTTCTTGGGGTTTGCGTTGACAACTGATTAGTTTGAATAGTTGTCACCCCATACTAAGAGCGAGGGTGATGATTCCCTATTCTGTTGGGCATAGTATGCCTCAAGACCCAAGAGGGGTCTGCCATATGCATCGAATCCCAACATATTCGGGGGGTATATGAATACCCGCAGAATAATGGGAAAGAGAAAAGGTGAAAGAGAGAAGATGAAACTTCTCAAAGAGAAGGCGAAACAATTGTTTGTTTCACAAAGGGTTCACCAATTTTGTACGTCAGAAAAGCGACAGGCGAGCGTGAGAATCAACAAGTGACTCTTCCGCGTACCTGACCTCCCGAGGTTGTGCCGAGACAGCCGGTGGGGGTAGAATATGCGTGGGATGCAGACAATCTAGTTAGGCAGTCTAATGTCTTCGACACGCACTAGTGGAATTTGTGAATCTAAGGCAAAGAAGGCCCTTCTAAATTGGACTGATGTGATAGATCGATCAGTGAGGATGACTACTCGAAGGCTCAATCAATATCGAGCTCTGGCGTGATTCGATCTATGGGTTGCGGAATACGTGGAAAATGACCTAGGATTGTTTCGTGTATGTCTCCTGATAAGGTCATATGGTGGATGATGAATACAATTGACTTTACGGACGATTTTCTGGCCTAGTCCAGAATTCCCTAGTTTCGTTAGCCACTATATCTAGTAAGGACAGTTGTTCAATGATGATAGGTGGAAGTGGAGTGGACTGAAATACTAGTGTGCGTAGGCCAGTGTCTATATCTAACTAACTTGTGTATTCGTTGGGTTGTGGGATCTGTGGATCACAACCATAGACTCTTGGTTGTTGTGGTCCTGTTATGGTCATACGCGAGATCAAGTTCTAATCCCTAGTATCCAGTAATTGTAGGCCTTTTCAGCTTCTACGTTTAGAACCAACAGTTGTGTGATCTTCTCAAAATACCTTACAGGTGTTCTCGCAATCTGGATTCTTAAGCTGGTATCTATATCTACGAGGGTGTCTCCAGCGTCTAGCTGTGGAACTAAAGGATCACACCCGAATGTTTGTTCTCTTTCGAGCCCTTCTACAGTCATGTGGATATTTTCTAGGGTAATCTGTAGTTTGGCTGACTTGACCAAAACGCATGTGCGTGGTCGTCTTCTATGTTTAATCCTCTTAACTGTGAACTGATCATTTGTAAATCTGTGGTTGTTTGGAATAATTGTATCCTGAGATTTTGGTCTAGGTCAACTATCGCTGTGACGAGGTTTGGTTGAGGCACGATTGGCTCAAATATATATTCCCTGGGCTCTTGAGGTCCCGTGATTGTCATACGAAACAAAATGTAAATCTAACTGTAATGAAACAAATTCTAACTACGTGAAATAAATCTAACTGCATATAAATTTTATTCTTCTATGAAATATTCTAACAATTCTAAGAAAAACAAACTATTTTAAGCGTATCTAGAAATAATAACTAAACAATAATTTAAAACAGACAAGATAACCGAGTGTGGTTATTTTCCTGTGTGATTTGTAGAATTATTCTAAATAAAATAGCCTGTTTAATCTACCTACAAGATTCTTGATCCTACCTCAGAAGTGAGGAGTGAATCATAGTTTCTCAGAACTATCAATCCCCACAGCTTCCCTGGCAATATCGAGAATAGAATGAAATGAAATAAAGCGATTAACTACTCTATTTTGATATGATTCTGACTAGAACTTTGAAATTTAAAACCTGGATTCCGCATAACAGTGGTGAATCCGATGGTGTATGTGTGATCTCTTCCCCTCAGTATGATCTTCTCGTTCTTTCGTGTTCACTTGGATCCAGAAAAGCGTGTAATGCTAGCACCGATAGGAGTAGATTTTGGGACAAGGACAGCTCAGAATACAAACCGAGAATGCGAGTAGGAGAGGGATAGCGCAAGAGTATAGAGCTTGGCTTATGCGATTCCTAGCGGGATTTTACTGCGAGTCATGCAACATGGAGTGACCAGAACCTGCAACTATCCTATACAAAGAGAAAAACCTGCAACTTTAATGGCTTCCCAAGCTATTCTATTCCAAAGTAAAGACACTGCTTGCACAAGTTGGATATGTGGCTTACCAACAGCTGAATAATACTAACCAAGGATATAATGAATTGAACTAAGAACTCTAAGTCACAGTAAAACAAATCTACAGCAAAGAGGAATTCAGAGGTAAACTTCTAACCGGATTGGATGGAGCAACAGCACTGCCTACACAAGATGGGTCTGTGGCTTACCAACAGCTGAGCAATGCTAACCAAGTACGAAATAAACTATGCTATCAGTCCTAAGCAAGCTAACCAAAACACTAAAAATCAGAAGATTCTAACAAGAAAAAATGGTGACCAAAGCTCCAGCTCAAACTCTTCATCAAAACTCAGACCATTTGCATGTACACAAACCATGCATTTATAGGAATTCCAACTCTCAAAAACCAAAACCAAATTGAACTCCTAAACAATAAACAAAGAAAAAACATTGTTCCAGGGGACCAAAAACATTAATGCATGCTCAAGTCGGCAAAGAAAAGCTGGTGAAACGTGATATTTCACGCGAGTCACGTCAAAAGAGCATTCTGGAAAATGCGCACAGGACCGCCGCTCTGAGCAGGGCGGCGGTTACAGGACCGCCGCCCTGTTCAGGGCGGCGGTTACGAGACCGCCGCCCTGCAGGGTGGCGGTTTCGTCATTGAAGGTTAAGAGGCCAAGGAAAGAGGGAAAAAAGGGGAAAACAAATGGCGCGGGGGCTAAGCGGGGCATGCCGGGATGTTAACGCATACTCCGAAGGCTTTTCCAGATCCCGAACACCTTGCGAGGAGACCTGTATCATCATCGGGGCATTTATTACACCGTTCCGCAGTACAGTACCGTACAATTTTGGGTACGTACTGTTACCATTGCCTGTATGTTAGTGGAAAGCATGCAGGTGTTCTCTCCTTTGGGTGTATGTTTTTCTTTCTCAAGTGATCAATCTTCCTTTATATATATATATATATATATATATATATATACTCTTCTCTACGACAGATTTTCAAGTTATTATGTTGTTCCAGCTAGTTTTTAGCAGTCGTTAAAGTAAGCGTGCTATAACTATGAAGTTCCTTCCTATCAACCTGGGTTGTCCTTCTTCATCTTTTGACATAAATTTTTAATGATCTCTCAAGCCCACTTGATGACCCTTTTGGCATCGAGAAAAAGAAAGGTTGTAGGATTAGTGTAATCAACGCTTGGACTACTTCAGGTTAGAGTTTCGGTGTTAAAACTTTTAGAATGATTAAGTTTGCATGTAATGTGTTTCAACCTCGAGTGTTTAGACTCCTACGTAGCTTCAGCCTTGTTCCTAGCTTTTATAGCCATTCTTAGGAGGTACTTTGACTGCGCCCTTCAACTTGAATCATAACTAGTTTTTTTTTATTTAGCTAAGTTCGAGGTCTTAATTGTGCAACTCTAGTACCCCCACTATTTCTAGAATTATTTTGGTCTTATTCCCTCTCAGAAGATTGTTGGTGAAATAATCTAGACTTCTAACTTGTGTTTCCTCCCATTTATTATGACTGTGTTGTTAATTAGGATTGGACAGTTTATATGCACATATGTACCTTAATGTTTTGTGATGAAAATTTCCTTGAACGTTGTTAACCTTGGGAAAAACTTTCTTGCAATCAATAGTATGATGGAGTTATAGCAGGAGTTGTTTTGATAACGGAACTTAGTAGTTATGTTGTACCTATGTTTGAATGGTTGATTATGTTACCAAGGGTTGCCTTTAAAATATTGTTGTTTTGGGAAATAGGAAATTTATTTTAAATCAACTGAACTTTAAAATTGATGTGGAGGTTTGTAAATCTTTAGGGTTATGAAATTAGTTGATGAAATTTTCGTATACTCTTATTTTCCGGAACTCCCTTCTTCTCTCGCGTGTTTGCTACTAGCCTCCAAGGCATTGGCCTTCTTGAATGATTGGGAAATCTCTTGGAGTTAATGGTAAAAACTAGTTTACTTTGCCTTTGCTTCGAAACTTATGTTGTGTGGATACTCTATGTGATTTCAGGTTTGAAACGCATTTATACATGGCTTTTTGTGTTAATACTTAAAACCCGTGGTTACCCCTTCTTGGGCCGATCAACTCTTGTTCTTTTAGAAATATAATATTTTAGCCTATGCGTTCGGTACCTTTGACAAAAAAAAAATCTAGATGATTGTCCTATATATCAACTCTCAATCTTGTGATTGTTATTTAATTATTTACTTGATTAGAATCCTGTTTATTTTTTTTATATTGGTTATTTGCTCCTTATAGGGCCAAGGGCCATTCTCATTCGATTGTTATACTTTCGTTGTTTTTTTACCCCTAACTGAAGTACATGGTCTTCTTCCTTGATTGGCATGGTGGAAACTTATTATAACTTGAAGTTTTGATAGTGTTTAGAGGTTTGACCCAAATTCTTGCAATAAAGTGCTTCCTTTCATGGTATTGATAGATAACAGTTATGGTGGTTTTGTGTAGCCTTATCTTGCTCAGTTCTCGCGAACTGACTCTTGTAGAAAATTTGTTGCAGATGGATTTTGCGAGTAGAAGAGGGATAGACTTGTAGATTTTTTTTGTCATCAACCTCAGTTGAGAAGTTCTTTTTCTCGAAACCTTTTTCGTTGTTCAACTATTGATAATGTACAGTGGAAAGTTTAGAAGAGGATCAATGACTTAGTATAATGTATTGTGGACTTTGTCATCTGAACTTTGGAAACCTTGTATTGTTTGACTATCATTGAAATTATAAGAAAATTTGGTTACTGTTGTTGGGTGACTTTGTTGGAGTATCAGTATTTTAAGAATTGATGTAATCTTGTTTTGTTCTTGTAAATGAGTGTTGCTACAACTTTGCCCTTGAGAATAAATGTTGAGTTAAACCTTGTTATGACTTAGTAATAATGTGTCATAAGTAAACTAACATGGGATTGTTTAATACTTCTGGAAGTTAAATTAAAAAGTTGTATTCAAATAAGGTAACGTAGGGGTCACCAACTTGAGAGAAAGTGCTTCTTAAGTAAGCAAAGGCGAGACTATCATTGCAAGTAAAATTATATAACATGATAACCCTAGCTCCTCTAGTGAACATTATCCCTTTTATGGTGAAATTTGTAAAATGACCCTAAGGTGAAATGAATTGTTAGTTGTTAGAAGATGATAAGATTTAATAAGCCAGAGAAAACAAATTGGAGATCTCACAATCTATCTCACTGCCATTTGGAAGGTAAATTCTTCTCTTTGGTTATACTCATTTAGCGAAGCCTAAGTAAAATCGTTGATAATTCTGGTTAAGATCTCTAGCTTCAATTAAATATTGGCAATAACTAATGAGGTCCTAAAGATGTCTTCATCTCGACCTTCTCCCTCTAACCTTTTTCCAAGGCACCTTGTATTTCATCTCTTAAGTGTGTTGAACTTAAAACCATGTTGTCTTGTGGGCAAGAACGAGTCTTAGTAGCGTTAGTGGTGAATAGATGGCCTTGTGGAATTAAATTACTCCTTTTTCTTGATAAACGAATTAAGCAAATAAAGGCCATAATAGAGAAGACTTAGAACAAATTTCTCTTCAGAGTAAAAGTAAGAACTTAGCATTGTAAGAATTATTGTACAAATCATATGTAGAGTCTTAGAAAATTGAAGTTAAGGATCGAAAGAGGTTACATAAAAATAAATAACCATCAATAATTTTCTCATTGTGGCTTGCCTTATCTATAGGTGTGTTATGTGGTGGTTTCTTATGTTGTCTTGTCAAATAGAAAAGTGAACCATCCTTGGTGGGTGTGAACATTTCCGTGCTACCTTTGTGGTCGTCCTTGTATTAAGTTATCCGCGGAGTTAGTTGTGACCTTGGTGGTGGCATGTTGTGTCGTGTTATGTGTCATTAAAAAAAAAAGTTATCCTGTATTTTACTGTGTTGTTTGTGTGTGAAATTTTGGGTCGTTACATTTCATATAACGAAACACTTCGTGTTTCCAATGACCTTTATAGTAGGATCTTTCCCGATGGTGTTTCTAGATAAGTCACATTTGCATCTTCATAGAGCATTGATGTTATTTCACCAATTATAACCAATAGGTGTCCAATCTGATTAGTTTGCCTTTGAAACAAGAAAAATACATTATGAAGAAGGGATATTGATAAGTATTCCAGTTGCATGTGCCTTACCAAATATGTCTACAAAAATATGGGATCATATGAACGGTTTGACTAAATTCCTAAAATATATGAGGTTTCATGGAATGTAATGATTGAGAGATATGAACAGAATGGTTTTGTTGAAATTTCCTTGGAACTTTTCAAGAAAATATAGTTGGAAAATTTGAAACTTCACTTCATAACCTTTTTTGCTATCTTCCCTGCATATTCCAAAATGGGAGATTTAGGATAACACGTGGCCATCCATAAAATCATAATGGAAAGCTATTTTTTAAGATGTATTATCAGGCTCCCTAGTAGACATGTATGTAAAATTCCTTAAACAAATGTGGTCTCATAGATTGTCATGATTGTAGAATATGTATATAATGGATTTTACAAGGTTGCTTTCAAAATATTTAAATTCATAAATCACTCTATAGCATTCCCTAACCATGTAACCTTCTTTTATTTTATTACCAAGAAGTCATGCACATGAACTATTTGAAAATAATATTGAAACAATGTTCTAAGGACAATGTTCTAATGTCCAATTCTTTTAGCTTTGTAATCTACAACCTCTCCTCATATAATATCATAATTCTAGCTAAGAGAAGACATGGGTATCCTCTCTAAGTATTATAATAATTCACTAAATATAACCAATAGGTGTCAAATCTAATCACTTCAGCTTTGCTACCATACCCTCGACCATTTCCAAAATAAGATATTTGAAATAGGTTAGTGACATCTACCAAAGCATTATAGAGAACTAATTTTTGTCAGATGTTTTAATTGAAAGTGTCGTGGTAGATATGTATGTAAATTCTGGAAGCACGTGAGTTCCTTTTATAGCTAATGCATAAATTTGATCATTATGTATTTATGGTTTCCATTATTGGCCTTATTGGCTAACTTGATGAAACATTAGACTTTATCATCAACATGTTGATCAAACCTATGGTGGTTATGTCCATGTCTTTTCTTATTGAATGTAGAGCACATAAGGATATGGAGCTACAATTAGTTACACCTTTTATTTTTTAGTTGGATCTTCAAAATTTTACAACTTATTTTCTTCTATCAAACATTTATGTAGACGTGCACTCGTGGGGTGAGGTTTGAATGGTAAGGAGATTGATGAATGATAGAGGAATTCAATTATACATGGATGTAATTGTATTAAATTCCATAAAATGGTGCATTCTTGTGGTGGGCAAGACATCTCACACCCACAAATATAATGATATATAAGGAGATGGTATTTATTTATAGTTTCTTTAAGAAAATACATATCTAGGATGCTAAGTTGGGGGAGGTGGAGAAAAAGGAAGAAGATAAATGAGTAGTACCCCTAAAGGAGATGGAAATATGCTTCTCCAAAAGAAAATGTGAGAGAAGTGATTACAATCAAAATAATGCATGGAGATGGTGGAGAAATCATCTCTTGATGGTTTTATGGGATTAAATTACACATACAAGATCATACGTGGACATCCCTTACAATGTAGTTTACAACTCATGTGCAATTGCTAGAATTAAAAATATGTGTTTATATATGTCTAATAATACATGTATGTAAAATTGGAATTGGAGATGAAACCACTGACACAAAATTTAAATTAATGTGTAATCAAACCCCCTTGCAAAGTATTAATAAAATTCATTTATTGCACTTGATGTCAAACTTCAAGATGACCTTCAATTAGGGGTTAAATTTGATGACCATTTGTCTATCAAACAATTTTCTAGGTGATGGTAATTTTTCAATATTCCCCTTCAAAAATACAAAACAACGTTATTTAAACATTACAAATAAAACATGTAAATGTTATTTTGCAAGTATTTTATGCCTAAAAAATGAAAAAAAATCTAAACCACCATTAAATTTAACCGCTTCCTTCAAGATAGAAATATTTGAATTTAATGATTAGATCCGACCCATCATTAATTTCATCTTCTTTCTCACATAGAGGTGATGCATGCATTAAATACACCTCGAAATAAGTGAAGCCTCCTATGTATTGAAGAAGCTAGTTACACCAATAAGCATTAATACAATTGAGACAAGCTTTCCTATAGTATTCAAATCGAGAGTTGTGATTAACAGCATGTGAGCCACCATGAAAAAAAAACTCAGTTTTTCAAAAAAAAATTAGCTTCTCCCAAAATGTTCTCATGTAATTTCACACATTAATAATGAAATCAGTAAAAAGGCATGGAAAACTAAAGTGTTGAAGCTTTATAGAAAAATCAAGGGTTAAATGCCTTCTTTTTATTATATCTTGTCACGATTGTTATAGTTTGATCCCATATGATTGTGATCTTCTCTTAGGCTCCACACATGAAGCAAAAAAACATGCTCTAAAAGTGCTCTAGGATTTTAAAAGCACGTTCATACACACTCTCTTACTGGAGGCAAAAGCTACCCTCCCCACAAAACAAACCACATACATAGGGGACCCATAAAATTCCACCCATCAACCACATGCCATTCCTATAAAACCACATGACGTGGCAGGTTTTTTTTGGTGTTGGAGGGAGTCATGTCAAGTGACAGCTAAGTGGTCCTGTGGTGGCGTATGTGAGAGGATATACCTGAATCCACTGTATTTCCGCCATCCTATCTGGACTTACGCCAAAGTAAAGGTTGAGGTGGCCGCATTTATGGAGTTTGGGAGGCACGTCGTGTGGTTTACCACCAAACTTCCCTCTATAACCATTAAAACATTAAACAAATGCCCAGAGCGTTTTCAATTAAAGCCCAAACCACTTACGTATTTTTCCATTTTTCCAGGTTCTGCGTTTTGCTGAGGTGCCATTCGCAAAAAAGGTTATCAACTCGATTTCAAATAATACCGGCTCACAGTTGACCTACCACATGTCCACTACTCCCAGGTTGAATTTTCATGTTTATCGTTGTTTTGGAATCTTTCAAATTGCAAAAAGGATTACAGTAAAGGTATGTTATTTTTTAAACATCTCAAATGAATGGATTAAAGAAAGTATAGGCTAAGTTACAAAAATAATTATAAAAATTACTCATTAGTGGATTAACATTATAGTAGTCTGTCTAAAACGAGGCAATTGTTGTCGATTCATATTTTATGATAAATCTACAATGCCTGTAAACCAGTTATTGGATCCAATTCAAACATTTTCTAAAGGAAGAAACCTAAACAAATTTGAAACAAATATAAATAACTTTTATTCTCAATATAAATTTGCCGAAGTAGTGTAACTCCTAATTCAGAATGGAAGTACATTATATTTAACATAAAATTATTCTAGGTTTCTTTCTTTTAGAAGTGGGAAAATAATCTCAAATAAATGGTATCCAAACCATGTAGATTCTTTACAAATAGTAGTACTTTAAAGCCATGTTTGAGCCATCATTGATGAATTTCCTGCTTTCATCTCTCAATCCACACGACGTTAGAAAATTTAATAGATTGCAACATGCCAACAACTAATCTACCTCAATTGTTATGGTGAGTTTCCCTGTCCAATTCATTAATCCCTAAAAGTACTAAATTTTTAATTAATTTAGTGTTGCAAATGATATCACAATTATTCATATAAGTTTGTGTCATTTGATGAATTATTTTATTAAAATTGTATAATCACCATAAAAGAATAAAATTATTTATTTATCAAATCAAATATTTTCAACTAATAAATAAAAAGAACATTGAATAACTAACTTTGAGTTTGGAAAAAAATAAATATATAATATGTGATGGCCACAAAACAAATTGATTATGAAATGTTATGTGAATAAGGACCATGAAAATATTAAGCTAAACAATGATGGAGAATGATGATTGGACATTTTCATTTGCATATTGGAGGAGATAAATTGATATACTAATTTCCTTTTTTCCCCACAATTTAAATATTTTTTTATTATGGATAATGATTTCATTAATAAAATAATATTTAATTCCATAAGTCAAAACATGATGAAAAACACATTGTGGTTTTCATCATGTTGAAAAACACAGTGTGTTTTTCATCTTGTTGAAAAACACAATTTTTTTTTTGCAGCACATTAAAAACGACAATGTGTTTTTCAGCACATTGAAAAACACACTGTATTTTTCAACACGAGCCAAAAACATAGTGGTTTTCAAAACGTTGAAAAACAAAATGGTTTTCTACATTTTTGGACTGATGTAATGAATATTTAGTGATTAACATGTGAATAACCTTTGTGTTTTTCATCTTGATGAAAATTCCAGTGTGTTTTTAAACATGCTAAAAAACGTAGTGTGTTTTTCAGCACGTTGAAAAACACAACGATTTTCCAAACATTTTCATTTATGAAATTAAAATTTTGTAAGTCACACTAATATGACCTTTATATTTGTATTTAAATTTGTTAACAAGAACCTTAATTAAAAATTTCTTAAAATACCAACACTCTTCTTATTTAATTTAGAAAAAAAAAACAAATAGAAGTATACCAAAATTGTATTTGATCAAATTAATTAAGGTTAGTGTTAGTATTATGAAATATAAATGAATTTTATAGATTGCTAACAAAATATTTTTAAGGAAACGTAATTATAACTAAACAATACTATAAATATAGTTAAACAAAATGAACGCATTTAATGTTATTAAGTGTTTGAGATGATTCTTAATATTATCTATAAGCATAAATAAGTTCTATATCTGCATGTTGATTTGTTTCTATCGTAAAAATTATAAAAATTAAAATTACATTTGCATGTGATCTTCCATGTCTTAGTTGTGTTAATGGCATAACATTAGAGTAAGTTTGATTTTCAGTATTCATTATATTTGTAAATAATGCTAATGTGTAGATAATTTGTATATAGAATTTTTTAATTATTTGTTATATTTTAGTAATTGTAAGATTGGGAATGTATGATGTAATTTGAAGCAACAAAAATTCACTGTTTTCATACTCTCACTCTCATTTCGATATATGGGGGCAAGTGCCTCTGGAAAAGCCAAGAATTGTTTCGTGTTGAAGGGGTTTGCCCCTTAGGATGCCACATTGATACACCCATAGTTGGGTGTCAGACTGTGTTGTGCAGAGGTTTTTAAAGCCACCCGTCGAAGAGAAATTATTCATACATCAATTTGTCTTGATTAGTTTTTCTGAAATTGTATTTTCCTTTCTGTATGTTTTTCATATTAGATTATGCATATTAGTTTTGTCTTATAACATATTGACATTAATTGTATGCTTCTTTTTGGATGTGTGATATTGTATTTAGTTACATTTTTGTTCACTGAATACGAATACCAAGAGCTTCATTCCTCCTGATCCTGTTGGTAAAATGAAGATGTACAGAAATACAAGCCTCCACATAAACTGAAGAAGATGGGAGTTTCCAAAGAAATTTTGAAATCTACCACAGTTTGTAAATATAGTGCACAATTTATTCACAATTTATAAATTATATGTATATTTTAGACAATTTAGTATGTCATTGAATACTAGTTGTTCATAATCTATATTAGCAACATTTCTATATGTATTACAATTCAAAATTTTAAAAGCATTTATAAGGCTCAAATAAAATGGTGAAAATTCTACACATTATAATATTGAGTTTGTATTATCCACAAAATTTGAAATACATGCATTGTGGGAAATTTAATATGTTACTTATTTCTATTTTTTAATAATATATAATAACAAAATATAAGTAAAACTATAGTTGTATATAATCTACACTACTAAAATTTACTCACAAATGATAAATCCTTAAACAAGGTAAAATTATTCAATCATGAATAAACATCACCTCTAATTTTGACGTTTTGTGTCGATAATCTACATAGTAACCCAAATATTATTTATGAATATTTTATTAAACCAAAAATAATAACAATCATTAATCAAGTCTACCTATAAATTATCTACGATAAATTAGTGCCTTCTCTAAAATATAATATAGATATTTCACAATATAATAAAATTCAAATTTATGATTTTAAAATATCTATATTTTTAAAGTTTAATTATGAAAAATTATGCTCTCTTTTCATATTTTTTAAAATTAATCTTTTAAAAATTGAATTACTATTAGAAATAGGGTCATTTATCTACATTGTTATCCATAAAAAATATGAGGTTGTTAAAACATTGTGATTTACCAATATAAATAAATATTTTTTATAATATTTACTGTGATTTTCCATAATTTCATAAAAGGCAAATTAAATTTTTTCATACTTTCATAAAAGACAAATTAATTTTTTGGAATATCCACATTTTTTTAATTTCATTATGGATAAATCACTTTTTTCAATTTAAATTTTTTGAAATATCTACATTCTTGAATTTCAATTTGTAAATTAACTTTTTTGAAAAACATAATTATAGATGGAAAAAATTTAATGGTTTTATTTTATCACACTATATATGAGACGCTACTTAATACTTTTCTTAACTCTTACAATTGTTAATTTACACTATTCGAAGATGAAAATATGTGATATTTTTCTATGATTATTTATCATGGAAGGAATGCAATTTATTTTTTGGCATTACCCTTATTAGTATAAGGGTCATGCTATGTTAAGGTTTATGTGTATATGTTACTACATACAATGCTTACGAATAAATTATGTGGGATTCATTTTTTGAATGGGTAATTTTTTGTCTCGTAGAAGCAATTCAAGGATGTAATAAAGAGGTGCATCTAAATATTAAGAGGAAAATGTACATGTACTGTATATATTTTATAGCCAAAAGGAAGGAAAGTGGACGATCCGATAGGAAAACATACTCATCTCACCACCAATTAACCATAGCTCTGGTATCACCCCTATTTAGATAAGAATCCTAGAATTTTTGGGTTTACATTTCCATGGAGCAATCCTGTCAACCAATTTGGGATTACTTACTTGTAGATTATAATGGATATCCATAAGAAATTAAAGTAGAAGTAGGGTATATGGGTGTTGTTAAAATAAGTGTAGAGAGTGTTAGTGTGAGTTATCCTATGTGTCCTCCTCTCTATTGGAGGGTCATCTCACATGGGTTAGGTTTAGGGTTAGGTTTAGGGTTTCATGTGTGTCTTGCACTAGGGTTACTCAGCACCCTATATGTACCCCTTTACTATTCATTTATGAGCATGCCAAGACACTCCGTTGTCTTTCCTCTATGAAAGCTTTGTTTTTGTTGAGAAATTTATTCCATTACTGATCAATTCTTTCTTGTTATTGCTAGAACTATCACGATTCCGTTGGAGTGCAACTACTTCGTGGTGCCTTGTTTCCGATTCGATTCTCACAAAATCTTTTCATGGTATCAGAGTTCCATGACTTGCCATCACACCAAAAGCTCGAACTGATGGTGGAGAGGAATCTCATCATGTTAATCAGTTGCTATGCCAATACCCTCCCCGCACGATGGAGTCGGGTATACACCCAATCAGGCCCAACAGCATTAGGAGGAAGTGACACCAGGAATTTCCTGGGAGGTCACCCATCCCAAAACTACTCTAGGGGCGGCGCGCTTAACTGCATGCAAGTTTTTTTATCACTATTTTTTGGAATTATTTTGCTAATCTCTCTAACAAGCTTTCTCGGAAATTTGTGTTAGTTTTTGTGTTTTTTTTGTGCATGTGCATGTTTTCATAATACCTCAAGCAACTAGGGGTTTTACCGCCTTTTTTTAGCTAGCTGCAGCTAAATCCAAAATAGAAATTCATTTCATTTTTTTAAAATAAATTATTAAAATGGAAGTGAATTTTTTTTAAAAAGATCTCTGTTTTTTTTGGGTTCTCTACGTTTTTTCTCTTTTTTGCAGCTACAGGTTTAAATTTTTGGGTCATTTCCTGGTTCTACATTTGTGTTTTTTTACTTCTGGCCTCATGGAGGATCTCTGTTGTGTTGTTCGTGGTTGCTCGTCGGAGGATCAGTATCCTGTGTTGTGCGTGGTTGCATCCCCGCTCCACGCTATCACTGTCAGTTACTATGCGTGTGTGTGCTGCTACTGGTGCCGACTCTCCAAACCTTTTTGTTCACCTTGCCTCCCACGCATAGCCCTTCCAAACCCTGCCGCACTAACAATATGTTTTTGTTTTACTCCAAACTCTTTTCGCAGCCTGCAAACACAAACCCCGTCCCTATGTTTTTTACCCATCTCTACCGTTTTAAAACCTGCCACGGCCTCCCTACCTCGTCCTGCGTTCTTTCCTAATCCGCGCCTGCACACAAAATGTGGTAAGTTTTTTAAAACTTTTTGGTAAGTGATTTCAATTTCCGTCGCCCTTTTTTGGTAAGTTTTAAATTCATTCCTTTTTAATCTTTTAAAAATCTACCAAAAGCCTTTTACAATTCAGCTAGTCAATGTTTTTTTATGTGGTAAATGTTTTGGTAAGTTTTTAAAAAAATATACGGTTTCTAACCTTCTAACTTTTAAAACAAAAAAAATCTCAAGCCTTTTCAAATAGGCCGTAAGTTTTTTGGGTAAGTGTTTTTTTTTCAAAAGTTTTTTTAACTATCCTTTTTTTAAAAATACGTGTGCTTTTAAACAAATACTTATGATAAGATTTTTTTAAACAAATCTTTTTCTTTAATAGATTTAAATTTAATTTAATTTAATAGATCTTATTTAAATATTTAATTAGGATTTAATTTTTTAAATCTTAATTAGTTTTTGTAATTAATTATATTTAATTTGATTAAATCTATTTCTTATTAATTACAACTTAGTTTTCTCTCATTTTCGATCTATAGTAATTTAAAAATCTTCTTTTTAAAAAAAACTCCAATAGCTCTAAAAATAGTAAAATTGGGCGTTTCCCAACGCTAAAATTTAGACGTTATTGACATTTTTTCCTCTAATCGTGCGCTCAAGGGTGCAGTAACACTTCATGCACCTCTTTGCCTTCCAAGCTCTTTTCCGGTATTTTGAAGATCCTCTGAACTCCTTGAGTTCCCAAACCTTGTATTTCACCCTTATTATTGCTTGCGACTAGTGAGCACGTCCACCACGGTCTGCAGCAAGGGGGTTTTTCCTTTTACGACGTGGGACGTTTTTTCTCACCACTAGGGTTGGCTTTCGCCTCCTCTCTATTTTTTGCTTGTGCTTGTTTACGGTGTCTTTTTTTGTTGCACTCCACGAAACACTGTTGTGGTCTCCTCTCTTGCGCATTATTACACTAATTGCAAGATGAGTTACCAAGTGTTTCAAACCACACGCACAAACCCGATTGTAATCAACGCACTAAACTATAAAGTGCCGAAAGCAAGGGGGTTATTATTTTCCTGGGTGGTTGTGTTTCTTTTCTACATTTCTTTCTCTCTCACTATGGATGCACTTTCAATTCCTTTGCTTACGTCGTTCAACTTTTTCGAATGGAGATCAAAAATAATAATGAAACTAATGGGTAAAGGGTTATCCCGCATCACTATGGGAACTGAGACTGGACCAAACGACGAACCTGAAAAATCTAAGTGGTTAAATCGTAGTGATGAAGTTTTAGGTCTTCTTTGCATGTCTGTTTCTCCTGACTTGCTCTTCCACATTGAGGCGTCTGAAACACCTAAATCTACGTGGAAAACGTTTGGATGCGACGTTTGGACAACTAGATAACATGAGAGCGCATGAGTTGGAAAATGAACTACTAGGGTTAAATCCTAGTGACTTTGAAAACCTACAAGCCTTCTTCTCGAAATTTGTCCACATTAGATTATTGTAAAAAGGATGTCAAGTAGAAAAGAAAGATTCTCAACTGATCTTGTCGATTCTCTCTAAAATAGGTCTCGAATATTCTGTCTTCGTGTCAACTTTCTACGCTACAAAATTTGTTATGGGTGATACTTGGACTATGCCCTCCTTTGACTGTTTTTCATCCCAACTCATTCAAGAACAGGAAAAACTCATTCAAATGGGGTCTCTCAAGTCCAAGTCGCATGCCCTTGTAGTAAGTACTAGCAAGGGAAAGAAGATTAAAAAGAAGAAAGAAATAAAGGATCAACCTAAGAAAGAAACCAAGACCAAACCTAAAAATGACACAAACACTTCGACTTCTGAGCCTAAGGCACAGAAAAGCAAGTATTTGTGTTCCTATTGTAAGAAGTCTGGTTACGACGAGCAACACTGTTTTCGGAAATAGATTGATCACTTATCTCATTTACTTGAGAAGAATAAAATTAGTGTTCATGAATCCATAAAACAAAGTGCTCCGAAGGCCAAGTCTTCTACTGTAAAAGGTGCTAAAAATGATAAGAAGAAAGGAAAGGCCCTTGTAGCCAGAGTAACTCCTTCATCTACATGGATTATAGATTCCGGTGCCTCGCACCACATGGGTTCTTCGCATGTTGAGTTTTCCAACATCGAACCTTATGGAATGTCCCAAATCATGATGGGTAATGACACAACAGTGTCGGTTTCCGGTAGTGGATCAGTAGAGATGGATGGGGGAACATTTAACCAAGTGTTGAGTGTTCCTGATCTCTCTACCAATCTCCTATCGGTTTACCAAATTACTCACCTTGGTGAAGGAATGTGAGTGGAATTTGGACCTAACTCAGTGATTATTTGTGAGCTTAACAATGACACTACAGTGGCTAAGGGAAAGGTAGATCACTATTCACGGTTGTACACCTTCTCCTAATTTACTTCTGATTCTGCGCCCACTGCCTTGTTCACTCATGCAAATGAGGTTAGTAAGCTATGGCATGAGTGTTTCAGACATCTAAATTATCACTACCTTGAACAATTGAGCCAAAATGAAATGGTCAACGGGTTGCCTCGCGTCAAGTTTTCTAAGGGTCTTTGTGAGGGTTATACCCTTGGAAAGCATCCTGAAAAGAACTTTGACAAAGGAAAAGCCTAGAGAGCTTCTCGTCCTTTGGATCTTGTTCACAACGATGTTTCTGGTCCATTTCCTTCTCCTTTGTTTGCTAGAGCTCTTTATGTGCTAACCTTCATTGATGACTATTCGCGATATACTTGGGTATATTTTCTTAAGCTTAAGTCTAAAGTCTTTGAACATTTTCAGGACTTTAAGGCTCTTGCTGAGAAACAGGCGGAATGGTCTATCAAGGTTCTTCGAACCGACAATGGAGGTGAATATGTAAACAATAGGTTCATGGATTTCTATACTTCTAAAGGGATCTCTTTGCATCATACAGTTGCTTATATCCCTTCACAGAATGGAGTCGCAGAAAGAAAGAATCATACTCTTAAGGAGATGGCCACTTGTATGATTCATTCGAAGTCTCTTCCTTTGCAGTATTGGGCCGAGGCAGTAAATTGTGCAAATTACATTAAGAACCATGTTCCACAAAAGGTAGTAAGAGGGATGACACCCTTTGAAGCCTGGTTTGGATGCAAGCCTGATGTTGAGTACTTTCGAGTCTTCGGATCCAAGGCTATGGCTCGGATCCCCAAGAAGAAATTCAAGGCCTTGGAACCACAATCCAAACCTTGTATCTTTGTAGGGTACCCTGATGGCATGAAGGGATATCAATTGATGAATCCTACCTCTCATGAGCTGTATATCGAGAGAAGTGTTAAGTTCGATGAGTCTTCTTCGACTTCTACTTCTCCACCTATTGAGGTTCTTCAGCTCACTGACTCAGATTCTGACTCATCAGATGATGATACTATTGAGCATGCTCCTCTTCTTGATCCTGCTGACCATCAGACCTTTGAGTCTTCTGATTCTGATAGTAGTGATGACGAGGACTATTTCCCTTCTCACTCAAGTGAAGAATCTTCTGACTCTGAGCCTGATCCTCCTAGTCCCCTTTGGGCCAGGAAAACTTTGCAAAGTGCTAGAGATTTAGTTGGAGATACTTCGGATATGAGACGTACTCACTCATATTTTGTTGGACCCCACTCTTTCTTCACCTCTGCTTCTAATCCACAGTCTTTACGGGAGGCTTCTAGTATTCCTGAGTGGGATTCTGCCATGGATGAGGAGTATTCCTCTCTCATGAAGAATGATACTTGGGATCTCACCACTCTTCCGAAAGGAAGAAAAATCATCCGTTGTAAGTGGGTGTTTCAAACAAAGTATGAAGTAGATGGAGAAGTTGAAAAGTTTAAAGCGTGATTAGTAGCTAAGGGTTTCTCCCAGGTAGCTGGGGTTGATTATACAAAAACCTTTGCTCCAGTTGCGAAGATGACTTCTATTTGACTGACCCTAGCCATTGCCACAATGAACAGATGGAAATTCCATCAAATGAATGTTAAGAGTGCCTTCCTTCATGGTGACCTAGAGGAAGATATCTATATGGAACAACCTCCGGGTTATGTCCAAGATCCCTCCCTTGTTTGTAAGTTAAATAAATCTCTTTATGGCCTTAAACAAGCCCCTCGGGCTTGGTATGCCAAGATGGACTCCTTTTTACTTACATCAGGGTTTACCAGGTGTCACTCTAATCCAAATGTTTACATTCTACGGCAAGATGACTCCATACTCATTCTTGTTCTATATGTTGATGAGTTATTGATCAAAGGTAACTCTTCCTCTATTATTGATTCTGTGAAGATCACCTTAGCCAACAAGTTTTCCGTGACTGACTTAGGTTTGCTTCATTACTTCCTTAGGATCTAGATTTCACAATCTAACTCGGGAATCTTGATTTCACAACCTAATTATGCTCTTGATTTTCTTAGCTCATTTTCAGATGTTTGATTGCAGTCTTCTCCTACTCCTTTTTTTTTTTGGGGTGAAGTTGGTTTCAGATTGCTCTAGTCCCTTGGTTGATGGTACTATTTATTGACAGTTGGTGGGGAGCTTGATTTACTTGACCGAATTTACCGTATGCTGTTGGGATCGTGTCCATATTCATGCAGGAGCCACATGAGCTGCATTGGAAATAAACTAAATGGATCCTTCATTATGTTTGTGGCACCTATGTTGATGGCATTCACTATCATAGAGGGGTTGATATTTACTTGATTGGGTTCACAAATTATGATTGGGTCGGTGACTTAGATCATTGGAAATCTACTTCTGGCTACAGTTTCTCTCTTGGTGCAGGTCCCATTAGTTGGTCTAGCAAGAAGCAGAATGCAATTGTGATATCATCTACAGAGGCAGAATAAAGAGGAGCAGTTAACGCTGCCACAAAAGCTAATTGGCTATAGGGTATTTTGACAGAGTTTGGCATCCACTTTCGGTGGCCTAACATTATCTACTATGATAACATGAGAAAAATCTCTATTTACATAAATCCAGTTCAACATCAGCGGACAAAGCACATTGAGATCCATATGCACTTCATACGGGAGCTTATTCATGATAGTATCATTGACATTCAGTACATTTAGATAGCTGATCAGATTGCAGATTCATTCACCAAGCCATTCACTGCAGATGAAGTTTCTTCACTTACGGTCTCTTCTTGGGGTGAGATCTTCTACAGCTGCTCATCTCCTTTGGGCTATGTAGTTTTTCTTTTCTTCTTCTTCTTCTAGGAAGATTATGTTTGTATATGTGCACCTTATCATGCCTTTAGTTGTCTGGCCCCATTGACACATCTTTCTTAGTTGTTTAAGAGTGTCTTCCTCTTCCGTCTAACTCATTATAGCCGTTACCCTAGCTTCGATGAAGGGGGGTGTTAGTGTGAGTTATCCTATGTGTCCTCCTCTCTATTGGAGGGTCATCTCACATGGGTTAGGTTTAGGGTTTTCATGTGTGTCTTGCACTAGGGTTACTCAACACCCTATATGTACCCCTTTACTATTCATTTATGAACATGCCAAGACACTATGTTGTCTTTCCTCTATGTGCAAGCTTTGTTTCTGTTGAGCAAGTTCTTCCGTTACTAATCAATTCTTTCTTGTTATCGCTGGAGCTATCACGATTCCGTTGGAGTGCAACTACTTCATGGTGCCTCGTTTCTGATTCGATTCTCGCAAACTCTTTTCAGAGAGTAGTATGTAGACTATAAAATTTGTAAAAGGTGACAAAAATTTGAAGTGGTGGATTGCAACTATAAAATTAAAAAAAACAGGTTGTCTTAGAAATCGCCACAAAAATTGCTTTTCTATTATAGTTTTTTATGAGAAAAAATGATTTTACATAGATATCAACATCTATATCCCATGTTAGAATGAAGATATATGATCATATTCTTGGAGTGATAGATGATTATATTCATGATATGTGTGTGCACTAGAAGAAGTAGGCAGTCCTATAAATTGTTGTTTTCCTTGCATTTGGAATACCCTCTTTTATACATGTGTTTTTTGAATTAGCCAAAAATTCATATGCTTCCAATGATTTAAGATGGTATTCATGTTGATGATGATCAATCACAACTCAAAATTCATTTTGGAAAGTATGAAATAATTGTTTCATTCTAACGATGTCCAACTTCATGTAATAATTGTTAGGATGGGAAGGAGGCCCAAATGGAAAAAGCATGTACAATCTTCCTATCCAAGAGATAACAAAGGAAAAGAGTCAATTTTCAAATGAAGACTTGGAATGGACCCCAATCGGGGATGAGCCTAACATCAACCTTTGTGCAACTATCCCACTTGCAAGACTAGAGGCATTTGTAAAGGGAGAAGGTTCCATAGAATAGGTTTGAGACTAATTTCATCCGCACACATCACAAATTATTTGATATAGTTGACCCTAAACCACATAAAACGAAGACATATTATTGGTTCAAACCTTTTCTAACACTTCTTTTTTGTATGTGCTTTTCATAAACATTTGTATAGCATTTTGATGTTAATGTTTTTAATTGCAGCTACTGGTGTTCATATGGTCCAGAGGACAATAGAAATAAGCTGGCAACAAGTGAAAGAGTGAGAAGGTATCAAATTAAAAGGGGTTTCCAATGTCACTTCAATGTGAAGGTTTTGTATGGGAGACCGACAATGGCGATAATAATATACAATAATTTGTTTCATTGTGATGTAAATGGTGAGTGTTGTCATGGTGTAAACAAAACTACCATTAACGACCCTCGTGTTGTTGTTGCCCTGTACTTGTCAAACAAATGTTAAAGTTACATTGAGAGTCTTTTGTTGATGGGTGTTTCCATGGACACGATGTATGAAAAACATATAGAGGATCCATCCTTGGTGGGTATGTTGAGAAAGAGGGACCAATTCCTGACAAGAAAGGATGTGATGAATGCATGGAAACGAGTTCGCTCCAAAAGGTCTCAAAAGCACATTGATGATGCCATGAGCATGAACTTATGGCATGCAGAGGAAAGGGACATTTTTTTCTACTATCAACGGCCAAATGGAACCACCGTTCCATTCATTATGGGGTTGCAAACACCATGGATGTGTGAGAGAATGGTTCAACATTCGCACAATTCCATAATCTCCATGGATTTGACATTTGCTACCAAACAAATATGGCGTAAGTAATTGAAATGAATTTTGAAATGATTCTTTATTTTTGTATCATTAATAATGTTCCCTTTCTGTTATATTAAACTCCATGATAACCTTTGATGTCATATTCCTTGCAGTACCAATTATACACCTTGTTTGTTTTTGACAAGCAAGAGGCTGGGGTGCCCGTAGCATGGGCCATTTCATCAAGGAATAAGATTGAAGACATTTACGGGTGGTTGGTGGAAGTCCAAAAACAAGGAAAACCTTCTTTGTGTCGATTGGAAGATCAATGCATTCATTACGGATGATGTGTCAGCTGAAATCCAAGCCATTAGGTGTGTTTTTGGTTGTCATTTACTGTTATGCCTATGGCATGTGCACAGGGCATGGTTGAAAAATGTGTACAAGTATTGTAGCAAGGAGTCAAGGTGGAAGATTTTTGAAGAGATTAGGTACCATCATGTATGGTATGGGAATACATGAATATCACACCTTTCGAATGATTCAAGACTTCTTCAACGAATTCAAAGAGGAAACTCAGTTCCTTGAGTACTTCAAGAAGACATGGTGTGAGAGCGAAGGATGTATCAGTGAGTACAAGCCTTCACATGTTTCCTTATTAATTTTCATCTTAAATAATTACACATGGTTCATAGTGTCATTGATATTCAATCTGTGTGACTTGATAGCTATGTGGGCAACAAATTTTAGAAACTTCACCCACGTAAATCAGGAAACAAACACATCCATCGAGGCCTACCATTGTTTTCTGAAGACCAAATACTTGTGTGATAGACAAAAAAATGCACTCGTCGGATGGACCATTTGTTCTACACACTTGTGTACAGGATGGAGCCATTTTACAAACAACAAGAGGAAGTTGCAATTAATCCATCTTCTTAACCAACTTCAAAAAAGAAAGACAACTATTGATAATGGTTGAGAGAGAAAAGAGCATTCTAGATATAGATTACATTGCAATTCAGCCTAATGGCCATGAATTTGGGTGAAGGAACCAAACAACTAGAAACACTGGTATTTGGTAAGGCAATGTGGTGCCTTGGACATATACGAATGTGCCTGGGCTACCAAAGGAAACACATGTAATCATGTGTTGAAGGCATTGGAATTTCACAGGCAATGTTTTTCAATGTCATCTTTTCAAGCACCAGAAGTGGCAAGGTAATTCAATGTCATCATATGTGTTAAGTAGCCATGTAGATTGTTAAACATAAGTCATAACGAAATAAGCATCGTTTTGTAATTGTTTTCCATTCACGTGTAGGAGCCAAAATATGTTGATACAAACATAAAAATGAAGACACGTTCCTGAATGGCCCCTCCTCACCACATCAAGCACCAGAAGTGATAGGTAATTCAATTTCATCGTATGTGTCAAGTAGCCATCTAGATTACTAAGAAAGGTCATAATGAAATAAGCATCGTTTTGTAATTGTTTTCCATTCACATGTAGGAGTCAGTGCATATGCGGAGACAAGCACAGTAAATGAAGACACGTTCCTGGATGGCCCCTCCTCACCATAACAATAGTAATTACACTTGATGGTAAGTTGGTAGTGCCTTTTTAAGTTATTGGAGTGAAACT
This sequence comes from Taxus chinensis, assembly GCA_019776745.2. Lineage (NCBI taxonomy): Eukaryota > Viridiplantae > Streptophyta > Pinopsida > Cupressales > Taxaceae > Taxus > Taxus chinensis. The sequence goes on along the minus strand of CM034154.1, from coordinate 541,602,781 downwards.
GATGCGAATGATATTTATCAACACACATATTTATGATTAGGTGACAATGTGTATTCATGTGTAGGTGACAATGTGTATTCTCAATCGAATGTTACAAATGAGTGTTGTAGCCAAAATATTCCCCTGTCCATAAAAAAATGGTTGACATGCATAGATGGTATGAGGTTGGTTTTCAATTGTATAATGAGATTGAAAAACCCAGTGTATAGATAAATAAATTTCTATAGTGTCTTATATGTCACAGGCACTCCCGAAACAGTTAGGGATGGTGGGTTGATGCTAGAAAGAAATTCAAATTTTATGCTACACACATGCCGAGAATACTTAGTTGGTGTTGGATACATAACCGAGTACAGATGAACAGATAAAGGTATACTTTGAATGTGTTCAGAGGTTTAGGAGATACATAGAAGCATCAAATGCGTTAGATTTTGCTTTCAAAGGAGATGTCAATGAGATTAACCACCACCTGCATGCACCCCTGGTTTAGTGCGAGTAAAAGACATCACCACGGTGCGACTAAGAGGTCAGCCATTGTAGAATATTTGAACAATCCCACTGAAGACTATGAATGCTTCAAATTTCCTGACGGAAATCATGCAAAGAGGAGAGAAACGCAATAAGGGGAACCTACAAGTAAAACATTGAATTATTGGTGTGAATGTGACTTCGCAAGAAACTTTGATTTTCGAGGCAAAGACTAACATAATGATCATTTATTTTGTAGGTGGTTTGAATACAAATGAAACATATCCACGTCATCGCTTATCTTTCAGTAACTTAGTGTTTGCGCAAAGTGAGTATTGAATGTCCTTAATTTCAATACATTCCTTTATTATATGTATGTACAAAGCCATGAATATTTTGTCTAATTGTAATGTTATGTGTTGCAGATGCAGCGGATATGCAGAGAGATGTATCATACGAAAGAGCAGGTTGATCTATGGAAAGTAAATGTATGAATGTAGAGTAGACCTATCTTAAAATTCTAAACATTTAAAATTCATGTATATGAGATTGTAGATCTTATTTTCATACCATACTCTAGGGGTTAGCTACAACCCATATAAATACATTCCTTTTGATGATTCTGAGAGTATTTAAATTATTATTATTTTTTGTCTTAGCCAATCTAGGACCACTCTTGTAATATGTGGATAGTAGTAATTAAACATGTCGAAACTGATGTAATTAATATTTAGTAATTAGCATGTGCTAAACATGTGTGCTTTTCATCTTGATGAAAAATGTAATGTGGTTTTCAACAAGATACAACCCATAATGTTTTTCCACCTTTTTATACTGATGTAATTAATATTTAGTAATTAGCATGTGTTGAACTATGTGTGTTTTTCTTGTTAAAACACAAAATGTGTTTTTCAACACGATGAAAAACAAACTATGTTTTTCATCACTTTGAAAGACACAATGTGGTTTTCAAAAAGGTGTAAACCACGATGGTTTTCCACCTTTTTAACTGATGTAATTAATATTTAGTAATTAGCATGTGTTGAACTTGTGTGTTTTCACCTTGTTGAAAACACACAGTGTATTTTTTAGCACGTTGAAAAACACACTGTGTTTTTCAGCACTTTGAAAAATGCAATGTGGTTTTCAACAAGTTGCAAACCATGATGGTTTTCCACCTTTTTGTACTGATGTAATCAATATTAATAATTAGCATGTGATGAATTTGTGTGATTTGTACCTTGTTGAAACACCACATTGTGTTTTTCAGCATGTTGAAAAACACAAGTGTTTTTCAACACTTTGAAAAACACAATGCGGTTTTGAACAAGGTCCAAACCACGATGGTTTTCCACATTTTTGGACTGATGTAATCAATATTGAGTAATTAGCATGTGGAGAACTTGTGTTGTGTTTTTCAGCACATTGAAAAACACACTATGTTTTTTTCAACACTTTGAAAAACATAATGTGATTTTCAACACGGTGCAAACCACAATGGTTTTCCACCTTTTTGTATTGATGTAATTAATATTTAGTAATTAGCATGTGTTGAAACTTGTGTGTTTTGCATTGTTGAAACACACATTATATTTTTCAGCACTTTGAAAAACACACTGTGTTTTTAAGTACTTTGAAAAACGCAATGCAGTTTTCAACAAAGTGTAAACCATGATGTTTTTCCACCTTTTTGGACTAATGTAATCAATATTAAGTAATTAGCATGTGTTGAAACCTTGTGTGGTTTTCATCTTGTTGAAACACACATTATGTTTTTCAACACGTTGAAAAACACACTATGTTTTTCAGCACTTTGAAAACACAATGTGGTTTTCAACAAGTTGCAAACCACGATGTTTTTCCACTTTTTGGACTGATGTAATTAATATTAAATAATTAGCATGTTTTGAAACTTGTGTGCTTTTCATTGTTGAAAACCACACATTGTGTTTTTCATTGTTAAAAAACACATTATGTTTTTCAGCACTTTGAAAATGCAATATGGCTTTTCAACAAGGTGAAAACCACGATGTTTTTCCACCTTTTTGGACTGATGTAATCAATATTAAGTAATTTTGCATGTCCTAAACCTTTGTGGTTTTCATCTCGTTGAAAAACACATCGTGTTTTTCAGCACATTGAAAACACAATGTGTTTTTCAACAAGGTGCAAACCACGATGGTTTTCCACCTTTTTGTACAGATGTAATTAATATTAAGTAATTAGCATGTGGAAATTATGCATTTTTCATCTTGTTGAAAAATAAATTGTGTTTTTAGCACGTTGAAAAACACACTGTGTTTTTTAACACTTTGAAAGACGTAATGCGATTTTTTCAACAAGATGCAAACCACAATGTTTTTCCACCTTTTTGGATTGATGTAATCAATATTTAGTAATTAGCGTGTGTTGAACTTGTGTGCTTTCATCTTGTTGAAACACACTTATGTTTTTTAGCACTTTAAAAAATGCAATGTGGTTTTCAACAAGTTGTAAACCACGATGATTTTCCATCTTTTTAAACTGATGTAATCAATATTAAGTAATTAGCATGTGCAAAAACTTGTGTGCTTTGCACTACTTGTTGAACCCAAACACAGGTGTTTTTCACCACTTTGAAAATAACAATGAAATGCAATTTTTAACAAAGTTCAAACCATGATGTGTTTCCACCTTTTTGGATTGATGTAATCAATATTAAGTAATTAACATGTGCTAAAACTTTGTGGTTTTCACTCTTGTTAAAAACACACTGTGTTTTTCTAATTAGTTGAAAAACACACTGTGTTTTAGCACTTTGAAAAACACAATTGTGATTTTCAACAAGGTGCAAACCACAATGGTTTTCCACCTTTTTGTACTGATGTAATTAATATTTAAGTAATTATCATGTGTTGAACTTGTGTGCTTTTCATCTTGTTGAAACACACATATGTGTTTTTCAGCACGTTGAAAAACACACTGTGTTTTTCAGCACTTTAAAAGACACAAAAAAGGTGTAAACCACGATGATTTTCCACCTTTTTGGACTAATGTAATCAATATGTTAGTAATTAGCATGTGCTAAACCTTTGTGTTTTTCATCTCGTTGAAAAACACAAGTGTGTTTTTCAGCACGTTGAAAAACACACTGTGTTTTCCAGCACTTTGAAAAACAATTCGGTTTTCAACAAGTGCAAACCACGATGTTCCAGGCTTTTTGGTACTGATGTAATCAATATTAAGTAATTAGCATGTGGAGAACTTGTGTGTTTGCACCTTGTTGAAAAACATAATGTGTTTTTCAGCACTTTGAAAAACGCAATGTGGTTTTCAACAAGGTGCAAACCATGATGGTCTTTCCACATTTTTGGACTGATGTAATCAATATTAAGTAATTAGCATGTGTTAAACCTTTGTGGTTTTCATCCTGTTGAAAAACATTATATTTCAGCACTTTGAAAGACGCAATGCAGTTTTCAACAAGTGCAAACCATGATGGCTTTCCACCTTTTTGGACTGATGTAATTAATAATTAGTAATTAGCGTATGCTGAGCTTGTGTGATTTTCATCTTGTTGAAACAAACATTGTGTTTTTTAGCATGTTGAAAAACACATTGTTTTTTTCAGCACTTTGAAAAACACAATGCAGTTTTCAACAAGGTGCAAACCACGATGTTTTCCCACCTTTTTGTACTGATGTAATTAATATTTAGTAATTATCATATGTTGAACTTTGTGTGATTTTCATCTTGTTGAAACACACAATTGTGTTTTTCAGCATGTTGAAAAACACTTTGTGTTTTTCAGCACTTTGAAAAACGAAATGCGATTTTCAACAGGTGCAAACCACGATGTTTTTCCATATTTTTGGATTGATGTAAACAATATTAAGTACTTAACATGTGGAAAACTTGTGTGTTTTTAAAGCTTGTTGAAAAACACAGTGTGTTTTTCAACACTTTGCAAGATGCAATGCGGTTTTCAACAAGGTGCAAACCACAATGTTTTTCTAGCATTTTTAGACTAATGTAATGCAATATTAAATGGCAAATAGCATGTGTTAAACGTTATATGGTTTTTCATCTTGTTGAAAAACACATTGATGTTTTTTAATTTGAAAAAACTCAATGTGGTTTAACAAGGTGCTAAACCATATATTTTTCCACCTTTTTGTACTTGTAATTAAATTAACTAATAACATACTATTTCAAGTATCTTTGTGGGCGTTGCGATTTTCTTAACAAAAGGTAAATATAATTTTTTACAATACTCACAATATACAATGGGGTTTTCAACAAGGTGTAATGAAGGTTTTCCACATTTTTGGACTAATGTAATTAAAATATTTACCATGTGTTAAACCAAGTGTTTTTCATCCTCTTGAATAATAACATACTAAAGTTTGATTAAGGATTTTGTGGGTGTTATGATTTTCTAAACAAAAGGTCAAATATAAATTTTTGCAATACTCACAATATATTATACCTAGAATGATTAGTAATATTATTTACTCTTATAAAAACTAAAATATACTAGGCATACCAACTCCAAGGTTTTAATATAATTAGTTGAATAATAAAATCCTAAAAATTGTTCAAGTATTTTGTGTGTGTTATGATTTTCTAAACAAAAGGTTGAACATAATTTTTTACAATACTCATAATATACATCACCTAATATGATTAGTAATATTATTTACTCTTATAAAAACTAAAATATATTATGCATAACAACTCCAAGGTTTTAATAGAATTAGTTGAATAATAACATACAAAAGGTAAATATATATTTTTACAATACTCACAATATACAAAAAAAATTAGTTTGACGTATTCAAAAAGCAAGGAAATATATAAGTAAGTTTAATATATGTTTAAAAGCATCTTTTGATTTCAAAGGCTGCATGAACAGTGACATTTTATTACAAAGTTGTATATTCATTTATCAGTTGTGCCTTTGGTGGGAGTGACTGGTACATTTTCAACACTTACGCCTTGGCCTCCATATACAACTTCTTCCATACTTCCTTGTGACATTCGTGGATTTTAAGAACAGGTTTAAAGCTTGCTACCTGATTTTCAAAAAACTTTTTTGTTCGATTCAAGTGTTGTCTCCCAATTCTTAATTTCTAGTTCCAACTCTTCAACATCAATCTCCAACTCCATCTTCCTCGAGGAAATATCTCCTAATCGGTCCAATAATTCCTTTTTTTTTCGACAAATATAAATTTTCCAATGTAAGTCTTTCACACTCAGTTTTATAAAACTCTACCTTCTTCGTTACAAGTTACATTTCTAATTCCATACGCAATGGTGGGGAAGTCTCATCTTCTTTTCCAACACCCCCATCTTCGTGTGTAGGCCTCTTCGCACACTTTCCGAACACATAAGTGGCACTATCAAATGATTCATAGTCTTTCAGTTCCTCCACATGTGTAGCCTTGTGCTTTCCATCCTTCTTTTCTCTAGCCATCTAATTACACCTACATTTAAACAACCGATTTATATCTGTTAGCATTCAAACATAATTACAAAGAAAATAATGCACTTAACTTATACTCAACAAAATATTTTCATAGATGAAATATATATGAAAGTTTAGTAAGCACGTAAAACCCAAGTAGGCATACATGGAAGAAGAATGCAACTATTAAACCATAAACCATAAATTGTAATCCATAATCACATAACATCACGTTCTTTAATACATTAACCAGATACATAGTGATAACATCATCATATATACAAATCTAGCAATCAATTAATAAGCATTAGAATACAATAAATAGAATGTCACATAATAAGAATAAAAACCATCTAATGCACTATAAACAGAGCATAAATGGATAACTCTATATAACTCATAAACCATAAACCATAAACATTATTCCATAAATGTTAATCTGTAACCACAAAAAATTTCATTGATTAATATAAACCACAAACCATATTCAATATATCATGAATGCAATACTAAATCATAAACGTCAAACACGAGTACATAAACACATTAAAGTAACAACATCATCATATACACATCTATAGTAATCATCAGTCCTCATAAGCAATGTTATACGAATAAACGTTGTCATCTCCTTCGCTGCCTATTGGCACCAATAAAAAATATTAAATCATAAAATCTAACACGCTTCTTCTCATCTCTATGAATGGAAGGAGGTGTGATCCCAAGGACGGGGGGTCAGGATGTCTGCATCCAAGTACGGTGCACTCTCTCATCTATAACATGTATCGTATCATCCTGAAATCCAACCATTTAGTAAATAAGTCAACATAGACGAATCATTCAGTTAAACACATAATTAAATTAAATCATCCATTACATATACTTGCCTCTCGTGGAGGAGTGTCCACTCTCATATCTCTAACATCCCATATCGCAAACCCTTTGACACACTCTACCAAAGTGCCTGCAAATGTCTTAGGGTAGGGCAATGGAGCAGTGGGAACAATGGCCTCAGAAATGATGACTTTGACAGTCTCTAGGGGGAGTCTCATGCCATGAAACACCGCATGTGGGATACTATCACAAACAACTCCTCTCGCAAAGACTATATCATCTGACATTAACTTCACTTCGACCCCATCAGGAAAAACCTGGAATAACAACAATCTCAATTGCATTAATAATTTTATCTTAAGTTTACCAAAAAAGAATACAGAAAAGCAAATGAGAACATTAAATAACTTATCGGTCCAGCTCCCTCCTCTCTCCTCCCGTCAGCACCATCATCTATGCCCGTATCCTCGTGCCTCCCCTCGTCACCCTCTCTCTCCTCGACTGGCAAGGAAGTTGCATCTCTGTCAATATTCATCTCGGCCTCTCTGACCTCTCGTGAAGCAATCTCGCCAATAATATTGAGACCAGAGGTTGAATGTGAAGGGAACATCTCATCAAAAATGTCTACCTACAACAATTGACTCATCAAGGCAATTGAAATATCAACAACATAAGGAAACATACAATTGTCATATGAATGTTAAGTGTTTGTTACCTTTATCTATATTTCGTACTACTAAGCGAGTCTCTCTGTCGGCGTAGGAGCTGACTCAGGGGAATGTCATAATCCTACGTACACCGTCAAAAGGAGTTAGTATACACACAAATAAAAAAAACTATATTCCATATAACAATGAAAGTCCAATAATTACTTACGGGATCCTTCTGCGGGGGGGTCAACATTCCCACTAGCTACTCCACCCTCTTCTCTATCTTCATGTTCATGAGATAATATTAAGTTTTTTATTTCCAACCAAACATAATACATAATATATTATACTAATCATAAATTTACCTTTGTCCTCAGGTATTTGAGTTGTTCTTTCTTTCTCTCGCTCTCAACCACCTCTCCTTTCTCACTTGTTGCATCTCCTCTGAATTATAGGCGCACATTTCAGCATCCACCTCCCTCTTTCCTCCTTCTCTCAACTCCTTGAATCGAGTTTTGCATTATTTTTTGCAAACTCAATCGATAACCCTATTACAATGCAGGTTGTATCATTGCCTCAATACATAGTCCATATCCCCTCTCTCTCTTTTGTACGTATGCCTTACTCCTATCATGAGAGATAGGTGGTCATTTTCCCATATGCTTACGGCCACGCTTACGTGGTTGCATGAAGGGAAAATTGTGTGCAACCTGGCGATGTCGATTAAGTCTATGCAGCTCCCAAAACTTAACATCCCCACTAACAACACATGATCCTATGCTAACATAAATAATGAATACGACCATCCACCCATTCAGTTATGTAGTCTACGGGTGGCTGATTGAAAGACAATGTTAGAAAATTTTGATAATTCTTACGATATTGAATAGCAGTAATCAACAAGAAAAAACAAAGTTAAGTTTTAAATTTATTCACCTCCATTGTAGGCTCCGCGATATCCAAGCCAACAGGCTCAAAAGGAACATCTGACATAGCACCACGAGGACAATCAGAATCCTAGAGGAGCATCTCCCTATGACATTAAAATATAACATAGTATTAGACATTTGTTTATGATTACTATAAAAAACTAAATAAATAACTTGCACAAAATGAACCACTTACCGACGACGTGGTTGCGTCCTCTCTGACGTGTGTGGAATGTGTACATGTCATGGGACGTGAAGTTTCCTGTATGCAGGGAGTACAAATACGTAATTATTAGCCCAACATAAAATATTACGTATTATGAAAAAGAATTAATGTTCACAAATTTGTATATTACCATCGTGGAATGTGAAGTAACATGTATGAAAAGAGGACATTTCATAATTATTATCCCAACATATGACATTAGGTACATTGATATGACATACAATTATTGTTCACAAAGTATTATATTACCATCTCATTATTTTCATCTTCCCCTAATGCATAAGAATGGATATTGAACATGGATGGGAACATCTTGAACTTCTCTATGTTTTGTTCTTGTGCATTGTCATAACCACCCCTGGAGCAACGCATTGTAATACAAGATAAACTGAAATAGATGGTGCATGAACTATTTTATTCTTATTTTTCATTCATATTGAGATAATTATACACAGTAAAACATTATACACATTGAGAATTTTTTTTCATTCATATTCCTATAATAAAAAAGGTATGTCTACTATTACACAAAAAGGAAATACAATGTGTGTGTATATCATATTGCAATGCCATCCATGGTAAGTGCTAACAATGCTGCTAATTCTTCATTTATAGTGGCCCTAGACACTTGACATACATCCAACCTACCTATATTAACTTTTATATGTACATATGAACATTTAACAAAGCAAGATACAATCTCTAGTTCTTGAACTCGAAGAAAATAAAGATTTACATTGGTATACACCATTCATGTGTTTCACAACAAGCATATCATGAGAAAACACACAAATGTTTCAAACTTCATGGTGTATCGCTTCCTCAAGACCTAATATCAAGGCCCTTTACTCAACCTGGTGGATGGTCATACTAGCATTTCCCATAATTGTACCTCTCTCTACTTTATTGTTGTCATCATGGTCATATAATATGAATGATAAACATGTAACATTTTTCGATGTATTCGACACTCCATGAATTTATAATCTCCAAATAGCAACCATGTTTACCTTTACAATGGACAAACATATATCGTAAGCAACCACAGAAAAAAAATTATATTGAACACTGCAAATTTGAATTTTTCAATACAACCATCTATGTTTTAACTTATGACAAGGCACTAAAACATTTGTTACTAAGACCATTCATTAATAATGATTTCATATTGGAGATTCGGTGGAGTTAGTAGTATGTCTGGGGACATACACACTAAATGAGTTAGCGTCATGCGTTTATGGGGGACTTATTTTTGGGAAACATTGTATTAAAACATCATATTCCTTATATTACTAAAACATTGTATTCCTTATATTGCACTATTGGAATAGATTTTGTGTATCTCTTATTATTAAAAAAAAGGTCTATAGGAGCCATTAAGTGGGAGTATCTTAATCAAAATTTAATCCATTTTGTTCATCACTATCATATTATGTGAATCAATAAATAAAAGGGTAAGAGGGTCCCTCACCCTATTCTATTAATATGAGAAAATAGAAGTTTAAAAAAAATATCATCTTTAAGGAAACCAAACATGGAGAAAACTTTGCAATATATAGAAGCAACCTTTTATGTTGGGATTAAAATCAGTTAAACCAAATCAATCCTTAAATTACTTTCAAACAAGGGATTATTGTGGAATATATAGAAAATGTACAAGATGTAGAAACTACAAATAAAGAAAATTGTAAATTTCAAATAAGGAGATCTCGCCTAAATTAAAAGAGGTGAACAGGGAGAATAAATGCATCTTTTTGTGCTCCAAGTACATTCTTATCCTTAAAATTATTATTTTCCTAATAAATAATTCCATAACAATGAGTCATAATCCTTATGTAGCAAAATTGTTCAAATTCATTTTCCAAAGAAGTATCAAATACCCTGTAGTGCCCACACTTTTTATAGCTCAGTAGCTTGTTGTTTCTTTGCTCATAGACATGTTTTGACAATGATTGGTGATATCTTGGATATTATATTTAGATATTTGATCTTATTAGACAAGTGTGGACATTTAGGTGTATAGCGCCAATTTAGCTTAATTTCTATATTGTCGCATTTTCTTGTTATGTCATGGATACTAATGGATATGATGCTGTGTTTGGAACATAATTATAATATTGGATAGTTGTTACATATGGAATTCTATGGTTATATGTCACGTACCATCTTGTCTAACTTTTGGAATATTGAGTATAATTATGCACGTTGTCGCATCTTGATTTCAGTAGGATGTTAGGATTTGTTTAGAACGCATTGATATCTTATTATGTCATTGAATTATATTATATCAGACAGGTTTGGTTAACATGTGCAATGAGTGTGCAGGTGTCAGGTTTACAGGAGAACGTGGGATTCAGGCCAGCTACTCAATCTTGCACAAGCAGCCCATGGGCTGAGTCCTAGCCATGTTCATTGTGTGAAGCCTTAGTATAGGAGATTATTATTTTGGGCACTATGAGTGACCCCAATTTATGTAATGTATTGTGCTTTGTATTATTAATTTTGTTTAGGGTTGCTAGTGAAGTTGTAAACTTGTTTTGGGAGTTAATAATTCCACTTTCATTTAAATTGTTGATTTTGTTTAATGTGTCACTTAATCATAAGGGTTTAGGGTCACATGTGAGACCCTTGGGTGGTCCCCACACCCTCTACCCTTGTGCCAGAAATGCAAAACCTGAAATTAGGGTATTTTGGGCATTTTTGGGGACCCCTTTTTAGCTTGGGAGTTCCCCTAACATAAAAATGAGCCCTTAAACCCTACCTAATGGGTAGAGGGGGCTTATTTTTAAGGCTAAAGGGAGTTTTCCTTCCTTTTTTACCTCTTTTTTAGTCACATCCATGTAAGGGATGTGGATTTGAGTGTTTATCAAAAGTTCCACTAGTTTTGTCTTGCTAACATTTAGGGGAATTTGGGAGAAGAGGGCAAAAAGTTAATTTTACCCTTTCTCTCTTTTGTTTTGGCATCTTTGACCTTGATGAGGGAGAGGGGTGACACATGTCACCCCCTCATTTGTGAGGATGCTTGCTTGCTCCTCTTCAAATTCCCATTCATGGGAAAAGGAGGGGACTTTTTTTGGGAGACTTCTTGCTTGGGATGCTTGTGGATTTTGGAGCTTGGAGATTGGCTTGAGTCAAGGTGTGGAGAATTTGAAGTAGGAGAGCTTTTTGGAGAGCTTTCCTTGAGGTAGGCTCTTATGTCTTTTGTGTTGTGTTATTTTCCTTTTTGAGGTTAGATTGGGTGTTTGAAATTTTCATGGTTGTATATGGGTTTTGGTTGTTGTTTGCTTGTTTACTCCCTCCATCATATGGCATGGTGGAGTTTTGGAGTGTGGGGGAAGAGAGAGGGAATTTTCCCTCTCAATCCCCAAGGCTTAATGGACAAGCCTTGTAGGGTCTTAGTGTTTCCCCTCAATGGTTGAGGTGGGGAAGTTGATTCATTTGGCTTGAATCTCCTTCCCCATTCTTGGTAAGGAAACCCCTTTGGGGTTTGAAAATCCTTCCAAGAAGGACTTGGAGAAAGGGAGGACGAATAAGGAGGGTTTTGGATTGAAATTAGGAGCAATAAGGAGGGTATGGAGTTTGTTGCTTTGTGCAAGAAATTTTTGGAATAAAATTTTTGGAGAACTTTTTCCTCTCTTCCCCACTTTTGAGGATGAACATGGGTTCTCCTCCTTGTAAATTTATGGAGTCTTGTTTTGTATTTATCCCATTTTTATGTGCTTGTATCATTGTTAGTTCCGCCTCCATTTTGTGCAAGTTTTGGTTGGTTGACCTCTTTCCCATGGGCTTGGGGGAGGCTAGCATGCATCCCAACCTTGGGAGAGGCATGTGATGATGCCTATGGTTGGGTGGCAAACAAGCTCTTTCTCCTTATTGGATTTCTTGAAGGCATGAAGGATGTATCTCAAACTTGGAATCTCTTGTCATCTTGGTGTTCATTGTCTCCTTCACCTTGTTGACATTTCTCTATTTATGGCTCTAAGATATGGTTATTTGAAGAGTATTCTTGTTTTGTAAAGTATCCTCCTGGTGATTTGGAATCATTTGTATAAATGAAAGTCCTTTGTATTGGAAGATCTCCTTTAAATCTGGGGAAGGAGTTGATAGATTGTCTCCTAATGTATTTGAACATGAATTTGAAATATGAAATATTGAGGGTGTTTGCAATAGAGATCTTGTAAAATATTTATATTCCTTCCACATGCTTTGTCTTAAATATCATTTGATAAAGAAAGGTTGTTTATTGAGAAGGTGCTATTACAAAGGAAAGCATATTATCTGTTGAAGATTTTACTTGTTTTAAAATCTGAATTAGTCTTGTAGCATTGTCTTTGAAAAGAAAGTATCCCTCTTGTGTTGTTATATTATTGACTGGAAATATGACTAGTCATGGTTCCTTTCCATGTAAGATTTAAAATCGGTTATTCATTTTTAAGTTGAAATCCACATTGTTTATTCTTGTGTACACAATAAATTAATTAATTAATTAATATAGATAGATATATCAGTTTTAGAGTAATAAAGAAATATATATATATATATATATATATATATATGATGTGATTTTGTTGCTTTAAGAAAACTCATGAAGTTTTATAAGTGTTAAATGCAATTATAATTTTTTCTGCTCCTTATTTACCTAAAATAAGAATATATATATATATATATATATATATATATATATATATATATGTTAAAATTGGAATTTTTATATATATAAAATAAGTTATATACATATGTTTTTAAGATTTACGTTTTTTTTTTAATATAACAAAAAATATATATACAAAAAAAAAGGTTTGGTGGGGGGTTCGGACCCCCCACCCCCATGCGCACAGACCGAGACTTAATAAAAAAAAGCTATGACAAGGGGGGTGCGAACCCACCCCCGCACCCCTACGTGCCACTACACAAATCCGCCGCCTGCGGCCTGCTTCGCCCCTACCGCGCCCAACCTGCCCCCTTTGCGCCTGCTTCTTCCCCCACAACCTCCCTCCCATTACGTCCGCCTTCCCTGTCCCACCGTCGCCCCACTCCCCATCCGCACCACTGTTCCCCTCCACCGCACACAGCCCTCCTTCCCCAAAACTACAACCATTTTTAAAACCAATGATATTAATAACAATAATAATTTAAATGTAAGCAAGTGTGCATGTCAAAAAAAAAGGGAGAAGAAAAACCGATCTGGTTTTGTAGTAATTTCAAATCTAATATCATGTTGGTTTGATGAAAAGTCCATAGTTTTCTCCAATCTGCACATAACAAACATATACAAAAAAGAGAAGAGATGAATAATAAGTAGGAAGAACATAAGAAAATTTAGGTTTCTTTTTTAGGGCAAAAAAAAAAAAGATCCAAGGGCTGAGATTGTTTTAATCTTAGGGCTCAAATAAAAACCCCACCTCATTTAAGTTAAGAGGATTTTTGGTGGGGAATGGTAATTTAACTTAAGAAGGGAAATATGGGTAAATATTTGAAATGGGATAGGAACTTATTTAAAGCTGAATAATTACATTTCAATGTGATATATTATTTTTTAAATGTGTAAAAAATTATTAGAAGCTAAATCAATCAAACTAACTCAAAACAATTGTTTTTTAGCATTTTGGTTAAAAATTATATCGTTAAGAATTTAATGACTTAATGAGATGGGTTAGGCGAAGCCTTAGTTTGCACTTTAAAAAAAAAATTTTACCCCAAATCTAAGAAATTCCTAGTTTGGTTCGTTGTCCCTGGAATGGGCATTACATACCCACCCTCTTACTATGTAACATGTTATCCATTTTTTCCCGCTTAGGTAAAAATGGACAACGGTGGTAAATTACACCTTGGGACCAAGAAAATTTCTTCATGAAGTAAATCTTGAAGTTGGTTCATTGAATGAGAACACAATATTTGAGTACATAAGGAATAATCAAGAATGTTCATCTTAATCAGAGCAGAGTGCTTAATTAAAAGCCATTTTGTGAACATGTTTTTTTCGTTTAATTTAGTGGACACGATACTGGAAGAATGTGGAACACATGATAAGGCAATGACATTGGACTTCCTCTCGAGTTATAAGATTAGTTGGATATCCATATAATAGCCCTTACCTAAGAAGCTCATGTGAGTCGTCATCATCCTCGATCAAGAGCGATTTTATGCTTATGGGATCTTCATCTAAAATGATAAAGATAAAATGATGAATATTTTGCATAATTTGAAAAGGAATCCAAAATCAAATCAAGAACTAGTTTGGAGGGCAAAAAGGGCCATAAGCTGAAAATAGCTCGCCGAGCAGCTTGCCAAGCTGGGCATGGATGCATTACAGGTTGTAGATTTGGGAGCTCAGACGAGCTAAGCCTTATGTGAAATAGGTGGGTTTGAACGAGTTGAAGCATGACTTGGCAATGTGGCTCGTGGGTTCAAGTTCAGTCTTGGAGTTGGCTGAGAAAGTTATGTATTTGAAATGGCATGGCGAGCTTGGATGGATGAGCTCGCAAGCATAGTAAGGGAGCTCAGAATTTGAAACATTGAGAGGCCGAGTAGTTAGAGCTTAGATTTGAGGCTCGTCGAGTGACCAAAATGCAATCTAAGGCTAAGTCAGTCGAGAATCTCACTGTGGGGCTCGGCCAAGGCAGAAATAATCATCTCGGCGGGTCAAAGTTTTGACATGGGAGGTCATGGGTAAGGCGAGTCGAACTCACAGTGTAGAAAAAAATCACCAATGGCGAGTCTGAGTCATGGCAGAAAAGTATTGTGCAGAGACCCATAATAGTAGGTGAGCTCGAAGCCACAAAGAGAGCGAACGGCACGGGAGCTTCAATGAAGCCAGGATACTCGGCAGTACCCGTGAGAACCACGACTCAGGGGAAATATCTCGTCACTACAGCGAGGTGAAATATGGACCGAGCTTAAGGCATGTGGAGGGAACAAGTCGGGTTTTATTGAAGCCCAACAGAGTCATTAAGTTGGCGTATAATAGTCGATCTGGGTTGACAATACAAGCAAGGGTGGCTCAGGCCATTATGTCGGCGAGTTATTCTCCAAGGTGTTGATGTGACAATGAAGGAATCTCGGATGTGAGCTCGTCGAAGATGCATGCAGGTGCACAGTTCGTGCTGAAGCATTTAAGGTGAGAAGGCAGAGACCGAGATCTGTGAACTCATCGATGTATGACGCAAGAAATTGGCTTAGGCACGATGCAATATCTCAAAGTCTCCGCAGATCCAAGCTATGCATGCCGAGAGGAAACTTCAAAAGGATCTCACGAAACAGATGTATTTTCAAATAATAACTCAGTGTTGACAAAGTTTTTTCTGATAACCCCAAAGTGAAATGGCTGAGTCAGCCTGAGTTAACCAAGCCATGGTGGCAGCTGGATGAGTAAGGATAGGGCCAATTCGGAGAGCGAACAACTCACCCGACGAGTAGGACTAGACATAGGATAACTATTCCTTTGCAAGACAAATGCACGGCTTGACTCGCAGGAGTTCGCAGAAAGAAAGCAAAGCTTAGAGCATGGTCCCATGCTGGGGGCTACTGCTCCTATTTATTTGGGAAATATGGTCCCATGCAAAAAAAAATTATCGCTGCTGCCAAAACCCAACAAAATCCCTGAAATTTCTCAGCAACTATAACTTAGGGAGAATATTTCCAGCGCCACAAAGCAGCTAGGGGCACAAAAATAAATCTGCTGCTTAAAATTTTTAGGGAGCTTTTTTGACACTTGGCATTTAGTTTAAGCTTCCCTCTCAATTTTCCATCCAAAAGTTTATTTCGGATTCATGGGACCCTATTTTTGCTAGTGCTAAAGCTTCCTATTTTATCTTTGCACAGAGAAATAAAAAATCATGAGACCCTATTAATGCTAAAATATCCTAATTTTTTTAGCTCTCCCTCAGCGGCTCACAATTTTTAGCTTTCCCCTTGCATGGGATCATACTCTTAGTCAAGTGGAAGGAATCGACGAAGAAGATCTCAGTTTCGCCATGGAAATGAATGCGAGCTCAAGATAGGACTCGGAGAGGCCAGTCATTTCTTTTAATATATTTCTCATCGGAACCGGGGCAAGCTCGTGTGTTTGGAGATTTGAGTTTCGGATGTTTGAAGATAAGTCGACTAAGTTGGTAAAATGTGAGCTCAACTTCCAAACTTTTAAGTGTGAAATTCAGACTTCAGATTTCGAAGTCAGATCATTTCGGGATTGGGTTTCGGCTTCAGATTTGGAGTGATTTCAGAGTTAATGCGGAACAGAGGTATGGGTCGGTGTGGCGAGTCATTCAGACTCCGATTTCCAAAATGACAAGTTCGTTTGATTATTGTGCCAAGGTGGTCACAAGATTTTTGACACATGTTTTCCATGTGAGACTGAGTCTTTCAGGTTCTCGACATGTTAAGCAATGGGTGGATCTATTTTTAGAGGCTATTTAAGTGAGTTGGCCGAGACAGTTGCAAAAGGAAACATGGAGGAGTTCATAAAGCGAGCCATTTTAGCTCAGCCATTTAAAATGTAACTCGAGGTGGAGTTGGTGGGAGCCAAACCAGTGTAAATTTGATTCAGGGTTTAAAGTATTTTAGGGTCCTTGAGCTGGCATAAAGGCCATTCAATGCAATACGGTGAAATAAATAGACCCAATCAAGATGGAAGATAGCTCAGACTTCAAACGTTATGCAAAAGCGGGTGAAAACATTAATGTGAGACACAATCAATGGCATGTGGAGGTAAGCACTATATGTGTCAAGTGTTCTTTACACGGTGGAGTAGTATTCAAAGGGCCGTTAAGGCATATTGCAAAGGGCCGAAGAGTTTAAAAAAAAGACACATAGAAGAGCTCGCCGAGTTAGCCATCCAACCTACACTAGAACCTATCTAATGTAAAGCTAACTTTGTTGGGACCCACCAATGGGCCAATTTCAATTCTCCGAAGCCAATTTAGACCTCCGAAGAATTTTTTAAATGTATTTTTAATTAAAATAGTTACATTCAAATTTTAAATTTATGAAGCATGGTGGTGGATTGTTCCCGAGCGCAATTAATGAGGTAAGCATGGTTGACCTATTATGCTACAATCTTACCTAGTTTTTAGGACTTTCTCCTTCTTTCTCTCCTCAGTTGTGCAAGTGCTATAAATTGTAAAGGGGTGCTTATTCCAAAAGAGTTAGACATTTTTTCAAAGCTTCCCCTCTCTTCACAAGCTAAGTTGTTATGAATTTACAAGCTCTCAAGCCTTTTTTCTGAAAATTTTTAATGGTAGCTTTTGTCTCTCCCTATTGTAATGGTGCACTGTGAAAGTGCTTGGAATAATCAAACATATGATGTGTGGCTAATTATTTTTCCTTACATCAATTTTGTTGTTTCCTTTTTCCTTTCTCATGTTTACAAGTGCACTATGTAACCTTGGTGCCTTTTGCAAGTTTTGGAGGTTATTGTGCTTATCAAGGAATGAAGTATTGTATGTAAATTGAGTATGTGATGTATCTTCATCCTCTTCATAATCGTCTCTCTTCATTGGAAAGCTAGAACATTTTCTAACAAACCCCTTTCTTGGTACATCACCACTTCTAATTTAGGTTTTATATCTTGCAAATATCTCTCCCTAATCCCCTTGAAATGTTAGTATAGGTCTAAGTAGTTGGTTTTATTGCATTAGGAGTAGTGTAGTGCTTAGTTTAGGAAGAGGAAGTCAACTTTCTCTGGAGGTTCACTTCAAGCCCACAAGTCCCGCAGCTTAAAAGGTGATCCCATGTTTTCTAATCACACCGAATGTCCCATTTACATTTAGGTCATTCAGGGGGTGTAGTGATTTGGTGATAACATAACCTAAACACCATATCTCTAGTATCCTTCTCTTTTATCCACAATGCATTGTTTATTAATCTACACTATATGATGTATCATCATATTATCCACAAAATAGAAAATATATGCATTGGATATAATTCACATAATCTTAGTTATTGATAATCTATATTATTTCATGTATCATGATTCCACTTTTTTCATACCATCTCAATTGAAATGATAAATGGGAAAAGCCTACACCAATAAGACTTCAATTGTGTATTATCCACAAAATGAAAATTATATGCATTATCAATAATGTAATGCAATGTGTAACTTTAGTTAATAATCTACTATAATATCTTAGTTGTCGATTTTTTTTTTTTGTTAGTAGTATTGACAATAATCTACAATAATATAATATAATGTGGATAACACACAATATAAGATAAATTAATTATGTCAAGAGGGATCATACAATAGCAATCATGGGATATTCTTATATGTGTTCATTTGTAATTATTATCTTAATTTTGATGCCTATTTCAACAAGTAATAAATTTTTATTTTTATTTGAGAATTTGAATTTAAAATAGTTTAGACCCCATTTTTTCAATACTAAGATTATGCTTTCAATTACAAATTAACCTATCTATATTGAATTAATGTGTTACCAATAGATATTTTTAACATAAATATATTTAAAATATCTAAATTCGCTAAAAATTCTATAAACATTAATAATTTAAAAAATATAATCAATTATAACACATTTTAATAAAATGGAAAATAGACAAATTTGATAAAATATTGGTTGGCTCAATCTAGTTTTATAAAGTAATAATTTCTACCATTCAAAGTCCACATAATAAATATTATTTACCATTTATATTCCACATAATAATAAAAAATTCAAAATGAATATTATAAATAATATCAAAATAACCAATTTTTATAATAATATGAATTAATACTAATTAAAAGTACATATTTAATTTTTATGCTCATGTGAATCAAAAGTATCATCTAATTACAAAATGAAAGACAAATTATATTACAATCAACTTTTTCCATAATTTGAATATTTATATAGGTTTTGTAACGTCTTGATTTTGGCAACTACTACGCTAACTTCTTTTCATGATGCTGCAACTGTGGAAATGAGAATTATTATGTTAAGGTGTATCCTTTAATCTTGAAAATCATGTGCTACTGATCTGAACCCTTGCTTACTGTAACTTTGTTTACTCGGGACTAAGGTCATTATAACTTGTGTTGCAAAATTTTGATTTAGCAGAATTGTTTTTGTACTTGATGAACTCATAATCAGGAGACAACACACCTTGAATCAATTCCATTGATCCAAGGTATGCTTCAGCCTTCTTTATTATCGTCTTGTCAATTGACTTCCCAGATAAAATGTAGTCTGGAACCGAGCAGGAAATTGTTGCAAATTTTAAAAGAATTGAGTTACAAGTATACTTACTAGGCACCATGTTGCTGATGGTAAGGTTTGATTTCCTGAATACATATGAGTTGTGACGCTGGATAGCGTAAGATAGAAAGGGGTTTGATATAAATGCTAGCAGGGTATATGTTAAGCATTGGACGGAATGTCCTTGCACTATACCGGTTTTGAACATAAGACGGTAAAACTACTTTGAACCTATTAATTAACATACTATGGGTTATATTTTAACCTATGACCTAATAATTATGCTATGAGGATTATTTTTATTTAAAAGGATACAAATTATTACAAATCCTAATGATTTACGACCTAGATGGAAATCTAACTATGGACAATGTAACCTAAACTATTGTTAGTCCTAAAAGGGACCTATGGACACATGTCAAGTGGGAGGATAAGGGGGGGAAGGTTTAAACTTAATGAAGGACTTTAATTGCAGTCCTTGAAGTTTTAAATGCCAAGTTTGGCAGGAACAAGAAAGTTAGAGGCATCTAACTAGCTACATAACTAAACTTGAATTACATGCAAAAAAATATAAGATAGAATTCGCCAAATCTGAATCAGCGGTGGCATGGAGAAAGAGGAAGGAAATGCATTCAATGCATTTATTTGCCTTGGTTTTGGTAACCGGTCTGCCTAGGAAGGAGGAAAGAGGATTTTTGTGAACCATTGTTTTTCATTTGGTTTCGGGTTTTCTCTCTCTCTCTCTCTCTGCATTGTGTTGCCCTTTCGAGCCTACAAGTTTGTGTTTCGGCCATTGTTGTTCGACCGCCTTCGAGTGGTTCCTGGACCTGTGTAAACAAGCAAGTAGTTGAGAGAACTGTTGAACAAGTAGTTGGAGGGAAGAACTCGGGAGAAGCTCGGTTGTGACCTTCCACGAGCTAACAAGAAAATATACAGGCATGTTAGGCTCTTTTCTTTAAACAGCTTTTCTCTTTATTAAGTGTCTTCATTAAAAGAACTCTGTTCTTATAAACATGTGTTCTTGTGAAAATATGATGATATGTTGGATGTGATATTTTGCTTGAGTTGTTGTTTGGAGAGGATGTGATTTGGGTATTTTCTCAATGCATACATGAGTAAATGAGCGATTTTTGTTGCATTAGTAAATGAACATGGAAATTGTCTCTGCTGTTTTGATTTCCAAAGTAATGGGAATACAGGTTTTTGTTGTCTTTTGTGGATTGGAACTCGTTGAAGGTGACAGTGATGTGTATGTTGTTTTCAAAGTTCTGTGTGTGTTCAAGAGATATGGAATTTGTGCGAATGCTTTGACAGGACTTGAGTGTGAACGGTTCTTCCTTATTGAATTACAGTGAATGGCGATGTGAATTCTTTTAGGGATAATAGATTTAATGTATCATCCTTACATTTGCTTGAGCTAAAACGATACAATGTTCCTCCTACTCTATTTTGGTACCCATGAATGACTGTTTGGAAATAAATTCTTGTCGAACCTGGAATAGGGTAACCTGATTATCTGATGGATTTGGGTATAGAGTACAGTCTTTATTTCTTCTTGAACTCAATGATGAACACACACACATATACACACACACACACACACACACACACATATATATAGATATATATAATATAACCTGCGGGTTTAAAACTTCTTCGTTGTTTTCATTTAATCTAAATTTGAGTAGGTTCCTTACTCTTGTGGTTGAAAAACAATTTCTATAATTATTCCAGTGAAATGGGGATCATGTTACTTTGTTGTACACTTTTACTCATTTCATACCTAGATAGATGCGTCTGTCTTCAATGAATAAAACTAATGGAACAGTTGCAATTGAAAGTTTTGTTATTTTTGAATACTTGTGGTTCAGATGCAAAGTGAATTCTTAATTACTTTCCTCAAATAGTAGTTAGTGAACTATTAAGACTGTAACAGTCTGGATTGGAAAGAATTATCCTTTGGATAACAGGTCTGTACGTCATGGTTTGATATGCGGTTGTGAATTGGGAAGAGGTAACGTGAATCCTCTTCCTTTCATTCGATTTTTGACTTCTAAATATTTCTCTTTTGACTGTTATCCCTGGTTGTTAGCTCCTTTTTCACAAAATCAAACAATACGATTGTAATTAAGAAAAAAAGGATTATGGATTAGGTATTTGGAAATAGTATTTCTTTTCCTTAGTATCCTATCCAAATTTTTGTTAAAAAGGTATTGAAGTCACATATGACTGCCCTCAGGAGTATGCAAATGCATTTTACGTTTTGTCTCTCTCCTTTGAAGTAGATGAGTACTACGCTGCCGAATAAATTCTGAAAAAATAAATATGTTGTTGTTATGATGTATGATTGCCTTTCACTTCTGCATTTGATTTGGTTGAAGTCAAGTGAGTAACCAGAAGGTAAAGGAGTTCTGTTTAAATTTATAGTCAATTCATGATATGAAATTCATTTATAATGATGAAATGGGTTTGACAAGGAGTGCATTCGAACAGTAATATATAAATCAGTTCTTACAAATGCCCTAATATGAGATTGTTTAGAGAAAATATTCCTTTTAATATTTGCCTAAATTTGGAATGAACTCTTTTTGAACTCTTTTGTAAAAAGGAACAGTTATGAAAATTGTGATATATATATATATATATATATATATATATATATATATATATATATATATATATCATTGCATGTTAGCTGTTATAGAAATTGGCAACTTGTTAACTATTAGTACTGTTTGACTTGATGCTTCTTATTGAGATAAGGTTGTTAAATTGTTTTTCCTTATCGGTACTTAACTCTTACGTGATGTCCATCTCAATTAGGGGATGTTTCATAAAAGCAGAGTTCTTTTATTGAGACAGTTAGTTAAGAGCACCTCATTTTAATGATAAGTGCTTAATATGCTCAGTTCGATGAACTGACCCCTGCAAATAAATTTTGCAGATGGATTTTGTGAGTAATAATGAAGACATGTTGTTTGTGATGCTTCTTCTGATTAACTAGAGGATGGATCTTTTCTGAGATTTTATTATTTTTCTCGTAAGAAATGGAAAAAGAAAAGTTGTATTCTTCTTTCTTTTTGAGTTAGCAATGCTAATTGGCATGATTGAAGTCCGGCTATTAGGACTTGTAAAAATGTGTAAATTTACCTTGAGGAATGAGAGAAGGGAATGGTGTGTTATTTTAATTGTTGTACCATTGTTGAACTGTTGAAATATGATTGAGAATATACTCTTACTCGTTGAAATTGTATTTATCCGAATGATGGCTGTTAGATTTAAAAGGACATAACATCTATTCTTCACTTGAACACAATTTTAAGTTGGGATGTGAAAATGCTTAGTACTTAGGTCAATATGGATTTTAAATTGACATTAGTAAAAGAGTAAGATGCATATGAACTCTTATATAAATGAAGGAAGGAATTAGATTCTAACTAATGAATGTAAAGGAAAGGACAAATGAAATTTTGTATTAAGATTTCGTTAAAACTCCTTGGGATGCCTTACCCAAAGGATATTCGGAAGGAGGAATCATACCGCCTCTTAGCAAACCTTAAGCTAAAGAAAGGTACTTGTAAATAAATGAATACATTCATTTGGGAAATGGACTTCATTCCAATGACGTCTAATAAAAAGGGAACCTAAATTTATAATCAGTTGCGAATAAACTCAATTAAGCTTAATAAGTTAATCTTACTTCATTAAGCTGCAATGGACTGTAAGTCTAAAGCTTTAATTAATGAACCAAGAAAGGAATATGCAATCCTTCAATATGGAGGAGTGAATGTATATTAAACTATGAGACAATTCAAGTCAATCCTAGTTATGCAACTGTAATGAACTATGAGGTTAGAAGATCAGCAAGGTTGTTGAAACTTATTCTTAAAATATTTAAGATAAGAATCTAATCAAAATTTTAGCTGGATGTGTAACCCTAGATGGGAGGATTCCATAGGATGTTGGCACACGCCAACTGCAATAAGGTGTCTTCATGAAGGCTAGGCCTTCATGACGACACAATGTTGCAGCTGACATGTTACAACACCCTTCCGAATCAAATCATCGAGATTTACATAAGCTTGGACTTGGCCTCAGTTTTACTTTGGACCAAGTTAGGAATGTGACCTTGTATACGGAGTGACTCGTGAAGGTTAAAGGTAACTAGACACACGCAGTCGACTAGGGATGACGAGGTATGTCTGCGTACCTTTAGTCACCACGAGTGTCTTTCTATACTCTTTCATATTGCTAACTTGGGTTAAAGTTCAACCTTGGTAATAGGACTAACAGAAGTCAAAAAAGAACATTCTAGATAAGAGATGAAGTGGGGTGAAGGACGTATTCCATTGACGAGCGTGACATCTAGGAATATGATCATGCTAAGCATGTGAAAATCTTTGGCCAAAGTATCGCAAGCTGCTAGTTGCGTTGTCCTAAATCACCTAGTTTAAGAAGCAGGATTTCAGATGAATATCGGTAACAGATATTCAGATAGGCCTCTTAGATGGAACACTTCAATAACTGAAACGATAAAGGGAACCAAGTATACTTTGTATACAATGCATGAATCAACATGAAGGATCGGTAAGTAGTCGAGTCATGGAATGAGAGATCGATGAAACTCTGAGCCATGAAATGGAAGATCGGTAGTTCTTCGAGTCATTACAGCAGCATATGGTTATCTGTTATATGATTGAATGGCATGGAATGTGTGTTCCATATTATGAATATGTGAACAAAGAACATTGGTTTTAAAAGCCTTGTGTGTTCTAAATTACGTCATTTAGAACAGAGAATAATTATTAAAACTTGAACATGTGTTCTGAATTACGTAATTTAGAGCAGAGAATGTTATCAAAAAAAAAATTTCCCTTGTTCTAATGTCTTAAAATGGGAATGTTATAGGTTTTTTAAAAATATGTCAAAAAAATTAGTATAAAACATAGAAAAGCATAATCTATTTTTCTTGTATTTAGCATCAAACTTGGAATTGTTTCCTTGTGCAATCTTTTTTGCACTATTTTTAGGATCTATGGTCGGTTTCAAACTTTCTTTTAGAACTCCCATCTTCTTCAATTTCTGTGGAGGCTCGTATTTCTGTGCATCCTCGATCGTGGTGTATGTCAATATGTATCCTTGTGAATGAAATCCTATGGTGTGGAACTTGGACAGGTACATAACAGATTTTTCCAGTAAATTGAGTCGGGTCTTAACCATCGCTATAATTTCTGGTTTAGGCGGCTGACTATGCTTGCAATGTGTTACATTCACAAAAAAGGGGCACCTCCTAAATAAATCCTCCCTATAGAATTTTGGAGTTGTTATATTTATCCCAACAGGATCAGGGGGAATGAAGCTCCTGGTATTCATATTCACTGAACAAAAATGTAACTAAATATAACACCACACATGTAAAAAGAAGCATACAATTAATGGCAGTATGTTATAAGACAAAACTAATATGCATAATTTAATATGAAAAAAATACGGAAAGGAAAACACAATTTCAGAGAAACCATGCAAGACAAATTGATGTATCAATAATTTCTCTTCAGCGAGCGGCTTTAAAAACCTCTGCACAGCATAGTCTACCACCCATCTATGGGCGTATCGATGTGGCATTCTAAGGAGCAAGCCCCTTCAACACAAAACAATTTTTGGATTTGCAAGAGGCACGTGCCTCCATATATACCGAAATGAGAGTGAGTGTATAACAACAGAGAATTTTTTTTGATTTAACTTACATTATACATTCACAACTTACAATTACTAAAATATAACAAATAATAAAAATAGTTTTATATACCAATTAACTACACATTAGCATTATTTACAAATATAATTAATATAGAAAAATCAAACTTTCTTTAATGTTATTACATTTAACACAACTAAGATCAATGAAATTGTGAAAAATATCACTCGATTATATTAAAAAATCACGAAATGTTTAACTTTAATTATATTATGAAAAAATTAATCATTAAAACTAATAACATAATGGCATAAACATGTTTGTGAATCACACAACTTGGTTTATAAACTTTTAAATTAGGACAACCAAATAATATTCATAAATAAGAGGCAATTATAAATTCATGTGTGGGTAAGTGCACGAAGTTGTGGGGCCAAAAATTGGACAAAAACCTGAAAACAGACGAAACGCATACACGTTTTGCTAAAACGTGCTCACTTTTTAATTTGTTTGGCTCGGTAATCACCGAACCTATAATGCGTACGCATTTCAAATAATTCAAAACGCGTACGCATTTTGAGTAATATGGACCATGTATATGTGTTTTGGTGTTTTATACTTACAAAAATAAATGTTTTATAAGATAGATTTCTTTTATTATTTCTTATACTTTAAATTTATTTTAGTAAATATAAGAAATTAGGGTCACTCTGCACCTTATGGAAGTGGTCTCGTAGCTCCAATAGTTATAATCTAGAAGATAGTTTTTCAAAATCTAATTTGGTCAGTACTTACTCATTTTCAGGATTTTAGCAAACGACCTAAAACTTTCAGGGCATATATATTGTAGTCAGTCTTTGTTTTGGGAAAGCATATAGTCATTTTTTAGGTTTTTTTACCTTCTAAAATGGATTTTGGCCCTACCACTGCTTGAATTGGTATTAATTTTTAAATTTGGTCCATAATTCACTTTAGTGACCATGAATTAACTCTATGATGTTTGTCTACTTCTTACTAAAAAGAGATCCTCACTTTGTAGATAGAGGATTGTTCCCTGAATGGGATTCCTGTCCTATGGCCAAAATGAGGTGATTGTAATGTGCCTCCTCCTTAAGGTGTGATAACACTACTAGGTGTTGAATGAGTTATTACGAATAGTACCAAGTGAATTGCATCAAGTGAACTCAGATGATTGCTCATTCTTAGAAACATGGTGCTCCATATAAAGATCATCCCCTCACCTTTCCTAGCTCTAAAAGCATCCTTTCATGGAATCAATTTCATGATTCTCATACATGCTTTTGCTCATATGTCTCTTATGGAGACAAACGATGCCTTAATACTTCACAAATAATGGTCCTTGATAACTCGGTGACATGACTAGCTCATTTTAGCTTGTTCTGAAGGGTGTTCAATTAACTACAGAATGGCCAAAAATGCCTTTTTAGGCCTTCAAAGGAAGTAATCTCTCATCAAAACTAAATGAGTCAATCGATCACCTTAAACACTATTCCCTACACACTGAAACACTTGAATGATCTTTTTATGACTTTCCTTTGGGTGAGGGTTTATGATTTAGGGTTTAGGGCTCGAGGTTTAGGGCTTAGGGCTCTCAAGGTTTAGAGTTTAGGGTTTAAGGTTTAGTGTTTAAGGCTCATAGTTCATATTTTAGGGTTTATGGTTTAGGGCTTAGGGATTAGGGTTCATGGTTTAGGGTTTATGGTTTAGGGTTTAGAGTTTAGGGTTTATGGTTCAGGGATAGGGTTAAGGGTTTAGGGTTTAGGGCTCAAGGTTCAAGGTTTAGGGTTTAGGGGTCAAGGTTGAGGGTTTAGGGTTTATGGCTCAAGGTTCAGAGTTTAGGGTTTAGGGATCAGGGTTGAGGGTTTAGGGTTTAGGGTTAAGAGTTCAGGTTCAGGGTTTAGGGTTTAAGGTTTAGTTTTTAGGGTTTAGGGTTGAGGGTTTATGTTTGAGGGTTTTTGTTTAGGGTTTTGGCTTAGGGCCTAGGGTTCATGGCTTAGGGGCTTAGGGCTCAAGGTTTAGGGTTTAGGGGTCATGGTTTAGGTTTTAGGGTTTAGGGTTTAGGGCTTAGAGTTTAGGGTTTAGGGTTTAGGGTTTAGGGTTTAGGGTTTAGGGCTTAGGGTTTAATTTTTAGGGTTGAGGATTTAGGGTTTAGGGTTTAGGGTTCGAGGTTTAAGGTTTATGGTTGAGGATTTAGGGTTTACGGTTCAGGATTTATGAGTTAGGGTTTAAGGTTTAAAGGTCATGGTTCAAGGTTTAGGGAAAAGGGTTCATGGTTTAGGGTTTATGGATCAAGGTTGAGGGTTTAGGGTTTAGGGTTGAGAGTTGAGGGTTCATGGTTTAGGGCTCAGGGTTTAGTTTTTAGGGTTTAGGGTTGAGGGTTTATGTTTAAGGGTTCAAGGTTTAGGGTTTTGGCTTAGGGCTTATGGCTTAGGGCCTAGGGTTCAAGGCTTAGGGTTTAGGGTTTAGGGTTTAGTGCTCAAGGTTTAGGGTTTAGGGGTCAAGGTTTAGGTTTTAGGGTTTAGGGTTTAGGATTTAGGATTTAGGGCTTAGAGTTTAGGGTTTAGGGATTAGGGTTTATGGTATAGGGTTTAGGGTTTAGGGCTCATGGTTTAAGGTTTAGGGTTGAGGATTTAGGGTTTAGAAGTTATTTTAAGGTTTAAAGGTCAGGGTTCAAGGTTTAGGGTAAAGGGTTCAGGGGGTTTAAGACTCGAGGTTTAGGGTTTATCAGTTAGGGGTTAGGGTTTAGGGTTCAGGATTTAAGGCTCATGGATTAGGCTCACCCATTCAGTCACAGTAATGTTCTATGTCTTACCCATTCTTATAAGTATCAAGACAAAGAGTATTCAACTAAAAAAGGTTAATCTACTTCATAGGCAGAACATTCAAGGGAGTCATCACAATTTGATGCATTTCATCTACTGATATTTTAAAGGAGGGAAATGTCCATTGTATGTGAACTATTTCACTCACTGTAATGTTTTGTGTCTTACCCATTCTTATTAGTATTGACAAAGAGTATTCAACTAAAAAAGGGTTCATCGACTTCGTAGAAACAAAACTCAAAGAGATTCATCAAAATTTGATGTCTTTCATCTGTTGATATTTTGAAGGAGGGAAATGCCCACTGAGCTCATAAACAAGGTAGTTGTAAAAGTAGACTTAATGATGGTTCTAGGCACAAGACTAGGAAATATGGTCCTAAGATATTCAAAAAATGAACTCACTCATGAGACCTACTGGAAATATATGAGGTTTAGGGGTTAGAGCTTAGGGTTCTGGATTTAGTGTTTAGGGTTTACGGCTTAGGGATCAGGGCTCAGGGTTCAAGGTTTAGGGTTTAGGGTTTAGGGTTCAGTTTTAGTGTTCAGAGTTTAAGGTTTATTATTTTTGTTTTAGGGTTTAGGGTTTATAATTTAGGGTTTAGGTCTCAAGGTTAGGGGTTGAGGGTTAATGGTTTAGGTTGCAGAGTTCAGGGTTTAGGGATTAGTGTTTAGGGCTTAGGGTTTAGGGTTTAGGGCTTAGGGTTTAGGGTTTAGGATTTAGTGCTTGGGGTTTAGAGTTTAGGGTTTAGGGGTCAGGGTTTAGGGTTTATGATTTAGTTTTTAGGGTTTAGGGTTTAGGGACCTTTAGGATTTAACATTTAGGCCTTAAGGTTTAGGGTTTACGGTTTAGGGCTCAGGGCTCAGGGCTCAGGGTTTAGGGTTTAGGGGTTAGGGTGCATGGTTTAAGGTTTACAACTCAGGTTTTCAGGGGTTCAGAGTTACGGTTTTAAGGTTTAGGGGTTAGTTACGTTTAAGGTTTAGGGGTTAGAGATCAAGGCTCTAGATTTAGGGTTTAGGGCTCAGGGTTTAAGGTTTAGGGTTTAGGGCTCAAGGATTAGGGTGTAGGGTTCAAGGCTTAAGGTTTAGGGTTTATGGTTTAGGGATTAGGGTTTAGGGTTCATGGTTCATGGTTTATGGCTTAAGGTTTGGGTTCAGAGTTACTGGTTTAAGGTTTGGGGGTTAGAGCTCGGGGCTTTGGATTTAGTATTTAGGGTTTAGGGCTTAGGGCTCAGGGTTTAGGGTCTAGGGTCAAGGGTTTAGGGTTATGGGTTTAGGGTTTAGGTTTTAGGGTTTAGTATTTAGTGTTTAGGGTTTAAGATTTATTATTTTGTTTTAGGGTTTAGGGTTTATAGTTTAGGGTTTAGGTCTCATGGTTGAGGGTTAAGGGTTTAGGTCACAGAGTTCAGGGTTCATCGAATTTGTAGGCAGAACATTCAAAGAGAGTCATCAAAATTTGATGTCTTTCATCTGTTGATATTTTGAAGGAGGGAAATGTCATATTCCTAACTGTCCAATCCTTCCAAAGACCCCAGTAGTCCTCAATCCTTGGATGTACAGGGAGACACTATTACTTGGCTTCCATTTATAATGATAGAGATATTTGTAAATTCGTGTTATGACCTCTAAATCTATATGAATTTCAAGTTGCTTGGAAATCACATCACACCCTTCACTAGGATTGATGACTACCCCTATCTTTTTGTTCAGGGGATTTTGAAAACATCCATGGGTTTATCATATAAGGAATTATCAATGAATGGAAGGTCACTAAGTCGTAGGCCAGGTAACTCCCATTTAGAACTAAACAAGAAAGATTTACTAGGTGATTGATAACCCCTTAGTGTTCTTAGCCATTCCCCTGTTTCTATGCTTATTTTGAACACTTCAGGAAGTTCTGTCAAATTTACTATCCATTCCAGTAGAACACTTGAACTTTATCTTTCTCCGGAGGAGAGGATACTGCAGGAAATTCAATTATGATCCTACACCTCTGCATTGATATATTCTCTATGTTTCTTTTGTTTCCTTTAAGATTAATTTTTTTTGTTGTGATGGTTATTTTTTCCAGCTTCCAATGGGTCATCTTGGCTTGCATAATACCATACATGGAAATATGAGAAATGTGAAATTTGTTTCAGAGTGTGAATAAATTTACATTCAAGAGCGCAAGTATATGTGGGGAGAAACAAGTTTGGAAGAGATGTGTAATATATGCATTACAAGGCACAAGGTAGATGTCATATCCATTTAGTTACTTGTCCCACCTCTCATAAACAAGGTAGTTCTATAAGCAGACTCAATGATGGTTCTAGGCATGAGACTAGGAAATATTGATGAAATATGGTTTGGGGTTTAGGGTTTAGGGCTCATGGTTCAGGGTTTTAAGGTTTAGGGTTTAAGGTTCAGGGTTCATGGTTTAGGATTTAGGTTTAAGATTTAGGTTTTAGGGGGTTTAGGGTTTAGTGTTTATGGTTAGGGTTTACGGATCGAGGTTAAGGATTTAGGGTTTAAGGTTTAGGGTTTAGGGTTTCGGGTTAAGGATTTAGTGTTTAGGGATAAGGGTTTATGGTTTACGGTTCAGGTTTTAGGGTTTAGGGTTTATGGTTTTAGGGTTTAAGGTTTAGGGTTTATGGTTTAGGGCTTAAGGTTTAGGGTTTAGGTTTTAGGGCTTAGGGTATATGGTCTAGGGTTTAGGGTTTAGATTTTAGGGCTCAGGGATAAGGGTGTAGGGTTCAAGGCTTAGGGTTTAGGGTTTAGGATTCGGTGTTTAAGGTTTAGGGTTTAGGGGTCAGGGTTTAGGGTTTAGATTTAGGGCTCATTCAGGGTTTAGGGTTTAGCATTTAGGTCATGGTAGGGTTTAGGGTTTAGGGTTTAGGGTTTAGGATTATGGCTTAGGGTTTAGGGCTTAAGGCTCAGGGTTTAGGGATCACGGGTAAGGGTTGAATGTTTAAGGTTTAGGGTTTAGGGTTTAGGTTTTAGGGTCTAGGGATCATGGTTAAAGGTTTAGGGTTTAGGGTTTAGGGCTCAAGGTTTACAGTTTAGTGTTTAGAGTTTATGGCCTATGGTTTAGGGTTTCGATTGTAGAAGGTTAAATGCTAAAATATTTAGGGTTGAATGTAGAAATCCTAAAAATTTACCTATGTACTGACCAGATTATACTTTAAAAAACTATCTCCTAAACCATGACTCATGGAGCTGTGAGACTAATTCCATAAGGTGCAGAGTGACCCTAATTTCTTATATTTACATTGTAGAAGTTAAACATAAAATATTAATAATAAATTTAAATGTTATTTATGAAATAGAAGCATGTCAAAAGCATACATAATGTTTATACTACACAGAACCCGTACATGTTATGTAACGCGTACACATTTTGTATTTTCTCTTTTCCCGAGCCATGCCTCAAGGCTTGGGATCCTTTGGATCCCCAAGCCTGAGGCATGGACCTGCACAAACACATCAAACAACGTGTTTTTACAAGAAAATGTAAAAATGCCACTTCCTCTATGATAAATCAAAATAAAACAATCGATCCATTTTTAAAAATATTATACCACATTGTAGAGCAGAGTCTTTTTTTTCTAAAAATATAATTTTCAAATTTTCTGACTAATATAATGTTTCCATATTATTTATTTTCTAACTATGCCTTTTTATAGCTATTTTTTGAAGTGTAAATATGTTATCTTTCATGGTGTATCTTTTTTTTGGGTGATCGAAATTTTAAAAAAATTATACTAGCCCAAACTAGGCATAATTCTATACATATTCAAAAAAAATTCTAATTTTTGATATTTTTTGAGGTAGTTAGGGGGGGCACGGTCGGAGCTCCATTATTTTTCAAAACATAAAATTTATGTACTAGAAAAATCATAAATAAAAAATAATTTGCTAAAAAAATCTAAAAAAAATGGAGCCCAAACTAGATGCTCCTAGCTATCTTTCTACCAAAGGGTTTTCAAAAATACTAAATGGTGCTCAAAAAATGGTGGGGGGCACGAAAGTCACTCTATTATGTTTTTTAACAAAAACATGAGCATCTGTTGGTATTTTAGTTGTTTGACCCACTTAAACTTTTCCGTTTTCAATAAAATTTAGTAGCTTAGAAACTAGACTCAAAATGCTACAATTCACATTTCTACAACATCTTCCAATTTTGAGTGCAACTATTTTGAAAAACTCATACAATTTGAAGTTTTGTTTTAAGAAAAATGCATCCACTTAAGACCCCCTTTTGCCCCCCTCCCCCAGCCCCCAACTTAGTGCACTTACCCGTGTCAGGCCTCTTGGAGAATCCATTGGTCTCAGTTTCATGATTAATGGATCCTCTTCAAATTGGTTCAAACAGATCATTCAGCATCATGTGTTTGAGAGGGATTTATTTTTTGGGAAACATTGTATTAAAAAATATTAGATTTTGTTTATATAAGTGTTCCTAAGCCATTACAACTTGTTGATTCAGTTTATATTTAAGGAGTATGAAAAATGAGGTTCCTAAGGGACAAATCGAAATGGGGACTAGAAGGTACCACTATAATCAATATTTACATTAAAAACATTATTATTTTATTAATTAAACAATTATACATAATAAATCAAAAAGAATGCTTGTATATAGCTTTCTTCTTAAACAAACATGCATTCTAAGTCATTTAGCATCAATAATCCATATATACACATGCATTCTAAGTCATTTATCATTGATAATACATTTAGGAATTTTGCATTTTTTAGGATTTAGCAATCAAATGAGAATCCAAACATTATGAGAATAAAGAAGTCTATTGAGAATTCTAAATCAATCAAAAAGGGTTTCTCTACACCCTATGGGTATGAATATGTATGAGATGTGTTACATGAAACTGATCCAGAAATAAAAAATATTATAAAGGCATAGCATAACATTTATGGGAAGTGAATAGGTTCTCCAATCTATTTTTTTGCTACTTTTGTTAATTGATATAGGATAGGCTAAAATATGAACGATTTCCTAGTTCTAAATAGCCTAGCCTTAGGAATGAAAATATCAAATTGAAAGAGAGGATTGTTAACACATTAGTAGTCTCAAGAAAACTTGAATCATTTAATTATTTTGTTATTTGATTTAGTTAGCATTTAACGATAACATGAAATCTCCCAACTTTGTTCGTTCAAACTAATTTATTTTTTTATGAACCAGTCTCTAATAATATATTTGTGTCATTCTATAGTTTGTAGAATAAAATTCTTCCTGTGAATTTGGGATTTTGGTGTGTGTAGGTAAATGTTAATCACTAAATATTAATAAATAGACCAAACCTACGCATATAGCCATACCTAATATAAGCACGTTTAATATCAAAAGATATTATAAAATATAAGAAGTTTATAGTGTACAACATATGAAATATATATGTTGTAAATAACATCAATAATTAAACTATATGGCATTACTACTACATAATATTTACAAACGTAGATGAGTTCATCTTATTGAGACACAATTGTGTATGATAAGAAAGAAGAAATAGTTAAAATTTTCGTTGTTGAAAAACACAATGTATTTTTCAACATTTTTCAAAAACAAATCCCTATCAAGTTTATGACATGTCGTCCTGGGGATCAGCATATGCTAAACATACTAAATTAATTAAGATCAAAAATTGCCATACTCAAACTAGACAAGCGTTAAAATTTGGAATCTACTATACTGATGTGTAGAATCTGCCGGTGTTTTAGAAAAAAATAATACTAGGTAATGATTAATTGAAAATGATACAATGAAAAACATAAGGGATAAGGAAAAAGTTAAGAAATAGTAACATCAATAACTCTGAGTCAAGAAGCTTTGTTCTTATATATGTAGAATTCTTAGAAAACATACATTATTTTCTACTGAAAAACATACATTCTACAAAATGTCTTCTAGGTATTAGATTCTATTTAAGAATCTTATTTGTTTTTGTTCTTCCTTTCATTTTTAATGTAAAGAATCTCTATTGTAAAAATATATATTTTTGATCACTTTATCTTTGATAAGAAATTTACATTTATGCAATTACTACAGTACATCAAGAGGACATGAAAAAATTTCCATCATAGGATATCTTGAAGGATGGAAATACAAGCATATGGAGATTCGTGGATACTTTCAATTCTTGAAATCATGCAATTTGTATAATTTGAAATTTTTGAAATATAGAAATAATGTAATTTGAAATATAATATGGCTTCCCTCAATGCAATCAGGTTACATAGTTCTCTGAGAAGGTCAAACAATATCAATATTACAAGGTTGCATTTAATAGTAAATGTTTTATAGATGATGTTGCACATCACACAAAAAAACTTCATCAAATGTTATTCTGTGGAGTTGGAATTTTGAGAGATGAATTTTTTGGGATTTTCTATTAAGTTCAATCCCTACTGCTACTGATTTAAGGCGATCTAAAAATGCAAACAATCAACAATATCACAGTCATCGAATGAGTTCAAAGTGTTTCAACAATTAACAATATCACAACACCTCATCGATTTTACCTCATTCGATGACTAATTAAGGGGATTTGCAACTACTCACAGGTTCATATCAATATCAATACCTATCCCATTTAAGGGGATTTGAAAATGCAAACAATCACCCCAAACTTGTTGTCCCCACATTATATATATATATATATACCCTCCCCAGATAGATATATAGTCGAGTGTCCCCACATACAGATATGTATATAAAGAAACTATACAACCATAAGAGTATATTGTAAGGCTTACTATTGATTTCTAAGAAGCTCCGTCATAGGGGTATTTGTTCTGGTTATCATAAGGGCATTTCTCAGGCCTTACCACTAGAAAAATGACCTGCTTATCATCAAATCTCTATCTCTAACAACCCAATATAAATCCAGGTTTCAAATGCTCCTACATGAGGCATCCATCACAAATAGTGGAGTAGACTGAAAAACTTAGGACACCATTCAGTTGATAATCTTCATGCAGGGGGTATATCTCTATTTGACATCCAATTATCCACCTAAGTGTTTAAAATAGGTGTTTTGAGAATGTAAAAGTGTTTAAACTATCTGCCAAACAAAACAAATCTTCTTTTCTACCATTCTGGAGAAACCTATATGCCAAGAAAATGAGGGAAGGTTTACTAACTGTGAAAGATGAAGGATTCCTCTACTCGATCCCTTGCCTCCCCACACCCACCGACTTTGGCTCCGCCTGATTTCACAAAACTTCTCTGTCTAAACCACAAAATACTCCCCAGCTCTAAGTTCATACATCTAAACTCCCGCAGTCTCTTCCCTTACAACCCAAACAGAGCATGAAAACATGTAGTGTGGGGGGTAGGGGAGAGGACCCATATGTGGTGCACCCTATCTTTGCACAGTCACCCCGCGCCACGTCACTGCCACCTGGACGAGTTAAAAACACCACCAATGGATGCAGGACCAAATTCTTGACCTCCAGCATTGCACCGCCACCTCACTGCCACCTCAGTGCCACGTGGATGATCCATGTTAGTGAAGATATCGAAAAAGTTGGTTTAATTGCATGGGACCAAGTGTTGTCCACTCGCCGTGCCAGTTGTTGTTCCGGGCTACTGCCATGCATTGAATGCTCACCCACCAGCCATTAATGTGCGCGGGTAGGTTTATGGAGATAGTCACCGCCAAATTGGGCCATGGCATTTCATGGGAAATGGAGAGGGAGCTTGTTCAGTCTGGTTTTTCGCGTGTTTTATTGCAGAGCTCGAGTGACCATTTCGTGGTATCTTGCAAACCGGTGGGTGCGTGCGTTTTCTCCACTCTTGACTGACTTTGTCCTCGGCATTGGCTCAGCCTGCTAAGAAGATGAGAAGAAAAGGCAGAGGTGAGAGGGTTCTCACTCAGGCAATGATCCTTAGTGTTTTTAAACACTGTACTACTATGGAAAGTTTGTTGTTTGCCATTCAACAAAAGAAATTTGTTTTGTTACCTGTCTTATTTTATTTCTTCCAAGCTTAAAATCGTTGGTGTATTTGTCTTGTTTATGAGCCAACTCTGTATTTATCGAAAGCATTAATTTGTGGGTATAGTTGTGTTTATAAGTTTTACAATTTTGCTTTACTACCTGCAGAAGTTTTACGATTTTACTGTGCTGTTATGATATGGCTTTGGATTATTTGTTCTTGTAACTTCTTTTGACATGATTGTACTGTGTTTTGTTACTTAAAATGCCTTTACTTAAAATTTAAGGATAGTGTTTTGCATTGGTTGGTCCAGAGTTTTCTTGCTCCTCCAAAATGTCTTTATTTTTCGGCTTTTTTTTTGTTCTTCTTCTGGTGCTTTTTGGCCTTGTGTGGGTGGTGACGTTAAACAGTGATCGACTTTCACAAACCACGGAACGCTAACGCCGTCGATCGTTGATAATGATGATGTACACAGCACATTCATGTGTAGTTATTTTCGTTGCACATCCTGGATGGTATGTTGTTTTCGAGTGTTTCTTGTTTTCGGGATACAAATGAGTTATGTTATTATCTCTCAAAATTTAGAAATTAACAATAAATTAACAATTTATGTAGATATCTCTTCTTCAAGTGATGAATTAGTTGAGATTTATTTTATTTTCAAAATGTGATCTCTCAATCTTACAGGATATTATACCTGTTGTTGTGAAAATAGGCGTCAGGATACCTTTTCTCCTTCTTACGCTCTTAGATTCTGGAGGCCTTGTTGCTAGATGTTTCATATTCATTGTTTTCTGATGATTTGTCTGCTATCATGTCCTTTGTTGCTTATTTTTTCCTTACGATGCCCATGTTTCAGTATATTGCAGGGATAAACAAATTACTCTGGCATTTCATTGTAAAAAAGAATACATATTTATTTCACATGTGCCCGCAAACAATGCTTATTACCCCATATGATGATGGTAGTAATTTTGTTGGTGATACAATTTTGCTAGATGTATTCACCGAAGTCTTCCTATGTAGTCTCTAAAGTTATATAGTGCAATAGTAATTTCTGCTTCACCTTAGTGTATCCAATTGTTGTCTTTCTGTATCAGTACCCAATACTAACTAAGATATTGAACATGTGCCCGCAAACAATGCTTATTACCCCATATGATGATGGTAGTAATTTTGTTGGTAGTAATTTTGTTGGTGATACAATTTTGCTAGATGTATTCACCGAAGTCTTCCTATGTAGTCTCTAAAGTTATATAGTGCAATAGTAATTTTTGCTTCACCTCTTAGTGTATCCAATTGTTTTCTTTTTGTATCAGTACCCAATACTAACTAAGATATTGAACATGTGCCCGTAAACAATGCTTATTACCCCATATGATGATGGTAGTAATTTTTTTGGAAAGTCTTGAGAAATGACTTGTTGAAGTGATTGTAATAGATATGATGTGCATATAATGAAAATATTACTTAATGAATAGTTGACTGTATAGACTTGGTTTTTGTACACTTGTATATAAATTAATATATATTTTTAGTTCTATCAATGAATAAGAGAATATTGATCAATTTAAAAACTGTCTTATTCAACATTTCATGCTTCCATGTTTAATTAATAATGATACAATAGAAAACGGTTGGGTTGTATTAACTTCACATATCAACATTAAAGTACTTAGCAGCATTACCTCATCATTGGACTTAACAAATGTCTTTCTTTCTATGGAATTTATAGTGTTTATTTTCAGTGTTTGCAGCAACAAATGTAATTTGTTTTCTGTTTTGGGGTAGCAAAAATTATATGTTTTAGGTGGCAAAAATTATATGTTTTGGGATCTGAATGCATGTGGGAGATTGTTAGGCTACGTCATTTGCATGCTTGAGTGGGGAAAGGAACTGAATAAACTTTTACTACATCTGATTTGCATTACACACATTCGGCTTCCAAATTTCCTTCATCTCAGAGTTTCAGCAAAATGAACTTTTACTACAACTTCAATGAATATATCTAGAAATTGTTTTTTTAGTGTTTGTATTTTTTGAAACAAGAGGAACTGAATAAACAGTATCTTGTTTAGTGCAAGTTAGAAACATATCAGTACCCAATTTTTGTAGTGTTTATATAGAAACAAGAGGAACTTTAATGAAGATATCTAGTAATTTCTGCTTCACCTCTTAGTGTATCCAATTGTTTTCTTTTTGTATCAGTACCCAATTGTTTTCTAAAAACTTAGCAGCATTACCTCATCATTGGACTTAAAGTAATCTATTTTATAATACCCAAGTACCCCTTTAAGCAATTTCTAGGTCTAATTATAGACAGATTTACAGGTCTACTTATCCCTTTAAGCAATTTCTAGGTCTAATTATAGGCATTACCACTCTCTATTACTGCCATTTACATTGTTTTCTATTGTAATTGCTCGCTTCTGTATTAGCGTTCTCTCGATCTTGAGTCTAAATGTTTGAAGTTTCTTCCATGGTTCATCTATACATGTTGCTCCCAAGGGCTGCATTGTTGTAATGCATTGCACCGGTTGTAGTGCACCATATCTTTGCACGGTCATTGCACCACGTCACTGCCACCTGGTCGAGTAAAAACACCACGCCATTCGCCACGCCAGTTGTTGTCCTAGCTACCACCATGCATTGAATGCTCACCCACCAGCCGTTAATGTGCGCGGGTAGGTTTATGGAGATGGTCACCACCAAATCGGGCCATGGCATTTCATGGGAAATGGAGAGGGAGCTCGTTCAGTCTGGTTTTTCGCCTGTTCTGTTGCAGAGCTCGAGCGACGATTTTGTGGTATCTTGCAGACCAGTGGGTGCGTGCGTTTTCTCCACTCCTGACCGACTTCGTCCTCAGCATTGGCTCGGCCTGCTAAGAAGATGAGAAGAAAAGGCAGAGGTGAGAGGGTTCTCACTCAAGCGATGATCCTTAGTGTTTTTAAACACTGTACTATTAAAATAGTGAGCATAATCATACTGATATATTAACATAAGTTTAATTGTATACATAGAATGATGGAAAGTATTTTGATTACATACGCAAAATTAATATGAGTATTCTGATTACACTGCCAAATAGGGTGTAAAATAAAGAGCGTCATCATATTGATATATTAACATAAGTTCAATTGTATACATGGACGCCTGGAAAGTATTCTGATTACATACGCAAAATTAATATGAGTATTCTGATTACACCGCCAAATAGGGTGTAAAATATAGAGCATCATCATACTGATATATTAACATAAGTTTAATTGTATACATGGATGGCTGGAAAGTATTCTGATTACATACGCAAAATTTATATTGCACTATATAACTTTAGAGACTACATAAGAAGGCTTCGGTGAATACATCTAGCAAAATTGTATCACCAACAAAATTACTACCATCATCATATGGGGTAATAAGAATTGTTTGTGGGCACATGTTTAATATCTTAGTTAGTATAAGTAATATTGCCCTCTTTCTATACTGCTTTTGGATTTTCTTTTCCTGCCGATACAGTGTTCAATTGGCCAACTGAAAAGGGATTTAGAATCCCTTTTGACAGAGCATTTGGTTGCCCAACTGATAAAGGATCTGGTCCCCCTGCTAAAAAAGGATTTGGTTGTCCGCTTGAAAAGGGATTTGCACCTGTTGTTGACAGAGGAGTTGGTTGCCCTGCTGAAGCTTGCATCCATGATGGCATTGCAAATGAACTACTAGGACTGCTTGAACTTGTACAAAGTAAATGAGGTGATACATACCAAGATGGAACTGTACAAGAGTTATTCATAAGTGATGGAGGGTGTTCCAATTTGAGCATAACCTGGAATTTGAATATTTAACATATCTTGAAAAATCCTTCGATTTTCATGATCAGTTGCAGAACTTACACGCATCCTCTTTTCGTATTCCCTTAATTGATTTGCAAGTTCCCTCTCCCTCTTATCTTGCTCTTTCCTTTGTTGCTTGTGTGCCTTCTCAATCTCTTTCTGTTGCTCCTTAGCCTGCTTCTCCCTTTCTCTTTCAAGCTTCTCCTGCAATTTTTTTCTTTTGCTGCAAGTCTAGCAACCTTTTTTCTTGTGCCACTTATTTTTTCCGTAACTTTAGTTTTGCTTGTTCCTCCTTTTTTCTTTCCGCATCAACCAATAGCTCCATGTAATCAGGTGCAGTCAAAATCTGTGAATGCCTACTCAGTCTAATAGAACCATCTGATTTGTTTATAATCTCCCTTAGAAGTCGTAGAAAATGGGAAAGT
This sequence comes from Taxus chinensis, assembly GCA_019776745.2. Taxonomy (NCBI): domain Eukaryota; kingdom Viridiplantae; phylum Streptophyta; class Pinopsida; order Cupressales; family Taxaceae; genus Taxus; species Taxus chinensis. Next base: position 541,562,292 of record CM034154.1, on the reverse strand, counting down.
AACGTACCGCGTCCATCTTGGTTTTCAGTCTCTTCAGGGTGTTGAGGTTCATGTTGCATAACTTCTAAGTTAATTTCATTTTCTTGAGCATCCTCTTGAAATTCGACTTCGTCTTGTTCATCCTCATCTCCAACATCTGCATAGTAATGAATTATTGCTTCTTGTTCTAGTCCTTCAGGAAAGGAAGGCATATTTAAGCTTTGATCTGCTGTGCTGGATGGTAGCTTGTAACCCAAGTTGTTCATGGCATCCTCTAACCATTGTGGCGGGTTAACTTGACTTGGCAAGGACAAATCATTGTTACTTACAAAATATGAAGACCCCTCCATATTGTTGATGATGTTACTTGGGTTTCCAAGAGCACCGTTTAGCTCCATTCCATGTGTTGCAGCTACTTCCATATCATCTCTAGAGTCAACATTTTGCATGAATTGAGTTTCAGGTACCACCTCTTCACTGTCATTTAATTCAGGATTTATTCGTTGAGATAGGCTCAAAATGTTTTGTGACAGCATCAACAACTTCCTCACCTTGCATGTCAAATGCCTAGCTGCATGCCATGTCATTTAGGAGAGCATCATAATTCAATGGCCAAATACCAGTTCTTTTGAAACCTGCAATTATGTTAGATGGTGTATGTGCCTTTTTTAAGGCTCTACTTGCAAGCTCAGCAATGTCACTCCTTTTCACATCTGCACATTTGTTCTCTGCCATCCATTTGGACCTCTCATCTCTAAAATATGTCTTGAAAGGGCTGAACACACTCACGTTAAGAGGTTGCAACTTATGACTAGTATGTGCTGGTAGTGTTATCAAATCAATGCCCAATTTGTTTGCCTTCTCCACAGTTTGTAATGCTACATGGCTGCCATGGCCATCAAATATCAATAGGTGTCTATTATTTGGAGAAACACTGCCTGGGACTGAACGTGCAAAATGACATAGCCAATTTAAAAACAATTCCTTTGTCATCCATGCATTTGGATGTGCAGCCATACATGCTCCAGGTTCACAATTTTTAATGTAATTCTTTATCATTCTCTTTCCCTTGAACAAATAAAATCCTGGGATTGACATACCTGCTGCATTGACACAACACAATATAGTGATCCACTCCCTGCTCTTTGGTATTACCTTTGGGACATTACGACTGCCCCTCTTTGCAATTACACGAACTCCACAATTTCTTCCAGCCTGCAAACCAGTCTCATCACAATTCCAGATTTTATGAGAGCCGTATGAATAGGTTCCATAGCTTTTGGCAAAATTATCATAAAATTTGGTTACTATTGCAGGGCACAAGTTTAAAGCTCTATCCCTATCAAGTCCCTCAGCGGTTCGGATTGCAAGGTCTGGATGACGTTTTCTGAATCCAGCCCACCATGATTTACCAGGAAACCCATCTCTGAAGGGGTTTTGTCTTGTTTCACAAATCTGAGCAACATTTGCCTTTAGCTGCATTAACTCCAAGCCATGACCCTATCAGCCATTTCTTTGCACCATTCAACAATTTCCTCTTCTTCTTCTTCAGTTAGAACTATTGGAGGACCCCTCCTCTTTGTGTGGGTGAGACCATTTAGCCAATAGTGTAATGATGTGGGTGGAATGGAATACTTCTTTGCTGCTGCTCTAACTGAGAACCCATTAAACTCAACATCATCTATCACCTTTTCCATATCTTCTTTTGTCCAACCTCGGATGACACTAAGCTTATTTGTTGCAGATGTTCTTTGAACTGAGACAGTGGGTGGGTTTCTACATTCTAGTTCATTACCAGTTGGTGCTGAATTATCATCTTCATCACTTAAATTATGCGATAATTGTACACCTCTCACTTTTGGCCTCCTTGATCTTCTAGCAATAGCACCTTTTCTCATGGTGTAAATGAAATACCTGATTCACAACATGAAAGATGATTGTTGGAAAAGAAACTATAAATATACCAAAAATGAATGCTGGAATATGCTAGAATATGAATGATTTTGTTTAATTTTTAGGAATTTCTCCACTTGTAGTTTTCATTATGACAATGCTGTATAGTTCAACAATGTTGTATATTGCATTTCAGAATTCACTATATTGTTCGTTAGAAATATGGAAGGGAAAATTTATAATGAAAACATTAACGGCTAGTGGGTGAGCATTCAATGCATGGTGGTAGCCCGGACAACAACTGCTGCGGCGAGTGGACAACACTTAGTCCCATGCAATTAAACCAACTTTTTCGATATCTCCACAAACGCGGATCGTCCACGTGGCACTGAGGTGGCGGTGAGGTGGCGGTGCAATGTTGGAGGTCAAGAATTTGGTGCTGCATCCATTGGTGGTGTTTTTACTCTATAAATTTTCCCTTCCATATTTCTAACGATTGGTAACAGCTTAGCTTTAAACTCTATAAATTTTCCCTTCCAAAAGATACAGACTGAAATTTTGAGAAATTGGGATAAAACATATATTTCTTTTGAAACCTACAATTATAGTGTTTTTACTCGCCCAGGCGGCAGTGACGTGGCGTGGTGACTGTGTAAAGATATGGTGCACCACAACCGGGTCCTCTCACCTAGTTGTTAAAGCTAAGTTGTCGTTAGAAATATGGAAGGCATATATTTATAATGAAAACATTAACGGCTGGTGGGTGAGCATTGCTAGGGGATAAGCACCGGTTGTGGTGCAGGGTCCAATAATGGAGACAATTTTTAAATTGGTCAATATTATCTTATTCATTGATAGAATTTAAAATTTTCCTTCCATATTTCTAACGAGAACTTGACAAACTACTGTATTCGTCGGACTCTTCCTATGTAGTTTTTAAAGTTATGTTTTCAATATAAAATTTTCACATATGATCATAATACTTTCCAAATTTCTATGTATACAATAAAACTTATGCTAATATCACAGTGATGATTGGAAAAAATACTTTTCAACTGGAGAATGAGATATCTGGAAAAAATGAACAATACAGTGAATTCAGAAATGCAATTTACAACACTGCTGGACTATAGAACGCTGTTGTGGTCATATTCCGACAGAGTTGTATATTCCAGTAGTGTTGTATTTAAAGTTATGTTTTCAATATAAATTTTGCACATGTAATTAGAATACTTTCCATCTTTTTATGTATACAATTAAACTTATGCCTATATAGCAGTGATGACTATACAGTAGAGAAGAAGAATATATCTTCCCAAAGAAGTGTATTTGCTGTTTGCACGCACTGTCATGGCATATACATTTATTAAGAGTTCTCAAAAAGCAAAGGTTCTTTACTATTAGCTTTATATGAAATATACTACACTTGTTACTTGCCAGTTAAATGTATCACTGTCCAGTTGAATATTTCCTTCATCCATAATGGTTTTACCAGCATTATTGTAGCCATACAACTCCTCACAATTTGTGAGAGGGAAGAAATATATGTTTTATCCCAATTTCTCAAAATTTCAGTCTGTATCTTTTGGAAGGGAAAATTTATAGAGTTTAAAGCTAAGCTGTTACCAATCGTTAGAAATACGGAAGGGAAAATTTATAGAGTAAAAACACCACCAATGGATGCAGCACCAAATTCTTGACCTCCAACATTGCACCGCCACCTCACTGCCACCTTCAAATTTATGTTTTATCCCAATTTCTCAAAATTTCAGTCTGTATCTTTTGGAAGGGAAAATTTATAGAGTTTAAAGCTAAGCTGTTACCAATCGTTAGAAATATGGAAGGGAAAATTTATAGAGTAAAAACACCACCAATGGATGCAGCACCAAATTCTTGACCTCCAACATTACACAGCCACCTCACTACCACCTTCAAATATATGTTTTATCCCAATTTCTCAAAATTTTAGTCTGTAGTTTTTGGTAGTGCATGGCAGAACAGAGTATCAATTGCAACAAAAACGCTCAATAGTTGGACCTTTGCACTTGTCCTAGTTGGTTATAAACATCATATTTAACATGCCTTTTGCAAAAAATGGCTAACAAGTTTATAGCTTGTGAACTATTTGCTTTAAAACCAGTCAATACAACTCTGCTGCAATATGCAAACACTAAAAAAATAAATAGAGGGCTTGAATTATGAAATAGTTTGTAATTCATAAGTGTCTTACCTGAACTGCACTACTCCTCACTTCTTCAACTTTGAGAGATGAAAACTGCATGAACAAATGGAATTGTAATCCATCCTCCAGCTTTTATTCTATCATCCTAAATTCTGATTGGTTGATGTTAGTTGACATGGATTCACTATGATAGTTCAATCAAATGGCTGAGATTTATTGGGATTTAATCCAATGGATAATATTTTAGTTGGTCATTTTTATTATTTTATGCAGCTGGTTACACAATTTATTGTTCATATGGTACTGAGTTTTTAAACACTGTGAAAGGTGAGACTGACCATAATTTCATTTATTGTTATGCAGGTGTTTACTTGGGATTGAAGACTCTTACATCAAATCTAGTGCATTATATTTGAGATCTGGTTTGGAAAGTCTTGAGAAATGACTTGTTGAAGTGACTGTAATAGATATGATGTACATACAATGAAAATATTACTTAATGAATAGTTGACTATATAGACTTGGTTTTTGTACACAGGTATATAAATTAATATATATTTTTAGTTCTATCAATGAATAAGAGAATATTGACCAATTTAAAAACTGTCTTATTCAACATTTCATGCTTCCATGTTTAATTAATAATGATACAATAGAAAACAGTTGGGTTGTATTAACTTCACATATCATTCAAAATATTTATTAAAAAGGTGAATGTCTTTTCACCTACTATCTCCACTAATGGACCCTGCACCACAACCGGGTCCTCTGAACTTGGGCTTAGTTTGTCCCACGATAGCCCAAATCGTTGCCTTAGACCCCTCAAGCCCCAAATTTCATCTTTTTCTTCATAACTATCATGTGATCAAGTTTTGGGCCCAAAATTCCCTCACATCCCAAATTTCACTGTGCGGGATTTGGTCTTCAAAATGTTGAACTGGCCGTTCAATGGCCATTCCAATGTGTCGAGCTCAGTTGGCTGACTTCGGGTCCAAGCTAACCACGTCACGTCTCATTTTTCAACTTATGTTGTTTACGATGAGTCGTGTTTCCTCACAGGTCACCTCATTCTACACCTCCCTCAAGCTATAAATCGGTATGAGGTATGGGTCATCAAGTTATCGCGAGGAAGGGGACCATGCATAGGTGCATGATTATCTGACAGGATAGTTGTTCACTGTTACACCATGATGTGGCTTACAGCCTAAGTCATCCTCATCCCCAAATTTAATGGCATGAAATCCCTTACGTTTATTTGATACGCCATATAATGGGTTTTACTTCTATGTATTAATCATATTTTTAAGTGGATAAGATACATATATCTTGACTCTTAAGCTGGGACTCATTATTCTTCGCATAATATCTTATCCACCCTCAAACATACATCGAATAGCGATCCATGGAGGCTAAGTCCCTAATACCTGACGACAGACCAACACTAATCCAGCCAAACTGGTTGATATGAGGATGCATAGTTCGTCTACCATGTAGCATCGGTGTTTGACAATATAACCAGCAAAGGAGAAAGGACAACCAAATGGTCTAGAATTATTTCTCCGAGGCCTTGCTCTGAGCTTTGGTACTCGTCTCCACTACAACATCTTGGTGTAGCCACTTTTGTGTATCACATGATTTGGTCTTCTTTAATGAATCTTGGGTCCTTTGTATGAGCTTAGTGTCATATTGCTGATTTATGCTACCCTCAGCCTTGTCTTTAGAGATCTAAATAGCTCAACACATGTCCATGGCATAGCCCTGGTCATGATTATCAGCTCAAAATTATCACTATTTTGAACTACATTAGAATGACTCGGTCACGATGAAACACGGTTTATGACTCCCATAACTTGGCTCACTAGAGCTCACTGTATACCTACACTAGCCTCGGCCCCTTCATGGAGCAGTTTGGTCTTTACCCAAAGTAACTTGAATCAGGGTTTTATTGATTAAGTCCTCAATCATGAGTAGCTTGATGAGATTCCTATCAGTTCAATAAGTAAGGGATGGCTTGGCTATAAAGTAAGGAAAGTATCAGCAGTCGATTCAACTATGCAACTCGATCTAGCTTCCCAGTCCACAAAATCCTAATCCAGCTTTTATTTAAACCCTGAGCCAGCATTCTAACCACCCTTCCTCAAATTAGATAGGGCATCAATGTTGACACCCTCAATAGGGTCAATACCTTACTCCTATTTCATACTTTTGCGGTCGGGCATGGCCTCAAACCAGGGTATCTCATCATTTGAACTTGGTAGCTCAATTGTTCAATACCACCTTAGTTGGGCTAGGAATACAGCTCGTTGAGGTCCTTTGGACTAACTCGGTTGTAATTAGGCATGGATTCAAAGAGGTTCACACAACTTGATCTTCTTTGTAAATATAGAAACAACTCAATAGTGGAAAGTGATGCAACTCGATCTAGATGCAAGAAGGCTCAATCTTCGTAAGTGCTAGTATCTGTGGAAGGCATAATTCAAAGGGCTCAGTCCTTCCTTGCACGAGCCTGATCTAAAGCATCCGATAATCTCACCTCTAAGGTCTTGAAAGTAGCCCTTCATCAACTGCAAGTTTTCCTGTCAGTCTAATCGTTACCATGGAGGTAGTTACGGGTAGATAGCAATCATCTTAAGCAACAATTTGTTCTCACTAGACATCAAAAAAAAAGTGGCAATCTTCATGTTTTTGCGAGTTTTATCTTTATAGATTTTGATCCCATTCATTTTCAAGTCTTGTTATCTCAGCTATGGAATCCTCATAGACCCTAATTTGAACCCCTCTAAAATTAAATCCTGCATCAATCCAAGAATTTCTGAAATCAACAAAAAGCATCAGGGTCATTACCTTTAAGATGCACCGAATATACCTGGTGAAGCCCCCTTTATGCAGTAGTTTCCACAAGACAGAGTCGTTTTTCAGGTGAAGGAAGGAAGTAGGCTTGTGTTCGATGGGGACCCTGTAGCCCTCCCATAGTTCTGTTCAAACTTTGCATTTCTTCAAACACTAGCAAAATGCAGTCACCAATATCAAAAAAAATGAATAGAGATGCCAAATCAAATGAATCGTAACCATTTTCTAAAAGATAAAATGGTATCTTTCAAAATCCCAAACATGTGTGAGAAACTTGGTCACCATCATTACACAGTCTCCTCCTAACATGTGTCATCATTAATCATTTTATATAATATTTTTCCAAGGAATATGTGTCCCTGGTCACATGTCATCAGATCCGACCATGTCATTTCCTTTGATTAAAAAGTGCATCTATGAGTTTATTACCTTATCTCTGTAAATGTATGTTGGATGTCCACTTTATCAAATTATGTCTAAAATGTCGCATGAGCTTCCTAGATAATGTTGATTGAGTTTCCACCTGAAACTTACTCTGATTCCTTTAGAGAATGTTAATTACACATAAGGAATTGCCTTTTATAATGATGGATTTTAAATTCCAAATCCTTAGCACATCATGATGCCCATAGAGCATAGCCTTGGATTCTGTACATTAGTTATTGGTATGATTACCAATGGGAGCCACATAGGCTTCAATACATCTACCGAGGTGATCACGAATCAAACCTCCTCCTCTAATAATGCCATTCCTTCTATTTCGACGAGCCATCAAAATTGAGTTTGAAGCTAACCATCAGGGAGGTTTTAACCATTTAACATTATGGGTCAACCCTCTCCTTCATCAGGGCTGATAGGAATGATGTCCATGCATACTAAGAACGATTTCTTTTTCCCAATCTAGACACATTTTTAGCACTATTTAGAGCCTTAAAATCCAAGCATTTGTATTTGAGATATTGTCTCACCTTCTTCAATAACCTTCTCCATATTGGAAAATTTGTTCCTGAAAAATCATGATTATTTCATTCCAATCCAAATACCCCCATAATGTGTGAGGGAGGGCTAGTTTCTAGATTTTGTTAGCCAGACGCATGTCTGAAAAATTGAAGTTCCATTGATTAGGAAGAAGGGCCACATCCCTAGGAAGGACCATGTGTAACTTAAAAATACTAAGGAAAGCACAAAGAAAACTTGAAAAGTAAAAAGAACTTTTGAGGAAAAGATGTTGAATTGACTCTTCATTACATTTGCAGAAGACCACATCTATTGACTAATGATCATTCCACTTTTTCTTAAGTCATATCCATAGTTAGGATCTTTCCTTTAACAACTTCCCAGAAGAAGATATTGATTTTGGGAATAATATTCTTATTCCAAACCTTCCTCCAGATAGAGGATTGGGTTCAATGTGCTTCAAAAATTAACAGATAGCCAAACTTAACTCCATACTCCCATCGTGTCCATGGTTCTCCAAATGAACTCATCCTGAGCTCTATCATGGAGAATATAGTAATCCTTAAGTCTCTTATTTAAGTCTTGAAAGGTCTGAATATCCCCTAAGAAGTGGGGGGAGGGTGGAGGGGGATCCACTTTCTCTCTTCGTCACAATAATTACAAACCAATTCTCCCTGTTCCTGAATGAAAAAAATCCAAAGCTCACTCCATGGTTCAATCGAATTCAGGGAACCATCTACAATCCAAGGATCCTCCCAAAATTGTATCTTAGATCCATCTCAAAGATTCCACTTAATTCCCTTTATCAACAACTTTATGGTTTGGCAGAGGTTATTCCAAAATATAGAACCTCTAGGGAGCTCCATATCAGACAAGAGAGTCATAGTATCGCCAAAGGGCCGCAAATATTTCACTTTTAGAATTTTGACCCATGTGTCCTCCTCTCTATGCAATCTCCACCCAACCTTAGCTATAAGTGTTTGATTCATGAGTTGAATGTTTTTTAATCCCAAACCACCCTTGTCCTTTAGTTTGAGTGACTTTATCCCAAGAAACTAAGGGATTCTATTATTTTCCTCTAATCCAGTCCATAAAAACCGTTTCTGTATACTCTCAATAGCTTTCTTGACTATAACTGGTAAAGTGAAGAAGGACATAATGAAAAGAACAATGCCCTGTAAGTAACTTTGAAGAAGCTGAAATTTCTAGCCTGTGAGAGCAGAGTACCTTTCCAAGAGGCTAGTTTTTTATGAAATCTTTCTATTAATTTATTCCATCCTCCTTCCTCAAAACTTTTTCCCGAAAAGGGGCATTCCCATGTAAGTATCAGGGAGAGTCTTGATGTTGCATTCTAGTATGTTGGCACATCTATTTTGTTGTTCCTCCTCCACATTAATGAAGAAACATGAGCTCTTTCTAAAGTTAATCCTCTGCCCCGTAGCTTTTTCATAATGTTTAGTAATGTCTTTGATAGCCCTGGCTTCCTGAACTACATCTTGACCTAGGAGAATTGTATCATCAACAAACTATTGCATGAATTGGTTTTCAACTCCATGTGTCACTTTTATACCTTCCATAATACCAACCCTCTGAGCCCTAGAACATAACCTTCTCAAAGTTTCAGCAACTATTATATATAAGAAAGGTGAGAGGGGGTCCCCATACCTCAACCTCCTTTCAAATTTGAAGAATCCATTGGGATTTCCATTAATTATAACAGAAAATCTTGGTTCTTTAGTGTAATCTTGGATCATTTTGATGAAGTGCGGATGGTATCCCAACCAAATTAGGATTGAGTACAAGAAATACCAAGATATTTTGTCATAGCCTTTCTACATGTCCATCTTCACAATCATAACATCCCTACCTAAGAGATCCACTGAGTGTATTGTCTCGTGAATAGTAATTATGTTGTCCAGGATTTTCCTGTCAGGCACAAAGGCCCCTTGATTTGGGGAGATGAAATTACTTGGAGTCTCCCTTAATCTGAAGGCCAAATTTTTTGAAATGAGCTTATACATAGTATTGCATGAACTAATAGGTATAAAGTCCCCAAGGTCCTTAGCTCCTATCTTTTTTGGGATGAGAGAAATAAAGGTGTGGTTGATTTGTTTGAGAAAGCTTCCAGATCAAAAAAAATCTTGGACTGCTAAAACCACTTCTTTCTTAACAATATCCCAATACATTTGAAAAAATAAATCATGGAATCCATCCAGCCCTCGGATTTTGTCCCCTTCCATAGCATAAGAATAATTTTTATCTCATCCTTAGACGGGGTGGCTATGAGTTCATTTTTTTCATCTTGGCTAATAATAGGTTGAAAAAGATTAAGAATCTCCGTTCTAGATATTTCATCTAAATGAAGATCTTCTACAAACAAGTTCCTGAAGGACACAATAGTATTAGAGATATCCTTATCCTTTGTAGCCATTTCACCATTGTCTTTATTTATTTCTTGAATTCTTCCTTTGTTATCCTTAATAGTAGCTGAGATATGGAAAAATTTGGTGTTTTGGTCTCCCCCCTTTAAGCCAATAAATTCTAGATTTTTGGTTCCAATATATTTCTTCTTTATGCAAAATATGATGGTATTCAGCAAGTAGATCTTTTTTTTTTTTTTCCTCCATGCAACCATCCTCCCTGTTTCATGGCTTCTTCCATGTCATGAATATCTTCTTCTATTCTACTTTTTTGGAGAAAGATATTGCCAAAAACTTCCTTGTTCCAAATTTTGAGATTTACCTTAATATTTTAAAGTTTGGATGCCACCCTAAACATGTTATTTCCTTTGATTTCCAAACTCCACCATTATTCTATATTTTTTTCCAACTCTAGATGAGTGGTTCACATTTTTCAAACTTGAAAGGTCTGCCAATAGGTTTCTCCCTAATATTGAATTTAAGAATCAAGGGATTGTGATATGAACCAATACGTGTGAGAGAGGATAAAGTATATTGTTGCTCCTTGAATCCATTGGATATTCATAAGAAAATGGTCCAGTGTAATTTGAATCAGGTTCTCCCCTTCACGCCTATTAGACCAAGTGTATTTTGAACCAATAAGATTCAGATCCATTGAATCATTCCACCCCAAAAAATTCCCAAGGTCCTCCATTCTCTCAGTAAACACATTAACTCCTCCTTTCTTTTTGAAGGAATGATGGGAATGTTAAAATCACCTCCTATAATCTAGTTTAAATCATTAAACATCCTTTTGAAGGTTGTCGATTCTTCCCAAAGCAACCTTCTACCAGTTGTAGTATTAGGAACTTATATATTAGAGAGAATAAATTGTTTTCTAGAGTTGATTTCAGTGAAACAAATGGCTATATGATATTGACTATTGATGAGGGGGAAGCCTTCCAAGATATTATTATTCCACATGCACAAAAGACCCCTGGAGGCCCCTACAGATGGTAGATAGTGGAAACCGACTTCTTTACAAAAGAAAGTCTAAAAATCTTTCATCATAACCTGATTCATCTTAGTTTCTTGTATCATTATAATTTTAGGTTTCTCCTTCATTTTTAAATCAAACAAAATCCTATTCCTACAGGGATGGTTTAAGCCCCTTATATTCCAAGATAAAAATATTAATTTAGAGTGAGAGGATTTATGACCAACCATCAATGGTTTTTGTCACCCCTCCATAATGTCCTTCTTGGTAGCTCTCTCCCTCTTTTCCTTTTCAAACAATCTTTCTGGAGATTCTTTATTGGCACCTACATCTGCCTTTGATCTAGTTCTCGAGGTTAGTTTCCATTTTGGAGATGGTATACAATTTGTTTATGGACATGGACATCAGAGCATACCTTTATGGGGCTTTCTTTTACCACTTCTATAGCCGCAATGTCTTCAGCTAGAGTTCCTTTAGGGTATTCTTAGAGGCATCAAGATCACATTAGATATCCTCCTCTACTGTAGGAATTACTCCAAACCGATGTCTAAGATCTTGAACATATTGCTTACTAGTAGTGATTCTCCTGGTTTTTGGGGGAAAAAACTTACATCCATAGTATCCAGACTATGGATCCAACAATACTATCCTCCTGAAAATCTTCAAAAACCATTGCATCTTCATCCTTTTCAAGATCTTGATTTTCTTCCATCTTGTTGACCTCCTCCTTACCTACTTCAATTGCTTCTTCTTTTGTGTTCTGTATTGGGTCTTCTAGAATCCATTCCTTAATCTCCAATGGTTTACTTATCTATTTCCATGTAGGATTTACCTTCGATGGTCCACTTCCATTTGGTTGCAAGACTCCCTTTTCTTTCAGATCTTCCTTATTAATGCATTTGGTTTTCTTAAGCAGGGCTTTCTGGGCCACCTCCTCTTTGGCTTTAGGAAAATATTTTATATTTTGGCATGCCTTGAAGCATGAGAAGCACATTAATGATGTAAACTCACAGTCAATATTTTGGGTATAAACCCCCCAGGGTGCCTTGATCTCAGTGCTTCTAGGTAAGGAAGTTTTAGGGGTCGCATTAACACATAACCACGTAAATAGAAGTTTGGTTTTTGCACAGGTGGCCAGATCTATAATAACCAAAGCCCCAATGGCTTTTGTAATCCCCTGCACGATGTCTAAATCCCAATATTCCATAGGTAAGCCTGGTAACCTAATCCAGACAAGATATTATTTAATGACTGTTTCCAATGGGTTAAATCCAAGCTTCCATTTTTGATTCAGAACCACCGCCTGACCCATAAACCATGGACCTCCAACAAGGATTTGTAAGAAATCCTCTTCCAAAGATAGATTAATCACAAAAAAGGCATTAACATATGTTGTTATTTCCATCGAACCTTCGGGCATCCACTTTCTATTAGCCTATTTCCTAAACTCCTTAATATTTGGTCTGCTACCATGTATCTTGGCTACAATGGTATTGCATATTGAAGACTTCACCTGATTGTCTAGTTGCTCTAGTATTTCCAAGAAAACATCATTTTCATTGCAAATAGGGATGAGATTGATAGAATATACCTGTTTGACGACTTTTCCGACCACTCACCGTGCCCACGTGATAGTGGGTCCCGTGTTTGGCTCCACCTCGTTCCTTTCCGTTGTAAATTATGCATCCTTCTTGCCATCCTGAAGGATATCCCTATGAAACCTTACACTAGTCTCCCTATGAAACCTTACATTTTCCTTATCAAAACTATTTTCAAAATCTCCATGTCCATCGCTCTCCCCATTCCTTGTAGGATATATTATTTTATTAGTATTACCGAAGGTAGATTACGTTATAGTCTTCAAATTCAATTAACTAGCTATTATTAATTATATATTTGAACCAAGCATAGATTGTTATTACTTTCATACAAAAAAATACAGTTTTAACATTAATGAAAATTACTAAACTTACACACTTTTTAACAAAATAATTATAAAAATAAATTTATCTTCAATCTGATTGGTCTATAAATTAACATGTTATTATAGCCTTCAGCAATTTCAAAAAAAATGATGTCATAACATTTATTAAAAATATATAAAAACATGTGTGGAAATTATTTCAAAAGTTGGTGTCAGATTTTACTTTTATTTAATACGCAGGTTCCCTTGGCCGAATTATCCACCTCTCCAAAATATTTTTTCCGGAATTTTAAGTGTAATGTTACAATGTCTCAGCTGAGAAATTATGGTGACTTGTGAAATGTATTCCTTTTCTCTGAAACCTCCTTTTCCAAGCATTTCAGACTCTCTGATGTTTTTGGTTATGGTGCGAAGCTCGGCATAGAAGAACTTACGGGGTCCCTGAGAAAAGCTTGTTTTTCCAACTTCCTGATTTCTTGTTTGCCACTCTTATTTTTCCTGGTATTTGATACACCAGTGTTTGGCTAAGAGCATAATAACTCTAACAAATTTCATTGGTTTTGTCATCTAGGAAATGTGAGGTACAATAGTGGCCACCACTGTTTAAAAAAATCCATGTGTTCTTGCAAGTTCCTGTGTATGCCACGTAGGTGAGCAGCCTGAGCGGTATGTGGAGCAGCGTGAGATGAGTAGGCTAAGCGGCGTATGGACTAGCACCACAAGGAACTTTTTGCAAGATCAGGTAGTGGGATCCCATATAGCCAGCATTAAAAACATACGCCCATTTACTCCATGGGCATTATAGCTCACCCCGATCGTTTTATCCACCAACAAGTTACTGGGAAAACTAGGATACGCCCCCTTCCCATACATTCCAGGGCACATCGACACATCCTCCAATGGTGGAGAGGTGGTGCCTTGTAAGTAACACGTATTGAATGGGTTAGTCATGGCTCTAACGAGCACAATGGTAATGTTGATGATCTTTCCGTGAGGGTTTTGGAATGATTATTGTTGCAGCAATCTGGAGTACCTTGACATTCTCCACCAAAAATGTCTTGTGGAATTTTAAATTACAGATGTTGATCTCAAGCTTAAAATGCAACAAAACCAAGATCATGTAAGAATGTTTTCCTAGATTACTCGTGTTTAATTAATTTCTGATGATGGTAGGGTAAGCATGTTCTTTCTTGCCCAACATTTTACATGATTAAATTTAGTATTATTCATTACAATTAACATATTATTTAAATTTGCATCCTCCTCGGGAAGTATCATCATTGGCTGAAACAAGCGGAGGAGTCTGAGGGCCATACAGGGGTTGGTGAAATGGTCGTGTGCATTACCCTGGACATTATGTCTCCGAGTTCCCCACCCATGCATAGGGAAGAGCACTTTCCCCCTTCAATATGTTGGCATGGACTCCACATGAGCTCATGCATAACCTCTCCACCATCACATCCTTCAACATCAAAACCAAATACACAACATTGTCATTTACAAGTAGATCTCCTGAAGAAATGGCCCTCTCAACCATGTGTACGATGTCTGTTCTCTTCAATGACATGTCAAGGGAGTAGGATTCGTCAAGATTTTTCTTCCCAATCTTTTTCTTAGTCATGAAAATAACTCCATTTGATGTAGCCTTGTAGGATTCTTTTTTTTTTCCACCAGGAATAAACAGAGCCCTTTCTGGTGCTTCCCCTGAAGACGCCCCCCAAAGATTCCACAAAATCCCCCAAAATAGAGAGCTGAACGAGAGATAACTTCCCATACTAAATTAAATACACATCCAGGATGGGTTTTGCTGTGAGCATGGGGACCATTGTGGTATTCTAAAACTAGCGGCTTTTCTTTAACCAATATAGATGAGTATAGCTCAACCAGACAGAAAACAACAAGCAACTTGATAATCAGGCCAATGGAAATCATACAATGTCAATGTGGATGCCATCAATTTCCAATATAAATCTCAATCTCACATCATTATGTTGATAAGGTTGGTTGAAAGTGGTGTTACCCATTCTCTTTACTACGCACTACCCATGTAAACTCTTTCGCATCTCTTCAACTATTATAGACCTTCACTTCAAAGAAATCCCTTTCGAACGGTAAGAAAATCCACTCCCACTTCAATGATAGGGAATTCAAGTTTCCCACATGTAAACTTCTACGGCAAGTACATATATTTAGTATATGCATGTGAATTGTTTGATAAAATGACTGAAGAAGACGTCATTTTATGGAACAGGATCATTGTAGCTTACTTAAGACATGGGTTTTTCTCATAACACATTAACATTGTTTTACCATATGCAAGCAACAAGTGGACAAGCCGAACAATTTACCTTTTTTAAGCATTCTACCAACTTGTACATTGTCATTTTAGCTGCGGCAGTACTTAGCAACATAGTTGCTCTTGCTCTTATTTTATATTGTCATTAATTTGAATATATTTAAATCTATTATCAAATGTTTAATATTTTTTATAATTTTAAAATGTACGTTTAAGAGAATGGTTGACAACGATGTTTCATGTAATGTGCGAAAGGAGGGGAGAAATGATCTCTAATGTCAGCTGGCTGAGCTAACGATGCACATGATTGCATCCATTGGTATGGTCAGGTGCTTCTTCCAAGGATGAGCTTTTGTTTCTTCATCGTCCAAGTAGGCTAAACACGATTAATGTGTGTCGCAAGGAGGTTTGATTGTGAGTGTACACAAATTATTTTTTGGTCACTGTTATCCAAAATAGCATCCCCTTTGTTGTTTTAGATGAGTCACCAAGTTAAGGGATAAGGCGGCTTGTTTATTGGCATCAAGGTCCTAAAAACAACTAATTATGAAATCCGCGGAGTCTTATTGTGAAAAACTGTGTGTTCTACGGATTCTCAGATTCCGCGGAACGAAGCGCTAACGGTTCAGGTATTCCTTAGACATCAAGATTATCCTACCGAGGGTATGATTAATTTTCTAGTGTCGCAAGACATCCACATTCACAAAGGATTAGGATTTGAAATAGACTAAGTGTGGGAACCGCGAGTCAAAGTTGAAGGCATGTGAGGGACCAGGGTCCGCGGCAGAAGAAGAAATGCTGGTGTTTCACGGAATTAAGGATTGCGAAGCCCCGTGGATTTTGAGAAGGGATGCAATTTCATGGAGGTTCTCAACTCCATGGGGATTATGTATCCAATCGAGGTTGCGATGTAATAGAGAATGTTTATGGGCTACAACGCATAAGAATTCATCCGAGAATCAGCCAAGTCTGAAAACCGTGAAACACTATCCCAATGTTCCGCAGGTTTTTCAGATGTAGTGTTGTGCAGATTTCTAAGTCTGAAGAACGAAGAAAGATCCATGTGTGAGTGTCCAAGTGTGAAGGATTGGATATCTGCGGCAGTGCGAGTGAAGAGGAGTTCGGTTGATATGTAAGAGTTATTATCTCGCAGGTGTCCTAAATCCACGGAAACATTCAAATTCAAAAGAGTCGTGGAACATTTTAAAGGGTGGCGAGAGCAAGTCAAGTCAAGGGCCGGAGAATGAAAGATGCGGGACAACGTGGAACTATTTTTTGGTCATATATTCTGATTGAGAGCTTCAAATTGCATGGAAATGGTTGTGTTCATTTCATCTCTCTAAGGGTTACATTGTACAATGAAGGAGTGTGGAGAAGGATGTTGTTTCGGGAAGGGAACCACAAAATCTCGGGGAAAAATGGAGGAAACACATAATTCACTTGTTCCAAAGCACCCAACCACCTCACCTACCCAAATTTAAAGCTTAAATGGTTCCCATGCTCTCCCCTACAAATCCTAATGGCGTGTTGCAAAGGAAAATGACAATCTTTTGGGGAGATTAATGGCGATAAGATCTACGGGCAGCAGATTTTCCTTTCTTCATTGAAAATCTAAGTTTGAATTTCCCTCTCATTTCTCTCTCTTCCATTCTCATATTCTATAAATGTAAATGCAGAGTCGCATTGTAAGGCTTCTTTCCTGCCAAATTTTCGTGATCTACCTTGGAGAAATGCATTTTCTTGCCTTCATACCTTTGCAAATTTGTATTTCACATGAGATTTCTAACCTTTTCTCTGTAAACGTGATGAATTCCTTTTTAATGCAATAAATTTTTGGTTGTTTTCCCTTCAAATGCTATGTATTCATTGTGGATGTTTGCCCTCTTATTTTCCATTAAGTTTTATTCATTCATGTCTTCAAGAACTATGTGTTTCCATTAAATCTCTAAATATGCAATTGGTTTGTGTCTTTTTGGTCAGATTTGATTCCTATCTTAGCATTAGTGCATCTTCATTCTTTCATTTCACATCTTCTTTCCTTTCTCTCAACCCTGGATCTTGTATGTTTTAGATTTAGCTGCAGTTTGAGTAGTTTAGATTCATTTGCATTGAGCTAAGAGAGAAGGAGCCATCCTTCCCTAGAGGTTTTTTTTATCAAGGATAGAAGTCCCGCACATTGAAGACAATCTCATATAATCCGAAGTATTTGATCTTCCATGATCAATCCAAGGGAGCTACTTCCGGTCCCTAATAGTTAGCTTGTGTGAAGGAAGTCATGCCTTAATAGAGAAGCATGGGAGACCATGTTGTCGTGGTAAACAAACCTGGGTACAATATTTTCATGCTAAAAATACTTGAAGAACCCCTCAATATCCTTTTAAAATAATATTGCATATGTCTATTATTGTTTATTTAACTAAAGTAGAGCTCAATGGGAAGTAAATATTTCTAGGGGAAGGTGTTGGATGCTTCGTGCACTAGATCTAAAGTATGATTATGCGCCCCTATTTCTTTTGTATTTTGCTTCATGACAGTATTGTTTTTTCTTTATTTCTTTATATTATCAATAAAAGAGGGTTGGATGGCCCCACGCCCTTTTATTAATATCATAAAAATGAGTCGAAATTATTTCACTAGCTATAGATAAGTTGCCTTCATGGCTTCAAACTACAATTTCAAAACTACATATCCCAAAAAGGGAACAAAAGCTCAAAATATAGGATCATGCTACCCAATATCCAAAAAATGCTACTAAAGAATAAGCTATGTGCATCCTAAAGACAATCCCATACATAGAAATAACAACATTCTTTAAAAAACTCCACCCTCTTCAATGTCATCCTTCTTGCCCAAGACAGCAACAACATAAGCGTATGTTTTGTAGCATCACTAGTTGCATCCAATGTTTCTACACAAATGAGTCTGCTTCAACCTATAAAAGATCCTTCATTCTTAACCATTTTTTGGGGGCTATGCTAATAACAAAGGATATATGATCTAACCATGTCCCAGCATTCACAAGAGTTTCTACAACCCCATTGAATTCACAAATGGCATATTAAAAGGGAACGGAATGAAAGCCTATGGCTAGGACATGAGCCCTGTGTAGTATATGATTCAATTTCTAATTGTATGTGTTCCCTTTGATCATAGCAAAGATTATAATTAGGGAATCCCCTTCTACATATATATATCCTTACACCCCTTTTCATTACCCAAGCACAAACGTTCCTACATTTTTGTAGCTTCTATTTCATTTTTCGTGGCTTGTGGGATAAAGAAATAACCTACCCACATTTGACCATTGTGGTTATGAATAATTCATCTTGTACCCTTGATTCAAGTATTACCTTGGTACACGCCATCAAAATTTAGCTTGATCATCTCTCTTTGTGGTGGTTTCTAGATGACCCTTCTCTCTTAATTTTTCCAGAATGAGATACATGATTATGAGGAAGGGTTGTATTAGACCATTTATGTAATATTTGTAGCTTATTATGTTGTAACATATCTTCTTTAATGTTAGAAAATAAATATATATTCTAAGACATTTCCTTCTCAGTTTGTATCCTACATTTTTCTCGTACCTATTCCTTGTCTTCAAAAATCTAATTGTTGCACTCCTTCCAAACGTTCCAAATCATATTTGCAGGGCATGAGCCTTTCAAGTGATTTAACCCCTACAGCCAAGCATAGAAAGTATCCTTCAGTATGAGAGGGAAAACCCATGCCATGTCCAAATTTTGACAAAGAGTTTACCATATACTTCATTCATAGGTACAATGAAGGAGTAAATGCTTAACAATTTTCCCTTCTTGTTTACACAGGATCCAAAAAAATCTATTTTATGTAATCTATTCTAGGTAAGGATTCACCCAAGACAATTCGGCGAGGCAAACACATTTGCTCATGGTGTTTTTCCTTTATTTCAGTGTGTATGTTTATCTATTTTTTCTTTGAAAATGCTTATCGCCATTTCTGTTATGGGCTTTGTAGGTTTTATTTGCAAATGGAGATAACCCTATTTTTGGGGTCCTCTTCGAAATAACTTGTGGAAAAATATGTTCTTAATCCTAACATGTATAACCTATTTTCAGCTATCTTCTCAAATGTCTTAAAAAATGTATCTAATATTTTTCATCCACTTCCTACGCCCATTTATTCTCCTTCATGCCTTGTCAACCAAATTGGGTTTCCCTTTCTTTCCAATGCTTAAATTGTCCATTTAAAAAAATACTACCTATGTGAGATTCTAATCCACGACTTATTTATGGGCACTACACACACAAATCCTACAGATATACATCTTTAAAATCCATTAGAATTTTTAAAGAAAAATTATATATGCATTTCTTCTCCCCATTGGTGGCCTATTGATATGGAGATTTTGTGCTCTATTTTTCAACTCTATTTCTTTTGCTTCGGTGGAGAGAGTATCTATTCTTATTGGGTTTCCCAGCGTGGCCTTTTTTATCCCTATGTAAGTATGTTTTGTTTATAATTTTTAAAGCGTGTTGACAAGGGCACAATTTTGAGTCATATAAATAAATATCGGTATGACCATTATACATGCTAGTGCAATTGCTAATGTAGGAGTCCATCTGTCTCTTCTTTACTACTTAGCTCTGGTCTATCCTAGAAGGTGAATACTTGAGTTTTCAAGGATTCAAAATACCAAAGGTTTTTGAGTTTGAACTCTGAGTTTGAGAAATGAGGAACGAATCAACTAAACCATATTATTATTATTGATAATGAAACAATTTTCTAGATAAAATATGAGTTCATTTTAGTTAATTGAAGAGGATCAGATGGAAATTGCTCACAATATTTGGTTAGTGATTATTTACTCCTAAGTAGTACTATATTTTCATTTTAGCGAAGTTTTTTTTTAATCAAAATTTAGCAGTTTCTTTGGTCATTTCACTTGAAGCTTTTAGTAATAATGTTTTGGATATATGTAAAATATTTTCATTCGTTTTGAGTTCAAAAATACATCTTTTACACTTTGGAAATATTTTAGCGACACAAGAAATGGCATTTTTTTGCATAAAGGAGTCATGTTTTGATCATTACATTTCTTGAATAGTTTTATTCAACTATTCTAATTGACGTTATCTAAATAATCTTAGAAAATAATGTAATATGATGTGTGTTGCATGAAGGGAGCATTTTTTATATCACCATTCATCTTATATGAAAAGTTTTTCTATTAGACCATGCCTCTGATCGTATTTCGAATTACACCTTTGTTGATAGATGAATGAGTTAATGTCGACTAAAATGGTATAAAACCTGTTTATAGAAGGTCCACTAACATGAGAAGGGGTGAATAAGGATGTGAATATGGCTTTGATAGATGATGGAAGATGGATTCAAGTTATTTCGAGATTTCAACCAGGCTAACCATCTTCCCTTTGTTCACCTAGTTGGGGATCCCCTTATCTGAGTTTTCATAATAAGTATTGTTGGACATGATATCTAATAAATGCATGGTAAAACAGGACAAATAATTGATTCTCTGTAATGATTTACTTTCATTGTTATTGGCCTGGAGATTCATTCAGGAGAAATGGTTTTTTTAATGATATAATAGGTATGTACCAAATGATCTTAAACTATTTCTTATTGTAAATTAGAGTGTTGGAATTAATATTTATGTAATCCCTTGGGAGATATTAAATATAGTAAGGGACACATGTTGTTCCTTTGTATATTGATTTGAGCCATATCTATATGGGCATTTTATTGCTTCAGATACATAGTGATGTGTACCATTTTCAATATTAGCAAGCTAAATAATTAAGGGATGTGTCATAGTGTGTGTCAACTAATCGATGTGTCAATAGGTGTGTGTGTGTGTGTGTGTGTGTGTGTGTGATGTGTGTGTGTGTAATTTGCTTAAGCTAAATTAGATGAAATAAGAACTACCACCTAAATACTTCTATAACCTAGTTAAGACAAAGACTAAGCACCATCAAGATAGAACAGCTAAACAAGATCTATACTATAACATCAAATAACTTTGAAATGGACCTAAGATCAAAACTAGCATGGCTATTCAAAAATGGTCTACTCTCCTTATTGATGTATCAACAAAAACCTAGGAATGAGACCTATGTAACTCCAAGTTGGTAATAAAAAAATTGCTTGTTTGATCCTTAAAGAATTCAAGAATAGGAGGCTTAGCTCTTCAAAATGATGAACTCTCAAGAAAACAAAAAGCAAGCTCTTAGTCTATTTTGCTATATGCTTCACATTTGTCTTTCTCAAGAAGTTTAGGTGTAGGTATAAAGGTAGAAGGAGGGGCTCCTTATATAGCCCAATGGATAAAGGAAACACTTCATCCCTTTGCATGTGGGATAAAGGTAAAACATGATTAGGAATGGATAAGGTTGATTTATAAAAGGTAACCTTACTTTAAAAGGGTTTAATTTATACTTAGCAAGTCATGGGAGTTGGGGGGTGTTTTAATTAATCAAAGGTTATTAACTAATAGGTAGATGTAAGCTTAGAGAAGCCAATTAGATGAGTATTAGTACGATTTAGAATATTAGAAAGGGATTAAATAAATTAAATATTGATTTATTAGTTAAATGGAAGTGAAATTCAAATTAATTAATAATAATTAATTAGTCTAGATAGAAGGAGTAATTAATTAATGGAAGGTTGTTAATTAGGTTGTTAGTTGGATAGGTGGTTTAATCAATTAGCGTATTGTAATTAATTAACAACGATAAGAAGGAATATGAATGCTTTTGATGATATGTCATCGATTTGCTGAGAAAGGAGATAATTAACACAATATTAATTATTTAAATTGACTTAGGTGTAATTATGGGTGTCTACATTTTCTCCTCTTTTGCGTGGCCTAAGTGACATCACTTTAAAGATAGTAGATGGAAGAAAATTTTGAAGAGATAGAAAAAAAATTACTATGAGGGAGAGATGCCCCCTTGAGTATCAATGGGGTGATGATGGAAGATCGATTGATGATTGAAAAATAGGTGAGAGATAGACAAAAGAATGGGAAGGTGTACAGGATGCCTTGAGTGAGAGAGAATATTGGGGGTGAGAAGAAGGTGATGTAGAAGAAATATGGAGGAGGGGAGAGAAGATCTTATCTTCTAGTTGCTGTGTGTTGGAATCAATTTTTATGTCATTATATTACCATAGGAGATATACATCATCGGTCCTTATGAAAAAAATATAATCATAAGAGAAAGGTAGAATGGCATGAAAATCCATACTACAAACAATTGTCCCATTGCTAAAAATATTAAACTCCATGCAACATACAAAATGCAATGTAATACGAGAAAGTGAAAGATTCCTAACTCCATGCAACATACGAAATGCAATGCAATACGAGAAAGTAAAACATGCGTAACTCCATGAAACATACATAAATGCAATGAAATACGAGAAAGTAAACAAGATAAAATAACAGAGAAATAAGATGCAATATTTTTGTTATCAAGCTTTAGTTTGATGACCTATGGAAATTAACAAAAAGGGTTGATGATGGTTCCCCAAGCAAGGATACATGCGAAGGAAATACTGAAGGACACTTGGGTTTGATGAAAAAGTAATGTACACTATGAAACAGAACTAGGCAACTCGTTGTGCCCCATAGTATAGACGAAGTACGCAACCTAGCTTTTGTTGATGGAGGTAGATTAAGATGATCCGTGAAGTCACACACATGAATAAGCTGAGAACCAAAGAGTGAAGTTTTTTTTAGGATTATTTATATTTTTTTTGACATTTTTCTGAAACATATTTGAATTTATTTTATTTTTCTTAAACATATTGGAATGTTTTTTATTTTTCTAACATATTTGAATGTTTTTGTTATTTTTCTAACATATTTGAATGTTTTGATTTTTCTAACATATTTGAATGTTTTGATTGTTTTTGAAAGCTTTCTGTAACTATTTATAGGAAGACGAGGAAGCTGTGGATGCCCATAGTGAATAGATGGGACGTATAAGGGTATAAGGCCATGTGTGTATGAGAGAGGTGAAGATGTAAAAATTCCCCAATGATTAGGTGGGAGTATTCAAAGGCAAACTCTTCATGGGTAGAAGTGGGGCCTAAGGCCATTATGGATAGGTTCAACATTGCTGAGTGAGCATAAACGAATGAAGTGCTGGGAATAAGTAAGGATGCCCCCAACGTAAGTTGGCCTAAAATCACATGATAGAAAGGAAGGAGAAGATTTTTTTTATGAGAAGGAGACAAACATGTCCGCAAATATGGAACAACAAGTAATCTTACACACATGGATGTTTTGAATGAAGTAGGAGAATGATGTGAATGATATGAATTTAGCTTAGAAGCCTCGCGATGAAGAAGTGACTAGCGAAAGGAATAAATTCCTGAGATAAAATATGGAACTAGAGTAAGAGTCTAAACAAGGTAGAAAAAAAGACACTTGGTATCATACCAATCCTGTTTACTCATAGAGATCTAGGTGTTTTCACATGGAATTTATTACCTCTTTAAGGGAATATTTAAAAGAAAAAAAGTGAAGACACACTAGCCAATGTGTAGGAATGATTGATTTTGAAAGGCGATTTTGGGAATGGATGGTGGAAAGGATTGCCATACATTGCTCAGCTACTAGCCAGACGTCCATAGCCCTGACGGAGATGTATTTGATTCTAATCACAACATTTCTCTACTGCCAATCAGACATCCATAGCCTCGATAGACACTATTAGAAATACCCCAAGAGAGAATTATATATCAATTTGCTTTTTCTTTTTATCTTTTAGCTTTTGATTTTTGATTGATTTTGATTCTTTTTCTTTGTGAAAACTTATTTTATATCTCTTGTTTAACAAGGGGTTTAAGAACCACTAATGGTTTGATGGAAGTGAGGTGGAAGTGATTGTGATGATGACATTGGCTAGTATCAACAAATATGTCAAAATTTTCTTCACAACAAGTTTATTAGTATGTTTGAATGTCATAGGATCTCCATGAGGTTAATAGTTCTTTAATTTACCAAGGTGATAAAATACTAGGGTCAAACAGATACCATAGAGATACATGTCACAAAATGGGTGTGAATAAGCTAACAAAAATATCACTAAAATGATGAAAATGGTAGGAAGACTTGCAAGAATAACAAGGGAAGAAAGAAACATCCATGTGTACCCAACTACCTGATAGAAATGTTTGAGAAAATGTACCTTTGATTTTTGTTGTGTTTTCTCAATGTTTTTTTTGTATTTATTAATTGTTTATTTATTTTCAGATTTTTTGATAGTTTTTAGAAATGTGGGACCAATAAAGTTAGTCTATGTGTGGTAAGATCCAAAAAACAATGTTTGTGACTTCCTTGATAAGGGAGACTAGGCGAGTTTGTTTATCGAGAGTGATATTATCCCTGATCTCGATGATCGAGGTGAGTTCACACTCAATAAATGACTATGATTTGTTCTGAAACATGGATTTTTTATGTGGAAGACATTTAATTCCCCCTTCCAGAGGTTTATGCACTTTGTGCCATACTTTATGGTTACATTGATGTGAATTCTTGAATCGTGTTTGATTTATAGCTTTGAGATTACTGAAGTTGTTAGGGGATTTTGAGCTCTTGGAAGTTTTTACCCGAGCTTGATAATGAACTTGTTTGGGTTTCTTATAAGTTGACTTATGAATTTTCTGAACTTGAGAAGTAGAAGAAAGAGAACGTTTACGATTGATGATAGGAATGAGCTAAATGATGGTGGGCTTGCCTTGGTCATTGGTAGAAGGATGATGTTATTAATGAAAAGGATACGATCCAAGGATTGAATAAGATGGATTACCGAGAGGTGATCCATACATAGAAGATAAAGGGCTGCTAGGATGTGGCCCAAGAATAGAAGAAGAAGGGCTACTAGGACGTGACGCATAGATAGAAGATGAAGGGCTACTAGGATATGGCCCAAGAATAAGAAGAAGAAAGGCTACTATGATGTGACCCATATATGTAAGATGATGGGCTACTAGGATGTGGTCCAAGAATAGAAGATGATGGACTACTCGTGGGTGATCCATACCTATAAGACAAGGTGCTAGTTGGCCATGCCCGAAGAATAGAAGATAGTGGACTACTTGAA
Source organism: Taxus chinensis (assembly GCA_019776745.2). NCBI lineage: Eukaryota > Viridiplantae > Streptophyta > Pinopsida > Cupressales > Taxaceae > Taxus > Taxus chinensis. The sequence goes on along the minus strand of CM034154.1, from coordinate 541,536,703 downwards.
AATTTCCCACAAATAGAAAAGTGAGGGCTACTAGAAGGTGATCTGCACCTAGATGAAGATGAAGGGATACTTGGAATTGATCCCATAAGAGATTGTGATTGAGGAATTATGATAGAAAAAGAGTTATTGGCTGATGAGAAGATAGGACCATGGATCAATGCAAGACAAAGGATTTTCATCACATAATAAAGAATGTGAAGATGAAAGAATAAGAGGAGGATAAAGTTACATGATTTGTGGCTCTTCTTCCATTTCTTAATAAAAGGAATCAACCTTTTCCTCACAATACGCAGATGCATCAAAGTCTAAAGAGAACCCTTTCTCATAATCTGCTAAAGGAATATCTTCATATGCCTCTATAAATGCCCTAATTATTTCTTCATTCTAAAAGATATCAATCAGTATGAGTTGTAGATCAACCACTAAGGTTTGATTGGAAGAAATGAGATCCAATTGGTGTGGAAGAATTAGAATATGTTTGATGATGGTTGATAGAGGAAGATGATGTGAGAGACAAAGAAGATGTGTACCTAGATATCTCACGAGTAGAAGAAGGTGGTGTAGACCTACCTATACGATGGTATATCATCTATAAACTATTATGATGATGTCTAAAGTCTATAGATTGTGACAGCATGGGTTGATTCAAATGTTTGACTCAAAGGACTTTGACTCTCATGAATATTCAAAGAAGGAAGACTTATTGGGGGTGATTGTTGAAGAAGTTCTCTGCGAAGAAGGGGGAGGACCATGATTTAAGAATCATATTAGATGAGATAGTAATAAGGGTCCTGTAAAGAAAGAGAGGACCGCGATTTACAGAATTGTATTAGATGTTTTATTGAACAGATTTTGAGTCATCAAGTATCTTACAAAGGAAGAATATTTCGTCGAGGGAATTGATAAAAGGGGTCCTGCAAAGAAATGGAGGAATGTGACATAGGACTCATATTAGATGTACTTATGAAGAGGTTATTTGGAAGATTAGATGAGGACCATGAAATAGTAGTCACATTAGATGACTTAGGAGTCAAATTAGATCAATCAGAATAGTAGTTCAGATCCGAATAGTAGTTTGGATTTGAATCCTTAGAAGAGTCAGAGGAAATGTTTGGATTGGAATCCTCAGAAGAAGAAGAAATGTTTGGATTAGAATTAGAAGAAGAGTGGGGGGAACCTCGAATAATAAATTAGATTAGGAGTATCCAAATCATGCCATTGACTATGATGATGAAGGTGGGGAATGAGTTACACGTATGGGATCTCTAGCATGAAGAACCAAACGAGGTTTAGTTGTGATGGGAATCTTTTGATTTGAATTGCTAAAACTAGGTTCTATATTTTTGTAAGTATGGGGAATTGCACGTGATAGTCAGTCATTTTTGGTGTTGTTTTAAAGCACAAATGTCTAGATCTAGATAGTGTGATGGAACTCCGTCAAAGGGAAGGAAGTTACCTGTCGACTTGGGTAGCATAAGGATAACCAGCTAGACATTGCGTAAGTATGGAGATGCGTTCGTGATTTTCTGAAGAAGGTCTAAGGAAAATAGACATCATGATGATGTAATCTCAATGAGATCGAGAGGGATTGTCCTAGAGATATAATTTTTCTAAATGAATAATTACAAGGAACAATCCTGAAAGTGTAAAGCACAAAGCCAATCAACAAGGATATAAACCCTATGCAAATATGTGTGCAAAGTGATAGTTCGATGCAAAGATGATCAACACAATGTAAATATTTACGTCCAAGCTTGAAATGAACAAGGTGAAAATATTAAGAAAGGGTAGATGTGAATCTCAATCAAAGGATACCATGACAAGTTCAACAACCAACAAGGCCTAAATGTTAAAGGGCGGGGTCTTACAAATGTAAGCTACGCAACCACACCAATTGGACATGTCTATCAAGCTTCACGGAGAAGTGAGATATTAGTGTTAAACTGGTATCAAAACGTCTCAAACAAAGTAAATGACCCCTTTCAATACTTGGGACAATGTTTGAAATCAAAATTAGTCAAAGTATATTAATGATGTGTTAAAAATTGGGCACAGTGTAATGCCACAATACGGACATTTAGATCATGTTTTACGAGAAACACGACATAAGCATCTTAATTTTGACAAGATAAAGTGAACGAGGTAACACGTGAAAGGGGAGATAAAATAATGAATTAATCCAAACTATGATGATGATCTTGACGTGGGTATCAAGATCACAAAGGCTACCAATGATATAAATACGCCTCTGCACACTTTAGATGTTAACTTACCCAACCGCAAACATGGATGGGCATAAACAGACAAAAAAGTGGCAGAAACAATCGATTGGTAACACAAAGGTAGTCACCCTTATTTTGATCAACAAAGTGTCAAAAGAATGTGAAGGAAGCGTAGATCAAAAATGGGTATGAAAAATGTTGGCTTCACTTCGGTAGAGTTTCAACTCGCCTTAAGGCAAGTAAAAACTAAGAAAAAGTAACGCGTCACACGTTTCGTAATGAAAAGATGGTTCACAACTCAACACTGTTTTAGAATGGTCAAAGTGGGCTCCTCGCAAAAGTATATTTTCCTAGGTGGTTCTCTCGTCCTAGGTGTTACAAAAATTATCCACGAGCGGGACGATTTACCCAAATAGTCCTAGACTATCTTGGGAGTATCTCGACTTTTCCCCCTTCAAGCACAGTGGGCAGTAAATGCATCCATCGTGTACTTAAAAGGGTTGCGTAGGGACAACTTGTAACTCTATCTCACAAAGGAATCACTAGTCAGATAGGTAGTGCAGAGCACTTCCCATTTCATCCACAAGGTTCCCTCTTACATGGACTACTTTGGGGTTCCTGGAACCACCCCCATTGTTGTAGCTTAAGGCATTATGCCAAAGGGGTTATGTTCCAGTTGAGCGGAGAGGGACGTACCCTTTTCCGAAACCTGCAATATAGTGTTTTGAATATGTTGTTCATTTTATCTTGTTTAATTAGGTGTGGTTTACTCAAACATCGTTTGGCAACCTGTATAACAACATTATTAGTAGGGTTTTTACTTTGTTTTGATTCCTCCGTTCTTTGACAAGCAATGGTGTTTTGGTCTTGTATGATGATTTTTAGTAGTTTTCCATCAAAAAGAGAAGGCACCATTTTTTATTCTCCAGATCGTCCAAGGACGCAAGAGAAGAGCATACGTGATGTCTTCAAAATCCAAAAAAATATCAAATGAAAAAAACACTTTAATTCAACCATGCCAAGTTAACCAATTCCAACTCAAATATTCCTAACAATCTCAAAGCATCAAAAGGACCTAAGAATCATTTCTGATTCCCAAGATCACCCCAAGGGATGCAAGAGGCAAGAGCATACGCAATCTTATTCCTATAAGTAAACAATGTAAAAATCCAGGGCTAATCAAGATACAAACATGTAAAAACAACCTACAAAGACAAGTATATGATTAGATAAAACATGTAAGAATGTTAGAACCTCAACACATTAATTTCAAAAATATGAAAGGACACATGTGCCCCTTTTTTAGATGTCTATGCGCGGGTTAGGGTGTATGCGCCACTCTGTGCTTTTCTGAATTACAGTGCACCTGTGCCACCCAAGAGGCATGCATGCCACGAAAATAATGTATGTGCATACTTGTCACTCTGCGTGAGTTTTACTTACCATGCACCTACGCCACCAGAGAGGTGTGTGCGCCACAAAAACAAGTGTATGCGCCACCTTCAAGAAAAATAGACAGGAAATCAGACAGAATGCTTGCACCACTGGGAAAACGTGTGCTGCCACCAGAAAAGCGTGTGCACTACTGGAAAAACATGTGTACCACCGCTTTATAAAACAGTCCCAGATTCTGATAGAAATGTCTGCATCACCAAAAATGTGTCTGCACCACTAAAACAGCGTGTTTGCTCTTGGTTAGGGTGTATGCACCAATCTGATAAGTTTTAAAAATGTAGTGAAGGTACAGTACGAAATGACATCTACGCCTAGGTTAGTGCATCTGCGCGCTGATTAGGGTGTGTGCGCCAAGGTTAGTGCATATGTGCTAGGGTCGGGTAAACAGAGAAATAGGTTTTGACAGTGTGTCTGTGCCACCCAGAGAGGCATGTGTGCCACAAAAACCATGCCTGCGCTCCTAAAAGTGTGCCTGCGCCACACTTGCAACCAAAATACAGCAAAAAACACAAGAAAACTCACAATATCTCAAATTTTGACAAGTTAGCTTAAGAATGGCAACAACCCATTAAAATGATGGTTATGAACAAGAAGTTACACATATCAAATTAGCAAAAATTCCAAGAAAATGGACATTAATTACTACATGTGCATATCAAAAGTTAGCCAAAACAATGAAACTTAAACTAAAATGCCATGGGACTAAGTGTCCCACCGGGCGTGCCAAATGTGTGCATGTGTTGTTTTTAAACTAATGCTAAATGTGAGTAAAAGACTAACACCTAAATAGCCTTAATTAGCAAGAGTTAAACAAACATACTTCGCACCATCATGATAAGAATTAAACAAGGGTTAGATGCTAAACATTCATCAATAAAAACTTTGAAACTAACAATGTTAAAACATCTAAAATCCTCTATTCTCTAACAACAAATAAATGAAATGGACCTAGGTAGGCTCCATGGCTATCAAAAATGGTTGTTCTATTGGTGTTCCAAGAACCTAGGAATGAGGGCTTGTCAAAGTTGGGCTACAAGACCCTTTTGACACCTCCCATATGACCTAAGCACTTAGGAAAGAGGCTTAACTCTTCAAGATGATGAACTCTCAAGAAAACAAAAAGCAAGCTCTTAGTCTATTTTGCTATATGCTTTGCATTTGTCTTTCTCAAGAAGTTTAGGTGTAGGTATAAAGGTAGAAGGAGGGCTCCTTATATAGCCCAATGGATAAAGGAAAAACTTCATCCCTTTGCATGTTGGATAAAGGTAAAACATGATTAGGAATGGATAAGGTTGCTTTATAAAAGGTAACCTTACTTTAGAAGGGTTTAATTTATGCTTAGCAAGTCATGGGAGTTGGGGGGTGCTTTAATTAATCAAAGGTGATTAACTAATAGGTAGATGTAAGCTTATAGAAGCTAATTAGAGGAATATTAGTACGATTTAGGCTATTAGAAGGGGATTAAATCAATTAAATATTGATTTATTGGTTAAATGGAAGGGAAAGCTAATTAATTAATAATAATTAATTAGTCTATATAGAAGGGGTGAATAATTAACGGAAGGTCGTTAATTGGGATGTTAGTTGGATAGGTGGCTTAATTAATTAGCGTAGTGTAATTAATTAATGATGATAAGAGGGAATATGAGCGTTTTTGAGGATATGTCATCGATTTGCAAGAAAGGGGATAATTAGCACAATTTAAGTATTTAAATTACTTGTGCGTAATTATGGGTGTCTACATTTCTCATTAGGATATGAGCTCACGACATTACATAATGTACGATTTGATTATAACACCCACACTAGTAACACGATCAAAATGTGATTTTTTAAACTTAAAATTTTATATCAATAACCACTTACATCATCACTTGGGCCCACATAACAACAATGTAATTCCTGAACTAAAACACATCATGCGTCACTTCACATGTATCTCCAAAATAAGGAGATAATGGTTTTAACTAAACATTTAAAGAAATGAAAAGTATAATACCACCAAGCCATAAAATAGTTTGTCAAGGGGAAATGATGCCAATACTTCCACTTATCCCTCCACTAAGGAAGGAATACTAGCCTTTGGTCCATCCAAAGCACTCGTGCAAATGCACATGAAAACACACTTATCCATCAACTAAGACTAGTCTCGCTAAGCTTTGTTTCCCTCCAAAAATAAATAATAAGCCCCATACATGATAATAACATGTATCCCTCCACCTTCAGCAAGGCAAGTCCCCAACATACACACATAAATGACATACTCATGCATACAAGAAATGATAAGCCAATTAAGTCCACAATAGATTACAATTAAGAGAGTGAGAAAATAACATTTCATCATATATGTATCAAAATATCAAACCATCATACGAGGCTTAAAAGATGGAACTAGGAACATTCAGATAAGATTTCATCATATATGTATCAAAATATTGCATTTGGAGAGCAGTTAATGCATTTTTGACCATATCAATACTTTTTAGCGTCATTTCTTTGGGCCATTTACATTTGTGGAATCTTCATTTCCTTATGTTTCTAACAAGTGGTCACATGATGAATTTTCTCTCCATCTTGAGATAGTTTTTAGTCATTGAGCCAATTTTAGTTAAATTAGGTTGTTTTAGAAGAAATTGAAACCTTAATCAATTTTGCACAATAACTTAAAATCAAGTTTCATTTTTTTGTTGTAGAAGTGCTTATTTTTTCATGCCCATCACATTAGGTCCAATTTATTTTTAAAATACCAAGTTTAAAAAAAAAACCTCTTTTTTGGCCATACTGTGGGTATCTCCTTATTCTACACTTGTTTATACTTTTAGAGATTTTTGCGTACCCTTTGAAATTCATTGAGTCATAAATGCCAAAATTAAAAATGTTTAAGGATGCACTATTGCTTATACACGACGTCCAATTTGTGGAGGGGTGTTTTTAGAGCTTCATGATCACATCTGAATGAACTAGTAGCATGACACTAGAAGATGAAGGCACATGAGGATGGAGGAAAAGAAGTTTCATCTCACCAGTTGCAAGCAATAGGGCCTCAAAATGAGGTTGTGGAATGTTTTTTAGTTTAGTATTTGATTTTTCAGTGTGCAGTTTGTTTTAGTTTTTTCAGTGTGCTACAGATTTCAGTGTTCCTGTGTCGTGTGAATAAATATAAATTTCACATTGAGGGGGGATATAATATCAATGTTCCATTTCCATTGTGACATATTTTCCTATTGAACTGTGATTCTTATTACATTCCTGATGTGATATTGTGGAAATATGAAAGCATAAGGAAAAAGAAACATCGTTATACTTAAAGGGGGTGAACAAGGGTTCTTACCTTAGATAGGGGTTCATACTAGATGAGAAAGGGTTCATACCAATTTTATTGGTTAGCCTTTCCAAAACCATCAGTGAGCCAAGATCATGAGCACATGGGGGCGAAAAGTCACAAAGTGCAATTGTTTTTCTCATATGTTTACACTAAGGGGGAATATTAGGAATATAAGATTTAGTACTTACATTATAGTGGTAAATGTAATTATGTATGGGTGAATGTTAAATGTAAATAATAAATTAAATGATTTGTTGTGAGGTAAACCAACCCATGTTATTATGGAAGTGTGTTGAGATTTGTTTTAACAAATCATCAACAATATCTAGAGTTGTTATAGGAGATTTCCTATATAATAGGAAAAAGCTTTCCTATGTATTTGTAACTAGTTTTGTTTGAAATTAATCAAACAAAGATAATATTCTTATTGTATGTTAAGTTTTTCTTATTTTTTATCTTTGCAACTGCATATCAAATTTAATTTCTCTCTAATCCATTTGTTCCTGAATCTCTCCTCTTCATTTTTCAAACCAATACAACGTTTTCATACCGGTCTTGCACAACGAAGAAAATTGTGGGGCATTTACATCTAAAATCAACTTGATGGCCCAAATCAAGGTGTATGGTAAGAATTAGTGTGTTTTATTTCATTTATGATGTATTTATTTGATTTATAGTTTGCATTGATGATCTTCATTATCATTTTTCTTTGATAAATGTCTTTTATCACCTTAAAATACTTACATATCTATCTAAGGTAGATCCCCTAACCAATAAAAATTTAACATGTTTCTCTAGCTTGTGATTTGCATATTTAGACTCAGATAATGGTGAAGTTAACCTATTTTATTCATTAGAAGAACCTCATGAAGTCCCTCTCTTATTGAATGGAAAAAATGTAAGCCCATTTTATTTTGTAAGTTAATTATGAGTTGATTTTATCAAAACATCTTACATGGTGGCTCAATTATCCAGGAGTACATGTTGGGGACCACAACGGGACCTATTTTGGCTATGGGTTACTTTAATTTCATTTTTAAATCTAATGTTCAATTGGTTTTGAAGGTTATTCTACGCGTGGTGCATTTGATGATTTAAGTGCCCCATAGTTTAGATTAGATGGGGGCCCAAATATATTTGTTATGCAGTTGCAAGAAGATATGCCCCCCGACCCATATCTATATATTCCCATTATAGAGAGAGATTAGATTTCCCTTGTGTGTGTTTGCATATCCCGTGTAGAGTGATAGTGTTTTACAACGGTTCATATTGATAATTTTTGTCTAGTGTGTCTTTAGGTATCCTAAGCTATCTCATTGAGTTTAGATCAGGATAAAACCATAGTATCAATTGTAAATATGCATATTATTTTTCATTTTAGTTTTAATATAGTATTTGTAATTTGGCATTATCCTAAATTCCATATTGATGACAATTAATGCTTGATATTTACGTATAATAGTAGTCATTTTTTCTACATTTAACAATATCATTTACATAAATCTTTGTAATTTTCGATTAAATGTGGGACTTATTTTGGTAAACAATGCTTTAGAGAGTTTAAATCAATTAGATTTTCATTATAAGTTTACGGGTGACGATTAAGCCAAAAGGCACAGATGGTCACAAGTCGAGAGTGATGTAGTTTATTATCTTGTGTGTGGTGTAGGTTACAGGGTTTGATTCATCAAGGACCAATAATTGAGGAACCTTTCCTCAGCTCCACAAATCTAGACTAACCTGAAATTGAACTCCATTCATTTTGATCCCAACCACTGGTTATCAAGCTTCCCTTCAACATAGCTAAATTCATATCTAGAAATAAAGTCACACCATCGTTGGTAGAATTTATTTGGCTTGAATACATCAATATCTCTATAACGATGACTACATTAAGTATTGTTGTAGACACCCCAAAATTACCATTATGCATTATAAATGTTCAGAATCCCACTGCATCCATTGTCCCTATCTATAATTAATTTAATTAATTATATTTTCACCTTATCAACCCCTTAGCTAATTTAATATCAAATGAATTAAATAAATCCACACATATCCTCTTTCATGATATTTAAATTAATTAAATATTCTTGTATCCTATCCACCTCCTTAAGTCAAGTTAACTTAAGCCATGACCAAATCTTAAAATCTTTACTATAATCAAGTGGATGTGTTTAAATTGACTCAAATCACGCATTTGAGTTAATTGAAGTTATCTCCCAATCATGGCAATCCAAAATCAATCCACCTTCTTCAAAAGCCAAATATTCACGACACTTTTGGGTGAAAAATAGCATATATGAAATTAAAATCCAAAAACATTTGCAAACCTTTTCCAAATCAGTAATGACTCACTCATGCAAATCTAGAACAACGGCCTAACTCTCTAATCAATTTGGAAACTCAACTAAAAAAATCAATCATGTTTAGTTATATCCAAATCAAATTATTCTAAAATTAGCATGTGGATTCACTTTCTTTATCTATAAATCAATTATCTTTACTTTGCAAATCATCCACCAAAATCTTGAAGAGTTCATGTTGTCATTTTGTGCATTTACTTAGTGAATCAAATCAATTTTCATATTGTTATATTACCTACATAATATAATATCAATCAATCATACTCGTAGCTTGATCCAACATCCATTCAGAGTATTTTGGAGCATCCATAAATCAATTAAAACTCACAAATTAAATGAATACGATAAAGAGCATCACTAAACCCTGTTATATCAGTCAAATCTAGTCTAAGGTTGCTTTGGTATTTACAACAAAAGGTTTGCATTTGTTTTTGTATTTATTTTCCTCTTTTAATGTAATTTCTATGGTCTACATTCTGGCATGCTCGGTGGGACTCCCACACATATTTTATTATTTTTAAATTTGTTCTCACTAATCTTATTATTTCTTTGTGTTGTTAGTATTGTTTAATACTTAATGTTAAAATTTTAGGGTTTTTTGGTGCAAAAAAGGGATAAAATAAAAAAAATATAGTCTAATAGTCATTTTTCTTCATTTATATCCATCTATAAGTTGCACGTGATTTTCACTAGCGTATCACTACACGTGCTATTGTAGTCTTTCATGTGCTATCATAACACTAATTTTTTCTTACTATCTCTTACACACATTTGTGTATCATTACATGCGCTACCGTAACAAAAAACTCTTTATTACACTAGTGTGTCTAATTAAGTGTGTTTTTGTGAGTAGTTATGCTAGTGCACCTAATTACACGCGCTAGCGTATCAGTATGTGTGCTACCATAACTTATCTTCCAAAGGCCATAAATTTTAATCACGAACTTGAAACGAATGAATATTTTGATGGAAAGGTATCGAGATGAACTATGAAATGAAAATATAATTTTTGGATTTAACATTATAGAAAATTCAGGTTTTTCTTTCTCCTAAATCTTGTTATTTTATTTGCACATTAGATTCATTTTTTTCTCCAAACTACTAAATATTTTTTGTATGTTTCCATATTTTGTTTCTAAATAAAAATTTCTCAAAACAATGCTAATATTTGAAATCTTTGTTAAATTTTTATTTGTTTTTTTGTTAATCAAACCAACTGTGTATGCTCTTCTCTCACAACCTCTTGGGTGATCTTGAGAATCAGAAATGGTGAAGTTTGTTTCCTTATTTTACATTGTGTTTTCACATTAAGAAAACTACTAAATAATTTTTTTCATGACTGCATCTTACATGAAGATTACCTTGAACATTCAATAAAACTTCAAACTACAGGTTTCCTTGATCGAGAAAACCAACCAAACTTTATTTCAATAAATTTCATAAACTTGTATTGCAAGTTTGGATAAGGGTTCATTCTCATTCGCTTTAATTGTGGGAAGTGCATGGACAAGGTCCAAAAACTCATTGTGATGGGTACCACATGAACCCCAAAGTAGTTGGCACCTTAATGGAACTATCCAATGAAACAGATACCCCCACTTACTTAAATAGTACACCAGTGAGATTTAGAGCCAAGGTTATCCTTAGTAACGGCCCCAGTTTGATTCATTAAGTGGAGTAAAATCCAACTTATTTAATAAAGGGGGTAAAGTAAATTCGGAGACTAGAAATTTTCAAGTGTACTGCACTCGTTTGGATAATACTTTGGTACTTAGAGAGAGATCCAATATATATGAAGCTTGACTAACCAAACCAAGTTACTTGAAATTTATTCTTATCACCGTTATTTTCATCCAAGTTACAGAGTCAAATAGTTTGTGTTCTGCATTCTTATCTATCATCAACATCAAAAATATCTTCTCAAACTTTGTAAATTATTTTCTTTTGGATACCCATATCCTAATTTAAAAAATCCATTTCAATCTAAGTCTTTTCCTTTAGTATTCACTTTATCAAGGTTAAGTACAATCACAATTCAATCACAAAATCTTTTATTTGGATACCTACTTTATCCAAGAAAAGTAAATCCGCAATCTCTTTCATTCTCTAAGTCTTATATTTTAACATTCATTTTGTTAAAATTTAAGTAATCCCTTTCATCCATGAGTCTTATATTTTAACATTAAATTTGTTAAACTTTAAGCAACCTCTTTCATTTCTAAGTCTTTTATTTTGGCATTCACTTTGTCAAAATCCAAGCAATTCATTTCATCACTATATCTTATATTTTGACATTTTCTTTGTCAAAATGTACGCAAAATCATTCTCTTTCTCCACTTCTCATATTTTGGACATTTACTTTTTCCACATTTAATCAATCCATTCTATCTCTAAGTATTATATTTTGAAATTCACTTTGTCAAAGTTTAAGCACAACTATTCTTATCTAATTCGGCTACCTTGACATTCACTTTTTCAAAAATTATGTAATCTATTTCATGCTTAAGTCTTATACTTTAACATTCACTTTGTCAAAGTTTAAGCCAAATAATTTATATCTAAGCCTTATACTTTGATATTCATGTTAGGTTTTGGAGCATGTTTTCATGTGTGAAAGTGTTGAAAATTGTACACTAAGAGTACTGTACACTTTCCACAGTTGTCTCGCCAGAGTTCGGGGGTGCAACCCCCGAAAAAAAAATTAGCCTCGAAACAAAATGTGCCCGATATACCGGGAAATGTGATTTTTTTCTCAAATGGGCGAGATTTTTGACCCATAGGTTTATGGGACATTTTTGGCCCATGGTTTTGATACCCACGTTTTTGTAAAACTACTTAAGCAGTTATCTACTTATTTTGTTTTGTGCATATGGTAGGAATGATGTAACGTTGCAGATGTGTTTTGAATTTAGGTGTGAATTCTATAGAGTTTGTTGAGCATATCTCCAAACATATATGGGTATTATATTAAGAGAGCAATGTCTTGTAAAAAATATGAGCAAGTGATTCTTGGTGGACGTAGCCCAAATTGGGTGAACCATGTTAAATACTATCTATTTTGTGTTGTGTTATTATTATTCTGCACTTTTATTTGAGATCTGTAATATTTTCTGCATATTAGTTTCTACTGTTGCGATTCTGTGAGGGATTATTCCACATATTTTATCCCTTATTTCCTAACAATTCACTTTATCAAATTTAAGAAAAATCAATCCTAATATTCACGTCTTATACTTTGACATTCACTTTGTCAAGTTTAAGAAAAATCACATTTCAATCCCAAGTCTTAGATAACTAGATATTCACTTTATCCAAACTCTAATCATATCCCACAACATTCTCAAACTAATTCATGACCAACCTCTTCACTTTAGGTCTTTACCTTTAGTATAATGGTAGGCTCACACAACAAATCAAATGAATAATTATTATAAAAACTTCATGAGATGTCAAAACAAATCTCGCATATGGCTTCCCAAGTCCATGAGAAATCAACCCGAAAACCAATCATACTCCCTAGAGAAGAAACTATTATGCATAATTTCAAAGGATAATTTACACCTCTTGGAGAAATTCTCTTCAAGGTATTTCATCAATTAGCAAGTGCTAATATGATAAAATATTTGATCATGATACCCTTTGCAAAAGGGAAACCAAAACCTAAGTGGTATAAAGAATCAGAATATTGTGAATACCAATGCATCAAATTTCACTCTAGGGATCATTATTCAAATCTTTGTTATTATGTCCAATAATTAATCGACAACAAAGCCATCGAAGTAGAAACCATGTCACCTACCACAACTTCCAGCGAAGAGTTTAACATTTTTGAAGACTCTGTATATGATAAAACTCAACGAGATCAAGATAACAAGGGCCAAGGATCTTGTATGCCTAGATTTGGATCACCTGTAAGATGGATTATTTAATATGAAAACTCTAAATCAATGCTACTAAAACAAAAATGGCTTATGATGCCATTATAAAGAGAGGGACAGTTGTAGTTTCTTTCATTGAATAAAATTGGTAAAAAACTCTTCCAAATTTGAATCTAAACCTACACACAAGCCACTTAAAAAATATTAGTTATTTTTTGTGGTTAGGGGACCTACCTCAGTCAGATCTCTAATCCTTTTAAGGAGATTAAAACCGTTTTATTGATGCAAAATGACAAAATAGTAAATGAAAATGAAAATTACACCTAACTCAGGTCACATAACAATCACATTTACGATACACAAATAATCACATAGAGATCGCAAGCCAATCACAGTTGCGATTCTCATTTGTGTTGTAATTTTGCTAAAACAGTGCTACATCAAGTTGGATCTTTCCTTTGAACTTATCTTTCACTTATTCAAGACCTATAAAACTAAAATATGTGAGTTAAAGAGAAAGAAAAACTCAAGTATAGCCTTACTGCACCAAGAGTCAGGGATTGGAATGAGGGGGGTGAGTGGTATTATATATTTGTTGAGTTCATAGGGGAATAGGACACATATGGGTTTAGTGACAGGGTCCATAATGCATTGGGCATGCACATGGGTAGGTGGGGTGGAAAAAATTAAATGTGAGTAGGTGAGGGTTAGTAAATAAGTGGTGAGGTGTCTTTTATCGCCATTTTTGTGGGGATATATATTTTTGGTATTTTTTATGTTTTATGATGTTATGGTGTTTTTTATTAAGAGACCTTATGCGCAAGGTGCATTATCTAGTGTCTACATGTTACCCCTTTTGGGTTGTGTGTTACAGCACGCAGGATGTAGTGTAAAAACTAAAGATGAGATCAGGGGCATCCAACCATATGATGGTGGTTGCCACTGTTGTGGGATTAGATGGTTGAATGGGTAGACATGAACTTGGAAATTTGATCAATGTGTCACTTCATTCAATTTTTTTATGGGTTCGATAGGTTGATTTCACGAGGTGGAGACTATAGACTCATTTGAATAAGATGATTGGATGATTAGATGTCATAGAGTTGATAAGAATGGTTTTGTATGATCCCCCCTCAAGTGACAGTTTTTGGAGCCATGGGTTTTCCCAGCATATCTCAGGATGAAAAGTGGCAATTGAAGATGATGTAGAATAAACCTTTTCAAAGGTGTAATGAGAAGAAGTGTTGACATGGTTTCCCCAGTTAGGTGCACATCATAAGTATGTATAAAATTGAATACAAGTTGTGGGGTGAAGAGATTTTAGTTGGGTGGTGATGAATTGGTGACAAACGAGTGGATCGAGTGAGCTAATTAAGTGGTATGATTATCTGGGTGGGCTTATAGTAGGATAGGAAATGTCTATGATCTAGGAGTGAGTTAGGAGAGATGGGGTGATTTGGGAGTGAGTTTGGAGAACTGGGTGAGATGGGAGTGGGTTGGATGAGTTGGGCGCGAGTTGGGTGAGTTGGGCACAATCTGGGAGAAATTTGGGTGAGTTGGGCACGAGCTGAGAAAACTAGGAGTGAGTTGTGAGAGTTGGGTGTGAGTTGGGTAAGTTGGGAGAAATTTGGGTGAGCTAAGAGTCAGTTATGCAAGCTGGGAGCAAGTTGGGTGAACTATACGTGAGTTGGGTAGATGAGGCGAGCTAGGAGTGAGTTTGGTGAGTAGAGGAGAAAGTTAAAAGTGGCTCGGTTGGGTGGAAGATAGATGCACATGGTCAATTTGCATTAAGAGGGAAGTAAATGATGGAGCGAAAGTTGGTCGAGTCATGAATGTGACTCAGTAAGGTGTCGGGATGGCTGAAGAAAGGTGAGCCGAGTCATTATAGAAAATCATAAATGAGTTTAGAGCAAGTGAGGTAGAGGGACAATGATGAGTTTGAGGCTTCAAGCTCAGGGAAGGATGGGTTGGGTATCTGAATCGTGTTGTATAAGGGAGGTGAGAGGTTATCTCAATCACTATAGTGACCAAATTGGGAGGAGGAAGTGACGGAATATTCTCGATGAGAATCTCAGGGAATGGGTTGTGTGTGCGACCAAGGCTTGGGTGGGAATGAGTTAGGTTAAGGACGGTGGAAACATAGAGGTGATTCACACTAGTGACTAAGGATATGTGGCGAGCTCAGTGGTGGATGGCATGGAGGAGCCTAGTCACACTGATGACCATTGGAAAAGTGTGGTAAGATCAGACGCAAAGGAAGTTGAGTTGAGGGGGATATGAAGTCAAAATATAAACTTGGTGAGGGGAAGAAGTGGCTCGGTGGGGATTGGGTGAGGGATGACTAGTGAGTAGGATGCGGAGGTCATCAGGGTTTAGTGGCAAAATTTTGAGGGTTTTGCAGCACCTTTGTGAGGGTTTCACATGACGTAGGAGAGAGGGTAGGTGGAAAGGGGACAAAGTGGTGAATAGTGTGGTGTAAGAGTTGTTCGTGGTAGTGACTAGAGTGGAAGGTGGGAGGTGATTGTACGTCGAAAAAGCAACAGGCGAGCGTGAGAATCAACAAGTGACTCTTCCGCGTACCCGACCTCCCGAGGTCATGCCGAGACAGCCGGTGGGGGTAGAATATGCAGACAAACTAGTTAGGGAGTCTAATGTCTTCGACACGCACTAATGGTATTTGCGAATCTAAGGCAAAGAAGGCCCTTCTAACTTGGACTGGTGTGATAGATCGATCAGCGAGGATGACTGCTCGAAGGCTCCAATCAATATCGAGCTCTGGCGTGATTCGATCTATGGGTTGTGGGACGCGTGGAAAATGACCCGGGATGGTTTCGTGTATTTCTCCTGATAGGGTCATATGGTGAATATAATCAACTCTATGGACGATTCTCTGGCCTAGTCCAAAATTCTCTAGCTTCGTTAGCTGTTGTGTCTAGTAAGGACAACTGTTGAATGATGATAGGTGGAATCGGAGTAGACTGAAATACTAATGTGCGTAGGTCAGTGTCTATATCTAACTGACTTGTGGATTCGTTAGGCTGTGGGATTTGTGGATCACAACCGTAGACTCTTGGTTGTTGCGGTCCTGTTATGGTCATATGTGAGATCAAGTTCTAATCCCTAGTATCCAGTAGTCGTAAGCTTTCTAAGCCTCTACGTTTAGAATCAGTAATTGTGTGATTTTCTCAGAATACCTCACAGGTGTTCTAGCAACTTGAATTCTTAAGCCGATATCTATATCTACGAGGGTGTCTCCAGCGTCTGGCTGTGGAACTAAAGGATCGCACCCGAATATTTGTTCTCTTTCAAATCCTTCTACAGTCATGCGGATGTTTTCTAGAATAACCTGTAGTTTGGTTGATTTGACCAAAATGTGTGTGCTTGGTCGTCTTCTACATTTAACCCTCTCAACTGTGACCTGATCTGTTGGAAGTCTGTTGTTGTTTGGAAGACTTGTATCCTAAGGTTTTGGTCAATGTCAGTTACTGCCACTACGATATTGGGTTGGGGCACAATTGGCTCGAAAATGTATTCCCTGGGCTCCCTAGGTCCCGTAATTGTCATGCAAAAGCAGTAATGAAACAAACTATAATAAAGTAAAATCTAAGTACACTTCTAGCATATATAATTTCTTTTTTTGTATTTTCTGGCAATTTATAAGAAAGCAGCTATTTAAAATATTTAGAATTGACAACTAAACTAATAACGTAAAACAAACAAAATAGCCAAGTGTAGCTATTTGTCTGTGTAATTTTGTATATCTATTCTAAACAACGAAATAACTAATCTATTTGCAAGATTCTCGATCCTACCTTAGAAGTGAGGAATGAATCATAGTTTCTCAGAAACTATCAATCCCCACAACTTCCCTGGCAATATCGAGAATGGAAATAACTAAAATAAAGCGATTAACTACTTTATTTGATAAGTTCTAACTAAAACTTTGAAAGATGGAACCTGGATTTTGTAGAACAGTGGCGAATCCGACGGTGTGTGTGTTCTTGTCCCCTCAGTATGATCTCTTCGTTCTTTGTGCTCACGTGAATCTAGAAAAGTGTGTAATGCTTGCATCAACAAGAATAGATATTTGGATCAATGGACAGCCTTCAGAATGCAGACAGAATAGAATGCGGATAGGAGAGGGATAGTGCAAGAGTATAGAGCTTGGCCTATGCAATTCCTAGCGGGGTCTACTGTGAATCATGCAACAAAAGGCGTCCAGAACCTGAAACTAGTCTGTATGAAGAACAAAACCTGCAACTTTAATGGCTGCCTAAACTATTCTACTCCAGAAACAATAATACTATTTGCACAAGTTGGATCTGTGGCTTACCAACAGCTGAGTAATGCAACTAAGCATGTAAAAGATTTAAACTATCAAACTTAAGCAAACTAGAAGACTGAACTACTGAAAATGGTGAGTTTGAAACAAGAATATGAGGGGCCATTTGCATGTGCAAAAACCATGCATTTATAGGAATTCAAACACCCAAAGATCAAAACCAAACTGAACTCCTAAACAATAAACAAAGGAAAAACACTATTCCAGGGGACCAAAAACATAAATGCATGCTCAAGTCGGCAAGAAAAGCTGGTGAAGCGTTGAACTTTGCGTGCGTTCCATCAAAAGAACGTTCTGCAAAACGCGTAAAGGACCGCCGCCCTGCTCAGGGCGGCGGTTATAGGAACGCCGCCCTGTTCAGGGCGGCGGTCACGAGACCGCCGCCCTTCAGGGTGGCAGTTTCGTCACTGAAGACCAAAAAGCCAATAAAAGAGGAAAAAAGGGAAAACAAAGCACGCGGGGGCTAAGCGGGGCATGCGGGATGTTAACGCATATCCGTAAAGCTTCTCTGGATCCCGAACACCTTGTGAAGAGACCTGTATCATCATTGGGGCATTTATTACACCGTTCCGCAGTACAGTACCTTACAATTTTGGGTACGTACATATTGCCCCCTTGGAGAAGCGTTTTAGCCATGAAGAGGCATAAAACGGTGGGTCCGAGTATGGCCGTCCCGAAATGGGAAGTTAGAAGTTATACCTTATACGTCCGTGTGTCGAAATGACGCCATCCGAAATTCCCGCTACCTGCAAAATGAAAGGGGAACTCAAGTGCAGATAGATACAATAACTTGGAAAATAAATGCTAAAATAATAGGGGAAGAGGACGTACCATTAGTGCGAGGATAGAAACTTACCTCCGTTGGCGCTCTGAACCTGCGAAAAGGGGATTTAAAACGAATTAGAGCGCTATATATATAAAAGTGGGCCCATTTTACTATTCATTTGCGCGAGTCGATTTGATAGATTTTGAGCTCTGGGGCCCACGGTAACGGTTTCTCATGCGAGTAGATTCAAAACGTCCACAGCGAGATAGTGATCATGCCTCCACGTGCGGAACGCCACCCCGCGAGATCACAGGTTGGTTTTTCTTCAATTTTGTGTTTTTCCTCTTCAATTTTGAAATGCTAAATTTGTTGTAATGGGGGGGTCATTTTTGAAAATGTTAGGTTTAAAAGGTCCATCTAGGGGGGGTGCCTATTGGGTAGGCTTTATTTTTAGCTAAAATGGTCGTTTTTTGCCAATTTTTGGCTTTTTGGGGTTAAAAACCCGTGCGGGTTTTCGGACCGCGACCGCTGCCCTGGCCAGGGCGGCGGTTACATGACCGCCACCCTATCCAGGGTGGCGGTCACGAGACCACCGCCTTCAAGGCGGCGGTTACAAAACCGCCCCCCTGCCCAGGGCGGCGGTTTTGCACAGAATGCAAAAGGACCTCTTTTGAAAACTTACACTTGTATTTTTAGCATTTGTGTATGTTTTTATGACTCTCTTGATATCGTTTAGATACTAACTTACTCTGTTTTGTGTGTTTTTGGATGTATGCAGGCGAAGGAGGAGTATATTAGATGGAGCCGGGAGAGAGAGTGTGACTGGCTGCCCGGGGTATTGGATGCCCTCTCAGCAGATGAGGAGGACACATTGCAGAGGGCCGGCATATTGCGGATATCGCGTGTGCCTCACGTTGCTCCGTCCAGTCACATACTCTGTGACTTATTCTCATACTGGGATGCAGATCGGAACACTTTCCGATTGCCAGGGGTCCGTGGTAAGTGGACCATTACATTAGAGGACGTCTACCGCATTCTGGGGGTCCCGATCATCGGGAGGCGACTTACATTAGAGACAGCAGGCTCACGGGCACAGATTGCACAGTGGGCAACATATATGGGAGATGCAGCTATTTCCACGGGGCCGAAGAAGGGAGTGAGAGTTAGATCCATTCCTTCTTTGCCCATCCCCGTATTTCGACAGGCCATCATGGGGATCCTTTCCTCGAGACTGATCGGGGACAAGGGAGGGGACGCTTTGTTATACTGTTGAGCCCCCATCATTGCACAGATAGAGGGGCATGGCCGGATATACGCCTGGGGGGCAGACATTTTGGGGACCACCTATCACGACTTATATAGGGTGGTCCGTTTACAGGGACAGTCGTTGAGCCACCCAACTCTAGTCATGAGTTGGGTGTATGAGCATTTTATTCCTTATGGCAGAGGCATGGAGGTAGCAGATCCTGGGGCTGTGAGGGCGGCTAGATGGTCAGATATGTCGGTGCTTAGAGCACCTCACCAGCCAGTAGCCTCCCTCACTATAGCAGACATGGAGGCCACACCGTACCAACTTATGGCCGGCGTATGGGGAGAGGAGGCCATGACATTGGTCTCCTACTCCATCACAGGGCAACTTATTGACCGTGTGGGACGGGTGGAGGTACATCCTTTCAGCAGGGTTCCTCAGTAGTTCGGCCTCCCATATGTGGGCATGCTTCCTCCAGTAGCACCAGTTTACAGATCAGTTTGGGAGGCTAGAGGGGGGCCTAGAGGCCGTGGTTTTACAGTGGTTACCCCTGGCATTCCTATTACAGCCAGGGGGATAGTTCGGGCCAGAGGGAGAGCTGGTGCGCCTCGGGCACCTTTACTTCGGATTACCGCGGGTCCTGCTCATAGTAGCGATGACCCTATAGATATTGACTCCGATTCTGAGGAGTCCACAGAGGGAGGGTCGGAGGAGCAGACGGACGAGAGTGATCCTGAGTGGCATGACACTCAGGATATCATGCAGGCGGAGAGGGCGGAGCAGAGCGCAGAGAGAGAGACTCTGGTTTCCGAGGAGCCACTCTCTCGGGGCCATGGTGGAGATGATGAGTCCGTTGCGGGGCGTCATGTTGCCCCAACTACAGGAGCAGCTCCTCAGTCGGCGGTGACATCTGTAGTGGGTGCTGGCCCTAGTGACCCATCTTGGAGGCCCGGTGACTCGAGTAAGTTATCCTTTCTCCCTTTCAGTGTTAGTTTGATTTAGGACTTGTTTTAACTACTATCCCTCCTTATATTTGTATCTTGTATATTTTAGCCTCTTGCCTAGTTTCTAATTCGTCTTTCTTTTTTGCTTTGCAGAGACTGTTGATGAGTGGCAGGATCTAATCCGTAGGGTATGTACTGATTCTCTGATGATCCCTATGGATAAGACCCGTGCGGAGCTATCCGTAGATGCCGAGGAGCCCTCAGCAGCCGGCAGGCATACCGACGTCTTTGCTCCCGTTTGGCATGTGGCCAAGATGGTGTCTACTCTCCGTATAGAGTTGGCAGGCTATAGGACAGCCGAGCACCTTATGAGGAGCCGTTCTCATGGCGAGACCACGACTACCCCTCGAGACCCTGAGCCTTCCGTCCATTCAGAGCACCAGCGTAGTCGTAGTCCTAGGCGAGGGCGCGCACCTTCAGCGGGATCGCGTAGGGGTTGAGAGGCCACTTGGCTCCTATGCACTTTTTGTATTATAGATTCTTTTGTGTATTACGGGCTCTTTGAGCGTTTTGACCATGCCTAGAGCATGATGGCATTGTATATAAACATTGATTATTTATATATATATGCATTCGTTTTTGGATCAAAACTTTGTCACTTGTGTGTTCCCTTTCTGTTTCCAGCTTTCTCGTGTATACTACGATGTATGTTTTATATGCTTTCTAGAATGTATGCAATGGAAAACAGATGATACAAATGTTTGCTTTCTTTTTGTGTTTCATGATGCTGATACATGATATTGTAGATATATTGTGATCTTGAATCTTAACTTTTGTTTAGCAATTTGGATACCTCATGATTTGTTTTGGCAAAGTGACGAGAACAACCAGTATGATGAATAGATTGACTTGCCCCACCCTTAACTCCACGCAACTAGTAAGATGCGAGGGCTCATCACCGAGAGCCAAGAAGGGCGCAAGTTAGGAAATATGGTGAAGTGATAGTGATGAAAGACAGACGAAGCTTTGGTGGAACCAAATTGAAAACTACAAGCTTACTCTACCTGAATGACTTCATAGTTTTGGATGTAACTTACCTTGCGGTTTATCCAGACTTAGACCCATAGATGGCCACATAGTAGACAAAATCTGGGTTTTTTAGGATTTTTAACTCTTTTTGGAATTTTGAGTATCTGATTCATTCGTTTTTGACTCAAAGTTTGAATTGTTTGTGTATGACCTTTTAACATTTACTTTGTCTAGAGGACCCCCTACACTTTGCCCCATGCTACCTGTAAGAAGCATGGGTTTATCACCGTGGGCAAGGCATAGGTGAGTAAGGGCATTTCTATCCTTTCCCAACCCTACGTCACTAGTAAGAGACGCAAGCTCATCACCGAAGGTTGGTGGGGCAAGGAAATGTGTAAAAATAAAATTTTCTGTTTAATCACTTCTTGACTTGTTTGTTTGAGTAAGATGTCAGTATATTCTTATTTCCAAAGAGATGTTTATATGGGATAGATGTGACACCATGAAGCTTCTAGAACAGACCATAGGCAAGACACCTATCCTAAGAAGAAACCAAAGCGAGAACAAACTTGCAGAGCTTGGTATGGTTACCGTTAGGACTTCGTCATGTCTGATTTTATTAGATAAAAGATTCTGAATTGATTGATGATATCGAAGATGGAGAGGTATGATTAAAGAACTTCATGCCAGAAACATCACGAGATTGAAATAAATTGCTTTGAGAATAGATTCCTTGATCACAATTTGTGTAAGAACAAGTGGACAAAATGATCCTAATTTATATGAAAATGCGATGTAGACAGTTATATAGGCAGCGCTTGCTGCTTATGCATAGAAACGTTTGAGGTGGAGGGAATTGACTGTTTCGCCAAACTCCTCACCTTCTAGTGTGCATAAGAGATAAGCACCATTCCCGTAGTCTTTCATGACTCGGTATGGGCCCAACCATTTGGGCCGGAATTTCCTTCCTTCGCCGGTCTTCTTGTCGATCCGACTGTCTAACCTCAGAACTAGGTCACCTTCGTATATGTCACGTTCATAGACTTTCTTGTTAGACTGCCGGCACATTCGGTCGGCATAGACTCTATGTCGTTGTTCAGCATCTAACCTAGCTTCATCCAGGCTTTCTAATTGAGAAAGACGTGCTTCTCTGTAAGCGTCCTCGTCCAGAATCCCTTGTAGTGAAATGTGGAGACTGGGGATTTCAACTTCGAGTGGGAGAACTGCTTCTGACCCAAATACCAGCGAGAAAGGAGTTGCTCCTGTTGGAGTTCTTATTGAGGTTTGATGGGCCCACAAGGCCGGATATAACTTCAAATGCCAATCCCGCTTGTTTTCTTTCATTGTTTTAAGGAGAATGGCTTTCAGTGTTTTGTTCGTTGCTTCAGCCTACCCATTGGCTTGGGGATAGTACAAGGAAGCCGTATGATGGCTGATTTTAAATTTGTTGCATAGCTCACGAACTTCTTCATTCTTGAAAGAAGTTCCATTATCTGAGATAATAATTTGCAGGATACCGTACCTGCAAATGATTTGGTTCAAAATGAACTTAGCGATTACAGAACCAGGTACAGTTGTAAGAGGCATGGCCTCTACCCATTTAGTGAAATATTCAGTGGCCGTGATTATAAAATTGTGGCTGTCTGTGGACGAGGGAGAGAACTTCCCTATCAAGTCCAGGCCCCATGTAGAAAAGGGCCACGGAGTAGCGATCGGTTGCAAAGCTTGTGCTGGCATGTGGATCTCATGAGAGAACTTCTGACATTTATGACACCTGCGTACAAACTCTATTGCGTCATGTTCTAGAGTGGGCCATAAATAGCCCATTCGATGTATTTTTTGAGTGGTGGCGTGGCCACCGAAGTGGCCTCCACATATACCGCTGTGAGATTCATGGAGAATCTTCTTGGACTCTTCTGTGTCAACACACCTTAAGAGCATTCCATCGAATTCTTTCCGATAGAGCAACCTGCTCTATAATGACGTATTTAGCTACGATAATGCGTAAACCGCCTTCTTTGTTGAGGTTGTAGCTTCCTTCTGGGTACCTATGGTCAATGAATATACACTAATGATACAGTGTACCAGGGCACTCAGATATAGCAGGTCAGGTTTCGACGTAGTACACGCATTCGTCTGGAAAGTCTAAGTCTACTAAGTCGCCTCCATCTAGCGGGTTATCAGCTAACCAATCTGCGATGATTTGCCCTTTAACTGACTTTTGGTTTACAAAAGTTAATTCGAACTCTCCCATTAAGGTTATAAAGCGTCCCGCCTTTTTAGACAGGGACCCTTGTGTGAGGAAGGTTCGTAAGTGGTCAGTTTTTACCATGACCCTTATCTCTTGATTTAGCATGTAGTGTCTTAGGTGTTTGGTTGTGAAAACTATGGCAAGGCATTCTCGTTCTGCTTGTGTATAGCACGTTTCGTAGTCGAGCCATGTTCAGCTAATGAAATAAATTGCACGCTCTCTCTTGTCATCGTCTTCTTGGGCTAGCATGCAAGCTAACGAAACATCGGTAGCCTGTGAGTATAGAATTAACGGGTGATCTAGCTTAGGTGGCATTAGCGTAGGTGGTGACAGTAAGAAGCGTTTTTTAACTACGTTGAAAGCTTCGTTGCAGTCTTCAGTCCAATCAATGCTATAGTCTTTCTTGAGTAAATTATTGATTGGATGAATAGTGAAGCTTAAGTCCGGGATGAATCTCCGGATTGCACTCAGCTTCCCGAGAAATGATCTGATTCCAGATTCACTCGAAGGGTGGGACCATTTCGAGGACAGCCCGAATTTTTGTTGGATCAACGTCGATCCCTCGTGACGATATGATGTAACCTAGGAGATTTCCTCGTGTTACACCAAAGACGCATTTTTCCGGATTTAGCGTAACTCCGTATTCTATTAAACGTGAAAGAATGACACGGAGTACTTCGGGATGGTCACAACGCTTCTTGGCTTTAGCCAACAAGTCATCTACGTAGGATTCCATGATTTTATGAATTAAATCGTGAAATATATAAGTCATAGCCCACTGGTACGTGGCACCGGCTTTCTTGAGACCGAATGGCATAACAGCGTAGCAATAGGTTCCCCAAGGAGTTATAAAGGTGGTTTTACAAGAAATATGAGGGCCATTTGCATGTGCAAAAACCGCATTTAGTAGGAATTCAAACAATGACAAACTCCCAGATCAAAACCAAACTGAACTCCTAAACAATAAACCAAGGAAAAACACTTATTCCTGGACCCAAACAAAATGCAAATAAATGCATGCTCAATCGCAAGAAAAGCTGGTAAGCGTTGACTGTGTGCGTTCCATCAAAAGAACGTCTGCAGACGCGTAAGGAACGCCGCCCGCTCAGGGAGCGGTTAGGAACTCCGGCCCCCTTTCAGGGCGTCGTCACAGACCCAGGCCCCCCTTCAGGGTGGCATTGCGTCACTGAAGACCAAAAAGCCAATGATAAGAATAAAAAAGGAAAACAAATCACTCGGGGCTAAGCTGGCAATGCTAGGATTTTAACGCATATCCGTAAAGCTTCTCTGATCCCGACACCTTGTAAAGACCTTAAACATCATTGATGGCATTTATTACAAACCGTTCCGCATACATTAACCTACAATTTTGGGTACTACATATTGCCCCCTTGGAGAAGCGTTTTAGCCATGAAGAAGGCATACACGGTGGTCCGATTGTGGCCCCCGAAATGGGAAAGTTCGAAGTTACCTTATAACTTCGTTGTCTAAATGACGCATCCGAATTCCCGCTACTCAAAATGAAAGGGGAAACTCAGTGCAAGAGATACAATAACTTGGAACGATAAATTCTAAAATAAATAGGGAAGAGGACGTACCATTAGTGCGAGGATATGAAACTTACCTCCGTTGGCGCTCTGACCTGCTAAAAGGGGATTTTAAAACGAGTAGAGCGGCTATATATGTAAAATGGGCCCATTTTACTATTCCATTTTTTGCGCGAGTCGATTTGTAGATTTTGAGCTCTGGGGCCCACGGTAACGGTTTCTCATGCGAGTAGATCAACGTCTCACCAGCGAGATCTTGATCATGCCAATCCACGTTGCGGAACTGCCACCCCCTAGATCACAATGTTGGTTTTTCTTAATGGTGTGTTTTTTCCCTCTTCAATTTTTGAATGCTAAATTTTTGTAGGGGGGTCCCTTTTTTGAAAATGTTAGTTTAAAAGTCCATCTCTAGGTGGGTGCCTATTGGGTATGATTTTCAATTTTTAGCGAATGGTGTCGTTTTTTGCAGCAATTAGGGTTGGGCTATGTTTCTATGGGTTAAAAACCCGTGCGGGTTTTTTCGGACCAAAAGCGACCGAGGAGGGCAGGCCGCTGCCCTGGCAGGCGGCGGATTACATGACCGCCACCGACCCGACTCCAGGTGGCGGTCACGAGACCAACCGCCTTCAAAGCGGCGGTTTACAAAACCGCCCCCCGCCCAGCTGCCCAGGGCGTCGGTTTGCACTAGAATGCAAAAGGACCTCTTTTGAAAAAACTACACTTTTTTTGTAGGGAAAAAAAAAATTGGTTAGACATTTTTGTATGTGTTTATGACTCGCCTTTATATCGTTTTATACTAACTTACTACTAACGTACTCTGTTTTGTGTGTTTTTGGATGTATCAGGCGACGGGGAGGTATAATTAGATGGAGCCGGGAGAAGGTGTGGACTTGCTTGCCCCTGGGTATTGGGATTCCCTCTCACAGATGAGGATGACACATTGCCGCAGGGGCCGGCATATTGTGCGGATATCGCAGTGGTGCCTCACGTTGCTCCGTCCATCACATACTCTGTGACTTAATTCTCATACTGTATGGCAGCTCGTAACACGTTCCCGATGGCACAGGGGTAGCCGGTGGTAAGTGGACCATTACATTGAGGACGTCTACCGCATTCTGGGGTTGCCCGAATCATCGGAGGCGACTTACATTAAGACACAGGCTCACGGGCACAATTGCACATGGGCAACAAATCAAATTGAGATAGATGCAGCTTTTCCCTGCCTAAGAAGGGAGTGAGAGTTTATATCCATCTCCTCTTCTTTGCCCATCCCCGTATTTCGACAGGCCATCATGGGGATAAAAGCGGATTCCGCAGACGATCGGGACAAGGAGGGGACGCTTGGTTTATAAACTGTTGAGCCCCCATCATTGTCAGCAGATAGAGGGGCATGCCGGATATCGCCTGGGGGGGGCAGACATTTTGGGGACCACCTTCACTACTTATATAGGGTGGTCCGTTTACAACACATGGACAAGTCGTTTGAGCCACCCACTCTAGTCATTAGTTGGGTTGTATGCGCTTTTTTCCTTATGGCAGAGGCATTTAGAGGTAGCATATCCGTGGGGCTGTGAGGGGGGCGGCTAGATGGGCAGATATGTCGGTGCTTAGAGGCACCTCAAACTCACCAGGCCAGTAGCCTCCCTCCTATGCATACATGGAGCCACACCGGTACCAACTTATGGCCGGCGTATGGTAGAGGAGGGCCCATGACATTGGTCTCCTACTCTCATCACAGGGCAACTTATTGAACCGTTTGGACGGGTTGAGGTACATCCTTTCAACAGGGGTTCCCCTCAGTAGTTCGCCTCCCACTAAATTGGCCAATGCTTCCCTCCAGTAGCACCAGCACCAGTTTTACAGATCAGTTTGGGAGTGGCTATAGGGGGGCCTAGAGTACCGTGGTTTTACAAGTGGGTTACCCCTGCATTCCTATTCCACAAACAAACCACAGCCAGGTGGGAATAGTTCGGCCCAGATGGAGAGCTGGTCGCCTCGGGGCACCTTACGTCGGATTACCGCTGGTCCTGCTCCAACATAGTACGGATTACCCTAATAATATTGACTCCCGATTCTGCGAGTCCACAGAGGAGGGTCGGAGAGCATACGGACGAGAGGATCCTGATGTCATTACACTCAGGATTCGTGCAGGCTGAGGAGGGGCGGAGCATAGCGCAGAGAAGAGACCTGGGTTTCCGTCCACGAGGATCCCGCTCTCGTGGGGCCATGGTGGAGATGATAGTCCGTGCGGGGCGTCATGTTGCCCCACTACAGGAGCACTCCTCTCGCGGTGCACCTGTAGGTGGGTGTGCCCTAGGGACCCATCTTGGAGGCCCAGTGACTCGAGTAATTTATCCTTTCTCCTCCCTTCAGTGTTAGTTTGATTTTAGAGACTTGTTTTAACTACTATCCCGCCTTATTTTGTAGCTTGTATATTTTAGCCTCTTGCCGAGTGTTTCTGAATAATGCGTCTTTTCTTTTGCTTTGCGAGACTGTTTGATGATTGCAGGAATCTAATCCTGAGGGTTGTACTGATTCTCTGATATCCCTATGGATACGACCCGTGCGGAGCTATCCGTAGATGCCGAGGAGCCCTCAGCAGCCGGCAGGCATACCGACGTCTTTGCTCCCGTTTGGCATGTGGCCAAGATGGTGTCTCCTCTCCGTATAGAGTTGGCAGGCTATAGGACAGCCGAGCACCTTATGAGGAGCCGTTCTCATGGCGAGCCACGACTACCCCTCGAGACCCTGAGCCTTCCGTCACATTCGAGAGCACCAGCAGTAGTCGTAGTCCTAGGCGAGGGCGCGCACCTTCAGCGGGATCGCGTAGGGGATTGAGAGGACCACTTGGCTCCTATGCACTTTTTGTATTATAGAGTCTTTTGTGTATACGGGGCTCTTGAGCGTTTTGACATGCCTAAGCAGTGATGGCATTGTATATAAACATTGATTATTTATATATATGGCATTCGTTTTTGGATCAAAACTTTGTCACTTGTGGTTCCCTTTCTGTTTCCAGCTTTCTGTGTATACTACGATGTATGGTTTATATGCTTTCTAGATGTATGCAATGGAAAACAGATGACAAATGTTTGCTTTCTTTTGTGTTTCATGATGCTGGATACTGATATTGTAGATATATTGTGATCTTGAATCTAACTTTTGTTTAGCAATTTGGATACCTCATGATTTGTTTTGGCAAAGTGACGAGAACAACCAGTATGATGAATAGATTGACTTGCCCACCCTAACTCCACGCAACTAGTAAGATGCGAGGGCTCATCACCGGAGAGCCAAGAAGGGCGCAGTTAGGAAATATGGTGAAGTGATAGTGATGAAAGACAGACGAAGCTTGGTGGAACCAAATTGAAAACTACAAGCTTACTCTACCTGAATGACTTCATAGTTTTGGATGTAACTTACCTTGCGGTTTAATCCAGACTTAGACCCATAGATGGCCACATAGTAGACAAAATCTGGGTTTTTTTAGGATTTTAACTCTTTTGGAATTTTGAGTATCTGATTCATTCGTTTTTGACTCAAGTTTGAATTGTTTGTGTATGACCTTTTAACATTTACTTTGTCTAGAGGACCCCCTACACTTTGCCCCCATGCTACCTGTAAAGAAGCATGGGTTTATCACCGTGGGGCAAGGCATAGGTGAGTAAGGCATTTCTATCCTTTCCCAACCCTACGTCACTAGTAAGAGACGCAAGCTCTCACCGAAGGTTGGTGGGGCAAGGAAATGTTGTAAAATAAAATTTTCTGTTTAATCACTTCTTGACTTGTTTGTTTGAGTAAGATGTCAGTAGAGTCTTATTTCCAAAGAGATGTTTATATGGGATAGATGTGACACCATGAAGCTTCTATAACAGACCATATGCAGACACCTATCCTAAGAAGAAACCAAAAGCGAGAACAACTTGCAGAGCTTGGTATGGTTACCGTTAGGACTTCGTCATTCTGATTTTATTAGATAAAAGATTCTGAATTGAGTGATGATATCGAAGAGGGAGAGGTATGATTAAAGAACTTCATGCCAGAAACTCACGAGATTGAAATAATGCTTTGGAATAGATTCCTTGATCACAATTTGTTAAGACCAAAGTGGACAAAATGATCCTAGATTTATATGAAAATGCGATGTAGACAGTTATATAGGCAAGCGCTTGCTGCATTGCATAGAGACGTTTGAGGTGGAGGGAATTGACTGTTTCGCCAAACTCCTCACCTTCTAGTGTGCATAAGAGATAATCACCATTCCCGTAGTCTTTCATGACTCGGTAATGGGCCGCCAACCATTTGGGCCGGAATTTCCTTCCTTCGCCGGTCTTCTTGTCGATCCGACTGTCTAACCTCAGAACTAGGGTCACCTTCGTATATGTCACGTTCATAGACTTTCTTGTTAGACTGCCGGCACATTCGGTCGGCATAGACTCTATGTCGTTGTTCAGCATCTAACCTAGCTTCATCCAGGCTTTCTAATTGAGAAAGACGTGCTTCTCTGTAAGCGTCCTCGTCCAGAATCCCTTGTAGTGAAATGTGGAGACTGGGGATTTCAACTTCGAGTGGGAGAACTGCTTCTGACCCAAATACCAGCGAGAAAGGAGTTGCTCCTGTTGGAGTTCTTATTGAGGTTTGATGGGCCCACAAGGCCGGATATAACTTCAAATGCCAATCCCGCTTGTTTTCTTTCATTGTTTTAAGGAGAATGGCTTTCAGTGTTTTGTTCGTTGCTTCAGCCTACCCATTGGCTTGGGGATAGTAAAGGAAGCCGTATGATGGCTGATTTTAAATTTGTTGCATAGCTCACGAACTTCTTCATTCTTGAAAGAAGTTCCATTATCTGAGATATAATTTGCAGGATACCGTACCTGCAAATGATTTGGGTTCAAAATGAACTTAGCGATTACAGAACCAGGTACAGTTGTAAGAGCATGGCCTCTACCCATTTAGTGAAATATTCAAGTGGCCGTGATTATAAAATTGTGGCTGTCTGTGGACGAGGGAGAGAACTTCCTATCAAGTCCAGGCCCCATGTAGAAAAGGGCCACGGAGTAGCGATCGTTGCAAAGCTTGTGCTGGCATGTGGATCTCATGAGAGAACTTCTGACATTTATGACACCTGCGTACAAACTCTATTGCGTCATGTTCTAGAGTGGGCCATAAATAGCCCATTCGATGTATTTTTTGAGTGGTGGCGTGGCCACCGAAGTGGCCTCCACATATACCGCTGTGAGATTCATGGAGAATCTTCTTGGACTCTTCTGTGTCAACACACCTTAAGAGCATTCCATCGAATTCTTTCCGATAGAGCACCTGCTCTATAATGACGTATTTAGCTACGATAATGCGTAACCGCCTTCTTTGTTGAGGTGTAGCTCCTTCTGGGTACCTATGGTCCATGATATAACTAATGATATCAGTGTACCAAGGGCACTCAGATATAGCAGGTTGGGTTTCGACGTAGTACACGCATTTGTCTGGAAAGTCTAAGTCTACTAAGTCGCCTCCGTCTAGCGGGTTATCAGCTAATCAATCTGCGATGATTTTCCCTTTAACTGACTTTTGGTTTACAAAAGTTAATTTGAACTCTCCCATTAAGGTTATAAAGCGTCCGCCTTTTAGACAGGGACCCTTGTGTGAGGAAGGTTCGTAAGTGGTCAGTCTTTACCATGACCCTTGTCTCTTGATTTAGCATGTAGTGTCTTACGCGTTTGGTTGCGAAAACTATGGCAGGCATTCTCGTTCTGCTTGTGTATAGCGCGTTCGTAGTCGAGCAATGTTCGGCTAATGAAATAAATTACACTCTCTCTCTTGTCATCGTCTTCTTGGGCTAGCATGCAAGCTAACGAAACATCGGTAGCCCGTGAGTATAGAATTAATAGGCGATCTAGCTTAGGTGGCATTAGCGTAGGTGGTGACAGTAATAAGCGTTTAACTGCGTTGAAAGCTTCGTTGCAGTCTTCAGTCCAATCAATGCTATAGTCTTTCTTGAGTAAATTATTGATTGGATGAATAGCGAAGCTTAAGTCCAGGATGAATCTCCGGATTGCACCCAGCTTCCTGAGAAATGATCTGATTCCAGATTCACTCGAAGGTGGGACCATTTTGAGGACAGCCCAAATTTTGGTTGGATCAACGTCGATCCCTCGTGACGATATGATGTAACCTAGGAGCTTTCCTCCTGTTACACCAAAGATGCATTTTCCGGATTCAGCGTAACTCCGTATTCTATTAAACGTGAAAGAATGACACGGAGTACTTCGGGATGGTCACAACGCTTCTTGGCTTTAGCCAACAAGTCATCTACGTAGGATTCCACGATTTTATGAATTAAATCGTGAAATATATAAGTCATAGCCCGCTGGTACGTGGCACCGGCGTTCTTGAGACCGAATGGCATAACAGCGTAGCAATAGGTTCCCCAAGGAGTTATAAAGGTGGTTTTAGCTTGATCTTGCTCGGATATTCTGATTTGATTGTATCCCGAGAATCCATCCATGAGAGACAAGAGCTCAAACCCAGTTGTTGCATCAACAATGACATCGATAGATGGCAATGGGAAGTCATCCTTAGGACATGCTTTGTTAATGTCCCGGAAATCTATGTAGATGCGTATTTTTCCATTCTTCTTGAGAACAGGAACGATGTTTGATACCCATCGGGAGTAGTCAACTGGCTTGATGAATCCTACCTGAAGGAGTTTTATTACCTCCTCTTTTACCATAAGGGCTACCTTGGGCTTCATAGGTCTTGATTTTTGCTTAATTGGCTTCGAATCTGATCTAGTGACGAGGTTGTGCACCGCAATGTGGGGTGCGACTCCTGTCATCTCTTTGTAATTAAATGAAAATGCCTTCTGATGTTCTTTGAGAACCTGAGTATGTATTTCTACTTCTTCTGGGGTTAATGAAGAACCTAGTTTCAATATCCTTGGTTCATTTTCTGTCCCAATGTTGACATCGATTGTTTCTTCGATTAAAGAGGCGTTACCCTCTTCAAACTCAGGTGGTGCTGGAAGTAGATCTATATCATCCCCATTTTCTATTGCGTATATGCTAGGTTCCCTTTGCGAGGGAAGATCCGTTACGGGATTTCCGAAGTAGGAAGATGAATGCGGGATTAGAGATAAATCTAGTGTGTGACAAGAGCGATGTAATGCTGCATAGGCATTTAAGTAATCCAAAGTAGCCACATCATTTCCAACATGGTCTAGAACGGTAGATTCATTTCCGCTTGAAAGAGGATTTGTCATTGTTTTTATCAATGGTTCGTTACGAATGGATATTGTGAAGTGAGTATCTTCTAGCTCATTGCTTGGAGTGAAGCATGATGCCGAAGTTGCTATTGAATCAGCGAGAAGATTTTTCTCTCGTGGGATTGCTTCAATGGATATGAAATTAAACGCTTTGCTTAAATCTAACACAGCGTCTTTGTAGAGTTGTAAGTGTTCGGCTTTAGTTTCATATATTTCAGAAACTTGGTTTGTTACTAATTGCGAGTCTCCTAAAACTTTGATGTTATCAATACCAATTCTTTTGGCTAAGGTAAGGCCAAGGAGGAGAGCTTCATACGCAGCGCCATTGTTTGTGCATTCAAAGTTCAACTTGAAAGAGAATGGGAGGACCTTTTCCTCGGGCGAGGTAAGAATTATACCTGCCCCCGCTCCATAGCGGCATTTAGCTCCATCGAAATGGAGAGTCCAATACTTAGCCGGGAGCATAGATGTAGGTGTATCTACTGTGTTTGCACATTCCACTTCGACCATGCAAAGATCTTCTGCTGGAAGAGAGCCAACCCCTAAGGAATATCCTATACCTACCGAATCAAATGGTAAGAACATTGGTAAATCTTGTTCTATTAATTCAACGATTTTTGCGGTAGTCCCTAATGATACAGTTTCTTTACCGCCAGGAATTGGGGTTGTTTTGGCTACGCTGATGGTTTTAAGATCCGTCGTAGGTACCAACTTTTCTTTTGACTTTGAGTCAGTGGGTTTATTAAGTTGGTTTGTTGGAAGTTCGAATTCTGAGTGTACACCTGGTCTCTTCTTTAAATCAGCTAGGTGTACGTCAAACGGCTTTGGATCACCTTTGGCTACAAATACCTTTCCCAGATGCAAGAATCTTACTTCTTGAAATAGCGTGGAATGGATTGCCTTCATTCGATGTATCCACAGCCGGCCGAGGATCATATTATAGTTAGTTTCCCGATCTATAATATAAAACTCAGTCAGGATTGTTTTAGGTCCCAAAGTGACTGGTAGTATTATGGTTCTTATCGATGTGGCTTTAAGGCTATCGTAGCCTCTGAAGGTATTTCGAGTAGTGGAACAGTTTGTTTCACCATATCCCAATTTCTGGAGAAAAGAGAAAGGGACTATGTTAACCGCAGCTCCATCGTCAACCATTGCCCGTTTTACATAATTATTATAAACCTGTACTTGCAAGTGTAGGGCTGGATTGCCTCGGCGTGCGATCTCAGCATCCGTAGGCATTTTACTTATTTCGAATATGAATTCGATATCCCTATCCGCCTGTCCCGGAGGATAAACATCAAAGTCTATATGATTTACTTGTGCTTCTGGTGGTGGAGTGATACTAATTAAATGACCCAAACCTAATGCCTCTAAAAGAGCAGCCCTGTGAGTAAGGGAATTCTTTAGTAAATCAAGGAATGAAATATGCGAGAAGGTTTTTGTTAGATCATTAATTAGATCGTAAGCACCCATAGGTTTTGCTATGGTTTGCTAGATGTTATCTGTTTCCGGCAGATGGCTTGGACTTGGTTGAAAGAAATACTCTCGTGTCCTCGTAATTGCTTCAACGGGTAATTCGGAGTCTAACTCCACTAATCCAACTACCTTAGGTCGCGGTTGACTTCCTAGTTGTGGCGCGACAAACGGATTTAGCGAAGTTGAGGCCTCGTGATCGTTGTTTCCTGTTATTGCGCCTTTGTTTGTTCCAGTTGGTTTCAACCTATCGTTATCATGATTTGGGAGTGGATCATTAAAGATCTTGAGAGGGGCATTCTGAGGGGAAACTGCCCCTGCGAAGGTACTTGCCATTGGTGACGTAGGATCTGCTAAGAACATATCCATAAAAAATTGTTTTTGTTCATTTGGCAAGCGTTGCATGAATTTGTTGTAGTCACGACACGTTCTAGTGTCATGACCCTGAATTTTATGGAAACCACAATAAGAATTGGGATTATAATTCCCGTTTTGTTGGTTTGGTGTGTATTGTGGCCTAAAATTCCGATCAAACTGTTGCCTATTAGGACCAAAGTTTTGGAATTGTTGTTTTTGGTTTTGACTTTGGTTTTTGTAACCAAATGAGTTTTGGCTTGGCCCTTGCATGGGATTTCACCGTTGTTGTTGTTGTGGATTATTAAAATCCACCGTATTGACCGTCGGGGTAAAATTGTTGTTTCTTTGGTTGTTTGTTTGTGACGGAGTATTAACGACATTTACCCTCTTGGGCTGGTCAGTTACCCCATCTGTTGTTACCCCCACGATTTTTGTTAAGGATTTTGGGTCCTTGATTGACATTTGTGGTAGTTGTAGTCTTTTGAGTGGAGGTGATTAACCTCCCATTTGCTCCATACGTCTTACGGCCACTATCTATTGCTGCCTGGTCTATTCGTAGAGCACTCTCAAGTACTTCGTCATAAGTCCTTAGTGGGAACTTCTGGACTTCTTCCTTCACTTCTCTGCTAAGAGAATGAAGGAATAAATCGCATAGCTCCATCTGATCCATGTTTGGAGCGCTTGCCAAGGAATAAAGGACTGTGCGCCACCTTTGGATGAAATGGGCGACAGACTCGTTATGTTCTTGCTTGATGTGTAAGAACTCCCTAATTCCTGTCCTTAATAGTTTGTTCATGTCGAAGGCTTTGATGAACTCAGACACGAGTTGTTTGAATGAATGTATGGAAGCCTCGGGTATTCTGTAATACCAATCGAGGGCAATGCCTTCCAGCATTTTGGGGAATATTTTAGCAATAACCCCATCCCATGGGAGTAATTCCCGAATGGCTGTAGCGTAAGCTTTGATATGTGCATTCGGATCTCCTTCTCCTTTGTATTTGGGCAAATCGGGAAGAGGCCTTGGAAGCATAACGCTTCTTATGGCGAAATCTAAGGGCTCCTTTAAATATTCTGAATAAGTCCCTATTGCATACGTCTCAACCATTAATGGTGCCTGTTGAGGAGGCGGTGGCGGAACGGGTTGTTGATATGGCGTAACGTACGCGTTGGCAGGGGCATAAGGCAATCCCTGCATTTGAGTAAACATGCCGGGGGATGAGTACATATCCCCTTGTGGCGATTTGGAGTACATGTTTAAGTATGAAGGGGTACTATCTAGGAATGGATTGCTCTGTACCGGACCAGGAGGAACTGTGCTAGCGATAGTGGGTCTAGTTGGCACTTGTTGTGAATACTGAGGAGTCATACCTAATGTGCCTACTCCTGTGAGGAGATCTACTTGACTAGGATGGTGCAGAGGATTGGAACTCCCTGTTTGTATGAATTTCAAATTTTGATTTGCTTGGGCAAGTTCTAATCCTCTAACCTTTTCTATTAGAGTTGAAATGACTTCATTTGGTGAAGTCACGATATCGTGCCTTGGTGGCGTTTGTTGTATATCCTGGTGTTGTATAGGCATGTGATAGCCTGTCATGAACTGATTGCTATCTTGCCAAGTTTCTCTGAGAGTATTTTCTATACGTGATGGCATAGAGGTATTTTCTTGAGGAGAGAACTCGAGCTGTATTTGCAAAATTCCTACAGGTGGGTACATGCCTTGAGAGCGTTGTTCATTCCTAGGATAATGTATTGAGTACTCGTCACCTAGAACTGAGTATGGATCTGATTGTCTGCTAATATGTGGTCTAAGTAGCACCTGAGGAGATGAAGCATATTCTCCAGTCAATGTCATATTGTTTGAGCCTGAAGGCTCTGTTTGTGTTTGAGCGAGTTGTTGCTCCAACCCCTCTGCTTGGAAGGACAAACTATATCTAGTCCTTGGCGTTTGCATTGACAACTGATTAGTTGAATAGTTGTTGCCCCACATTGAGAGTGAGGGTGATGATTCCCTATTCTGTTGGGCGTAGTATGCCTCAAGACCCAGGAGGGGCCTGCCATATGCATCGAATCCCAACATATTCGGGGGGTATATGAATACCCGCAGAATAATGGGAAGGAGCGAAGGTGATTTGTGAAGGGAAACGTGATATTTATGACTCCGAACGAGAAGGTAGGAAGTTTTACATCAGCTTCACTAATTTCGTTTGTTTCACGTCGGGTTCACCAATTTTATACGTCGGAAAAGCCACAGGCGAGCGTGAGAATCAACAAGTGACTCTTCCGCGTACCCGACCTCCCGAGGTCGTGCCGAGACAGCCGGTGGGGGTAGAATATGCAGACAAACTAGTTAGGGAGTATAATGTCTTCGACACGCACTAATGGTATTTGCAAATCTAAGGCAAAGAAGGCCCTTCTAACTTGCACTGGTGTGATAGATCGATCAGCGAGGATGACTGCTCGAAGGCTCCAATAAATATCGAGCTTTGGCGTGATTCGATCTATGGGTTGTGGGACGCGTGGAAAATGACCCGGGATGGTTTCGTGTATTTCTCCTGATAGGGTCATATGGTGAATATAATCAACTCTATGGACGATTCTCTGGCCTAGTCCAAAATTCTCTAGCTTCGTTAGCTGTTGTGTCTAGTAGGGACAACTGTTGAATGATGATAGGTGGAATCGGAGTAGACTGAAATACTAATGTGCGTAGGCCAGTGTCTATATCTAACTGACTTGTGGATTCGTTAGGCTGTGGGATTTGTGGATCACAACCGTAGACTTTTGGTTGTTGCGGTCCTGTATGGTCATACGTGAGATCAAGTTCTAATCCCTAGTATCCAGTAGTCGTAAGCTTTCTCAACCTCTACGTTTAGAATCAGTAATTGTGTGATTTTCTCATAATACCTCACAGGTGTTCTAACAACTTGAATTCTTAAGCTGGTATCTATATCTACGAGGGTGTCTCCAGCGTCTGGCTGTGGAACTAAAGGATCGCACCCGAATATTTGTTCTCTTTCAAATCCTTCTACAGTCATGCGGATGTTTTCTAGAATAACCTGTAGTTTGGTTGATTTGACCAAAATGTGTGTGCTTGGTCATCTTCTACGTTTAACCCTCTCAACTGTGACCTGATCTGTTGGAAGTCTGTTGTTGTTTGGAAGACTTGTATCCTAAGGTTTTGGTCAATGTCAGTTACTGCCACTACGATATTGGGCTGGGGCACAATTGGCTCGAAAATGTATTCCCTGGGCTCCCTAGGTCCCGTAATTGTCATGCAAAAGCAGTAATGAAACAAACTATAATAAAGTAAAATCTAAGTACACTTCTAGCATATATAATTTCTTTTTTTGTATTTTCTGGAAATTTATAAGAAAGCAGCTATTTAAAATATTTAGAATTGACAACTAAACTAATAACGTAAAACAAACAAAATAGCCGAGTGTAGCTATTTGTCTGTGCAATTTTGTATATCTATTCTAAACAACGAAATAACTAATCTATTTGCAAGATTCTCGATCCTACCTTAGAAGTGAGGAATGAATCATAGTTTCTCAGAAACTATCAATCCCCACAACTTCCCTGGCAATATCGAGAATGGAAATAACTGAAATAAAGTGATTAACTACTTTATTTGATAAGTTCTAACTAAAACTTTGAAAGATGGAACCTGGATTTCGCAGAACAGTGGCAAATTCGACGGTGTGTGTGTTCTTGTCCCCTCAGTATGATCTCTTCGTTCTTTGTGCTCACGTGAATCCAGAAAAGCGTGTAATGCTTGCATCAACAAGAATAGATATTTGGATCAATGGACAGCCTTCAGAATGCAGACAGAATAGAATGCGGATAGGAGAGGGATAGCGCAAGAGTACAGAGCTTGGCCTATGCAATTCCTAGCGGGGTCTACTATGAATCATGCAACAAAAGGCGTCCAGAACCTGAAACTAGTCTGTATGAAGAACAAAACCTACAACTTTAATGGCTGCCTAAACTATTCTACTCCAGAAACAATAATACTGTTTGCACAAGTTGGATCTGTGGCTTACCAACAGCTGAGTAATGCAACTAAGCATGTAAAAGATTTAAACTATCAAACTTAAGCAAACTAGAAGACTGAACTACTGAAAATGGTGAGTTTGAAACAAGAATATGAGGGGCCATTTGCATGTGCACAAACCATGCATTTATAGGAATTCAAACACCCAAAGATCAAAACCAAACTGAACTCCTAAACAATAAACAAAGGAAAAACACTATTCCAGGGGACCAAAAACATAAATGCATGCTCAAGTCGGCAAGAAAAGCTGGTGAAGCGTTGAACTTTGCGTGCGTTCCATCAAAAGAACGTTCTGTAAAACGCATAAAGGACCGCCGCCCTGCTCAGGGTGGTGGTTACAGGACCGCCGCCCTTCAGGGCGGCGGTTTCATCACTGAAGACCAAAAAGCCAAGAAAAGAGGAAAAAAGGGAAAACAAAGCACACGGGGGCTAAGCGGGGCATGCGGGATGTTAACGCATATCCGTAAAGCTTCTCTGGATCCCGAACACCTTGCGAAGAGACCTGTATCATCATTGGGGCATTTATTACACCCTTCCGCAGTACAGTACCTTACAATTTTGGGTACGTACAGTGATCGTTGAGCCAGATAGAGAGAAAGTTGTGGCGGTAGAAAGGGATTTGTGAGTATGACTCGCAAAGGGGGGAGGGGGTCACAAAAATGTATGCATATATTTGAATAACCTCCAAGATGGATTATTTAATATGAAAACTACAAATCAATTTTACTAAAACAAAATGGTCTTATGATGTCATTGTCAAGAGAGGGGAAATTATAGTTTCTTTCATTGAATAAAGTGGGTAAAAAAATTATGGAATCTAAATCTAAACCTGCACATAAACACACTTGACAAATGTTAGTTATTTTTGGTGGTTAGGGGACCTACCTTAGTCAGATCCATAACCCTTTTACGAAGATAAAAGATGTTTTATTGATGTAAAATGACAAAATAGTAAATGAAAATGAAAAGTATACCTAACTCAGATCGCAGGATAATCACATTTGTGATTCACCAAAAATCTCACGAATATCACAAGCTAATCACAGTTGTGATTCCATTCTATTTTATAATTTTGCTAAAATAGTGCTACAACAAGTTGGATCTATCCTTTGAACTTCTCTTTCACTTCTTCAAGACCTAAAAAACTAAGATATGCAAGAAAAAGATCAAGAAAAAATAATTATATCCTTAGTGAACTAAGAGTCAGGGGTTGGAATGAGGGGGGTGAGTGGTATAATATAGTTTTTAGTGCATAGTAGAGTGGGACACATATGGGTGTAATTATAGAGTCCATAATGCATTTGGCATGCACATGGGTAGGTGGGGTGGACTTAAATGTGAGTGGGTGAGGGTTAGAAAATTAGTGGTGAGGTGTATTTTATCCCCATTTTTGTGGGGTTTTATATTTGTTGGATATTTTTTTGTGTTTTATGATGTTTTGGTGTTTTTGATTAAGATAAATTATGTGAAAGGTGAATTTTTTTTGTGTATACAGATCTACAAACCAAAACCTATCAAATTATCCTTAGGTATACTCTTATATTAGTCCAATCAGAAATTAAAAGTGTTTTGGACAATTATCTTCAAACTTCAAATGAGAACTTGAAAGAGTTTCATGACCCCTTTCTAAGGCATGGTACAAATGAATTATATATAGAAAAAGGTCATTCATCGAATAATGACCTTGATTCCATGGTTTCATCTCCTAATCTTACACTTGACATCCCTAGTAGTGTTGTAATGACACAACAACAAGTTTGGACACTTACAATAACGCAACCTTCCACATCCATTTTACCTCAAATGATCAATCTTGAATTTATTAATGTTTCAAAATAGTTATCTGATGCAGAATATTTTGTTGCTTCTCATGCCATTTTCACACAGTCATAGAATACATATCCAAAAATTCCTCTCATGAATTTGACTAAAACATGGCTTCCATTCCAAGACATTTTTTCTCATACAATCCATGATATGAGTGTTCCTAAAAGTATCAACACACAACCATTTCAAACTTTAATCACAAAAATTTTGTCAAACAATCTAGTCTTATCATTTGGTCCTCACAAAATTTTGAATATTAACATCACAAACACCAAATTATTACACATTGACGCACTCATCAATAATCATAAAGTCAATAAAATTTTTATAGACAACGGAGAAACACTGAATATTTACTTTATAAATCCTAAAAGATGTTTTGGATTCCCATCTATATATCAATCCTTCTCTCCTCACACCATTCCATTCAAGAATGGAAACTACATTGACACAAAGAACCTTTTAAAACTCCAACCATTTAATACTTTGGAAATCATTGAAGATGGTATTGTAGAATATGAATTTCAACATATTCTCCACATTCAAAAATTACCTCTATCCTCACATAGATTTTTCAATCTCATCAAAAAATTATCCAATCACATACCTGTTGACGATGATCCTTGCGGATGGACCATCGGAGTCATAGGAAACCTTAGGTTAGTGGGACGTGCACCCTAAGGTGACCTCAAGATTTTAAAGAAGCTAGTTCTTCTCTGTTGTATGAGGTAAGGTTAGGAGAAAGCTGGAAAGAAACATAAAACTTAATGAGGGGTGATGCGTTAAGGTAAATCCTACAGAAGGAGAAACATCTAGAGAGTTCGATCAAAATAGTTCAAAGATCTTTAAAGCATGATATACCTATTTAGTGATACCTTAGTTTTAAATCAAGGTTGTACAAAGGGGGCGGAAAACACAACAGACACAGATAAAAGATAAATTAAAATCTAAGGGCATATAGCACGATAGATTGCATAACTTCCTAACATTATTTAACAGAAACGAAGATTAAAATTATGAAGAACTCAAGTGCACAGAGTAAGAACTTAATATTTATAAGAAAATCATACATAAGGTTGAAATGGCACAGATTACAATCTCCTTATAATTAAATATCTCGCTAAGGCTAGTTATTACAAAATTGAATCTTCTCGTGTCTTCCTTAGCTTCTACCTATTTTTCTCCCGGAAGGATCTCTATTTGTTCTGGGATGTTGTCTCTCCTTATAGATGTTTGGGGCTCTGCTCCTAATGTTTAGAACCAGAGCCTAAACTTATAGCATTCAATTTTCTTGCATGATCTTTTTCTTTCTGGGCAAAAATCTCAACTGCTCGTTAAGGATATCTGTGACTGTCTTTAATTTATACAGCTGGCGCTTCTTGAGGTGGTGAAGCTTCTTCCTCATTTCCTAGCGAGTTGACACTTCTCGAGGATTTTACCCGAGACTCTACTTTTTAAAATGCACCTGATCGACACGTAGAGAGTGGGTGTTTATCCATGGCCCCCCTCCTTTATTTTATTTGAATCTACGCTTGGGAAACATGTGGAGAGACTTTCGAACGTCCATAATATCTTTCCAAATTTTCCCTTGCTAAGGAACACCTTCGAGGCCTATGGTAGATGTACAGTGCGGCGCAAGTTTAAGATCCTTTCTTGCTTTTTTCATATCCCAATTGTGCCAGCGAGACACGTGGATACCCTCTGCATTCATCTTTATACTTAGTCAATTTTTTGAGCCGAGCAAAAAAGAGAAGCCAGGAAGGGGTAACAAAAAAGGGGCTATATATTGAAAGAGCTCTATACAAAATAGCTCTACAGTAATGGCAACTCACCAAGGGACTCCGTTCCAATCATAGAAGAATCCCATAATCTCCCATTCTCAAAATATCAAAATTGTGGCTTTACTAAATGCCACTCAGAGCTTCTGTAACATAGCTTGATACTTGAGCCATTCCTCTTTGGTTGGGTAGGTTCTCCTCTATAATGCCTGAAAGGCTCGGTCTAGCTCAATTATCTCCTTATGTGAGAAAATGTGAAGGTTCTGCACTAATACATGTAGGCAAAACTCCAACTGGACAATGGGGTTTAAGATGGTCTCCACCTTGGCTAAACTAGAGCTCTCCTTTAAAGACCTGAAAGACAGTCGTGTCCTGGCAGTTTACCGATCAAGAGCTATTGAATTTAGTCCTTTGTGAGGATCGTAGAATCATCGGGGAAAGGGAGAAGGGAAGCTTAACTGAACTAGCTCGTTAATGCTTTTCTTCCTCTCCCTGATCCCATGGTGTAAGTGTGTGCCAAG
This sequence comes from Taxus chinensis, assembly GCA_019776745.2. Lineage (NCBI taxonomy): Eukaryota > Viridiplantae > Streptophyta > Pinopsida > Cupressales > Taxaceae > Taxus > Taxus chinensis. Next base: position 541,494,061 of record CM034154.1, on the reverse strand, counting down.
AGATTCTGGCATTTGGTGGAAGCCTTATCATAGCTCATAATCTCTCATTAATTTTTGCAACAATTAGCCACATGTCTATTATCCTTTCCCCCTGAAGCGATGAAGTTTGAAGTGTCATAAAGCTTTTGAATTAAGAGTCTTGCTTCAGGAGACCTTGGCAAAAACTGAATTGATGATGGTGGAGGCAAGCAGATTCTCACATTCGACCATAATCTATGAGAATCAAATATGAATCCTGAGTGTTGGGAGACAAGGCCCTCACCGTCAGTAGTAATTTGGTCACATGCACGAGGCATACAACCCCTGTTCTAACGTTACAATTCCTCCCTTCTAGGATTTTTACCCCAATTTATGGGTCAAATACTTTAGCACATCATCAAATGATATGAGATTGGTTTAGGAGACCACTCATTTTCCACCTCAACTGTACATGTAACTTGGCATGGATTTCCGATACCTCCACATGTGAATCTATGAGGGTCTCTTGGGATGGTGCTCCTTTTAAATATTTATGAATCTAGGTCAATTTATTTCCCTTTAGCCTTTATCTCATCTTGGTGAGTAGATGACCATGGATTCTACTTTCTAAAGGTTGGACTATACCTTCTTCAAGCTGATTACTGAGTTTTAAATAGTCTGTAGTGATTATCTCCATAGTTTCATTCATTAATTCAACCTTATCCTGAGGCTGGAACTCTGAAAGTTCAACCGTAACAATGCTAATGGAATAATCCTCTGGCTACATTTTCTCCACAAGGGTTTGGATATTTGAGGGACAAGATCGGAGATTGTTAAGGAAATTTTTTGATGGTCATATAATGACCACATATGCTTTGGTATCTCCATCCGTCATCTCCTTTTTATTTTTCTTTTCCCTTCTACTATCTCGGGAAAGCCTTGGTAGAATTTCGGCTTGACTCAAAAACTTAGAGGAAGAGGGGATAATCCATCCCATGCGAATGGTAAACTAGGTGGCAGGCCATAAGGGATTGTAATCTTTGGTTAGGGACGTTGAAGCCAACAGGTTTGTGGAGAAACTATGTCATCACGTGCAGGGGGAGAAGGTTAGTATGTTTGAGGGGAGTTGTGGAAACAAAGCAGTGGGGTGGATTAGAGGGAGAGTCTGTAATGGAGCAATAGACAGAAGGAAAAATTTTAAAAATATAAAAAGGAGGTGGAGGGGGAGATTGAAATGGAGCTCCAGGAGGAGGGAGACGCTGAGGAAAAAAATAAACCATTCTACTAGATTTTGACCTCTTATGCGGTGGGCTGAAGGCATTGGTTCTTCTACAAGTCTTTCTCCCGAGGGGATAACTATGAGGGCTGTGGTGTGGGAGCCGGAACTGACAAGATTCTACTGAGGAATGAAAGATAGAGGCAGGAAAAGAAATTGTTTTCATTAGGGGCCAAAGGAATCTGTGGTTGATTTCACAGGCCATCCCAATGTGATTGTGATTGTATCATCACTCTCCACTTCAGATGCACGATCCGCATCCTAGAATTCTTCCCACTGCTCATCACTGGAGATGTCCTCAAAATTTAGGATGGTATGACTGATCTCTTGCCTATATTTATCAAAAGGCCTCAATTTTTTCTATGCTCCATGTCTCTCTCTTTTAGGGTCATTTAGATTCCCTTAGCCATAATAAGAGCGGGATCATACTTGTATTTTACTTGATGGAATGACTCTCAGCTCAGGGTTGGTATGTCCAGGACCTTGAAAAATATGTCAGGGTGACTCCTCCTAGGGACTTCATCTTGTGTCAAAAAAATCCCTAGCCTCATGTTTGTAGGATTCCAGGATCTTGTTATCAACTATAATCTTAGCCAATTTCTCCATCTGGGTCGTACCTCCATGAATCTTGAATTAGGGAAAACCCATAGGAGGCCAAATGTTTTGTAAGGCCATTTTTTGTCTTTCTTTTCAAGTATGGTAATTCCTCCCTTTCTCAAGGGAGAGCTAAAAAAGTGCCCTCTTCTTTTGGGCTAAGCGGAAATCCATGTCCAGGATTACCAGTTCCCAAACTATCTTGAGGCTAACCACTCAAGCTCATGAGGAACCTAGGGAGCATGAAGGATGCATCCCCCTAAAAATGTGAAGGCAAATCATGAAATATCCTTTGGAAAAGAATTAATCACAGGGCTATGGGGGCTTTGTCGAATATAGAATACACCGAGTCCCTCATCCTAGTTTTCGATCCCTTCTGAATCAATTTTAAGTAATATGGGCTCCACGAAAGAATTGTAGAATTCATATACATCTAAATAAATGTGAAAGTACATAGATCCATACGGATACTAGTATGACCTTATGAGAGTCTACTTCCACACTCCCATATATTCAGGGTCATAAATTGACTGAAAATATTCAATGTTTTGATAAAGAATGAGGTGAAACAAATAAGATGAATAACTGAAGGTTAAGGACACTGAGAATTGGTCAAGATGTTTGTAAATGGATCCCATTATTAATTCCATGTGAAGTAAAAGCGATACAATTTCTCTTTGGCAATAAACCTCATTTAGAAACATGGCTTCCATATACCAATATTTGATGCCTCTATGGTGGAATCCTACTTGAAGATGAAGGCTAGCATGGAGCAGACATCCTAAGTGTCTACTAAAAGTAAATATCAGTGGCATGGGAAAGTTGGCAGGTTCTCGAACTGTCTATATCTACCTGTCTTAGCTTCCCTATTAAGGAACAAAATCTTGTTTTGACATTGTGCCCAGACAATTTGGATTTTTTCCATATCATAGAAACTGGCCACTGGGTCTTTTGTCAGGGCTAGCATGTCCCTGATAGTTTATGGCATAATTACAACCTTTAAGTTCCTACCCTGAATGGTGTGGGTTCTAGAATCGAAACAATCTGCACACATCTGAATGAGTTCTAGGAATCAGTGTGTAAGGGGAAACAATGTACTGGGAAAGCGTGGTTCTCTAGGTGCTAGAGCCAAAAGATTCAGAATCTCCCAACTTGAGGAATCTAGCAAAGGATTTCCTCCCTTAAATGCTTTAGGATTTCTGTTGAGGGACGGGTCAAAAACATTATCGACGGGGTTGGAGATCACAGCGTGGTCGTTGCTAAACCAGGTTCCCTTCATTTGGAAAATTAAATCTTGGTTGTAGAGTTTGAGAGGAGGCAGGGTCACCTTGTGATAAGGCCTTACTACTAGTGTGCAGAGCAAAGAGGCTTCCATGGTGCTCCTCTATGAATTTAGAAACATTTATAATTCCCTTAGCTATAGAATTTGATAACTGATTCAGGGAAACTTTGTGCATTTGGAGTTAGCACAGTTGAATGCTCTTTAATACTTTAAGAGACTTTCCTCACTTTAGGAATAATGGTTCTACACGTAAACAAGGTTCACTTTGCACAACAAGTCCCTTTCCAATTAATGAAATCAAGTGTGACGCTTTGTGTCTTTCAAGGGAATTAGCATCACGTCAAAATATTTTCTCCCCTCAAACGCCGAGGAAATCGCTAGATCATTAATTGAGAAATAAAATAGGTAGGTACGGTTCCCTAAAAAATTTAAAAGGGGAAAAGTTCCTCCAAAAGGGGCATGTGTCTAAGAAACTTATTAACACAAAACAAAATAGACAAAGCATATAAAAGAAATGGTACATATAATACACTATTGGGGAAGGAATTACAAGAATTGTTTTAGGCGGATCCCATTTACCAGAATGGATAAGGGATCACCCTCCATATTTTTGAGCTCAAATGAGTTGTGCTACTTGCACGTACTTGTTCTAAAGGGCCCTGTCTATAAGGGATCAAATTTTCCATGATTCCTAGGCTTGGTGGCTATTGCGTCCCATTTTAGGACCATGTTTCCAACTTGAAAGCTTGGTTCTAATTTCTTTCAGTCAAACCAAGTCTTGAATATCTATTGGTGGCTAATAATGGCCTCGTGAGCTGATTCTCATTTCTCTTTGAGCTCTACTAGCTCTGAGAGTCTCACTTGCATTGCCCCATTCTCACCTATCTCGACTTGCTTTAATAGTTGTAATGTGGGGATCTCTAGGGAAATTGACATCATGACACTTTTCTCGTAAACTATTTCATATGGTGAAGCTCTTAAGATCTACTTTGGGGTGATTCAGTCAGCCCATAAGGTTGTTTTGATGTGTTCATACCATAATTTATTATGCTCATGCTCCATTTTCTTTATGAGTCTGATTAATTTTTTATTGGTAGACTCTGCCAAACCATTTCCCTATGGATAATAGTTGGAATATGTCTTTAGGTAAATCCCCTAGTTTACCACAAAATTAGATACCTTGGCTCCCACAAAAGCTTTAGCATTGTCTAATATAACAGTGCAGGGTGGCCCAAAGCATGTAGTTATATCTTGTAGGAGTCCTATGATTAATTTTTTTGTGGCCTCCTTAAGGGGCACTCCTTCCACCCACCGAGTGAAGTATTCAGTTGTTGTGAGGATCCATTTATGGCTGGTGCTAGAATCCAAATTTACCATTCTAATGAAATCCAGACCCCATTGGGTGAAGGGTTCCTCTACCAGGATAGGATTTAGTGGTAATGCCATGTTCCTATGGAAACTAGTGTAAACTTGGCACGCCCTGCATATTTTTACTTCTTCCTGACTATCGGCGAACAGACTTGGCCAAAAATATCCTACTTGTAGGATTTTTATGGATGTCGTCTAGGCAGAAAAATGGCCTCCCGAGCTCCCGTGGTGTAATTCATGCAAGAATTTTTTAGCCTCCCCTTCGTCTAGGCATCTCAGCAGAATTCTATTAAAATTCCTCTTAAATAGGAAGCCATTGATTATGATAAAATTACTCCCCTTTTTTCGATAATATCTCCTTTTTAAGGGGAGATGACAGAGGTACCTTCCAGTTTGCATAAAGTGAATTCTTTCTAAGACCCATCCTTCATACTTATCTTCCTGAAGGTACATTATTTCACCACATTCGTTATAGATTCATGCATCAAATATTGACACAACCCCCTGCCTCTCACAAGTTTTTTGGGTTTTACTTCTTTGTCATATTCTAGGATCTTGGTGATTGAGTTGACCCTTTTTTCAGTTATCTCACCCTCCATTATGTATTCCTTGACGCTGGAGTGAGCCACCATGACCAAGATTTATTATGCGTGACAAGGTGTCTAAACTTCTTCAGACCTTTAAATATGGTGTAAGCTTTTCTTTCCATGAAATTGTATCTTGTTTCATAGTCATGGAGAGTCTTTAAAATGAAATTGAATGAGTGGTCCTCCCCTTGCAGTTCTGCCTTTTGGTTCAGCACAGATACTATGCTATGCTTTCCCCTATATATGTACATAATGAAATATTTTGAAAAGTTAGGGTTGTGGAGCACTATGGTTGATGCAATAGCCCTTTTTATTAATTCGAAGGACTGACGGACTTCATCGGTCCATTTGAAGCTGAGGTATTTCCTTAGCATGAGAGTGATCAGGTAGATTTTCCCCGCAAAGTCCAATATAAACTTGTCGACAAAGTTTATCTTTCCTAAGAAGGATTGAACAACCTTCTTGTTAATTGGCAAGGCAAGATCCAAAATGGCTTTGACTCTTTCGGGGTCAATAGAGACTCCCTCCTTCGACACAATATGCCCTAGGAGTTTTCCTTGGGGAATTCTGAAGATACATTTCTTTGGGTTTATAGAGATTCCAAAATCTTGGCATTTTTTGAATATGGCTTCTAAAGTGTAAAAATATTCCTCTATTGTTTTAGTGAACATTGTAAGGTCATCAAGGTATATGAGGATTACCGTGTTTATTAATGCCCCAAACGCAGTATCCATGGCCCTTTGAAAGGTAGCCCTTTCATTGGTGATCCAAAAATGCATTTTCACATAAGTGAAGGTTCCCCATTTGGTTTTGAATATATTCTTATATTGATCTCTTTTTTTGAGCCATATTTGGTTATAGCCTCAAAATCCATCCAATGAGAAAACATCTCAGAGCCTACAACAGTCTGTAATATTTTTTCCATAGAGGGAAAGGGGTAATGGTATTTTAGGGAGGCCCTATTCAGATCTCTCAAATCTACACAGAGCCCTATTTCACCATTCTTCTTCCTCTTTGGGACCAGATTGGAGACCCACATCATGTGTCTGATTGGAAAGATTATACGAGCCTTCATTATCTTTCTCAATTCTTTAGCCATGAGGGCTTCTACCTTAGGGTTCACAGGCCTTTGTTTTTGAAACACAGGCTTAGTCCCCTCTTCCAAGTCGATGGTGAGATGGATAATGCCTTTTTCATAACCATGTAGATCATCATATGTCCAAGCCATTACCTTATCATATTTATGACATAAGGCTATGAGTCTATCTCTTTCCTTTTGAGTCACTGATTTTCTAACTTTTAGTCATAGTTCCTTGGTTATTTCTAGTTCTACATAGTCTTCTTTTACTGCCTCAAACTTTCTTCGGTCAGAACTAGAGTCATTTGAGTCGAAAAGAATTTCAAGGGTAATTAACCCTCTTGGGAGCTTGTTTTTCTTTAGTTGAATTATTTGATCCCCATATGCTTCCTCGATTTTGGGATGGAGTTGATTTGCGAATTGGTCTGATTGCTGGAGGAAATGTATGACCTATTGGTCATTATTAAACACCTGCCAATGATCAAAGTTGTCAAGGATAGAAGGGTGGATGTTCTCTTTTATGGTGTTTTTATTCACAATCAAATCCTGAGCCAGGTCGAATTGAGACCCTATCATGCCCATCTTGTCGGCCTCTGTATTTTGATCACGGGGAATTACCTTAATATTAAAGGCCTAAAAATCATCTACAAGGTCCCATACCCAGTGTCGATAGGATCTCATCCTTGGATTCTTGGTGGCTGTAGTATTCCTTACTTACATCACCACCAACTCCGAGTCACCAAACACTCCCAACTGCTTGATGCCCTCTTTTTGGGTGGTGGAAAAACAATACACCAAGGCCTCATACTCTGCCTCATTACTGGTACACGAGAACTGGAAATAGACTAACTAGAGTATTTTCTTACCAGTTGGGGATATTAGGCACATTCTAGTTCCTGATCCATTCTTTCTTTTGGCCTCATTGAAATGTAGGGTCCATATTGGAGGATTCCTGGGAGATTTTCTTTCCCATTCATCATGCCTCTTTGCCACCTTTGGGATTGTGGGGTTTTCATCAAAAATGATGTAAGTGCCCAAGCTGATGGAATCAAAGTTCCCAAAAGGATCTCTAGGGGGGATTAGATAGATGATTTCCTCTCTAAGATTCTCCATCTTCTACGTACAATTCTTCTTCCTTTATGATCATAACATGAGATGCCTCGAAGCCAGAAGGCACTTGGTCCATTATATGATCCTTGGAGAGGGGTTCTGACAAGACCTTAATTTTGGACCCATACTTGGTTCATAGGATTAAATGGGACCAATTTAGAGGCATATAGCCTCTAATCTTAGCTATGAAATCACGGGAGAGGCAATGCCCGAAGACTAATGGGACGTTAATCACCATGATATCTTGCCAGATGATTATATTCAGGTAGGAATAGAGCTGTAATGGGAGTCCTTGATAATTCCAATTGTTTGAATAGATTTCATGTCCAGTTGCATAACTCCTTTCTTCAAGGGTTCGTACTGAATTCCCAAAGTGTCTGTAATTTCCTAGTGCATGATAGTAGTGCTTGCACCGAAGTCTATCATGGAGTTATGTAATAATTTCTTGCCTATAATAAGAGTCAAAACAAAGGGGTTGGGCCTTGTTTTACTGACCTCTCCATTTTGGTTCAACAATATGGCCTCCGTAGGCACTCAGGTGACTTTGACCCATCCCTTCTCCATGGTTGTGATGGTCGGATCATCATCTGGTTTGAGCACTTCTTGGAGAAACTCCTTTTACTCATGGATGCTTAGAAGGTCCCATAAAGACACATTAGCTAGCACTTTTTAAAGCTATTGGAATACATTGATGGGTTTAGGTGGAAATGATTTAGAATATGGCTAATGCTTCATCCTTTCTTTATCGAGGTGATGGGCATCTTGATTATGGACAATTCACTTTGGAGCTTCCCTTATTGTAATTGGTGACAATGCGTTCATGATGGTTGGAGGCTCTTTGCCTGTCTTTTTAGTTGAACTCAGAGTTGGGCCATTTGCTACAATGATTATCTTCTTAAAGTGACTGTTATAGTTAAACTGAATAGGTTTTGAGACAAATACGTCATTTGTAAATACAAACTCCTCCCCTTCTACCCAAGAGAAAAGGGATTGTTCTGGTGCGATCTTTGCTTCTTTTTCTAGGGACATCCCTTGAATTTGGGCTATGAAAGTGGCACTTTGGGCTCCCGCAGACTGGTGGGGTACAAACGTACATGCATCATAACCTTCTCTTGATCTTTGTTCAACCACCCTCTGTTGTAAGTTCCCTTGGGGGAAATCCTTCAACATATGAGAATTATTACAAGGGAAGCACCAAGCGTTGGGGTCTTCAGCCAGATGGTTCTATCTGGGGACCATTTATCTCCCGCTATTGGGATGAGCAGTCCAAAGTGTCATTGGTACAAGAACTAATTGATTTGACAACTACACGGTTGGCAGTCTCTAAGTATTATGGTATTGAGTAGAATAAGTAGGTCTACTACCTTGATAATTTTGATAATTTTTCCTTAGATATGCCACCTAGTTCCTTTTAAGGTTTACTGTCTTGTTAAAAAAGTTGTTCAGAATATTTATCATCTCATCCATCTCAAGAGAAGAAGATGAGGGTACGGCAGCAGAAGTTTGAGATAAATTCTTCATTTGTAAATATAGACTCCTCCCCTTCTACCCAAGAGAAAAGGGCTTGTTCTGGTGTGATCTCTACTTCTTGTTCTGAGGACATCCCTTGAATTTGAGCTATGAAAGTGGCACTTTGGGCTCCTATGGACTGGTGGGGTCCAAACATACATGCATCATAACCTTCTCTTGATCATTGTTCGGCCACCCTCTATTGCAAGTTCCCTTGGGGGAAATCCTTCAGCATATGAGAATTATTGCAAGGGAAGCACCAAGCGTTGGGGTCTTCAGCCAGATGGTTCTATCCAGGGACCATTTCTCTCCCACTATTGGGATGAGCAGTCCAAAGTGTCATTGGTATAGGAACTAATTAATTTGACAGCTACGCAGTTGGTGGTCTCTAAGTATTACGGTATTGAGCAGAATAAGTAGGTCTGCTACCTTGATAATTTTGATAATTTTTCCTTGGATATGCCGCCTGGTTCCTTTTAAGTTTTACTATCTCATTAAAAAAAAAATTCAGAATATTTATCATCTCAGGAGAAGAAGATGAGGGTGCGGTAGTAGAAGTTGGAGTTGTATGAGCAGGTGGGTAGTTATATAAGGATGTAGGGGCTTGAGCAGGGTTTGGTATTTGTGCTTTTGGAAGAGGGGATATCTCAAGATTCATTGGAAAAAGAGTTCTTGGAGGGAGTTTCCCGATGTATATTAACTTATTCTTAGCTTGGACCGTAATATTATAGGCCTGTGGCAAGGAGTCACATCCCAATGATTGAATCATTATCAAAATATATGAATTTAGATCTTTTAAATAAAATACAATAGCCGTACCTATGGGTGGCCTGGCCAAGGCCAGAATCCTCTGTCAGGTCTTATGGAACCTGGTGTTAAATCTGTCAGAAACTCTTGTGGGCCCTTTTTGATACAAATCAGTTGTTACATGAGTGATGACTTTTCCCCCTTCTCATTGAACCTTGTCACCAACGCCCCTCCTAATTAGTCATAAGTACCGATAGTATTAGGGGTTAAGGATCGGTACCACTCTAGGGCCTTTCCCTTAAAGGAGGTGGCCAACAAATGTAAGGTGACATCCTTCTCCCTTATATAATGTACTACACATATTTCTGCTACATCTTGGTGGTGTTCCTCATGGGTTTTGAAGTCTTCCCTACTAAATTTGGGTAGTAATTTTAATGCGTTATCTGAAATAGGGTTCCACACCACCAGGGGAGTGGGTAGAATGAGTGGTCTTCCTTGATCCTAAGAAACAAACTGCCTCAGAGGTGGGGGTTGAAGATGAGCCATAAAAATGGGTCTGAGAGTTCTAATTAACTATGTAAAAGGCCTACTTGGAGGAAGCATTGAGAGAACTTGATTTAGAGGAGACGAGGATCTTTGGATCTGTCAACCTCTGCTGTTGTGTGGTGGAGATAGCTGTAAATAGTCAAGAATACATTCCTCCCTTGCTCTCTCCCTTGTTCGCATTCAACTTGTAACTTTAGCGGATCACTTGAATACTGTTAGGATTAGTAGATCTTTGGTAATGGAAATTTAAGTGTGTAGATGTTCGTCCTACTGAGCATGCCAAGAAAATTGTTGATGATGTTCTTTATGGATGGACCATCAGAGTCATAGGAAACCTTAGGTTAGTGGGACGTGTGCCCTAAGGTGACCTCCAGATTTTAAAGACGCTGGTTCTTTTATGTTGTATGAGGTAAGGTTAGGAGAAATCTGGAAAGAAACATAAAATTTAACGGGGGGTGATGCGCCAAGGTAAATCCTACATAAGGAGAAACATCTAGAGAGTTCAATTGAAAATTTTGAAGAGTGTTAGAGAATGATCTACCCATTTATTAATACCTTAGTTTTAAATCAGGGTTGTGCAAAGGGGGTGGAAAACACAACAGACACAGATAAAAGATAAGTTAAAATCTAAGGGCATATAGCATGATAGATTGCATAACTTCCTAACATTATTTAATAGAAATGAAGATTTAGAGTATGAAGAGCTCAAGTTCATAGAGAAAGAAATTAATATATAGATAAAATCATACATAAGGTCGAAATGGCACATATTAAAATATCCTTATAATGAAGGATCTCACTAAGCCTAGCTATTACAAAATTGAACCTTCTCGTGTCTTCCTTAGCTTCTACCTATTTTTCTCTTGGAAGCATCTCTCTTTGTTTTGGGATGTTGTCCCTCCTTATAGATGCTTGGGGCTCTACTCCTATTATCTAGAACTAGAGAGTTAACTTCTAGAATTACATTTTCTTACATGATCTTTCCTTTCTGGGCCAAAATCTCAACTACTCATTAGGGATATCTGTGACTGTCTTTAATTCATACGGTTGGAAATTCTTGAATCGGTGAAGCTTCTTCCTCATTGCGTGGTGGGCTGACGCTTCTCAAGGATTTTTCCCGAGACTCTAATTTTTAAAATGCACTTGATAGACACGTGGAGAGTGGGTGTTTGTCTGTGGCCCCCCTCCTTTCTTTTATTTGAATTTACACCTGGGCAACACGTGGAGAGCCTTTCGAGCGTCCCTAATATATTTCAAAATTTTCCCTTTCTATGGAAAACCTTTAGGGCCTGTGAAATGTGTACAACATGTCACAAGTTTAAGATCCCTTCCTGCTTTGTTCATATCCCAATTACTCTAGCGAGGCATGTGGATACCCTCTGTATTCATCTTTATACTTAGTCAATTTTTTGAGCTGAGAAAACAAAAGAAGCTAGACATGGGAAATTAAAAAAAGGATCTATCTATCGAAAGACCTTTATACAAAATATCTCTACAATACCCATTGAATTGGATCTCATCTGCCCAAGTCTCATAAGTCATGACCAATCAAATCACCTACCCGCTGAATTTGACCACGTCTGCCTAATTCTCATAAATTGGGACTCATCAAATCATAGATTCATTAAAAATATTTTGATCCACACCGTTGACTTGGATCTCATTCATCCAGGTCTCATAAATCAGGACCAATCAAAATTCATAAACATGAACCTCTTCCATAGTGATGAGTCCATTACAAACCCTAATCCGTGAAAAAACAAAAAAATCAGAAAGTGAAAAAATATTTTAAAATATATCCATTTCAGGGCCTTCATCAAAACACTATATGAAAATTAAAAAATGGAAAAGTAAAAACTTATTATTCACAGGTACTCTCCACACTAGAGGAGGTTGCTTGTACAAATAGTTTTAATCATTTCACCCATTGATAGATATCTATATCATTTCATTAGCATATTTTCACATTCTTCACCTATAAGATGAGGGTTAATCTTGTTCCTGTGGGGTGTTGTGTATCTCACTCTTATTCTAGTTTCTACCATTTTGGATGTTTTTATGTACAATCTTGTCTAAAATCTTAGTGGTGGCAAATACTCTTTTCAACATTCTCTCTCTCCTTAGTAGAAAGCACTAAAATTTTTTTACCTAGATCTTTTATCCACCCTCTCAGTATAAGGTGATGAGCCTTTATATCCTACTAATTGCATGGGGATGAGACTTTTGGGAAAACTATCTTTTCAAAGCAAGAACAACACACAAACAAGGAAAAATCAATCAAAATGATAAAAAAATAAAAATCAACACACCTTTCATCCTTCATAGTCTTTGGTGTTGAGACCATCTTTCTTACTGGTAGTATGATTCTGGGAAAAAAGAAAGGCACCCTTACTCAGCTATGTCTTGTCTTTGGCGTTGAATCCTTACCTCTTATGAGTGGTATGAGGAAAAATGCAGGGGGTCATTTAAAACAAATATACAAAAGAAATCCTTCCAAATCTAAAGTGCTTAATCATAAAAAAAATCCCAAAGAATCAATTCAGTTACTCATGTTAAAGAGAGATAAAAATTCCTTCAAATGGATCTTTCCAATCTATAGGTTGTCAATGGATCTACGTTTAGTCAAGACCTATAAAGTGAAACCATCTTGGAATCAATAAGATAATCTTAATTAGATATGGGTTACATTTTCTCAAATGGACCATTGTTAACCCCGTGTCCTTTACATCCATCATCTTCATTCGCACACCACTATCTCATATTTCTTACATCCTTCTTAGCTCTTGCTATTGAGCCTTTTCATCTTACTAGTTTTATGGAGTTTAGGGTAGAGTAAGACATCCTAATCATCATCAACATTTTGTCAATGGAGTGAAATATTTACAATTGTTTGAACATAGGTTCAAACATTGAACCCTTTACCGAGTAAAAACTCCAAAAAATCAAAGCATTCAAAAAATTCAAAATCCAAAAAATCAAAATAATCAAAATTCAAAAAATTCCAAAATTAAAAAAAAAAACAAAAAACATTCAAAAAATCCAAAAACATTCTAAAAATTCAAAATCCAAAAAAAATCAAAACATTTAAAATTCAAAAAAATCAAAAATATTCAAAATTCAAAAAAAAATCAAAACATTTGAAATTAAACAAAAAATCAAAACAATCAAAATCCAAAAAAAATCAATCAAAAAATGTTTCAAAAAACTACCAACAACTATCAACACAACCAACGATATCAAATATTCTACTACTATCCTAGTGATCATTTACAAACCATCCTATGATTATAAAATCAAAATCCAACCCTCGCATGTATCCTTTTTTGGGGAAAATTTTGGCTCTTGTGTTCTTCCTTACATGTGTCCTTGCTTACAAGTGTTGACACAATCAATCTCAGATCATTCTTTTACGTGGATCTAACAAGAGTGTCATTAGGAGTTGTTTAACTTCATTCTTCGGTCCGATCCAATCCCTTACATGTATCCTTTCTTGGGGGCATTCAAATCTACTAAATCCTCATTATGGAACACATTAGGGGCATGGTTAGATGTCTTTATTTAAATTTTTGTTACATTTTTATTGTTATTGACCAATTATAAGTATTTTATTACCATCTTGGCTTGTTCATAGTTTTGGTACATTTTCATTATTGTGTATATTAGGTTTGATTTATGTTCAGTCTTTGGTTTTTTCTTTTTTGACTAATTGCAAGTATTTTTGTTATAATCTTGGTTCATATATAACCTTGGTATAATCATCTTACTATGTATATTGGATTTGTTCTGTGTGTGTGTGTGTGTGTGTGTGTGTGTGTGTGTGTGTGGTGTGTGTGTGTGTGTGTGTGTGTGTGTGTGTGTGTGTGTGTGTGTGTGTGTGTGTGTGTGAGTGTGTGTGTGTGTGTTTACGCACATCATGGGTTGCTCATCATGGTTTTTCAATAATCATGGCGCTAACTCTAATGTGAAATAGCAAAGCAGGTTGCTCCAAAATATAAAATCTGAATGGAAGATCAATCTAAAAGAAATGATCATTCATATCACCATTACATTCATATGTACATCTCATTCAAAAAACACAAAAAAATCATATCATAATTCTCATAATTTTTCTAACATTTCACTCAAAAACATATCCTTTCTAATCCCTCTTGAAAAATAAGTATTTGTATTCTTCCTATCAAGCATTTTTCCACCACTTTCCCGCATCACCCATCCCCTTGAGGGGAAATCCCTTTTCATAATCCATACTTGTTGGGGCATCCAAATGCTTCACTAGAGAAAATCAAGCATCCATACTCGTTATCATTCGTCCACCATTTTACAAGTGTTATCATTCGTCCACCATTTTACAAGTGTCTACTATCTTTAAATCACCTCTATAATAACTCTTTAAAGAGGGGTAAATGTAGACATCCCAAAATTACCACTACACATTATAAATGTTCAAAATCCAAGTGCATCCATTGTCCCTATCTAGAATTAATTTAATTAGTTATATTTGCACCTTATCACCCCCTAGCTAATTTTATTAGCTAATTTAATATCAAATCAATTAAATTAATTGAATATTCTCATATCCTATCCACCTACATAACTCAAGTTAACTCAAGTCATGACTAAAGCTCAAAATCATTATTATAATCAAGAGGGTGTTTTCAAATTGACCCCAAATCATGTATTTGAGTTAACTAAAGCTATATCCCAAGTCATGGATATACAAAATCAATCCACCTTCTTCTAAAATCCAATTATTCATGACACTTTGGGTGAATAAAATAGCAAATATGAAATTAAAATTCAAAAACATGTGCAACCCCTTGCCAACTCAATAATGACTCACTCATACAAACCTAGGAAAATATTCTAACTCTCCAATCAATCTATAAAATCAACTAGACATCTCAGTCATGTTTAATTTTATCTCCAAATCAAATCATTGTAAACTTTGCTTGTGGATTCAGTCTCCTCAGCTATAAATAAATGATCTTTCCTTTGCAAACTCACCCACCAAAATCTTGAAGATTTGATGTTTGTCATTTTATGCATTTTATTAGTGAGTAAAAACAATTTTCATACCGTTATGCTGCCCACATAATATAAAATCAATCAATCATGCTCTTATCTTGGTCCAAACATGATTTTAGAGTATCTTAGAGCATCCACAAATTAATTAAAACTCATAAATCAAAAAAATTCATCAAAGAGTGTCACTAAACCATGTTCTCTCAATCAGATCTAATCTGAGGTTGCTTTGGTATTTACAATAGAAGGTTTGCATTTTTTTTATTGATTTTTCCTCTTTTAATGTAATTTACATGGTTTATAATTGCTAGTGTAATTATGAATTTTGAATAAAAAAATCCCAAATGTAGTTATTACCGAAATCAACCGACAAAACTAGCACAATATAAACAAAGACATTTATAACCCATGTTGTTATTCCCCTAGTTTTTTTATTTTACAGCCACATGAGGGTTATTAATATTATAAGAGAAATTTTATTTTCTTGTTATTAGAATCGAGATTAGAATTGTGATTATTAGATTAATTACACTTTTGGATTATCTTCCTTCTACATTATAAGTTTAATTTTATTTAGTATTTTGTAAGATTGTGATAGTAATAATTAATCATGCTTTCAAGACCAATGTTCAACAAATTTTTCACAAGATATTTTTGGGTCCATTTCCAACCTTTACTTAGCCCATTAATTGTATTACACATTCACTTTTAAAATTTCACAAGTTGTCTCCTCATGAGCTCTTTCCGAGATCTATATAAACTCACCCATGAACCCTCACGAGCTCACCCAATAAACTCTCACACGAGCTCTTATTCTATTATCTCCACTAAGACCTTATTCCATTAGCTTCCTAAAGCTCTTTCTCCACTTTATTACCTTCTCCATGAAATTCACATAATTCTCCAATATTCTCACACAACAAGTCCTCCATAATGATCCTAAAATCTCATTAACAGAGCTCACATAGTCCTTTAACGAACTCACAAGATATTTTCTACAATGTAATTTATGGGTTCCTCTCTCAGCTCTCTCATGATATCACAATAACTCACCCTCAAGATTATAAATATCTCATGTGAGCTCTTTCACAAGTTCACAATAAATTTCCTACATTCTTACGAAGCTCTCTCATGAGATCTTTCACAAAACTCACAAGCTCTGTTATGAAAATAAAGGATAAAATATGCGGAACAATCCCACACACAATTACAATGGTAGAAACTAATATGTTGAAAAATATCACAAATTTGAAATAAAAGTCGCAAAAAACAAAATAACATAACACATAGAGGGTATTTAACGTGGTTCACCTAATTTTGGCTACATCCACCAAGAATCCCTTGCTTAGATTTTATTACAAGCCACGTCTTCCTCTTAATACAACACCCAGATCTATTTGGAGTTGTGCTCAACAAACTCTCCTGAATTCACACTTGAACTCACACACATATACAATGTTACGTGATGAATCCCCATTTTGTTATGTTTAAACCCTTATGAAACCCCATATTATTTTGATATCATTTTACATGATGGTATAATGTTGAATGTTTATAATTAATACTTTATTATGTTGTTGGAAGGGAATACTATGCATATTCTTGTTATTTTTATCTTGTTATTGCTTCTTCAAAATTGGATTAAATTGATCTTTTTATGAGCATTAACAATACATTTGGAAAAGTATATGTTGAGTGATCATAGGAGTTAATTACACTAGCGCAGGACTCACCTTTATATTAGCACAGGACTCACAGTAAAGTGTCGGGCTCATCCAGATCATAAATTCAAATTTCCTTGAAATAAGGAATTCACACAAAGAAGATAAATAACTCAGACTACTAAACTATAAGTTGATATAGTTGGCAGAAAAAACAACATGAGCATGAAACTTTTGACACTACCTCAACCTACATTCATGCAAGTTATGAGGTTCAACCACTTCATTTTCTTAGAGACGTGATTGCGACCAACACCTATGGATTTATTATCACCACGATTCTCTATAATCAATCTAAGATTTGAAGTGTCTTCTAGCACTAATTGACTCTCTTAAAGAAGTCAATTACGGACCTCCTCTACAGTTAGGAATATTAATTCAATCCAAACACTACAAAGATTACCCTTTCCATAATTGTACTTCTTAGAAGAGATAGTCATTATTTTAGTCAACATCCAATTAAGTAGATGCTAGTTATTGCAAATAAAATAGTTCTCTCCTAGAGGGACTAGGATTTATCTGGTATGAAATATCTAATGTATTTAGATTTATCAATCTAGTTCAGTTAGTTGATTTGTTGTAAAATCGTACTCTTTCAATTCGATAAAATTATAGATTCAGGGGGGAAAAAAATTGTTGTGAATTTCAGTATTAAACCTGATCGAAGAGGAGTAAGGGCCACTCCTCCCCGATGAGAAGGGAAATTCACTTTCATTTCCTTTCTGCCATTTTGAATGTATTTATCATTTCAGCATTAGATTGTGTTAAATAACTTTAAATTTTGTCTTTGATATCCTTTTGCTTTCAATGGCATTTCATTTCTTAATTGCAATAAGATTATTATTTAGTTGATTATGTTGTTAAATATGTGCTGAGAACAATTCCTACAATTCTCTTTTTTTACAAAAAACCATGGACACCACCCTAGACGAACAAACATGATATAACTAAAGTATAAGTATCAACAACGCTTGTCACTCTACCTACCATATGCACAAAAGAACATCAACAGGCAAATGTTTAAGCAGTTTTACTATATCGTGGATACTAAATCCTCCCCATAAACCTATGGTTTAAAATACCACCCATATGAGAAGTGCACATTTCCCAAAGTATTAAGCACGTTTTTTCAAGGCTAAAAAAATTGTGAAGAGTGTACAATACTTTTAGTGTATAGTCTTCTACACTTCCATACATGAAAATAGGATCCACAACAAAACAATATCCCACTTGGAGATTGGGTTTCCTATTAGCAAGATTTTTAACCCTTCACTGTCGTCCGTGAAGACCAACCAATGTTGAACATAGCTTCAATTTCTCCCTTATGACCACCTTGGTCATCATGTTTATAGGATTCTGACTAGTATGAATCTTTTCCAACTTCAAATTCTCTTCCTCCAAAGTTGTCATAATGAAATGGTAAATTAACTATATATGCTTATTCATGGAGTGGAAAGAAGAGTTCTTATCTATGTGTATAGCACTCTGACTATCACTATGCAGCTTCCCTTACTCCTTCTTATGCCCCAACTCCTCAAGAAATTTTCGTAACCAAATCATATTTTTGCTTGCCTTTGTGGTAGTAACATACTCAACCTTTGTGGTTAACAAAGCCACAAGCTTCTGTAGTCGTGAAATCCAGCTCACTATTGTTTGACCTATAGTGAAAATATAACCTTGTCATGTTCCTCTTGTTATCTGCATCTCCAGCCATGTATGAATCTACATAGCCATGAAAAGTGGTGTCTGATCCACTATAGCATAAAACTACCCTCATGGTCTCTCTCAAGTACCAACAGTTCCAATTTACTACTTATCAATGATCTTTACCTAGATCACTCATAAATATACTCCATGCTCCCATTTCATGGGAAATATCAGGCCTAGTGCACACCATGGCATACATCAAACTTCCAACCACTGATGAGTAATGTACCTTAGACATTTGGTTTCTCTCCTAATATGTCTTCGGACACAACTCCTTTGATAACTTGAAATGGCATGCCAAAGGAGTCCCAACTGTTTTATCATCCTACATATTAAATTTCACCAAGACCTTCTTAATGTAATCTTCCTAAGATAATTTCATCTTTTGTTCCTTCCTATCCTGAGATATCCTCATACCAAGGATTTGTTTGGCTGCCCCCAAATCCTTCATATCAAAGGAGTCACTTAGTTTCTTCTTAAGTACTTTCATTTCCTGCATGTTTTTGTTGGCAACCAACATGTTATCCACATACAAACACAAGATAATATAAATTCCATCCTGAAATTTCTTTATATACATGCAATGGTAAAAAAGGAATCTAATATAACCTTGCTCCATCATGAAGCTATCAAATTTATTATACCATTGACGTGGAGCTTGTTTCAAGCCACACAATATCTTATTCATTTTACACACCATCTCCTCTTTACCTTTGATCGCATAGCCCTCTAGTTACAACATATATAGATCCTCCTCCAAATCACCATGGAGAAATGTAGTATTTACATCTAGCTGCTCTAAGTGCAAGTCTTCAGCTACCACTATTCCAAGGATAGTTCTAATAGAAGTCATTTTTACTACATGAGAAAAAATCTCATCAAAATATATACCTTTTTTATGTGCAAACCCCTTGACCACCAATTGCACCTTATATTTTTTATTAGCTCCTATTTCCTCTTTAACTTTGTACACCCACTTTTTTTGCAATGGTCTTTTGCCTTTGGGTAGCTTCACCAAATCCTATGTCTGGTTCTCCATGAGAGATTGATGTTCCTCATCCATGGCTTGCTCCTAATTCTTCCTAGCATCTACCTACATTGCTTTATCAAAGCTCTCTAACTCTCCACTGTCAATGAATAATAAATAATTAAGAGAAGGAGAAAAATGTTTAGGTGCTCTTATTACCCTAGAAGACCTCATCAATATAGGAGTTTGGAGTTCCTGTTCAGTAGGTTCCTAAACTGATTCATGTGTCACTTTCCCATTTGGAAGACCCTCTACCACTTCATATTATTTCTTGGATTCTTCCCTATTTTCCTACAACTGTTTCTTATAGATAAATTTCTCATTAAAGACCACATCCCTACATCGAATGATTTTATTTTCCTTAACACCCCAACATTTATATCCAAAGTCATCACCACCATAACCAATGAAATTGTAATTTTATAATTTTTCCTCTAGATTTGTCTTATCATCCTTGTCAATATGAACAAACGCCTCACATCCAAAGACTCTAAGAAATGAGTAATCAAATTTCTTACCAGACCAATCCTCCTTAGGTATTCCTCCATCTAAGTCACTTAAGGGTCCTCTATTTATTAAGTACATATTTGTGCTCACCGCTTCTACCCAAAAATAAAGAAGCAGTCTTGCATGTAACCTCATGCTCCTAGCTCATTCCAATATTTTCATGTTCATCCTTTCTGACACCCCATTGTACTATGGAGTTCTTGGCACCATATTTTTCCTACAGATTCCATTCTTAGAATAATAATCATCAAACTCATTTCTAAAATACTCCCCTCTATTATCTGACCTGATACATTTTACCTTAAGACCTGTTTCATTCTCTACTAAGGCTTTCCATTTAACAAAAGTGTCAAATATATCAAATTTATTTCTAATACAGTATACCCAAAATTTTCTTTTTGTATCATCAATAAAAGTGACACAATAATCTGAACCCCCAAGAGATGATACCTAAGTTGACCCCCACACATCAAAATGTACCATCTCTAACTTACTCTCTTTCTTCATAGGTCCAAACTTGAGAAACTTTACTCACTTTTTTTTTTCCCATATACACAGTTCTCACATAAATCCAAACTCATTTCTTTATATCTGGGAAAATTATTCTTTATGATCTACATGCCCTTATGGCTCATATGAATGAGCTTATAGTGCCACAATGTTGTATCTGCATCTAAAGCCACAAGTTTATAAGCATTAGTACTACCAGTGGTTAAATACAAGGTTTTAACCTTCTTACCTCTTTCCACCACAAGAGCACCCTTGGTAACCTTCTAAGAGTCTATTGTAAATATCATAGTACAACCTTCATTTCCCAACTGCCCCACTGATACCAAGTTTCATCTTAATGTAGGCACGTGTCTGACATCTTTTAACAGCCATGCATTCCCATTTTCCATCTTAACCTGAACATAACCTTTTCCAACTATGTTGAAAGGATCATCATCGCCAAGATAAACATGCCCAAAATCTCCTTGAACTAATGCCTATGTGGAGTAGCATGGAAATAAGCCTCTGAATCTAAAACCCAATATTATCCAAAGAGGAAATCAAAGCATCCTGACAGACATTACATGTTGCCACATTCACCTCCTTATTTTCTTCTTCTTGTTTCTTCTTATCCCAAAGCTCCCAATAGTCCTTCTTTACATGCCCAGGCTTTCCACAGTGCCATCATACCATCTTAATTTTGGATTTTGACCTTTCCCAATCTTTCAATTTTCTATAGATTCCTCTATTCTTCTGTCTCCATAGGCATTTTTTATGCTACAATTTGAAAATTTCTTCTAGCTATAGCCTCTAATAATCCGCTTATTTCATAAAGTATTCGACCCGGTCTGACCACAGATACCCAATATTTGGGAGTTCCCTTCACTTTTCCCAAACCCATACGTATTTATGTAGGTATTCTTCTAATAGGTTTGTCTGGAAATATACGTATCCATATTTTTATGCCACAATGGGTAAAATGAGTAATTGTTTGTTGTCCTTCTTCTATCTACTCAGATGTGATCCAAGCAGGTTCCAATGCCTGCAAAGAAAATCTACCAAAACAAATGTAATTGCCTCAGGAAGCTACTCCCTTCATTATTCCTTTATGTTGGTGATGAAATTTCATTCTTTTTGGGTTATAGTCGATGGATTATTTGAATCCCATCTCTATTTCAGAACTGGATATGAAAGTTTCTTCTCATTCGGCTCTTTGTGAAGAATCTATGGCTTGTATAATCAATATTGAGATCATGTGTTATATATCATTAAAAATAGATGAGACAAATAGATATTTTATTTAGATTGATATTGCCCAATAATAACTTCACAAGCAAATATTCACTCTTCCAATATTTGTCTCATGGGGCTGATTTATAGACTTCAATGATATAAATTATTTCTTGGTTTATTTCGCCATCTTATCCAATGAATGATTAAGATTCCTATATGATCTTATGCAGTCATAAGTTCCATCATTCCCATAGCTTTCAAATTTTTTTTCAGGTCTACCCTCTGTAATGAAGCTTTTATTTCATTTCTTACAGAATCAATTTACTTAGTTTCCACTGACCCGAAGCTCCTTTTTTTCATAAACCTAATTCATTGAAAATGAAATTGATTAGGATGATTCTTATGATTTATCACACTAATATTTGGGGGTATTTGTTAGGATTATACCCATTGTACAAATAAAAAAGCATGTAATGAATAATGCGGAAAAAATAAAATAGAAAAGAATGCAATAAAACAGAGACACAAATTTAACATGGTTCACCCAAAATGGGCTACGTCCACCAGAAACAACCAATCCTTTTTATTCAGTCCAGCCAAACTATCTCTCACAGTGCCTCCACTCCTACAATGAGCCTCATACATAAGGACCCTCTAAATATATTAGGTTTTTAATCATTTCAGGAAAACATAGAAAACCACCCGTTGGATCTGTGACCTAATAAGGAACAGTCCAGATTTCACAATGCATAAATACATATAAAATGTGGCTTACGAGGGTACTTCCCCCAAACCCCCATCGGGGCACACATTCCCTAGTCCCCGTAAGGGGGAAAATCCCCCCTTGTAACCCCCATCGCTATCAAGCTCCACAACCAGCAGTAATTTAGTTTCCACCGTCAAAGCATTCCTTGAAGTAGGAGATTCCTTGGAGATTTTTCTTCGCATTTACTCACTTAGAATGAATCCTACAACATCCTCAAATTTCAAGTTAGATGGAACAAAATTTCTTACTGCCAGTACCAGGTTATTCCAACTCTCAGGTAAGAAGTACAAAATTAATAAACCCCTAACTTATTCTTCAAATTATATTGTAACTGAAGCTCTCAAATTCACAACCATTATAAAATCATTCAAATGATATGCTACTAAACCATTCTCAGAAATCCTCATATTAAACAACTTTTTCATTAAAAATATCTTGTTAGAGGCATAGGATTTTTCAAATAACTTCCCTAATGCATCCATAAGTTCTTTCATAGTCTTTTGCTTTGAAACATTAAATAATATCGAAGATGCAAGACATAGCCAAATTGAACCAAGTGCCTTCCTATCCAAAAAATCAGACTCCACCTCTATCATGCTCATGGTTTTGTTCCCTTTTTCAGAAAGAGGAGTATAAAGATCCTTTTGATAAAGGTAATCTTCCATCTACATCTTTTAAATACTAAAATTTTCACGTTGAATTTATCAACCTTTGATCTTCTATCATATTTCATAGCTCCCACTTAAGCTAAAACTTTCCCTTCGATTCAACACTTCAGAAAACCAATCCAGAATCTAATACTGATTGTTAGGAAATAAGGTATAAAATATGTGGAACAATCCCACATAGAATCACAATAGTAGAAACTAATATGTATAAAAATATCACAGATCTAAAATAAAAGTGTAGAAAATAAAAGAACACAACATAGAGACATTATTTAGCGTGGTTCACCCAATATGGGCTACATCCATGAAAAATCACTTGTTCATATTTTATTACAAGCCACCTCTTTCTCTCAATACAATACCCAAATCTGTTTGGAGTTGTACTCAACAAACTCTCTTTAATTCACACTTGAACTCACACACATCTACAATGTTATGTCTACCTACCATATGCACAAAATCACATCAATGAGCAATTTCTTAAGCGGTTTTACAATATTGTGGGTACCAAAACCATGGGTTAAAACCGACCTATAAACATATGGGTCAAAATACCACCCATATGAGAAGAGCACATTTCCCAAAGTATCAACATTTCCCAAAGTATCATGCATGTTTTTCAAGGTCAAAGAAAAATCTCACGGGTGTATGACCCTACACCCCCGTCCTGGCCCTGAACCCTAGTGAGAAGACTATGGAGAGTGTACAATAATTTTAGTGTACAATATTCAACACTTCCACACATGAAAATAGGCTCCACAACATAACAAGTTCATCGAGCTCTCTCGCAAGCTCATAATAACTCTTTCACAAGCTCATTGAGATCTCTCATGAGCTCACAATAACTCATCTATCAGCTCATGAACTCTATCCTTATCTCTACTAGATCTACTACAATATATTTTATCAGCTCCACCATAAACTCTTTTATCTCTCCCACAATCTCTCTTGCGAGCTCTACAACCTCTACTGTGACCTTTCCATAACACTTTCGTGAGCTTTTCATGAGTTCTCCTATGACCCATCTTTATAGGCTCACTCATAATCTCTAAATTATATATTACCATCATTCATTCCCACATGACCAATCTTAATGTAAACCACCCACAGATATTTCCTTTCGAACTAATTGTTAACCTCGCCTAGTATTGACTCTTATCGAAGTAACATACATCTGGGATTACGCTTATTTATTTATCAGTCTCTCCCCTATTATGGTATTTGAAAGTTATTATAGATCAAATGAATTCCTTGAATGATCATTTTAACAGTATCAAATGCTATTAAGTTGATCAAGCACAAATCCTAAGACAATTTAATCCATGATATCATTTAGGTCTTTTATAAATAATGTTTTATGATTACAGGAAATTTTTAATGCTTCGTATCATCTGTTTTGTTTTTTTTAATCATGTTTACTTGCTAATAATTTTCCACATGATTTCATTTATCTAGTCTAACTTATTTTCTATAGCTTACCCAATTGTGTTTCCAAGATTAAACTCTCCAAAATTGATAACATCTTGCTCCCATGTTTGTTTACTGAGGTATCTTAAAATAAAAACACAAACATTTCATGTGAGCTTCTGGTAATTCTATTTACTTTACGTATTATGATTTTTTGTTACGTTAATATCAATTATAACTTATAGTTTCATATTTTTATTTAATTATTCATGTTGTGCACATCACTAAGTAAAATCTTCATAACAATGTTCGGTATTTTTGATGCCGCTACGACACGCCTATGTGTAAAACCATCATGTTAGACTACTGTATTATTTACCTAACATAGCCACAAAAATTATGTTTGGGAATCATCCCTATAACTCATTTGGGAGTAATATAGAAACCATAAACACATTCATTCCAACCATCTCCCTACCACCTATATCATTAGGCATTAACTCCAAAGAGGTGGAGCACCATTGTCTTATGCACAAGGGATTCCATTTTAATGATTTTTCATTAATCAGGTGAGTCCCTTTCACATAATTTGTAGCTACTACATGCCACTTTGATCTCATATGCATTAATTCCTCTCTCACATACAAATGCATATATTAAGAGGGTGAGCTTCTTCTACGTAGTGACAAGTATGTTAGAAGGGTTTGTATCTCAAGAGGTTTAGTATATCATTCTAGTGGTATATATGGTGCAAGGCTCATTAATTTTGGAGTGATAAGAGCTAAATCATCCACCTACAACATCTTCATTCACATTTTTGTGTACATACTCAATTCTTTTGATATTATGTTGAATTTAAGGATTTTTCAAAAATTAAAAAAAAAATGGGAAAACTTAAATATACAAAAATTAACATATAATGGCACCCATTAGACACAACTAGTTGTTTTATATATTCCACCCATCATTCCATTCTATATAGTCTCATATATTTTTTGACAAAGTGAGTAAAATCATGATGTAGATAGCCTCATAAACCAAAGTGAATATGAAGAAAGTGGAGATCGTAAAGATAACGCCAATTGGCATGTCTATGATTATAATCATTTTCCTTATGTCTATCCTCCACAACCTTGTGAAAAAAATCAACTCTTGATTGACTATTTTCACTAGACAATCTTACATTCAACCAATGTCTTTTCCTAAATTAATCCTCAACCATCAACACCTCGAAAGTAAAGTCAACCAATCTTTGATCAAGACCCCAAGCCACACACGTCCAAACAAGCCCTTGATCCTTCCCACTTAAATTACATCCTTGAAATGGAGGATGATATTCCAACATTACTAAATTATAACCAAATCAATCAAGATAAGTAAGTTTTTTCATATACCTTTTATCATTATGACATAGGATGCAACCCCTTCATTAGTATTAATATAGGAACTTGTTATGACACATAGATAGATTCACTTTATGGTTTTTCCAATGGCCTCGATATCATGGACCAATCTCATGACTCAATTCACATATTATGATGATAAAAACCCAAATGGAAAATATCCCTTATTTGAATTCCATAAGTGGGATAATCTAATTCCAAGCCAACCACATCCAACCCCTAAATCCACTGAGTGGGGTTATCAAGTGTAACACCCTAAACTGTTGTTACTTTCTCTTGAGCATTCAAGTGTTGATATATGATTTCTTATGTATAAGGACATGTTCCTTTGGTTTTGGGAAGTCATGCTTGATATGGATTGTATCCTCTTTGCTCTTGAAGATCTTGACTGAGCCGGAATATGCTTGGACTCTTTTGTTTCTTTCATTCTTCGCACTTGAGTTCAATTTGATTTCTGGATGAATTGTGGATTTATCCACCTTTATGACTCAGCCTTGGATTAGTTACATTGATCCAAGGAATGTTTTAAGTTTATTCAGGATGAACAAAATTTATTGACCTTACGAAAGTTTCAGGGTCTGATTGAGTTTTGAATGATCAATCCCAGAGTTTAACTCAGGCTGATCATGATAAATGGGATGTGGTTCTAGGTATCATAACATCTGGAAAGGCCTGGACCTTAAGCCAGGTAAGATGTTTATGTTATACCAAAAGCTTAATTTAGTGATGCCAAATAGAATCCTTTACAGGAATGTTTTACCCTGTATGGACTCTAACACTGATTGGTCCTATTTTGGAGACCTAGACTAGATTCGTTAAGGTTAATAATCTTAACCTAAACTATAACCTATTGGTTAAAATAATTACTAATCTAACCTAGCCCTAAACTATAAGCTTAATGCTCCTAAGAGTTAACTACACCTAGCACTATGGAAGTGAGACTAATGTCTTACCCTATGATCTAACCTATGTTTCTAACCTATCTTAACTAATGAAAAGAATGGAGGGGGACCTAAGAAGGGTCGCGAGTCATGGGTGGTGGTTTCCATGGAATTTATGAGGGGGATAAGGTTGAAGGACTTGGAATGCTGTCAGGTTTGGCGGAGGTTGCAAATGGCTAATGTAACCTGACGTGGCAGTATCACCAAGTATGGGAATGTTTGTTTGTTTTCTTTTGGCGATCACCAATTTTGGCGGTCGGTGGCAATGGAAAATAGGCGGGAGGATGGAAGTAAATGTAATTAATGAACTTTGGTTCCCGAGCGCGGATTGCTTGGGAAGGCATGCAAGTGGAGTATTGTTTGGCTGTTTTGTTTTCCATGCATACCGTTTTTCACTCTGCTTGAGCACTGGTTCTTCGAACCAGTCGTCTACTCTGTGTTGCATGGCAACTTTGAGAGTTTCTAGCTTCCTTCTCTGTCGGGGAAAGTATATAAGGCATGGAGGTAACAATATTTTGTTGTTTAATCTTTCGTGGAAGAAGAAGAGAAGGTGCGAGCACATACAGAGGTCTTCTTCAAATTTTTAAGCGACACTATCAGGCATGATAGGCCCTAACTTTTAAAAATCTTGCTTTCCTTTAAATGCTTTCATTAGAACAAATCTGTTCAGATGATTTTGGTACAGTCGGCTTGGCTGGTAGCAATGTATTGGTTTTCTTCTTTCTTGATGATTTGGGAATCCCTGGTTATACGTAGACCCTATTGAAATCTACTTCTTTTATCTTCTCCTTGCCTTGGGTTCAACTTCTGTGAAGTTACATTATGGGTTCAACTTCATTATGGGTTCGAAGTGTAGAAGTGTTTGCTGTGATTACATTATGGGTTCAACTTCTGTAGAAGTGTTTACGGTGATCACATATGGGTTCGACTTCTGTATATGTTGTTTCCTTGTCTCTTGTTTGACTGAGGTAATGAGTTTCCTAACTGTACCATGTTAGATGTTGTGTTGGATGATTTCATGTTTGAAGAATGACACGAAAAGAATTGTTGTGTCTAATTTGGTTGGTTTATTGATTATTGCTTGGTCGTATGAGATTTTTTTAATTGCTTGACAGCTTCAGGTGAATATATAGTTGGATTGTGATGAAACTGTAGTTCCTTCTATTGAGCTCGACTGGTTTAGTCGCATGCGTAAGAAATATGTTGATTACAAGCCTGTACCTCTGTTGAAAAGGGTTTGGATGGTCAATGATTATGGGTTCTGTATGTGATGAAATATTAGTGAAGCTGTTGTTTTCTTTACGACTTTACTTGGTTAATGGGAACACAACCTGACCGAGAGAAATCTTGCCTTGAGGAACTCTGTTCCCTAGCAACGTGTGGGTAATCCTAGATCTGCATGGATGGAAATTAGGTTTTTATATTTGGAATGGATGGGATTGTGTTGATGTCGCCTGTAGTGACCTTGAAATCTATCATTAGAAATCATCTAGTAGCACTAACTGAGCTATTTGTTTGGTATCCTTGAACACAATAACAATTATCCACTGTAATGGCTGGAAATAGTTAGTGTTACCTATCGGTAAGTAATGATAGCAGTTACCCTAACTCGTAGTCTAAAATGATTCGAGTCCTAGGTGCAGGGTAGACTGTTTTATTTGGATCAGGATTGTGGACTGATATTTGAACGTATATGTATTTCGTTTATAGCAATCTGTGGCTTTTGTTAATGTGCAATTGCAAGACCCTTGGGATCTTAGGGTGACCTTTTAAACAGTTCTACCAGATTGGAGCTAATGGTAAACTTGGGTGTTGATTTTCTTGCTTTCTCTTCTTCTCTAATTGAATTCCAGATTGATTGTATATGCATTACTCCTGGAAAGTTGGTACAGTCCTGAACTTGTTTGGAATGGAGATCTGAATGCCTCTGTTTCTTTCTCTTAAATTGTAAAGTATATGTTGATATAGGAATTTTGGAATACGAAAGTATTCTCTCCCTTTCTGGAAATTATGAGTGCTCCCTTCTTTTGTATTTCCATAAGAACTCTATGATAGGGGTATAAGATGATTAGACTGTTAAATTTATGAGGAAAGAGTGGTAAGTGCTTAGTCTTGACCGAAGTTTCCTTTCCTTATCTACAGTTATATTAATACCCTGTTTGAGTTATTCAGTTATCTACTTTTATAAAAGTAGTATTGTAGTAGAAGTTGGTATACTTATCAATGTCATTGAAATAATGCAATGAGTATAAAGGAATTCCATCAGTTAAACTTGCTAGAGGCTATAATCTGTCTTTGCTTAAATTTTTAAATGCACATCTGTTGGATACACGTACTGGTAAGAATTCATTCTTGAATGGAGTAATTTTTATTGGATTGTTACTGTCCTAGGTCTTCAGATGGATGGATATTTTGGATTCATTTTGTTTCTTCTTAGTCTCTAACATAAGATGAATCATCCGAAAAGATTAAAGTTGATATGGTAGTTATATTACGAAATTATGTTATAAAGTCATGTATGGTAGAAAGATAATTAGTGTGATTCATGTTTATAGGTTTGATGAAATGATTTCATTTAAACAGGTTGTTTAATGGAAACAATTGGTGGAATGCAATTGTTTTAAGAATTAGTGCTTATCATGCTCAGTTCACTGAACTGACCTGTGCTAGCAATTTTTACAGATGGTCATCGTAAGTGGTAAAGGCACGCAGATATGATATGATGCTCAGATTGTTTAATCTGGTTTTTATGATGAATTCCAACTTGATTTCTCTAATTGTACTATAGGAAGAAAGTTATTCTTTTGCTATTGATTATTGTATCAAATATGCCAAAGTGCATAAGTTGTAATTGTATGGCTTGGAAATAAAAAGGGGAAATTATTACTTATGTGGCTGCATTTTTATTTGTTGAATTGAACTTCTTATGTCAGAATGAATGAGGGTGCATTTTTATTATTATGCCATGGGAGCTAGTTGGATTCCCTAAGTAAGCCTTGTAAAAATTATGTGACTGAATACTTCATGAATGAATAGTAAATTCCTTTATATTATGAATAAGGCTAAATTGGAAATTAGTCCACTACCTTTTTGGGAAGTTAAGGTTAAACTACGCCCTGATATGTAGCTATAACAGGAAGAGTAATCTATTACTCCCTAACAATGATCAAAGTCAAGGCAACGTAATTGATGGTTTAAAATCACCATGTCTTAATAATAATAAGTCAGATATATTTCAGTCTTCGGAGATGATATAAACCCTTACGGGTTTAGTTAGCTTCCTTATGAGAGAACTTAGGGCTATTGCCCAATTTTGAGGAATAAGATTATTAGGAACTGATGGATACCTTGACGAGGTCTCAAATCTTATTAAACTTCTCTCTGTGAAATTGAACTTAACTACGTAAGGCAACTCAATGGTATGAAATTCTGGGTGGGAAAAGGACTATCCAGTTAGGAGGACCTTTAATACAAATTCAACTCAACTTAAGTAACTTTTTGAAGTTATGTAAATCTTTCTGAGGTAGTTTTGTAGGATGTTGACACATGTCAACTGCAGGGTTGTACCTTCGAGAAGATTAGGATCTTCTCAAGGATACAACAATGCAGGTGACATATGTCAACACCCTTTTGCATTGATCGTTAAGATTTTACACCTGGAACTCGAACAAGATTTTCCTTTGGGACCGGTTAGGACCATAGACATGCTATGAGGCAGCCCTTTGAGACTCGGGGTACCTTGACACACGGGGTTAATAGTGGTTGACCCAGTATGTTCAGCTTATCCCTAGTCTTCAAGAGCATCCTTATAACATGTGTTATGATATTAACCCGTTCCTGAGTGAATAACTTGGGACAGGGGAGGCTGACAGAAGTCAGTTTAAGACATTCTATATAACATCGGAGTGGGGTGAAGGACGTATTCCAGATTGACGAGTATGCCATCAAGGAATATGAGACATGAACAGTATGTTTCAAATCTTTGGCCAAAGTATCGCAAGCTGCTGATTGTGTTGTCCTATGTCACCTAGTCTAAGGGACGTGATGCCGATGAATGATGGTAACAATTATTCAGATAGGTTCCTTAGACAGAGCATTCTGAAATCCCATATTAGGGAAGAGAACCGCAAGAGTGAAGTGTTCAGATAAAAACGCCAACTCTATGATACCCATGAATAGATCGGTAGTTCACCGAGTCATGGAATGAATAGATCGGTGGTACACCGAGTCATTACAGCTGCATATGGTTATCTGTTATAAGAATGATTGTTATGATTTGTGAGTTCTAAATTATGTATTTAGAACTAGAAATCACTTATCAAAAAAAAAAATAAAAAAAATTCTTGTTCTAATGTTCTAAAATGAGGATGTTACATCTTGGTATCAGAGATGAAGGTTGCAGCTCTTGGACCTATTGTGGTCCATAATCTGATAAAAAACCTGAATTTAAATGTAACAGAAAATGGTTAGAAACAAGGGGGGAACGTTGCAAATAATGCTCCACCAGAGGGAGGGGCGGCAATAACCCAAAAACTTGATGAGATCCTTGCTACCCTATTAGACACAAGAGATCATTTTGTTGTACTTGAATAGTAGGTAATGGGAAATGAGGAGGATGATGAAGCTGGTAACAACAATCAGCTACCTCCTGAGGACAACCCTGATATGGGTGTTGGTAATAACACTGAAAATGTACCTGTCTAACCAGAAAACAAAAAGGCTAGGTTGGCAGCGGAACTCACTAATGATATAAAAAGGATAAGTCCACCTAAATATGATGGCACCAACATTAGGGGATGGAGTTGAGAACTGGCTTCAGCGAGATGGAGAAGAACTTTGCAATAAGAAACTTCTCGGAGGAAACCAAAGCTATTTGGGGAGCCTATCAGCATTCCCATGAAGCATCTTCATGGTGGGACAACCATAAAGCTGAGCTAAATATTGATAAGAGCAATATTACTTGGGATCAATTTAAAGGCTATTTTAGGAAATGTTGGCTGCCACATACTTTTCTATGCATCAGAAAATTACAGAATTCCAGAACTTAGTTCAAGGAAAGCTAATAGTAACTGAATACTGGGAGTGGTTTACGAAACTCCTCAAGTATGTACCAGCAATATCAAACTGACGAGAAGTTTCAGAATATAGAAAATTCATTATGGGAATAAATCCCGTGATAGGGAGGAGAGGTCGATGTTCACAGCCAAATCACTATGGAAGGGGGTTGTTGAAAAAGCCATAAGGCAAGAACAGAAATTAAAGGCTATTTTTGCTCATAAAGAGGAAGTGTGGAAGAAGATTGCAAAACCCTTCTTCAACTTCACTTGCACCCAAGAAGGGGACATGGAAAATTTTTGGAAACAGAAGTAAGTTTCCAGTGGATAATAATAAGAAAACGACAGCAAATAAACCTACTGGGAATGTAAGGGATAGTTTTGCCAAGAATTATAACAATGGGCAGAAGCCCTATGGAGGATAAAGTGATAATTTTAAGGCTGGAAGTAATTTTGAGCCTAAAAAGGGACCTATAGGAGGCTGTTATAATTGTGGCAAAGACCACTACGCAAATCTATTGCCCTTTGAAGAAAGATGATAGTAATCAACAGCATAAGATACATGCTGTAGTAGCAGACAAGCAAGTTGAAAAGCAAGTGACACCTATAGAATTTCTCGAGTAAGTTATTTGGCATACCTGTCACTATTCTTTTTGATACAAGAGCTACTGATTGTTTTATTTCTAGTAAACTCATTTCTAAACTTAAAAGAAAAGTTGGAAAAAATGGATAAATCTTTGACTGTATAGTATGGTAATAGCTCTGTTCATACAGTGAGTATGTGTCTTTTTGGGGCAGTCCTTGACTTATCTAACTTTTGCACAGAAGTTGACCTCTATGTTGCACCTTTGGGATCTTATGACATTGTCATCGATGTCAATTGGTTAGTTGAACATAAATCAAAAGTAGACTGCTTTGAAAAGAATATAAAATGTTTAGATGATTGGCTGAAAACAACAGAGATTCAAGGTGTGAAATGGGAAATTTCTGTTAGGAAAACTGTTAGCTATGTAACTTAAAAAGGCTAAGAACAAAGGATGTACCCTATATGTAGTAAAGATATCTGAATTTGTAGAAGAAGACGGTGATTCCATGAAACGATACCCACTGTTGCAAAGTTTGAAGGATGTATTTCCGGAGGAATTACCAGGTTTACCACCCAAAAGGGGAATTTGACTTAACCATTGAAATCAAACCAAGGACGGAACCTATTTCTAAAGCACCTTATCAGATGAATACTATAGAGTTAGTCAAGCTTAAGGCACAATTGTAAGAACTTTTTTCTAAGGGTTTGATTAGACCAAGTGTTTCACCTTGAGGAGCGCCAGTAATATTTGTAAAAAAGAAAGATGGAACACTTAGACTGTGTATTGATTATCGGATGTTAAACAAAGCAACAATTAAGAATAGATACCCACTTCCAAGAATTGATGATCTATTTGATCAGATGTGTGGAGCAGTGGTTTATTCCAAGATAGATCTCCGATCTGGTTATCATCAATTAAGGATTAAAGAAGAAGATAATCATAAAATAGCTTTCCGAACCAGGTACGGACATTATGAATTCACGGTTCTACCCTTTGGATTAACTAATGCACCCATAGCTTTTATGAACTTAATGAATAATATATTTCAATAATATTTGGACAAGTTTGTGCTTGTATTCTTGGACGATATTCTCATATATTCTAAAAGTGTTGAAGAGCACAATGAGCATTTGAAGATTGTTTTAGAAATTTTGAGAAAAACAAAGTTATACGATAAGTTATCCGAATGTTATTTCTTTGATACTGAAGTTCACTATTTGGGTCATGTCATTAGTAAAGAAGGAATTGCAGTAGATCCTTCAAAAATAGTGGTAATAACCGAGTGGCCTGCACCAAAGAATGTACACGAAGTAAGAAGCTTCATGGGCCTTGCTGGTTATTATAGAAAATTTGTTAAGGATTTTTCTAAAGTGGCTGCACCGATAACTTCATTACAGAAGAAGGATAGGAAATTTATTTGGAATGATAAGTGTGAAACTGCTTTTAAAAGTTTAAAAATTCAATTGACTTCAGCACCTATATTAGCTATACCGAACCCTAATGGGAACTTTACTGTTGTAACGGATGCTTCTGGGGAAGGCCTTGGAGGTTTTTTGTTACAAAATGATCATGTCATAGCTTATGAAAGTAGAAAACTTAAGTTACATGAATTGAATTATTCCCCTCATGATTTAGAGCTTGCTGCAATTGTTCGTGCGCTTCAAGTTTGGAGACACTATTTACTTGGGAATCCTTTTGAGTTGAAAACTGATCATTTAGGGCTGAAATATATTTTCACTCAGCCTAATCTAAATGCAAGACAACGAAGGTGGTTAGAGTTTTTGTCTCAATATGATTTTGATATTAGCTACATCAAAGGAAAAGAGAATAGAGTAGCAGATGCTCTAAATCGTAGGAAGCACATTTTTGCTCTTATAACATTAAGAACTCAGTTTAAGATGAGGTAAAAAGTGCCTCAAAATCTGATATATACTTTCAGCAAGTAAAAGCAGCACTTGCTGTGGAACCAAAATATGAAAGGTATAAAGGTTTTCATTTTGATAATGAAGGAATCTTACATTATGAAAACAGAGTATACGTACCTTTGCTGAATGATTTGAGAAAGAAATTGTTAGTTGAATTTCATAATTCACGCTTCTCTAGACACCCGGGTATTACTAAAATGCTCGCTGATCTAAAACAACAATACTTCTGGAAGGGAATGAAAAATGATGTTATAGATTTTGTGACTCATTGTCTAGAATGTCAGCGGGTTAAGGCAGAACACATGCACCCTACTGGTCTATTATATCCCCATAGCATACCACAGTATAAATGGCAAGTAATAAGCCTGGATTTTGTACAAGGGCTGCCTATGTCGAAAAATAAACATGATGTTATCTTGGTAGTTGTAGACAAACTAACAAAGGTAGCTCATTTCATCGCTGGAAATCTAAAGGATGATTCTCCAATGTTAGCCAAAAGATTTATGCACAAAATTTTCAGGTTACATGGAGTACCAGAATTGATTATATCTGACAGGGATCCTAGAATGACATCAAGATTTTGGCAAATGCTTAATGCAACTCTTGGAACTAAAATAAAATTCAGTTCTGTATATCATCCAGAAATGGATGGACAAAATGAGAGAGTAAATCAGGTGTTGGAAGATATGTTACGAATGTATTACATGGATCAACAGTATAAATGGGAAGAGTATCTCCCATTAGTTGAGTTTGCATACAACAACACATATCACTCTTCTCTTAAAATGGCACCTTTTGAGGCACTTTATGGAAGAAAGTGCAGAACCCTTGTTAGTTGGGACAGTATTGAGGATAGAGTGGTAATTGGACCAGAAATCCTCACTGAAATGGAACAACAAGTTAAAATGATACGTGAACGATTGAAAGAAGCAGCAGATAGGAAGAAGAGCTATGCTAACCTAAAGTGGGTTGACCAAAAGTTTGAGCTTGGTGAAAAGGTTTTTCTTTGTGTTAAACCAAGAAAGAGTTCTATAAATTTTGGCAAGGCTGCCAAGTTGTCACCTCGTTATGTGGGACCTTTCAAAATTGTCGAAATAATCAATCCTGTAGCTTACCGATTAGCATTACCACCTGCTTTGTCTCGCATGCATGATGTTTTCCATATTTATTTACTTACTTAAGAAATACGTTTCAGACTTGTCACATGTTTTAAATTGGAATTCCTTGCAGGTCCAAGACACAGGGATAATCATGGTTAAACCCACACGAGTGCTGGAAACTCACCAATTGCATTTGAGAAATCGTGAAATACAACAATGTAAGGTCCAGTGGGACCAGTTTAACAAAGAAAGTGCAACTTGGGAAAATCTGGAAGAGATGAAAATTGCTTTTCCCTTTCTTTTTGAATAGAATGGAATCTGTTGACTGAAAAAAAAAAAAAAATTATTATGAATTTATCTTTTTCATATCTTTATGTAAGCCAGCTTTGAGGAAAACATTATTCAGGTTGAATAAATTGTATCATGACATTGATTTCTAGAATTATTCAAGTTGGAAATAGTCATTGTTTTGTGAACTAATAAATTGAATGACCTAAAGATAAATCAAAGGATGTATTCATCGAGACGATGAATCTTTTAGGAGGGAAGCATGTAACACCCTGAACTGTTGTTACTTTCTCCTAAGCATTCAAGTGTTAATATATGATTTCTTCTGTATAAGGACATGTTCCTTTGGTTTTGGGAAGTCATGCTTGATATGGATTGTATCCTCTTTGCTCTTGAAGATCTTGACTGAGCTGGAATATGCTTGGACTCTTTTGTTTCTTTCATTCTTCGCACTTGAGTTCAATTTGATTTCTGGATGAATTGTGGATTTATCCACCTTTATGACTCAACCGTGGATCAGTTACATTGATCCAAGGAATGTTTTAAGCTTATTCAGGATGAACAAAATTTATTGACCTTACAAAAGTTTTAGGGTCTGATTGAGTTTTGAATGATCAATCCCGGAGTTTAACTCAGGCTGATCATTATAAATGGGATGTGGTTCTAGGTATCGTAACATCTGGAAAGGCCTGGACCTTAAGCCAGGTAAGATGTTTATGTTATACCATGCTATCCCGTAAAATTGGCAAGGGCAATTTTTACAGATAACCATACCAAAATTTTGTTTCGATCCCTCGTCAAGGATCCCTTGCGTTCGGAACGTTGCAAATCCCTTCCCGGGAAATCCAGTTTTCCGAACTTAGCCGTTTTTGGTCTTTTTGGGCGGGCGCATATAATGACTATGCAACATCAACTTTTGATGCACCCCCTTTAAACCCTTTGGCGCATGCTTTCTTGTGTTAGCAAGCGTTTTTGTGCCTCTCTATGTTGAGTCTTTCCTGCGTGCGCCAAGGCGCGTGCGCCTTCCTGTCAACAGATCATTTGTTGCGCCTCTTTTTGGTGCGCCAAAGGCGCACATATTCCTCTGTCAACACCACTTTCGGTGCGCAAAGGCGCACATATCTTCGTGTTGACAAGCGTTTTGGTGCGCCAAAGGGTGCATGTTTTCTTCGTGTCGACAGCTCCTTTGGCGCGCCACTTGAAAAGGTTGGTGGCGCATTTATTGCTACCTCGCCTATATATAGGCATGTCTGCACTGTCATTATCACCAATGCGTAATCACGTGACTATTTTCATTATTTTCTCTGAGCCTGTCAGCGCACCTGCCCTGTCGCTTTTGAATTGCTTTGTGGACCCGTTTTCGTGCATTTCTTCGTTATAAAAAAGCCGGGTAAGTGGCCTTCTTTCTTTTGTGCGTTTTGTGTTTGAGGTTTTTGGTTGTTTGTGGATATGATTTGGATTAAAAAGGAATAAAATCATGAACTTGCTTTCCCCCCCTTGCTGTCTTTCCACTTATTTCCTCCTCCTCTTTCCAGATCTGCTGGTAGAGGAAGCTCTGTCCTGAGATGATAGCTTGAAACCCCTTTGTTTAAGCCATTTCAATCACCCAAATGAAACTTGCAAAGAGAGCTTAACCATATATAAACCCCTCTGAAGAATCAAAGTTTTAAAGGAAACTGTATTTTCCTTTGGCGCATTGGCATACCATGCAACATCAAGGACAGTTGCGCCCTTGGCGCATCTGTCGCCCCTGTTACACAAAGATAGACCACGCCAATGGCGCGCATTTCCTGCCTGCTACATCATAAAAAGCTGCACCCTCATGGCGCACTTCCCTCACTTGCTGCAAGCGCTTTCCGTGCGGCCTCTTGGCGCATCAGACTTGAGTGTAACATCATAAATTCATGCGCCCCTTAGGTGCACCCAGCATCCATGTAGCAGCCTTTTTCTATGCGCCAAGTGCAAAGCTATAAACAGCGCAGGCGCATCCCTCATCGCAACAACATTGTGTCATGCAGACCTTCCATGCGCCGCGCCAAGTTCCCCTTCGGCGCATGAACATATGATGTTACACGCATTATTCCTGCGCCCTTTGGCACACCCTGTACCCGTGTAACATGAAAATAATCTGCGCCCTTTATAAAATAAATACACATGGCGCAGGCGCGCTTGTGCTTACAGCAACAAAGAATGCACCCTGTAGTGTCTATGCGCCATGCGCCCTTCGGCGCCGATTTAACCCTTGCAACACCCTTTTCCTATGCGCCTTATCTATTTAGCTCTGCAATCTGCAATATCCATGCGCCATGCGCCCTGAGGCCTTTAAATTGCTAACTCTTTCTTCTGTCAGCATTTCAATGGAAAATCAAGCAGCTGACATGGCTTTCTTCGATTGGGTTTCACTTCTTATTCTTGCAGATCAGCAGCTAAGTTCAGAAGAACATATGTCAACATCAAGCAAGAGACCTACCAAATCCAAAGGCAAGGCCAAGCTCACAGAAGAAGAAATGAAGTATAAGTATCAGAGGGTCAGAATGCCTGACTCCCAGGCCGAGTGTGACCTGGACATCAGAGACTCAGAGTTGGGTCATATTGATATGGAGGAATTTTGGGTCAGGACTCAGAAGGTCACAAGAAGTCCATGGATGGACAAGCTGATAGGCAGTGCCCTGCACTTTGCTGGGGGAATCCCAGTCAGCACCGTTAACAATGAATTCATGATGGTGGTTGCCCGGTGCTACAATAAAGACATAAGATGTGTCATAAATGAGAAGGGCGAGGTCATAATTAACCTCACTGCCTGCCACTTTGAGATAATACTCGGCATTCCTCATCACCCGGCACTTTGTGGCCGTCAGCCGAGAGGATTGTATCAAAGCCTGGGATGACAATGAAGATCAGTGCATGCAACTGATGAATGAAGTATATCTGAAGAACAAGAAAGTAGTGACCCGTTGGCCACAAATCATTCACCGCAAGTGATTTTTCGGAGGAGCTCAGTGACACCATCACGTTCCTGAGCAGGGTCTTTGGGCTTCCTGATGCCCACTATTTCCACAAATGGATGCTGCGGTATTTAGAAACAATGAACAAAAATATACGCCCGATCAACGCTTTGAATGGGTAGAAATTATAAGCAGCACGATATCATAGCAGCTGCAACAATTCCCCACAACGGGGAGGTTCTACATGAATTCCTATGTTGTTTATGCTGCAGCTTCTGAAAGGGACTATCCAGCTCTGATGCGGAGTGGGGTTTGGCCCCAAGTTAGAATCTATGAATACTATCCAGAGCTGAAGCTGGAGAATAGCATCCCTCAATTTACAAAGATCAATGATGCATTTTTCTATTTCATCATCTGCCTGTTGAGGCCGAATATGACTTACGGTCGCACGACCAAGAGCATCGTGGCAGCCACTGAGAAATGGGGGGCCCTGTTCACCCAATTCCCCACATTCACTTATCTGAGAGTGGCTAACTTCTTGGGAGAGCCAACTAGACTGCCAAGATATGCTGGGCCCAAGTTGATTCTGCTAGAGCTGTCAAGACAGCTAATCACTTATCATGAAAAGTGCCTAAAAAGAAAGAAGGGTGGAACTCCTTTCCCCCTCACAGTGGGTAGATATACATGTCTTACTCACCACAAGGCAAAAGACATGTTTGCAGAGCTGGAGCTACTAAATCTGAAACATGACTTCCCGGCAAGGCCTACCTTCGACCCGAGAAATTGTCTGCCAAGGGCTAAGCTCGATCCGATCCACGTCCCTCAGATCGAGGATATCTACATTGACCTATATCATGAGGTGGAGCTCAGGAGGAAAGACCATTCTCGTTTGGCCTTGGCAGAAATCATCCAATATGGGGTAGCCATCATCCCGAAAGGCTACCAAACTACCGAAGAGGAAGTGGATCAAGTATATCTTGACACAGGTGGGGATGATTGGCCTTTTGCGGCAATTGATAGGACTAAAGCACCTCAGACAATTGAGGAGAGGGTCAAAGAAACTCTGCGCAGAACAGAGCATTGGTGCCGAATGAATGGACTCATCTACCTCGGGGTTGATTTCACAACCTCTCCATTGGGTAACGCACCTCCTCGATCAAAACAGCAGCCTAAAGGCAAAGGAAAAGGCAAAGAGGGTGAACCCAGCACCACTCAAGAGGAAGCTCCTGCAAGTCCTCCTTCCGCTGCACCTGAACAAGTTGTAACTCTGGCTTCTCCAGAGAAAGAAGCGGAAGAAGATGTTCCAATAGGCCCATCCACTCAGGATGTTGCCACTGCTGCAACAACCAAAGTCCCTTCTGTCCCTTCTTCTTCTCTTCCTTCCCCTCCTCGAGTGACTCAAGTGACCATTCCTTTGGTCGTGTCCTCTCCCCCTTCTTCTACCATTCCTCCCGCTTCTTCGTCCATCTTCTCTTCTCTCGCGGACTTGTCCCCCTCCATTTCTTCTCTCATCTCTGAGCTCCCTTCCCTTCCTATGTCTTCCTCTCCTGCAGTATCTCTTCCTCCCGTGAGCACTTCTTCGGCCTCCCTCTCGATGCCACCTCCAAGTGTCTCCACGTTTTTCCCTTCTACTACTGCAGCTGCCCCCTTCTCTGTTTTTGGCCCTTCTCCCATAAGTCCAGCCTGGATCTCCCAGCACTTAAGTCAGCAGAAAAGGAAAGTTCCCATCGCTCCGATGGACTTTTCTGTAATCCCGTCCAAAGGGGCAAAGAAGCAGAAGCCCGTCACACGCTTCTCTCAGAGTGCTTCGGGAGAGAGGGTAATGGAGATCGCATACCCCAATCCCCTCAAGGATAAAAAGGATCTGTCTCCGACATATTATACAGTGACCCAAGTCACAATGGGGACGTCTTCTGAAAGCCTTCAGGGAGAGGCCCTATCTGCAGTTGACGCCCTCTGCAAGAAGCTTCAAGAAACAAAAGAAGAGAAAAGGCTATTGAAAGAGCAAAATAAACATCTGCTCCAAGCCTTACAGAAGATGGGCAGTGCACCTCCCACAACTGCCGCCGAGACTCCTGAGCCTCTGAGCCAGGATAAAATTAATGAATATGCAAAAATTGGCGAGCAGGGCATGGCAGTTTTCAGCTTGGAGGAGCCAAATCCTCAAGGACAGTGAATGAGTAATCGCCAAGTTCTCTGATTTGTATCTGAACATCAACAAGGCGAATAAAGAGCTCCAAGCGTTAGCAGGACCCATATCAGAAGAGCTGGACCATGCTAGGCTGCAGCATGAGACCTTTCAACAAATGTTCGACTGTTCAGTCGAAGATCTGGTCAAGTTCGGCGTCTTCGGTCATCCCAGGGCCCTCAATAAAGTCATTTCAACCCTGGACTACCAGGTGGATCAACTGGAATTTGTCCTTGAAAAGATCGATAAGGTAAAGGAAGAAGCCCTGGACGTGATGCACCAAATGGAACAAATCATTCTCAACATGTCACCAGGGTTGCTTACTCCTTCCTTCGCCTTAAGAAAAGTTGATGAAACCATCCAGATCTTCAAGGAGATCGTTTCACAAGGGCTGGGGCCAAAGGTCACTTTTGACGCGGAGTCCATCAATAACCTGCTGGCCTGTCAGGACTTCATCGGGTTCCTCATAGAAGCAGAGAAAGAATATTCCAAACTCCCAGAGAAGCTCATAGACGAGCAGGAGACTTGCGAGGTGATCAGTGAGCGACACAAGGATCCTTCCCAGGATCAACTAGGGCCCATGATCAGCAAGTTCATGGAATACCGCGCTCAATTCCACATCTCGTCACCTGAGCAGCAGCAAAAGTAGGCTACCCCCTTTCGGCCGCAGGATGACGACGATGAATAGCTTCTCTTTCTTCTTCTTCTCTCTCTTCTTCGACTTTATTTTTGTGAATATCTAGAGTATGTTGGCATAAATGATGACATCATCCATGTTGCACCATGGGATGATGTCATCCATCAAGTTGTCAAAAGTCAACATGACTTTGAGATATTTTGTATATCCTTGTAGATATTTTGTAAATATCTTTGTAAATAGGTGGTTGGCTCCTTTTTGCCTTCTTTTCTTTCCTTCTTCTATAAATACCCCAATACTTGTTGTATTGGGCATGAGTGAATATCTTTCAGATAAAAAATAGAAGTGAGGAGAAAAGACTTTGAGCTTTTTGTAACAGAAAGAATTATTAATACAATATTTAGTCTTTGTGCTGAATACGTGTGTTATTTGCATTGGATCTTTCTTACGTTAGATCTGTGTGCTTGTTCTGTTGGATCTACTTCTGTTTTATTGTCATTTATTCATCAGTATTGCTTTGCTTGTTTATGCAAGTAGGTTTGGCTCTGTTTACTACCAATCCCAAAACATAAACCCTCTGACCTTTCTGCTTTGGAATTCATTTCTTTTCTTTCTTCGGATCTGATATTTCTCCATCCTCTCTTTCATTCCTTTCTTTTCGCAGTC
This sequence comes from Taxus chinensis, assembly GCA_019776745.2. Taxonomy (NCBI): domain Eukaryota; kingdom Viridiplantae; phylum Streptophyta; class Pinopsida; order Cupressales; family Taxaceae; genus Taxus; species Taxus chinensis. The sequence goes on along the minus strand of CM034154.1, from coordinate 541,451,725 downwards.
GGAAACATCCTACTGGGATGAGATCCCAAACCCCCGAAGGCAGAATATTGTGAGACTTGCACAGATTCGTGCTGGTAGAATAGCAATAAACTAGTTTCGCTTTGTTGACTCAAAGAGGGGCTATGCCCTGCACACTGTTGGCTCGTCTATCCATAGATCTGCCCAAGCGACAAAATTTCAGACCAACATACCAAAAGCTTAATTTAGTGATGCCAAATAGAATCCTTTACAGGAATGTTTTACCCTGTATGGAATCTAACGTTGATTGGTCCAATTTTGGAGACCTAGACTAGATTCGTTAAGGTTAATAATCTTAACCTAAACTATAACCTATTGGTTAAAATAATTACTAATCTAACCTATCCCTAAACTATAAGCTTAATGCTCCTAAGAGTTAACTACACCTAGTGCTATGGAAGTGAGACTAATGTCTTACCCTATGATCTAACCTATGTTTCTAACCTATCTTAACTAATGAAAAGAATGGAGGGGGACCTAAGAAGGGTCGCGAGTCATGGGCAGTAGTTTCCATGGCATTTATGAGGGGGATAAGGTTGAAGGACTTGGAATGCTGTCAGGTTTGGTGGAGGTTACAAACGGCTAATGTAACTTGACATGGCAGTATCACCAAGTATGGGAATGTTTATTTGTTTTCTTTTGGTGATCACCAATTTTGGCAGTCGGTGGCAATGGTAAATAGGTGGGAGGATGGAAGTAAATGCAATTAATGAACTTTGGTTCCCGAGCATGGATTGCTTGGGAAGGCATGCAAGTGGAGTATTGTTTGGCTGTTTTGTTTTCAATGCATACCGTTTTTTTTCTCTGCTTGAGCACTGGTTCTTCGAACCAGTCGTCTACTCTGTGTTGCATGGAAACTATGAGAGTTTCTAGCTTCCTTCTCTATCAGGGAAAGTATATAAGGCATGGAGGTAACAATATTTTGTTGTTTAATCTTTCGTGGAAGAAGAAGAGAAGGTGCGAGCACATACAAAGGTCTTCTTCGAATTTTTAAGCAACACTATCAGGCATGATAGGCCCTAAATTTTAAAAATCTTTCTTTCCTTTAAATGCTTTCATTAGAACAACTCTGTTGAGATGATTTTGGTACAGTCGGCCTGGCTGGTAGCAATGTATTGGTTTTCTTCTTTCTTGATGATTTTGGAATTCCTGGTTATACGTAGACCCTGTTGAAATCTACTTCTTTTATCTTCTCTCCTTGCTGTGATTACATTTTGGGTTCAAATTCTCTAGAAGTGTTTGCTATGATTACATTATGGGTTCAACTTCTGTAGAAGTGTTTGTTGTGATTACATTATGGGTTCGACTTCTATAGAAGTGTTTGCTGTGATTACATTATGGGTTCGACTTCTATAGAAGTGTTTGTTGTGATTACATATGGGTTCGACTTCTGTATATGTTGTTTCCCTGTCTCTTGTTCGACTGAGGTAATGAGTTCCTAACTGTACCATGTTATACATTGTGTTGGATGATTTCATGTTTAAAGAATGACACAGAAAGAATTGTTGTGTCTAATTTGGTTGGTTTATGTTTATTGATTATTGCTTGGTCGTATGAGGTTTTTTATTGCTTAATAGCTTCAGGTGAATATATAGTTGGATTGGGATGAAACTGTAGTTCCTTCTATTGAGCTCGACTGGTTTAGTCACATGCATAAGAAATATGTTGATTACAAGCCTGTACCTCTGTTGAAAAGGGTCTGGATGGTCAATGATTATGGGTTCTGTATGTGATGAAATATTAGTGAAGCTGTTGTTTTCTTTACGACTTTACTTGGTTAATGGGAACACAGCCTGACCGAGAGAAATCTTGCCTTGAGGAACTTTGTTTCCTAGGAACGTGTGGGTAATCCTAGATTTGCATGGATGGAAATTAGGTTTTGTATTTGGAAGGGATGGGATTGTGTTGATGTCACCTGTAATGACCTTGAAATCTATCATTAGAAATCATCTAGTAGCACTAACTAAGCTATTTGTTTGGTATCCTTGAACACAATAAAAATTATCCACTGTAATGGCTGGAAATAGTTAGTGTTACCTATCGGTAAGTAATGATAGCAGTTACCCTAACTCGTAGTCTAAAATGATTCGAGTCCTAGGTGCAGGGTAGACTGTTTTGTTTGGATCAGGATTGTGGACTGATATTTGAACGTATATGTATTTCGTTTATAGCAATCTGTGGCTTTTGTTAATGTGCAATTGCAAGACCCTTGGGATCTTAGGGTGACCTTTTAAACAGTTCTACCAGATTGGAGCTAATGGTAAATTGAGGTGTTGATTTTCTTGCTTTCTCTTCTTCTCTAATTGAATTCCAGATTGATTGTTTATGCATTATTCCTGGAAATTTGGTACAGTCCTGAACTTGTTTGGAATGGAGATCTGAATGCCTCTGTTTCTTTCTCTTAAATTGTAAAGTATATGTTGATATAGGAATTTTGGAATACGAAACTATTCTCTACCTTTCTGGAAATTATGAGTGCTCCCTTCTTTTGTATTTCCATAATAACTCTACGATAGGGGTATAAGATGATTAGACAGTTAAATTTATGAGGAAAGAGTGGTAAGTGCTTAGTCTTGACCGAAGTTTCCTTTCCTTATCTACAATTATATTAATACCCTGTTTGAGTTATTCAATTATCTACTTTTATAAAAGTAGTATTGTAGTAGAAGTTGGTATACTTATCAATGTCATTGAAATAATACAATAAGTATAAAGGAATTCCATCAGTTAAACTTGCTAGAGGCTATAATCTATCTTTTCTTAAATTGTTAAATGCACATCTGTTGGATACACGTACTGGTAAGAATTCATTCTTGAATGGAGTAATTTTTATTGGATTGTTACTGTCCTAGGTCTTCAGATGGATGGATATTTTAGATTCATTTTATTTCTTCTTATTCTCTAACATAAGATGAATCATCCGAAAATATTAAAGTTGATATGATAGTTATATTACGAAGTTATGTTATAAAGTCATGTATGGTAGAAAGATAATTAGTGTGATTCATGTTTATAGGATTGATGAAATGATTTCATTTAAATAGGTTGTTTAATGGAAACAATTGGTGGAATGCAATTGTTTTAAGAATTAGTACTTATCATGCTCAGTTCACTGAACTGACCTGTGCTAGCAATTTTTGCAGATGGTCATCATAAGTGGTAAAGGCACGCAGATATGATATGATGCTCAGATTGTTTAATCTGGTTTTTAGGATGAATTCCAAATTGTACTAAAGGAAGAAAGTTATTCTTTTGCTATTGATTATTGTATCTAATATGCCGAAGTGCATAAGTTGTAATTGTATGGCTTAGAAATAAAAAAGGGGAAATTGTTACTTATGTGGCTGCATTTTTATTTGTTGAATTGAACTTCTTATGTCTGAATGAATGAGGGTGCATTTTTTTTTTATTATGCCATGGGAGCTAGAGTTGGATTCCCTAAGTAAGCCTTGTAAAAATTATGTGGCTGAATACTTCATGAATGAATAGTAAATTTCCTTTATATTATGAATAAGGCTAAATTGGAAATTAGTCCACTACCTTCTCGGGAAGTTAAGGTTAAACTACGCCCTGATATGTAGCTATAACAGGAAGAGTAATCTATTACTCCCTAACAATGATCGAAGTCAAGGCAACGTAATTGATGGTTTAAAATCACCATGTCTTAATAACAGTAAGTCAGATATATTTCAGTCTTCGGAGATGATATAAACCCTTATGGGTTTAGTTAGCTTCCTTATGAGAGAACTTAGGGCTATTGCCCAATTTTGAGGAATAAGATTATTAGGAACCGATGGATACTTTGACGAGGTCTCAAATCTTATTAAACTTCTCTCTGTGAAATTGAACTTAACTACGTAAGGCAACTCAATGGTATGAAATTCTGGGTGGGAAAAGGACTATCCAGTTAGGAGGGCCTTCTATACAAATTCAACTCAACTTAAGTAACTTTTTGAAGTTATGTAAATCTTTCCGAGGTAGTTATGTAGGATGTTGATACATGTCAACTGTAGGGTTGTACCTTCAAGAATATTAGGATCTTCTCGAGGATATAAAAATGCAGGTGACATATGGAAACACCCTTTTGCATTGATCGTTAATATTTACACCTGGAACTCAAACAAGATTTTCCTTTGGGACCGGTTAGGACCATAGACATGCTATGAGGCAACCCTTTGAGACTCAGTTTACCTTGACACACGGGGTTAACAGTGCTTGACCCAGTATGTCAGCTTATCCCTAGTATTCAAGAGCATCCTTATAACATGCGTTATGATATTAACCCGTTCCTGAGTGAATAACTTGGGACGGGGGAGGCTGACAGAAGTCAGTATAAGACATTCTATATAACATCAGAGTGGGGTGAAGGACGTATTCCAGATTGATGAGTATGACGTCAAGGAATATGAGACATGAATAGTATGTTTCAAATCTTTGGCCAAAGTATCGCAAGTTGTTGATTACGTTGTCCTATGTCACCTAGTCTAAGGGACGTGATGCCGATGAATGATGGTAACAATTATTCAGATAGGTTCCTTGGACAGAGCATTCTGAAATCCCAGATTAGGGAAGAGAACCGCAAGAGTGAAGTGTTCAGATAAAAACGCCAACTCTATGATACCCATGAATAGATCGGTAGTTCACCGAGTCATGGAATGAATAGATCGGTCGTACACCGAGTCATTACAGCTGCATATGGTTATCTGTTATAAGAATTATTGTTATGATCTGTGAGTTCTAAATTATGTATTTAGAACTAGAAATCACTTATTCAAAAAATAAAAAATAAAAAAAATTCTTCTTCTAATGTTCTAAAATGAGGATGTTACATCAAGTGCCAATCCCAAATGAACCATCCCCAAACTTCCTCAAGAAGGATGAATCCAATCAATACCTCCAAGATCACACATTGATTGACATCAAAATTATTGTCGCATTCTTAGTGAGTCTCTTACCTAAGGATTATAAGAAAAAATAGACTATCAACTTAGGTTCCATAGCTCCTAGTGAACTGGAAGTTATATCCCAGGTACTACTTTAAATCATCAAAATATTTATCCCAACATTCTAAATTGTCCACATCATGATCAACATCCAAATAATAAAGCTAATCATTATTCCACACATCCACATCAAACAAATCAACACTTCAACTGCAATACGAAGCATAATTTGAATCATCCTCATTCAGTAAATCACCATACTTGTTCCAATCCATATTTAACATCCCAATATGTTCAAACCCCGTACAATCTAAACATCTTCCAACATCCCAAAAAGTTTTAAAAAAACTGCATTACACTTTTCTTAAACCTTGTTTAAGGTTACAATCCACAAAAAAATACAAAAAAAAATCTATATATCCAAAAAGCACAATACAAATGTCAAATGCCCATGATTTTTCTATCATTACACTCTCATCCACCATTTCCCATTACTTTCTGTGAGCTCTTGATCATGATTTTTGCACTCATTTTGATTTGACAAATTCTATTAAAGTTGAGTTATCTTAGTCTTTGAATACATGGAAAACAAAGAATGGTTGTCCTTGTAAGATCCTATCACTATCAATTACTTAATTAACTTGTTATTAAAACTCTTATGTGTATCTATTGATAAGTCATTTCCATGATCACTTCCATCTCCCCCATCAAGCCACTAGTGATTCTTAACCCCTTGAGAGAAATCAAGAAAATGTATATTTTATCAAAAAAGCAACAAATTGTGAAAAAAGCAAATTGAACATTATAAAGCCATCTCAAGACACTCTCTATGGGTTTCTCAATTATCTCTACTAGGACTATGGACTCCTGGATGGAAGTAGAAAAATATTATGACTATAGTATTTTTATTTACCAATGCTTAGTTGAGCGGTGTTGGTACTTCATTCAAACATAGGTCTAAACACTCACCTGAAGTGTGCACAACCACTAGGTATGTCTTTAGTTACTTGTCAAGATGTGTGTGCTATGCATTTAATCGTTCATATGAAAAGATATAGTTGCATAAATAATAATAGTTAAAACATGCATGGATATAACTTATGAATCATTCATGACTTACAAACAACCAATAATAGAATCTACAATTAGTTATTAATCATATGACTGGTCCATTCACGCACTTATAATTGAATACATTTATGCATGTAGCATTCACTAGGCCCTAGCACTCACAAATCTTTGTCCTACACACTTACACAACACACTTATACTATCAACCTATGCATATATATTTTCTCTCACACACATAGCACACATAAAATCATGCATACCTTCCTATGACAGGGAGTGTGACACCTATTTATATACGATGAGGACTTTCCCTTCACTGCTTACATGTGTTAATGCTAAGAATAAATTTTCTAAATATAGGTCATACACCTTCTTACAACTTTTCTTTATCTCTAGATCAAGCAATTAATAGCTCGACCTCATCCATGCTTTAATCATATAATTATATTTCTTCTTTTCATGTGTTTTACCTTTCCCTTCCCTATATTTGGATGTTTCATGCTTACTATGCCATGTATACTTTTTCCTATTTTTAGTCTTAGCTTAGACATTGGCTAAGTCTTGAAACCCCTGTGCATGTGTGGACCTTTACGTGTTGACCTCCTTGTTTTGTGTGCAACTTCATGCACTAACATGCATTTTCTCTCTGTTACCTACACACACCCTCCTGCACATGGTCTTCATCCTCTGTGCATGGCCAGTACTTATTCGTTTCTATTTTTCAACATCACCCCACACTAGGATTATTGTCCTTCCTCAATAATATCATGAATCAAGAAAAACTCCTCAATAATAACTGCAATAATGAAAGAACCTTCTAAGAATAAAGAATAGGGGGTAATTACCCTAATGAATCAAATAATGAAGAACCTACCACCCACACAAGCATCCAAAATTTAGGCCTTAGGTGGTGGGAGGAGCTCTAGAAACTCTCTATTTATTATGACCTATAACTCCTTCCATCCTTCAAGCTCTTTGGCAGCATTGTCAAGCATTACCTCTACAATACATGGTACCTCCTCGAAATTTAGATCACCCACCTTCTCCAGCAGCTCCTTAACCACCACATCTAATTCTTAGGTAATACCCTCTAGGGTATCCATCTTGCGCATAATTAGAGGTTGTATCTCCTTAATCCTTTCCTCAAATGTATCTTTCATGGTCTTTATTATATCAATTTTCTCCAAAACATCTTTCATAACCTTCTCATGCTTGGTTTTATTGGTTTTCATGGTGGTCTGTATCTTCTTCAACTTTGCCTCTTCTTCTACAATGTGCTGGTAAGTATAGGATCAAAATCTTAGAAGTTGTCAAAAACTTGTCCTGCCTTTGTGTGGCTTCCTTTTCTTCCGTGATAAGTGCCTCATATTCTACAATTTTATCCTCCACATTTTCTTTATTCTTCTTCTTTATCCTGGCCATTTCTTATGTTGACAACATTGACCCTCTCCTTACCTTGATCAATAACATTTGAACCAGATCCTCCAAATACTCTAGTTCTATGTCATACTCTAGTCTATCATGTTTGACCAAATCTGGGAATGTGCATGCAATACTAGTAAATATATATTTTGCCTTATCATACGTGTTAGTTGTTCTCTTCTTCTAATCCTTCAAATCCTCAATGATATTTTGAATTTCCTTGTCTTTCAGCTCTTAATCCTTCATGTTTATGATCGTGGCCCTTTTTTCTACATTCCTCCTTTCAACCTCAGCGGTCATCTTGTTCAATTTGTTACATGCTTGCTCATTTGAGATATTGGTTAACTCTACCACAGAGAACACCATTTTTAGATCCCTCTTTAGTTTCATATTTGAGATTCACTCCTTAATTTCCTTGAACTCAGGATCCTCCATGTTATTTTGTATGCTCCAAGAAAGCATCTTCCTAGTACATGGAAGGGATTATACCCTATCAAACATCTCCCACCAAAATAAATCCGTTTTTGGCACCAATCTTTGGAGTTTGGCCCTTATAACCTTTAATGGATCATCGAGGTATGACATATGGCATGCATGTGGATGTTTTCATCTCTTTCTCCCTCCTGTACACAGCTTCTTTGTAGTCTCATGCACTATATTAAATTGTTCCCAGATCATCTCCTCTACAGTTACTTGGCCATCCCATTTTTCTTGCTTTCCATCACCTCCCTCTTTCTCTTCTTCCCTTTCTTCCTTTTATTCCTCCTCATGTTCTTCTTCACTATCCTTTCCAGGCTCTTCTTTCTCATGATCCTCCTCAAGGTGAGGGCACTTATCATATTCATCCACCTCTTCCTCCTGTACTAGATCCTTTTCCATATCTCGTGGTGGCTCCTCTTCGTGCACCGTCTCTTCTTTAAGCATATTTTTCTCTAATTCCTCTTATTCTTCCTCTAAGACATATATCACTTGAGGCTTCTTATTTTATGGACTAGGCTTTTGTGCCCATATTGATGAAGACTTCTTAGGCAGGTGTGAAGAGCTTACCTCATGACGAATTTTTTGCATCAGTTTCCTTGTGCCATGGTCCAGTGCAGAATCATCATATTTCTCTTCTATCTCCTCCTTTGGAGTATCCTTGCATCTGTACTTGGGGACCCCCACCATTTGTTTCTTTGTTATAGGTTTTGGTAGCTCAAGGTCAACACACATCAATATATCTTTCCCCCTTGATCTTCAACTAGAGATAGATATATACCCTACAAGCATTCTTACCCACTACTAAATTTATGGGGTATAGGTATATATTATTTTGTCTCCAGGGTCTCTATGTATGGTGCCTTAGATGGATAAACATATGTTTAGTGTAGCATGTGGTAGTCTAGAATCTACCTTGTTTGAATTGTATTTTAAGTTTCGTGCATATTTTATGTGGTTCATGGTGGCCTAGAATTATTCTTTTGTGAATGAAAATGTTAGTTTCCACCATGGCCCCATTTTCATCATTACTTAACATAAATCAACCAGGGAAGAGGTGTTGAAATACTACGAACTTTGCCTGACCATCCAAGAGTGTTGGAATTTCTCTTAGAATGTACCATTCATTCTCAAATGTGTCACATATCCTTCTATACCAATCTTTCCAAGCACACCTTGTACGTGTTTGAGATTGCGCCATCATAAGTGTATTTAGAAATTTTTTGTATCAGAGTCTTATTCTCAATAAGGTAGACCCAAATTTTATCTTCCGAACCATCAGGTACTCTGATCTCCTACGATAAAATAAAAAGGAGGATAGCACCCCAATTAATCTTCTCTCCCTTATATACTTTGCTTCTTAGCCTCCTTTATAATGTCTTCATCTATGAACAAGGTAATGTTGTATTGCATATTTTTGTGCCATCTTATGCGGGATATGTAAAAATTTCTTATTTACCTCTATCTAGAACTCAGAAGGCTCCCAACTTGCAGCTTACTAGGTGCACAACCACTCTATTTCTTAGATTAGTTATGTTCACAATATTGAAACACATGACTCCCTCATTGGTATTGGAGCTTGGATTTTGTATCATCAACCACATCCTCATCATTCAAATATACCCCAATCTCTGCTCCTCTATCATGCAGACCATCAACCCTTAGAATTAACTACACATTCAAGTGTATTCTCCTTCCTGTGAAGTAAAAATAATCTTCGTGCACTCTTGACATGAAACATTGGTATCAGCACACATGCTTCCCAAATAAAGACAACTCATATAGTTATAAGACTACCATGCTTTCAAAATATTTCTAAACCTTGTCACCAAGGATTATTTTCCCTTCCACTATCCTTTTTTCCATCTCCTTCAATACATCATTCCCAATATCAGTCTCATGAGCTTTTGTTTTTTATTTTAATCACTAATTTTACACTTTTCAAATCCAAGGCCCATGGTTGTCCCAATAAAAACTTTCTTGCGGATATAACATTTCAAAAAACCAATCATTTGGGGAGTCGTCAGAGTTCTTATTGTTCTTTGGTGACATTTTTGGTGCCATTATTATTCTTCAACTACTCAAACCTTGAATTCTACAAAATGTGTGCCCTAGGTTCTGAAATCAACCACTTACCTATTTAATTTTGTTTATGCGGTGTCAAAAAACAAAAATTCTTATTTAATACTTGTTCTTGATCTCCTCAACTCTATTCCCTAACTCAATTTGTGAGACTTAGTGCCCTAATTCAGCCTTCAAAACCCTTTTCCCCTAGCACTATGTCTTCTCCTACAAACCCTAACTTGTTTTCCTTACCTTTAACCCTTCGCCTTGCTTCCACTTCTCATAAGGATATCTCTGTTGCCAGGGTATTTTTCTCATTCTCTAGTTCAGTTTTGTTTGAACCTTTTTCTGGTTTTTTCTCACACTTTGCACTTCATCGCAATCAAGCTCTTCACACACTAGGTTCTTCAAATCAAGGTAAAAATGACTTTGTTAACACTCTTTTTATGTATTTTCCAATTTCTCATCTGCATTAGTTACACTCCACCTACCACTAATTTTTAGCTTTAAATCACTTTTCTACTTTTTCCTTTTGCTCATGTCCGGTAGTATGTAACCTTCTAGCATGCTAGTACTTCCTAGGATACAGACCTTCTTGTGCAATAATTCCTGCACCGCACATATTCTTCCTCTACGTCACTTTTCGAGTATTCTACCTTTTCACTTCCTTCTTCACGTTTCACTACACGGATCTTCAATCACGTGGTTTTATATGAGCATTTCCATCAACTTCAATTTCATTCACACCTTCCATCTTTAAGCACCTCTGCATTGTATCACCCCTTAACAACGCTTTCCTCTATGTACCAAGATATTTTTTCGTCACGCACCATTAGCTCATCTATTCGCGCACTCGTTCACCAACCTCCTAGCTAATTTGATTCTCCATTTTTCATGTCACACACCTACATATTTTTCCACCACACACCTTACTTGCCTACCCCCACAATAAAATCATGTGCAGTCCTTTACGCATCAATCTAAAAAAGAGTAATCAGCTCCTATGTGTGAACGTGCTTATTACAACAAAAATACAAAAGTGAACCTAATCTAAGTGGAAGTATTACATTATTATAAACATGAAAGAAACTTATTTATTTGTAGGGCTTCAACCTACTCCCATTGAAGTAACTAGGCAACATATTGCCATCCAATGCCTTCAATTGACATGCCCTTATTCGAGTAATCTTAGATACTAAAAATGGTCTCAACACATGCACTTTAAGCTTTCCAAGATAGCGCACAAACTTGGAGTCATACAAAAGCACCATCTTCCCTACTACAAATGACGTATTCCTAATATGTATGTCATGTCAAGTCTTTTTTTCTATATATTTTTTGTCTTCTGACTCCATCGCAAAATGGTGCGTCACTCACCCAATTACATCAACTTATCAATGCGCTCTTCTACCACCCTTTTCATCATCAAGTCCTCATGCACGTGTAATACACAGGGAGGGTAACATGAACTCCACAAGAAAATTTACTTCCATGCCAAACACCAATTGAAAATGTGTGCACTTATTCAACCTCTTGTGCATAGTTATATACACCCATAACACAGTTGATACCTTCTCATCCCAAAATTTCCTTCCTACATCACATATTTTGGTTGATGTTTGTCCCATAATCTTATTGAAAGCCTCTATAGTACCATTTAATTTTTGGGGTGATAGTGAGTAGTCTTGTGATGAGCTACCATAAACTCTACCAATAATATTCTAATTATCTCATTCAAGAAATGAGTTCCCCTATCACTAGTAAGGCTTAATGGATAGTCATACTAACTAATGATGTTTTCCCACAAAACTTTTGTTGTTGTAGTTGCAGTGTAATCCTTTGTAGGCACAACCTCTACCCACCTTGTCAAGAAATCTATGCATGTAATGATGTAATGCATGCCTATCTAATGCACATCTATTTTTATTGGGCCAACAAAATCAATTTCCCATTTCTCAAAATGTTCTACGCTTGCAATAGGTTGCAACGACATTTCATCATGATTTTCTGGTTTTCCTATCCTCTGACAATGATCACATGCTTTGAAAAATTCCTTGGCATCCTTATAGAGAGTTTCCCACCATAATATAGCAAGTAATATCTTGTGCATCATTGTTTCTCCTACATAATGATCTCCAGCTATTTTTCCTTGTGTTTCTTCCATTATGGCTTCATGTTCATGCTCCAATACACACCTATGTAAGAATTCATCTATACCCATATTGTATAAATATCCTCCAATTAGGTGGTATGGCATCATGTGAATTACAAGCTCCTTATTTTCTAGAGGCTTCATACCTTCAGGCATAACTCATGTGTGCAAAAAACTATAATATCTTCTAAATCAGTTGGGGCTCAGTGTAATCTAAACAATTGAGCATTCAACATGTTGACATGTTGTGTTTTAGGTGTTTTCATTAATACAAAACCCCATTAATGAAAAATTGGATGATGAATTAGGAGAACATGTCAAGGGAGATGATGACATGAATATTCAGAGGTATTCATGGTGATATCAGGTGTTTCAGTGAGAATTGTTTGTTATAGAAAGCCTAATCTAGGTGCTAGAAGGTATGAGATTGAATTGAATAGCTAGGAAATCTCATGGATGCATGTAGGTAGTTGTATCATGATGTACCAGATATTATAGGGCCTTTTAGAGATTTTTTTATGATGATTTATCATGTTGTTTCAGTTGACCCTAGCTTAGACAATGCAAAACCCTAAGGGGTAGCTATGAAAATGAGATGGTTTCGAGAGATGGAGAGTTAAATGCGATATAAAAAATATTGTATATGTTATTAGAATGTTTCATGATGTTTTGGGGAAAAAATTAGATTTCCATGATTATTATTTTGCAAGTTATGTCATTTTTGGTGAAACATGGTAAAAAATAAGGTCATTTCCAGGTCGAATTAGATCTTCTGATGCTCACCCTAAATTATGTGCTTTGAATGGGACCTTGTGGATTTTAGGGATGTTTCTACATTGATTCTAGAAAGTTTCACAAAAATAATGAGGTCAATTTATAGTCACATTTTTATGAATGAATGTTAAGAAGGTAAACAACTTCTTATGTGTTTGAAACCCTAGCTCAAAAGTGGTAGGAGATAAAATGCTTCTAAAGTGGCCAGAATTTATTTCTAGTGTATTGATGATGATTAGATCATATAGAAGACTCCTCCAAGTTTTCAAAAAGGTAATGGTAGAGGTTGTGGTGATGAGTGGACCCCACTAAAATAGGCCAGTTTCTGAAGAAGTTCTGTTTGGGACAAGGTTGTCCAAAGGAGTTGCAAACTAAATGACCATTATGGAGAGTATGTGAATTTTTATTGATTTCCATGATGTTTTTAGGTCATGGTGATGTAATTAAATTTTCAAATATGCTTCATTTATGTTTATTGTTTAAGGGGTAGTTTTAGGGCAGTTTCGGGTAGTTTGCAAAGATCAGCTTGGTTGAAGGCCTTTCGCTTGGATTTGGAAGGAGTTAAAATATTTTTTAGAAAGATAATTAAGAAATATTTCCAATGGTATAATTTTTGTAACATGATGAGTTTATTTGATGATTTTTCCATGTCAGTTTGTGAGAAATAATATTTCTTGATTTTCCGGATAGGACTACTTTTGTTGAAATATTGAGTTGGTTAGAGAAATAAATGGATTATGTAATGCTTGTTATCACATGTAAAGTGAAGGCAGATTAATTTTTCATCCATAAAATCTATTTTTAAGTCTTTAAAGTGTCAGAAAGGGTGTAAAATTGTTGCATTTTTAAAATTGATTTTTGGGATGCTTGATTTGGTGAAGGTAAACATTACTATGGTTTGAATATGAGGATTTTTCATTATGTTTAATTTTCATATGTGTGTTCTAAAGGTTCTAATATTTCCATTGAGTGGTCACATGTCATATTTGAGCTGTTCTTGGGTGGTCTTGAGGCCCAAATGTTATGATAGGGTGGTGGAAACAACTATTTTGTGAAGGAAATGAGCCAATGGACCCATTAAATGAAATAATTTGATTGGTTCAAGTAAATTGTGACCATGGATTATTTTTAAATTCCATATTAGTCATGTGTGTTGATTTTTAGATCTTTACTAAAAATAGTTTTGGCATAAGGACATTTTTCTCATTATAGTGATGGGATTTTGAGGATTGTTGGTGCATGGTGATTGGTTTTTAGCTAGGATGACATACTTGGGTCATATTTGAAAATTTTGGTGATTCATATGGGATTTTTTTAATATGAATTGGTCCAAAAAAAGAGTTAAACCGACCTCCTTTGAATTTTAATCAAGAAGATGTTATAAAAGTGATGTTTTAGGTGTAAAGTTGAACTAGTTGTGTGAGTGTGAATATTGCGACCTAGGTGTCAGAGTTTTATAGGTACAAAGGCATGTTTTGAGAGCTAATAAAGTGTGTGTGAAAGGGTTTGATTCTTTGAAGAGTAAAGATGTTGGCATGTTATGGTTTAGGTGTTGTCATTGACGTAAAACCTCATTAATGACAAAGTGGATGATGGAGTGGAGTCAAATGATGCTCAAATTGGTGGTGATATAGATATTTAGGTATGTTATTTGTTACATATGTTGATTTAGTGAGAATTTCTTGTTCTTGCAAGCCTATTCAGGTGACCTAGCTAACCTAGGTGATAGTGCATGGAAGTTTGAGCTTCTTGGTGACTTGGGAAGAATGTTGGCATGATGGAAAGAATTTTTGGGGAGTTTTTAGGCACTCACATGATTTTTAGAGTGTAGATATAGGTTGGATACCAAGTTTCAAGTGCTCATTTTGACCAAGTATGACTATTAGAAGGCATGAAGATGAGTTGTGGAACCATGTGAGCTCATGGATGTATGTAGTTAGTTTATTCATGATGTATCAAGTAATTTAGGACAATTTGGATAGTTTCCATGATGATTTATGAGGTTTTTTCAATTGACCCTAGCATTTACAGTATAAAATGCTAAGGGCTAGCTACGCAAATGAGATAGGCTACAGATAAGGAGAGATATTTGTGATATGGTGAAGATTGGATATGTATATAGGATGTGACATGGTGATGTGGGAAACATTTCAGGTTTCCATGATGAGTATTTTGCATGTTATGTCAGTTTATGTGAAATAGGGTCAAGAACAAGGTTATTTCTAGCTCGAATTGTATCTTTTTATGCTCACCTTGAATTGTGTGATTTTCATGGGACTTTTTGGATTTTAGGGATGTTTCTAAATTGATTCTAGAATGTTTCACAAAAATAATTAGGTCATTTTATCATTAGGGTTTTATGAACAAATGTTAAGAGGGTAAACAAGTCTTTATTTGTTTAAAACTCTAGCTTAAAAGCAGTAGGAGATAAAATTATCCTATGTGGCTAGAACTTCTTGTAAATTCTTGGATGATGATTGGATCATGTAGAGGACTCCTCTAGATTTTTAAAATGGTGTGGTATAGGTTGTGGTGATGAGTGGACCCTACTCAAACAAGTCAGTTTCTAAATAATTTCTGTTTGGGATAAGGTTTTCCAAAGGAGTTGTAAACTAAATAATAATTATGGCGATTATGTGATTTTTTCTTGATTTTCATGATGTTTTTAGGTCATTTTTATGCATTTAAATGATCAAGTATGCTTAATTTATGTTGATTGGTCAAAGGGAAGTTTCACATAGTTTGCAGATATCAGCCTTGTTATGGAAAGGTAATGCAAATATATTTCCAATGGTATAATTTTTGTCTCATGATGAGTTGATTTGATTATGTTTCCTAGTAATTTTGTGAGCAAGAAGGTTTCTTACTTTTCAGGACATAACTATTTTTACTAAAATAATGAGTTGGTTGGAGAATGAAATGGATTGGGTGATGCTTTCTATCACCTAGAATGTGAAGAGGGATGAATTTTTCATCCATTTGATCCATTTGGATGTCTTGAAAGTGTCAACAAACTACTTTCTAGGAATCTTGTTTTGGTGAAGGTTAAAGTTGTTATAGTTTGAACATATGATTATTTCATGAGATCTAACTTACATAAAAGTTCTATAGGTTCTAGGAATTCCATTGAGTTGTCACATGTCATAGTTGAGATCATATTGGGTGATATTAAGGCCCAAATGTGAATACGGGGAGATGGAAATTGTTGTTTTGTGAAGCTAATGAGCCAGTGGGTGCATTAAATGAAATAATCTGATTGGCTAAAGTAAATTGAGACCATGTATTATGTTTAAATGATATATTACTCATGTTTGGTGAATATGTGAGCTTGACTAAGCATGGTTTTGGAATGAGTAGATTTTTCTCATTATAGTGATAGGGTTTTGAGGATTTTTAGCATGACCGACCTATATGGGTCAGTTGTGATTATTTTAATAATTCTCATGGGATTTTTAAGTTGGAATGGTCAAGATAAGGGAGGGAAATTGACATATTTTGAATTTTAATGAGGAAGAACATATAAAAGTGATGTTTTGGGTATAAATTTTCCCGTCTTTAGAAATCCTTTTATCTTCTTTAAATAACCCTTGCTGTAAATAAAATCCCCTTGGGCCCAACCAAAAACTACATTCTAGGTTAGTAGGTGGTGGTCTTCATGTAAGTTTCTATGAGGAGTATTTGATCAAGATTAAGGATTGTGAATTTTCCTTGATGGTGATTTGATGGAGGGTAGAATTGGTGTCATGTGTTTGAGTGTTGATATCATAGCATGTCGATGTCATTTCAAGGTCTCTAAAGTATTTTCAGGTCTTATAATGAGTTGAAGTATTTTGAAAAAGAGGAATGTACTCTTGTGTATTCAAGAGACATAGTTTATTAGATTGATAGCTCTTGTTGTCATATTGTTGAAGACAACAATTGTTGTGATCCGATTTGAATATCAGTAAAGAAAGGTTTTGTGTATATCTTGTGATCCTTTCTTTGATAAAGTATATTTGACTGTGATTAAGCATTGATTTATGTGTTTCATGAGGATGTGTCTTTGATGTTTGAATTATAAAGAGTGAAGTTTTATTGGGGACTTATTCACCCCCCCTCTCAGTCCATTGTCACTTGCAACAAAAGAAAGTGAAGAAGTATGCAAGTTTGAAGACCTGGGGTTTGAATAATGGATTGGATGAGTGTGAGCTGATTTTTTATCTCAAATTAGTTATGGCATCAACATACATCAGATATATTCATCATTAGGTGGTTGAGTGGGTGTTTGATCATCTTGGGCGTTTGTATCCTCCTTGTGGAGTTGGTGCTTAACAAAACTAGGAGTTAGTGATTCTTATAGGGTTATAACTCTAATAACTAGGGATTAGTGCTCCTAGTGGGGTTGGTGGCTCACTAAATATGAGACATATCAATATAAATATTATGTTTCAGTGGTTTTTCTTCCCCATGAGGGTTTCCTACTTATATCTTGTGTCATTGTGTTGATTCTCTTGTTCATGGTTCATTGCATGTATGGTATTTGATATTGTGCACACATTAATGGATAGATAAGTGGTTTTGTGTTTTGAATAAATAATTTGAAATATGATTTAAATTTTTAAGGACTGATTCAACCCTCCCTCAGTACATTTTTCTTCCAACAATTGGTATTATAGAAGGTACTTTTGGATAAGTTTAATCACTTGAAAGGACATCCTTTGAAGCACAATAATGGTGAGCTAGCAAAGTGGGTTCTCAACCAACAAGGCACATTTGTTTGATAGTGTGAATTATGCTTTTTGGAGCTTGAGGATGAAGACTTATATTATGTCTCGAGGGTTTGATGTTTGGGAAGCTGTAGAGAATGGCTATACTCATCCTTCCACTTCTCCAACTACTGTTGCAGAAAAGAAGGCATGTAGTGATAACTCAAAGGCTTTTAGTGTCATCATATGTGGCCTTGGTGGATATGATATGGGAAAGCTAATGCACTGCAAGTCAAAAAAAGAGGCATGGGAGAAACTAGAAGTTTTGTATGAAGGTGACTCAAAGGTAATAATTTCTAAGCTTCAAACTCTTAGAAATCAGTTTGAGTGTCTCAAGATGAATGATAATGAATCCATTACATCAAATCTACTTATAGTTGATAAGGTTATCAATAGCATGAAATTGTTAGGAGGAGATGTGAAGGAAGAATTAGTTGTTCAAAAGGTTTTGAGGTCACTAACTCCTATATTTGATTCTAAAGTATCTGTTATTGAATAAACAAAGGATCTAACTACTTTGAAGATGGATGAGTTATATGGAACTTTGATTATATATGAAATGAGGATAGGTGATTCCAAACCATCAAAGAGAGAGGTTTATTTTGAATTTGAAATGAAGATCAAATGCAAGAAGGACAAATAAGGTGTTACTCATGAAATTGATGATGAAGAACTCTTTGCAATGATGGCTAGAAGACTGAATGTTGGATCAGGTAACTATAGAGGTAAAATTCCATTCAATTGTTTCAATTGTGGTGAAGAAGGTAATTTTTATACTAAATGTCCTCATAGGCATGAAAATTATGAAGATGAAACTCATAAGGATGTCATAATAAGAAGAATCATAAGTTCAATAAGGATAAAAAGAAATTTAATAGATTTGACTATAAGAAGAAGGGAAAAAGAAGTTTTTATTTAAGGGAAGATGATGAATTGTATGATTCTAGTAGTATTGTTTCATATTCTGAATTTGAATCAAATCATGAGGATATAGGAAATAAGGCATTGTTCATGACTAATGATGCAATAAGGTCTTCTTGTGAAGGTTCTTCTTTATTAGGTGATTTTATATTAGGTTATTGCAGTTATTTTGATGAGGATGAAGAAGGTGTCAAAGATGGATTTGAGGGCATTTAAAGAGAGCTAAAGCATGCTGAGAAAGAGAACAAGAAGCTGAGTTTTCAGGTCAAAGAGTATGAAAATCATATTCATAAAGTAGAAGAAAAGTACCAGTTTGAATCAAGCAAGCAAAATTATTCAATCAGATTGTTAGAAGAAAAGGTAAAGTATCTTGTCTTAAGTTTAAAGGATAAATAAGTGTGTGCTTAAAATTTGAAGAATATATAGAGTTTCTAAGGGTTGAGCTGCTAGAGGTTAGTAATAATACCATGTCCTTTTAGAAGTTTGAGAAAAGTGCCAATGATTTAGAATATCTACTTGGAAAATAGAGACCAACAGGTGATAGAGGTGCTTTGGGTTTGAAAGAGGAATCTAAATACAAAGAAGAGAAGTAAGTGGACCTAGTTTCAAGAAAGGAATTAGGTGAACCAAGCACCAATGAAGGAAATAAAGTAACCAATGTCAAGGACAATGAGAATACCAAGCCTACTTGGTAGCCTAATGCCTTAAGGTATGAAATAAAATTCAATGGATATTATTATACTTGTAATGCATTTGGTCATAGGGATGAAGATTGTATAAGGGCTTCCAGATATACTCATCCATGGAGAGACAATATGAGTGAATATGCTAAGAATGTGGTATGTTACAAGTGCAATGAGAAATTTCATGTTGCTAGGTTCTTCTTGAATGATCCATCTAGTCCAGTTGAGGGATAAAAAGGAAAGAGATCTGTGGTATGCTATAATTGTAATGGAGTTGGTCATGTAGCAAGAAATTTTTATCCTGGTTATTCAAGGAAAAATCATAGGGTTTAAGGTCCTAAAGTGCAAAGAAGTTGTCTTCATCTGTCAAGAATGCATGAGGACAATCTAAGAAGAACTTGGGAGCCTAGAATAGATCATGGTGTCGCATCAAATGAAATTTTTGGAAAAAGGGAAGGTGTGACTCATAGTACAGACCTGAAACATGGTGATGAAGGATATTATTAGGTGTCCAAGAAGGTTTAGGGCCTTCTTAGGTCTTTCTTCTAGATCCTCCATGTTGATATATGCATGTATTATGCTTCTTAGAGGTATACCAGTTCATATTAATCATTAGAGTGATGGGGGGATATCTAGAGGGGTGTGTGTATCCTCCATGATGTCAGGGTACGTTATTTCAAGTCATTTAGTATGTACTTATGGTTCAAAGTGGTTGATCATGTTGTGTATGTCAAGATTCAAGTCTTGTTTTCCTTTAAGTGTATAAGTCTGAGTTTTCTTTATCATGGTGAATTTTTATTTCTATGGTGACTCAATATGTGAATTGGTCATGTTGGAGTCCCATGGGAGGTCTAAAATATCATTTCATCTAAGTAAAGTGTCTTCTTGTTGTTAGAGACTGTAAACTAGCATGTTGTCAAGAATGGTGGTATGTGGTATCTCATGAAGTATATTCTGAGTAAAAATGGTGTGTCATGAGTTTATCATGAGCTATTAGTGCATGAATCAAGTGTTTTAAATATTCTATTAGATGGGTGATGTTATGTGAGTGCCTAAGAAGCTTGCTAAAGGTGATCAAAAGTCATAGAAGACTCAATCTTCTTAGGAAGTCTATCATAATCACTAAAGGTGTGTTAAGTCAAAATGTTCATGGTTATCTACTTGTATGAAGTTCCTATCATGATGTCAATTGTTCTAATACCTTGAGATGAATAATTAAACATGAAATTTATCATCAAAATGATGACTTTATCATACCATCACTTCAATATTGGTATGTGGCAGTGATGTGGTCAAATCAGGTGTGTTCAAGTGAAAATTGAGGTGGATCCAGGTATAAAAAAGGTTTTATTTCTTCTCAATCATGTCAATAAGTGGTTGGGACTTTAAGTAATGTTATTTTGGTGTTTTTGGTCAAGTTTGAGCTCTTAATACTAAAATTTGTGCAATTTTGAAGTATCTTTGTCATAACTGGGTTTCAAGTGTTCTTGTGAAGTGGTATGAAGGGAAAGTTGTGTTTTAAGAAGAAATGGTGAATTCCAAAGCTAAAAAATGTGTACAAATCATCTAGACAAGGAGAAATTTGAGATTCAAGTGGTTTTCTACCTTGAATAGGTCTAAGGTTTCAAAAATTTATGACAGTTTAGGGAGTTCACTGTGAGAATGTAAAAAGGCCTAATTGCTAAAGGAATGAAGTATAAACTAGGTAAGTTGTCTTCAAGAGCGTGATTCAAGGTTCATGGAGGTTTTATTATAGCCAAATTGGTATCTATAACACGTGATATTTCATCATAAATGTTTTTGTATCAAAATTTATTTGTGTTTCTTCATTGATCTAGGGCTAGTTGGTTGTGTCTACATGATGGTGATGAAAAGGTTGTGCAGTGAGCTCATAATTATTCTCAGAGTTTCTATAACATGTAGGAGAGTTTTAAATCTATGGATTGACTCTAGATTATGTACAAGGGAAAAATATGTTTTGTTTTGGTATTATGGAGCTTCAAGATAGTGCTTGACCATGCATGATTAGTGGCAGACCTGTAAGTTATTATTTGGCATCTTCTAAGATATATTAATTCTTTTGGATTGGTTTAATGAACTCAAAAGGGTATCCTAAGTGAGTGAAAAGTGGTATTCATGAGTCCTCTCATCCAAATGATGAGTCATTGTGAAAAGTATAGAATTTTTTATAGTAAAATTTTTCCACAGTGGTTTGTCTTGAGTATCTACATGTGTGGAAAACAATCTTGTACCATCCTTGAATGGTGTAAGAATCAAATAACATTATTATAGACATGTGTGAAGATGTTATTGGTCCATGTGAAAATGACTAGCTACATGACTATGGAGTGTTGAGAGGCAAATTATGGTGCTTCCATAGGTGAGAAATGTCTAACAAGTCCATCCTTGGTATGTTAAGTAGCTTTCAACCTTGTATATATGATCTAGAAGGTGGTTTTCATCTTAAATGAATAAAATGTGTGTCTTGTTGACTAAGAATGGTCATATTGTTCCATTATAACACCCTATAGTCCTGTAGCTTTTGTTTTGGTCTGATGGAAGTCACTTTTGAGGGGTGTGTGATGTCTTAACTACTTTCTAAGGTTAATCAAGTTATTAAATAGTGGAGAAGTTAATAACTTGGCATATTAATTCATGCTTGAGTCCAAGTTATGGATCTAAGACCTCTATGGGACTGATACATTGCTAAAATGGTGTAAAAAGATGCTTCTACAGGTATAGATGATGTGTATGATCCAAATCAGACAGGGGAAGCATGATCTTTTCTTCTAAAAGGTGGCATTGAATTTTTTTAGGCATATGAGGTATGATTTGTTTAGTTTTCCCTAAGGAAAATATTGTTAAGATTCAAATTTGCATTATCTCATCCATTTATGGCTTCACAAACTGAGAATGTGCTTTAGGGAAGTGCTCAAGTGTTTGGTTTTCTCTCAAGGCTTGTAAGCAAGGTCATTGGCAAAATCTTTGTGTCTTCCTATAGAGAAGGATGTCATGAATCCAGGGGAGCTGTGGAATGCATGGTCATGATGTGTATGGTGTTCTATATCTCACCAAAGTTGGTTGAAATGGAAATGAAAATTCAGTTGAGGGATATCAGTTCATGAGAAGGTTTTAGGTCAATATGTGATTGTGTCAAGTAAAGGTTTTTCCTTGACTAGTTGTGTATGATCAAGAATGAAGGTAATATGGAATATTAAGCTCATGTACATCATTGTTGGCATGATCATGAGGAATTTTCTTCAGGTACAAGATTGTTACAGTGGTTTCTTGAAGGTAAAAATAGAGTCTTGTGTGAAATTCCAAGTTTGGCATGCTTGTATGATGGATGGTGATGATGATATTACTCAAGTAAAGATATGATGACATTTCCTTCACAATTATTGGCATGTTTAGGTATTTTTATGTGCATTTCCCAGGGGGAGTATAGTGGATCCATGCTTGAAAATGGCTAAAAATTTAGTTTTTCAAAGAGATGGCTTGTTTGTGAGCTAGAATGTGAATTTTTGTTGATGTTTCTTACCAAATGGTTGTCCTATGAAGCTGAGGAAGTTGAATAATATGAATATATAGGTATTCCTTTGTCATTAATGTAAAAATGGGGAGAAGTTCAAGTTGTTTTCCATTAATGACAAAGGGGGAGATTGTTGGCATGTTGTGGTTTAGGTGTTTTCATTGATGCAATACCCCATTAATAAAAAATTGGATGATATGGTATGGTTATAACATGCTGAGGATGATGATGACATGAAGATTCAGAGATATTCATGGTGATATTAGGTGTTTTAGTGAGAGTTTCTTATTCTTGCAAGCCTAATCTGGGTGCTAGGAGGTATGAGATTGATCTTTAGAGCTAGGAGAGCTCATGGATACATGTAGCAACTTTAATCATGATGTACCAAGTATTTTAGGTCCTTTTGGATATTTTTATGATGAGTTATCATGTTGTTTTAGTTGACCCTATCATAGACACAACACAACCCTAAGGGGTAGTTATGAAAATGAGATGGGTTGGAGAGATGGAGAGATAAGTGAGTTATGCCAATGATTTTATATGATATTATAATGTGTCATGATTTTGTGGGAAACATTTTAGGTTTCCATGATGATTATCTTGCAAGTTATGTCAGTTTTGGTGAAATAGGGTAAGAACAAGGTCATTTCCAGTTTGAATTGGATCTTTTGATGCTCACCCTAAATTATGTTCTTTGCATGGGACCTTATGGATTTCAAGGATTTTTATACATTTATTCTAAAAGGTTTCCAAAAAATAATGAGCTCAATTCGTTTTCACATTTTTATGAACAAATGTTAAGAAGGCAAACAAATTTTTATGTGTTTGAAACCCTAACTCAAAAGCGGGTAAGAGAAAATTCTTCTAAAATTTTCATAATTACTTGATAGTTCATGTATTATGATTGTATCATGTATAGGAATCCACCATGTTTCCATAAAGGTATGGTATATGTTTTGGTAATGAGTGGACCCCACTCAAACAGGTCAAGTTTTGAAGAAGTTATGTTTGGGACAAGGTTGTCCAAAGGAGTTACAAAATAAAATACCATTATGGTGAGTATGTGAGTTTTTATTGATGTTTTTAGGTCATGTTTATGTATTTAAGTGGTTGAGTATGCTTCATTTATGTTGACTGGTCAAAGATCAGTTTTGGGGCAGTTTTAGGAAGTTTAAAGAGATCAGCTTGGTTGAAAGCATTTCAATTAGATTTGGAAGTAGTAAAAATATGTTATAAAAAGGTAATTAATATATATTTCTAATCATATAATTTTATTCTCATTATGAGTTTATTTTACAAGGTTTCCAGGTCAATTTGTGAATAAGAAGATTTCTTGCTTTTCAAGACAGGACTGCATTTGCTGAAAGATTAACTTGGTTAGAGCATGAAATGGATTGGGTGATGTTTTATATCACATGGAAAGTAAATAGGGATGAAATTTTCATCCATTAAATAGATTTTTAAGTATTTAAAGTTTCATATAGGGTGTAAACTAGTTGCATTTGTAAAACTACGTTTTGGGAAGCTTGATTGGGTGAAGGAAAAAGTTGTTGTGTTTTGAGTATGAGGATTTTTCATGATGTCTAACTTTCATAGATGTGTTATAAATATTATGGGATTATCATTGAGTTGTCACATGCCATATTTGAGGTGTTATTTGGTGATCTTGAGGCCCAAAGGTGATGATAAGGTGTTGGAACCAGCTGTTTTGTGAAGGTAATGAGTCAGTGGGCCCATTAAATGAAATTATCTTATTGGTTAAAGTAAATTATGACCATGGATGATGTTTAAATGTAATTTTACTCATTTTTGGTGATTTATAGAGCTTGAATTAAAATATTTTTGGCATGAGGAAATTTTTCTCATTCTAGTGATGGGATTTTGAGGATTGTTGGTGCATGGTGAGTGGTTTTTGGCTAGGCTGACTTGAGTCATATGTGACTATTGTGGTGATTAATATGGGTTTTTTTTTAATATTATGTGGTTGAAAAAAATGAGGGAAACCGGTCTCCTTTGAATTTAAATTAAGGAGATGCTATAAAAGTGATGTTTTGGGTGCAAAGTTGAAATAGTTGAGTGAGTGTAAAGATTACGACCTAGGTGTGAGATTTTTGTAGGTAAAAAGGAATTTTTTGAGAGATAATAATTTGTGTGATAGGTTGAATAATGAAATCAATTGTGTGTGAAATCATTTGATGCTTTGAAGAGTAAAGAAAGTGAAAAAGTATGCAAGTTTGAAGACCTAGGGTTTGAACAAGGGTTTGGAGGAGTGTGAGTTTAAATTGTGATCTCAAATTAGTTGTGGCATTAACATACATCATAATGTGTTTTTATTTTGTGATTGATCATCTTGGGGGTTGTATGCTCCTTGTGGAGTTGGTCCTCCTTGTAGGGTTTTAGCTCTACTAAACTAGGGGTTGGTACTCCTTGTGGGGTTGGTGCCTCACTAAATTTGAAACGTATCAATATAAATATTTTGTTTAAGTGGGTTTTCTTCTACATGATGGTTTCCCACTTATATCTTGTGTCATTGTGTTGATTCTCTTGTTCATGGTTCATTTCATGTATGGTATTTGATAATGTGCACACATTAATGGATGGATAAGTGGTTTTGTGTTTTAAATAAGTAATCTGAAATCTAATTTAATTTTGTAAGAATTGATTCACCCCCCCCTCTCATTATATTTTTATTATAATATATCAGAGTGTCTTCTATTCTTTACACATCCTCGCCATAGTTAATTCTTGAAAAATGATCAGGTCCTGAATTGCTCTTGTCGGGATTCACTATGACCAAAAATTCAAATGATTGGAACAAAATATCCAACGATAAATTTGCCCTTGCAAAATTGGCTTGTTAACCAAATATTTTAATGACATGTGATCAATTTAGAATATAAATGGTGTTGTTAACAAATAATTTAAAAACTTGTTAAGTGTATACACCATTAACAATGCTTCGTTCTCTGTGGATGTATAATTTTGTTTAGTCGGCATCAGCTCCCTAATTGTAAAACAAATAGGATGATCAACATTACCTTCCCCTGGCTGCACTAACACTATTCCAATGGTTGTACCAGAAGCATCCACATGAACATGGAATGGGTTATTCTAAGAAGGGAACCATAAGATGGGAAAAGTGGTCATTTTTTCCTTTAAAGTATCAAACGCTAGTTGTTGCGCGTCACCCCAATAGAAATTTCCCTTTTCCTTTAACAGTTCTTAAATTACTGTGGAAATATTTGCATATCTCTTGATAAATTTTTTATTATAACTATTATTTCTAAGAAATCCACACACTACTCTTTGATTAGTTGACTCCTCCAACCCCAAGATGGTTGTAATTTTTATTGGATCTACAAGTAATCCTTCCTTACATATGATGTGTCTAAGCAATGGTGTTGCGAAGATACACTTATTAATATTCAAGGATATGTTTAGCTACCTACTTCTTTCAAACATCAACCTCAAGTAATCACAATGGTCTTTAAACATTCCAATCATCCAAATAAACCTGAAGAAATTTATGAATGAAGTCTTGAAATTCCTGCACAACAATGCGCAAGAATATTGTTGGAGCATTCTTCAGTCCAAAGGGCATAACTGTGTAATCAAAACATCCCTATTCAATTGCAAAAGTTTTTTTTTTCCTCATCTTTGTGCGCAATCCTTACCTGATGATAACATGAAAATCCATCTATAAAAGAATAGATCTCTCACCCTATAACACCTTCTAAGATCTCCTCAGTGAATGACATGGGAAAAGGATCAATTTCACATAAAGCATTCAAAAATCTAGAGTCAATACAAATCCTTATACAACCATCCTTTTTAATGCAAATAGTCATCAGGCTTATCCATTCTAACTCCTCAATGGGCTCAATAATTCCTAATTTCATCCTTCACCTTGATGCACAGATTAGGATTCATCCAGTAAGGCCTCTTCTAAACTAGTTCCATGCCATATTTGATTTTTATTTTCCTTTATCCTAATAATGGATAAAAAAAATTTAACTCATGGTATCCTCTAGGGAAAATATCCTGAAAGTCACATAGTAGTTCAATGATTTTTGTCACCTTATATTCATACTAATAATCACCTCCTTGATGCGTCTTCAGTTCCAATTTTTACCTTATTGGTCTTCAACGGTACATGGTAGGCTTGCATTTGCTCATCGATAGATTCCAATACCTCACACACACCTTCTGTGTGATTAATATCTAGATCCTCAACTTCTTCATCGTCTATGAGGTATAAAATATTTCCCTTTTCCTTTTTTTCCAAGCATGCCCTAACAAGTTCTCCTCTGATTCCATCATGTCATCACACGCTTCAGTATCAACCTCACCAAATAGCATATTCATAAGTTCTTGGGACTTCATGTTATCCCCTAAGGTAATGTGCTTCATAATCTATAGAGCTTCATAAATGATTGGTTTAGTAGAAAATTAATCAAAAGTATGAACAATACATGCACTCAAGTCACACCAACTCATTTCTTTCTTTAGCTTAGCATATATATATTAGGCACATGCGCATCCATGCAAGGTAGACTAGAAATTATGCACCTACATGGATGGAGGCAAAGAATCTTTTCCTATCATCCAATTCCTTTTGCAATTTTTAACAGGTACCATGGGATAAATCTTCCCAACTCTTGTCATGTGTTTTTGCAAGGGAAAATTTCAACTTGAAACATGGCAACTTAACCCTAGTGTCAAAATTTTACGTTAAAAACCCTCCTAAGCATCCTTCCGGATCATTATTCCCTTTGTTTCATGTATATCTAAATCTTACAAGTCCTCATATGTGTCATAAAAACCTTCCCTAAGTGTTTGAAGCATTGTGATGAGTGAATTGTAGCAGTAATTTCAAAGAATTTTTTTTCAATATACACGAAATAATAATGCTCTAATTTAAATTCCTTCAAGATATTATATTCATCAAGAGATTTTACATATATAGAGAGGAAGTCCCCTATTTTTTAGGATCCCATCACTATCTCAAATCCCCACAATCTCTCTTCAATCTCCAAACATCTCTCATCCCATTATTCCCTCAACTTATATAATTATGTGAGTTGGTTCAACAAACCAATCTCACATAAATACAATATTATTTTATACACACCTAAATATACTAACCCATACCATAATTTGAGCACTAAGATATAGTATTCCTAATAATGAGATGCTTTCAGTGATGAAACCTCTTATAAGCCTAGAAACGCTATTTTTAGCCTGTATTGGACATGTGTACATCCTCTGGGGAAAGTTGGAAATCCAAGAATAATCCGGTAGTGTTGTTGAATAGTTTGGATAGTTATGGAACTGATTTAGGAAAATTTAGGGAATTTATGGATGTTTAGGAACAATAACAGTGAAATTAGGTTTTTCATGGTTAATGAGCTTGTGGTTAAAACGGTACATAAGCTCTAGAATTTTTTAGTGAGTTGGAAAGAAAAAATTATTAAATAGAAATCTTGAGGAGTCCTCTACATGATGGAACTTTAACATCTTTCACAAGACTCAAGTATCTCTCAGGGAAGCTCAGTTTCAAAAGACGCACCTTGATGTCCTGAGAAAAAAGCATAAATTTCATGGTGTTTTAGGAATAATTGGAAATTTAGACCCATCCCATTATCTTTGAAATGATCTTGGAAGTAAAAATCATATAATGGTTCATCAAAAAAGTCTTCCTGGATCTCTAGAAACTTCGTTGACAAGTCTCTCTCTCAAAACATACGTCTCTCTATGCTTAGACAATTTTATAAGAGGACACATGTCACCTCCAAGTAGAGGTGAATCTTTATGTCCCTCATGTCCCTATCCCAAGGTGACAGAGGGGAAAATAAAATTCACCCCACCCAAACTTTTCCCTTTGGTTCTTCACATGACTTTGTTAAGTACTCTGCAAGGCTTATTTACCTTCCTCTAACCCCTCTCATCATGCAATGGAGTTGTGCCACTTTTCATCACTAGGTCAGGATGCATTTTTATGTCCCTCCTACCCCTATCCCAAGGGGACATAGGGGATTAGAAAATTTTCCCCACTCTTGTCATTTCTTTGGATATTCATGTGACCAAAACTAAGCTCTGCAATACTTAAGTAAGCCCTTTCTTGCTTCCCTCACTCTAAATCAAACCTCAGCACATAAGGGTGCATTTTTATTTCCCTTTTATCCCTATCCCAATGGAACATAGGAGACAATAAAATTTTCCCCACTCCATTCCCTTCCATGATTCCTCATGTGACCCAGTTTTGGCCTTCCGATGTTAAGTGTTAGTTTTTCCCCTTTCCCTCATCGTGCAATCAAACGATGCCACTTATCAAGCTCACATGAGGGAAAATTTTTATATCCCTCATCCCCATATCCTAAGGGGGAAAATGGGATAATAAAACACTTCCCATGTCAAGAAAATTGAAAACCTAAAATTTAACCAAGTCTTTTTACCTACTTCTTCTTGCTACTACCTCTCCCCTAAGCCAAAAACATTGTTGAGAGTTTTAAAAACATAAAATAATCTCCCCCTCCTCACTTTTTAAAAAGAACTCAATTTTTAGTGAGAAAAAACATCCAATAACCTATAAATTATCTAGAATATCTTTCAAAACTTCTCCAAGGTTTTCATATGCATCAAAACAAGAAAAATTCATGTCTTCCAAACCTGCAATCTATTTCCCTTGAAATTTTTAGAGTTGTTCCTCATCCCAAGTGCCTACAAGAAGACTATAACATAAGAGAATATGATGCCCTAATTTTTTAATGAAATAAAAACATAGTTTCATTCCCTAGATGATGCTTTTTCAATTTCCGAGCATTCCGACAAGAGAATCGAGAAGAACTTCTAAGCACGGGGTCTTGAAAGCAAGTCGAATCCAGTGAATACATTTTTTTTGCAATTAGAGGTAGATAAGTTATATTTCCAAAAATAATAATTATATATTACCCTCACTTATTAATTCCTCTTAGATCAGTGCACTTAGAAAACAATGAAGATGACAACCTAGACAATTTTTTCCCAAAAAGTAGAAAAAAGCAAAAAAAATAGAAAATTTTGAAAAATAGAAACCATCAAAAACAACAAGAAAAGGTATTTAATGTATTCTTAGCATGTTGAGGGTTTCATAAAAGTTAATTTAGGAAAAAAATAACTTTTTCCCAAAATAGAAACCCCTGAACCCTAACTACTACAAATAGAATGTCTTTGATTCAGTTGCAGAAACTCGTTGTCATCTTCATTTTTCCTCATCTTGGTGATTTTTGTAAGTATGATGTTCAAATTTTTTATTCTAAATATTATTTCTACCCTCGTCTTGGAATACCTAGGTATGGGTGGTAGTGATGTCACTCATATGGACTTGGAATATTTCAAGAACCAAATGCTCAGTGGTCCCAAAGAACCAATGGAGAAAAAGGTATTCACAAGTGGATTGTCTATTGTGGGTGGTCATCTTGTATTAGTTCAAAGCATGAATTTAATACAAGCATGTGCTCATCACTATGAGTCGGAGATAAGAATCATAAGGGCAAATGATAGATAAATTCTGGTAGTACTCACTCCTAAAGGAATTTCTCAATGTATGTAGATTCTGACATGGAACAACATGGTGATCATAATAAAATAATTTTCATCAATTGAATGGTCTAAACTAGAATCATATCTGTAAGGTCTCATAATTGATTCTTATTTGAAACAAGTAAGAAATCCATCTCACATTTTGAAATCTCTATCTCGAAGTGAGATCCATGGAGGATTTTCAGATGCAATCATCCTTCTGAGTAGGGTGATGGGAGAAGAGGCAAGAAGGTATTTTTAGGATTGGATGGAATAGTTCATCCTTGTGGCCATTGAGGGTAAGTAAATGATTTACTAGGGGTAGACAATCAGTGATAGCATCCATCAACAATTTCTCCAATTTTTAGATACAAATAAGTTTTCAAAGACATCCTACTTGGTCTACACTCTTGCAAGCACAAGACTGTTCAGAAGATTTACCCTCACTCAAAATATTTATCACAAGGCTCCCACCTATGAGAAGTATCTACAATTGAACCTAAAGGATAACAACCAAAAATTTTGCAAGAGTGAAAGAGGAATTCACTATGTATGTCATACAGTTGCTAGAGGGAAATCATGAATCAAGGTTGTCTTAACAAGATACTACTTCAATCAAGAGGTATGGGTATTTCTTCACATAGTTCTCAACTTTTAAATACATCAGAGTGGGTGGGTTTGATCTCACTCCATGTAATTTTCCAAGATATCTTAGTGAAAAAATCGTGATGTTCCAGCTATGTAGGAAGCTTGCTCACATCAATGGAAATATTAATAATTGTAATAAGAAAAGTGTTTCATTCCCTATCTTCCTTGGGATCGTATCCTACAAGAATGCCAATGATGCCACAAACTTGGAAGCCTCCTTCTCTCCTCTCAATCTCTATTCATACACACCAAGGGTGAATTTTTACATACAGAGTAATCTCGAAACATTCTTCCTTTCTCATTTTCACCATGTTTCACAGATCGAGGATTATTGGTTGAATTATTTAGATGATTTTGAAGTCAAGGAACGTGATCATATGAGGATGAAAATTGGAAAGATGATAAAAATTGAGTTTGATTAGTGTTTGGATGGAATTTAGGATGATGGTACTAAAATGTATGATCCTAACCCCTCCCACAATTGTCTTAGAGCATTCGTGAATCAGGGGACATAAATGAGAAAACCAAATAAGCAATGATAAGATCTAGGGAATGGTTCAAAAGAATAAATTTTCCATCATTGAATCAGAAGGTTTCCTAAATCTCAAAAGATAAGCATCCCACCTTTCCTATTCGAAAGGAACTGAGAAAACTTTAATCTCTACTCATTCAAGAGAGCCCTCAAAAAGGAATTCGGTGGAATATGAGGCTTCATACTATAGGAGACTACATAAAAAGAGAAGATTAACACAATATCATATTGAAGTATTTCAACAAGGATAAATTGACCTAGATCATCCATCAATTCCTTGGTGGTCTCAAATTATCTCCTCCTCTGCAGCTGCACCAACTCCACCAATGTAAGATGTGTCATCTAACTCATAGCGTGAAATATCAATCCTTCCCAATGTCAATCCTAAAACAACTAAGATGTTCCCATGGATGCAAGAGCTAATCATAGTAGAGGTCCATATGGTTCAACAATCGATGGTTCCATACTTTCAAGCTATATCCATGATGGTGAAAATGAAGAAAGGAAACTTATCCCAAGTCGTTCCACACTTCTTCAATGGCATTTCAGGAAATCAATACATGGAGGTAGTCTGACTGAAGGTAATCAAGCCCGTTTGTGAGATGATTTTGTCTTAATATGAAATAAGAATTATTCCTGTAGGACTGGAAATGCACAAGGGAGATGCTCACTTGTTCAAAGAAATCATGCACTCACCTTCTTGTGAGAAATGTGTAGTATAAGGATAAAATTAAACAACGGGAAGGATATGTAAGAACTCATACCTCATTTGTGAAAACCTTCATCGATCCAAATTTCATTCTATCTCTTCCAACTGAGGAAGTTACTCCCATTAGTAGATTTGATCTAGAATCCATCATAAAGAATCAAGGCTTCACAATGTAGGGAAGGGAAAATGCTAAGTGGGTGAGCAAGATTCTTGAAAAAGGTAATATGTTACTTCCTAATATTCTCTCATTATTTTAGTATATGATTACAACTACCATAAAGGTAAGTATGAAAAGTGATGAAATTGAAAAAAAGGAGAATTGGGACCAAGTTTTTCCACTGGTAACCAAAATGGTAAAATTGAACTCTTCCATATTGGTGAGCAGGAAAGTATTCAATTCCGCATCTAAAAATATGTCCCAAGTTTGGGCTAGAACTCTTGTTTCTCGGTACGAAATGCTAAACCATGCTCTTGATGAATTGGAATCATACGAGGAACGTACTTCAAATATGCAAGAATATGTCAATGCAAAGGTACCAAAAATTAGATTTCCTACAGTGGATGATTTACTAAAACCATTTGAAGAGATTGTAAATAAGGAGGCTAGAGATATTTTATTTCAATGAAGACACATAGAGTCTCTTGCTGAGATAAGGGTTGTTATATCAAATATCGTAAAGGAGCATCAATTATGGTTCATGAAATGTTAAAACATTAATACTAGCTATGAGAATTAGCTTAAATATTTGAGATTTGTACACATTCCTTGGGATAATAAGGTTGCACCTATAGTGGCTCAGTATAATAAGGAGTTCAAAGGATTGAGATCTTTCCAGAAGCACTCTCCAAGATTCCATCAGAAATTGAATCAATATTGGCAAGTGCATCATCCTCGTCTGAGTATCTATCTTCTTTCCTTTCTCTCTTTCCCGCCCCTTCCACTCTTCTTCATGTTCTATTTCTTTGTTAGGGGGTTTAATTTTCACTTTTCATCTTATTCATTAAAATGTGGTCTATAGCTGTACTTTTTAATGAGTTTCCTTCAATTAATAAAAAGGGACTTAATATATTTCCTAGGAATGCGAAAGGTCACGTCTTGTAAAGTTTAGTGAAAATTCATGTGGGGGTAGGTGAAGAGTTATTTTGAGAAACTATATATTGTAAGGACTTCCTCATTTCAAGGGGTTGTCAATTTTGTGAGTTCATGAGGAGATAGCTACAAATAATAAGAAAAGATATCACTTCTTCTATTTCATTTTCCATATGTTTCCTCTCTCTCTCGTTTCCTCTCTCTCTCTCTCTCTCTCTCTCATTTGAAGCTTTGTGAACATGTCAATATTATATGACCAAGAAGATTGTAAAATATTTTTATGAATAAATGAATGAGATTTTATGTTCATGGTTCATTTTATCTTTTCATAATTAGTGAAGTTACTTTTCCTTCTAATTATATGTTGATAAAATCTGGTTAATAATTGTAAGAATCTTATTTGGCCTACTTAGAATATCAACCCCCTCTCTTAATTTCTCACTCCCACAATCTCACCTTCCTTACAAATTTTTCCCTTGCACAATGTGCAAGAATTTTCCACATGTGTAGTGGAGTGTGCTTGTTGGATCCCCAACCTATTGGCCAACCATAGAGTTATTTTTTATTTTCATATAATAGAGGGAGCCTCCCATTTTCCAAGTAGGAGGGACTTAGTCCTAGAACCTTGGTGAAAATGAACTAATTTTTCCTAGCGACAAATTATTTCACCAACACCATCATAAGCTTGTATTAGGGAAGGGATATTACTCGTGGAAAACCTTTTTCAAGAAATCCACTCTAATCTTGCGCTAACCAAGTAAGTTGTCTCTTTTTCATAGATAACCACCACATTATTGTCCCATGAAACGTGTATACTAGCATATTCCTCTTATCCCCTTCATTTCATCGTTATTCTTCCATCGCACATAAGAATGATGTGGGATTTTCTTCTTCAATATATTTGGAAAACTGATCTTTCCTAACCTCCTAAATGGTCATGATCTGATCACCCTTGTCACTCTTCCTTGAACTTCATGGCCAAAAATCTAGAAGGTACCATGAGCCCAATTATCAAAATCCACACTAGTAGTAGCAAATATGGACTACGCGTCTTCCCACTAAAGTACGCACTCCTTTGATGGCTACACATACTCTAGGTCATGCAACATATGCTCATATATTCTATTGAGATATTCTTCATTAATGGGATCTATATATGGATCAATCTTCATGTCATCCATTGTTATCAGAACATGCCCATCCTTGTTCTCAAAACTTAAGTAATGTTTGTTGAAGCGCATGTCTACATTATTGGTATAACACCAAGGATGACCTAAAAGTACAAGGAATTTATCCACTTCAGATAGCTCCAAGACCTCAAAATCACCCTTGAACTTTTCTCTCTAAATGGTGATAGAAGAATCCTTCAGTAACTCAATGAGTATAGCCCTTGTCTTATTATCCATGTACAACACATTTGAGAATGGTTACAATGGAGGCCTTCCCATCTGGTTCTAAGCATCAAGTGTGAGGACATTTACTTTTGCACATGTATCAATAAGGATATTACTAACCAACCATTCATCAATTACTATATCCAATTTGATTTCATTTTCATGCTCATGATCTTGTGGTGTTAAATTGGCATGGAGAATCTAATGTTCTCTTTCTACACCTATACGCAGTACCTTGTCCTATAACCATTCTCCCAAAAATGGTATGATATTTTCCTACCTAAGCATCCCACATACCTCCCTGAGATCATCCACATCCTTCTGAGGTAGTTTATCATTCATAGTGTGTTATCTCTCATGTTTTTACTCCTTTAAACATTGTTTATCTCCTTCGAGCTCCTTGATGATGATCATTGTCTCCTAATATACTTCCTTATATTGGCCCGAATATGGATATTTCGTATGAATAACATCCTCCCTTCTAATGAGTGGTCTTGATTTCCCTTGCTCATGCATGTGTGCTCCTTCGGTGCACATAATGACCAATAATGGCTGAGGTTCCACTACAACCATTTTATTATGCATTCAGTTTCCCCACTTGGTGCATTCAACCTTAATCATGGTTTCTCCCTTATCCTTCTTATCATTTTTACACATGTGAGCATACAAATTTAGAAAATCTTAAACCTTATGCACGTTGCCACAATACATGCATGTTTGATTCTTCAGGAACTTGCATTGATAGAGATCAAGTAACCCACAAGTGTAGCATGTTCCACATGTAAACCTTCTTCAGCCACCCCAGCCTCTACTTGTGTATCTACCTCTAAAGCCCCCATTACCATTGTTGATCCCTTCATTATTCTTTCCCTCTTGCATAAATGAGATACTTTATACACTGGTATTACGCAACCCTGTTTTACAAGCCTCATAATCTGATCAATCAGATAATAATTAGAAATGTCAGGAGTATGCGCATCAAAAAAATTACAATACAAAGACACATTATTCGGTGTAGCACGTTATAAAATCAAATAGTTATGAACATCATGGTTATTTTGAAATAATTAACAAGTTGTTAACATCGCACACACACACTCCTACGTGGACAAATATCATTTGAATTTCCTTCTACTTCATAATCAATGCACCACATTCCACTACGCTTCTCATGATTTGAATTGCAAAATAAAATTTCCAACTTAGTATCCATTACTGAAATCTAAGCCTCAAGAAAGGGACTTACCCCCGTATCTACGTTCACAATCACTTTTATGCAATGTTGCTTCTAAATCAAAGTGCGGGTTGATGAATGTCTTATGTGATAATGCTCTTAGAAAGGGTGTTAATAGTCCTCCTACAAACCACTGTGCATGTTGGCTCAGATGAATGTCATAAGAAATATTGGACACCAACCTCTTGAAATGTGCATTGTATTTTATAACACTCTCAGACAAGCCTTGCTCAATTTCCTTTAGATTGCTAATTCTTGGCTTCTCAAATTTAGCTATATAGAACTCATCTAAGAAGGTGGCATGCAATGCATCATAATATACTATTTTTTGGTGTGGATCATACTTATTATACCAAATATACATGTAACCCTGAAGTGTTGTTGTAAACTGAATAGCCTTTCGATCCGTAGTTGTTATTATTTTTCCCCTCCATAAAAGTTCACACTTTTCTACATGCTCAGCTACATCTTCCACACCTCTATATTCTGGAAAATGAAGGGAAATCTTGGAAAATATATTATGGGGTTGTTGTTGCGGTTGTTGAGGTTGTTTTGTTGGTTGTTGTGGTCCTTATCCTGAAGTGGGGCTAGATCTTGAACCTAAGGCTTCACTAGGATTTCCTCCATGCAGTGGAGGACCTGAGCCTCTCGAGCCTCCTACTGTAACCTAGGGACCTATATAAATATGACCTTACGTCATTGTAGTAGTGTCAAATTTTACACCAACCATTTGTCCCACTATTCCACCTATGGGAGCATTATTGGAGCTCAAAATTGCACCCATCCCAAATCAAGATGATTTAGGGATTTGAGGAAACATAGGACTATCTCTAAGCTGTGGGAATTTTTCTTGAGATAGACCTTACAAGAAGGTAGGCTTCCTCTACATATTTCTACTACTAAAACTACTCCTAGAAAGGGAAATGTAGCTATCAAGCACTGCTCTACAGTTTGAAGGGACCAAGGTGAGAAGGAGATGCATGAAAGGAAACCCTAAGCTAAAGGGAGGTGACATCCCCAGAAAGAGTAGGATGAACAATATCAAATGAGTGGAAACAAGGTAAAATGAAGATAAGAATGGAAGACATACATGCCACAATCCAAACCAACACTTACACACTCATATCCATAGAGCACCAAAAAAAAAACCTATAAGGGACATGAAGAGTACATAACAAACCAATATAACAAAGGAAAGGAAAGAAGATGTAATAAACTACAAGTTAGTGAAGAGAATAGCCATAAAACAAGACTTTTATTTCTTCCAAATGATGCACAGTCAATTACAATGGTGGAAAGAGGCAAGTATCCACATACAATGAACCAGATCTGAGGTCTACAACTCAAAATACAAGGAAAACTACTCTCAATAATACTCTTGCAATCCAAGAGGGTATAACATATACAAACAAGAATTATCCAATTATTTATAGAAGAATGGGAGAGAAGGAGAAGGAAAAGAGAGGGAAACTTGTATTTCTAATCACAACCACCAACAAAAAGCAATAAATGTCTACAAATTTACTTACAACACTATCAGATCCACCTCCCTATGTCAACTAACTTACAAGAGAATAAAATAGGTCAAATATCATGAAATTTAGGTGGTTGAGTCGACTGGATGTGAACATTAATGGCCTTAGTCATTCTTCCTTGTTTTCACCTTCCAAATCCTACCAAAATCTGATTTTGAAAAACCCTAGAATACTGCCATGTTAGTGAATTTCAAATAAGACCAAACATGCCTGATTTTGAGCTCTATAGTGACATTTATGGTGATTTAAAGATTTACAATACAATATGAACATACAAGACACATGGCACAATCTAATTGACATATTGATATAATTGTTTTCTATATATTTCTGTCACTTTTCTTTTGTTCAATTTCCACAAGGATTCAGCACACATATGGAACATCTTGATTGGTTGTGTTTCATGCACTCTATCTGACAACTCCCAGAAAGTGACACGTGACACTCGATGATTGGCGCAAAGGTTTCCACCTTAAGATAATGTGCGGGAGTGGCAGAGAGAAGTGCATGAATGCAGTATTCTGTCGACACACACAAGAGGGTACGTGGGGGTGGGAAGAAAAGGGGAGTGTAAAAAATTGGTGCGTAAGAGAAAATTCGTAAGTAAATTGTGTAAAGAAAGAATGAAGGAAGACCAAATATACATAAGGGGATGTGCCAGAATCATGAAGTAAAATTCATGTATGCAAGAGCATGCTGGTACTTATGAAATACAAGGTGTTATGTGGGTGCACGTAAAGAGTGTGCAACAACTTGGAAGAAGTGTGAATACGCAGCAAGATGCACACAAAGAGATAATGAAGGGAAGTAGAATAATAAGAGGAAATTGTATGTATGAAGCATACACAGAAGGAAGAAAAGGAAAATAATAATTTAGGAACATCATACAAGGGTGTGCGTGAAGAAATGTAAATAAATAAATGCACCAAGGAAGGAAACCATCAGTGCATACAGCCTAAAAACTTGATTTCAAAACTAGAATGGAACTATAAACTATCTAAATAACCAGGGTGGCTATTTTAGACAACAATTTAGAGACTTTTAAGGGCCATCTTCTTGCTAGCTAAATGATATCAGTATCCTTGAAGCATCCATTGGGCATGGAGTAAGCCTAAAATAATGAAATTTTGATCTATATCTTGAAGAAACACCCCTGAAGTCACTTGAAGCGCTTTCTGAACTCTACTTTAAAAACTATGCACAAAATTTTTGGATAGTGCCAGCAAGTTGAAACATAACTTCTACCATTGAAACCTTTGAACTTGTAAGCACATGGGATGGTATTCTGTAAGAAACAAAAGAGCATGTGCAAGATCACTCGAGAGTAAATAAACCTATATACAAACAAACACTATGTGCAAGCATGCACTTGGAGGAATTGAAACTACTCTAATATGTACATGATGTAAAAGAACTTAATGGAAGTGTTTGAGATAAATCCTATTGACTGGGATTGATAGTGCATATCCTTCAAGATGAGACAACTCAAAAGAGTTGGCCTCCTTACAAGAAATGATGATAAATGGACCACTCTAAAGTGCATCAAATTTTGAATGGATACCTAGTTTAGCTCTTTTAGCATCCCATTTTAAGACCATATCACCCACTCTGAAGATCTAAGATCTAGTCTTTCTGTCAAACCATTGTTTGGTAGATTATTGATGTTGTTCCAACTTGATCATGGTAGAGCTCCTTAATTCTTCAAGTTTAACTAGCTATACCATTCTGATTTCTCTTTAGTTTGCACCCTCAAACTCCAAATGTTAGGCTAGCTCAAGTGAAGGTAATTCTAAAGAGAAAGGAAGCCTATCTTCTTAACCATAGACAAGTTTATATGGTGAATTTATTATTGCCTTCTTCATCATGATTCATTCTACCGAGAGTGTGCACGACATCTTTGTGTGTCACTGCCTCTGGATGATGTTCATTGTTATTTTCATGATTTTTATTAGGTTTTTGTTAGTAGACTCAGTAAATCCATTACCTTGAGGGCATTATTTGTAAGAATTATTTGAATATATTCCAAGACTAAGATTCTAATAAAAAAAATTGGTACTAATGAAGGCTTTTGCATTATCAGAGATAATAGTTTGAGGACTTTTATTCTTTGTTACTTCACCCTCAAGAAAGTCAAGAATGACTGAATCAATTACTTCCATGAGCATGACAACTTCTATCCATCTAGTGAAGTAATCTGTAGCTATCAACACCCACTTGTGACTAGCGCTTGAAGGAGGTTTGATCATTCCAATGAAGTTAAGACCCCATTGCATAAAAGGTTGACTCACTTGGATTGGTCAGAGGAGAAGTGTTTCCAATTTATTTTTGTGTGTACAGAAATCACATTATTTACATTTACTAACCCACGTGTATCCATCATAAAATATGGTAGGATAGAAGTATCCTACCTTAATGATTTTCATTATTGTTGCTTTATTATAGAAGTTTCCACCAGAGAATCCATGCTGAAATTATGATAACACTTTGTTGACTTGTGTGCCATCAATACATCTCAGCAGCACACCATCAATGTTTATTTTGAAGAGAATGCCATCAATCAGCGTATATGGAATAGACTACAACCTTAGATGTCTTCTCTTTTATTCAATCATACTAGAAGGGTATGCACTAGAAGATAGGAATGTTTTCATTCCATCATAAAAGTTATGTGTTTTCGGATCGAATTTTTCCTAGGTTTAGCAAGTGGAGGCTCTTCATCCAAGAACAAAGAAGTCTCCTGGTTATTTTGTGCATCCTCAACAAGTTGCATGCAAATTTAATTTCTTCTAACCAATTTTTTGGATTTTATAGTCACATCATATTCCATGATTTTGGTCATCCATTTATCTCTTTTCTCACTAAATTTTTTCCCATGATGAAATCTCTCACACTAGAGTGTGAAACTAGCACCTTGACATGATTTATGGTGAGCATACTATTTAATTTTTGTAGTGCGTTCATGATGGCAAAAACCTATTTTTCCATGTGACTATATTTCAATTCATAATCCTTTAGTTTTTGACTAAATAAATTCACTGGCTTCTCTGGTCCTTGTTTATTTTTTGTGTTAGGACACCAATAACATCATTTTTGGCTCCATATGTATAGAGGATAAAATCATTAGCATAATCTGGATTGATAAGTGTTGGGGCGCAAGTAATTTCTTACATGATCTTGTTGAAAATTTCCTTTCCTTTTGTTTTCCACTTGAATATTGTATCCTTCTTAAGAATGAGGGTAATGGGCCTAATCAATCTTTCAAAGTTCAAAATGAACCTCCTAACGAAGTTGATTTTACCTAGGAATGATTGCAAGGCATCCTTTTGTGTTGATAGAGAGAGAGAGAGGATGGTTGAGATGTGTCAGAGAAATGGTAATGTCATCCTTTGATACCACTTGGCCCAAAATCTTACCTTGTGCAACAAAAAATGTACACTTCTTAGGCTTAAAGGACACCCCAAGTTGTCTGCATCTCTCAAATACTTTCTCTAGATGCATGATGTGATTTGTGCTCTACTTTGAGAAGACAGTTATGTCATCTAAGTAAACTAGGATGAACTCATTGAAATATCCTTTCAAGGAAATATCCATTGCTCTCTGGAATGTTGTGTCTGCATTTGACAAACCAAAATGCATATCTTGATAGGCATATGTTCCCCATTTAGTCGCAAATGTAGTTTTGAATTCATCCTCTTCCATGATCATGATCTAGTTGAAACCTGAGTAGCCATCAAGCATATAAAACCTTTGTACGCCAACCACTATCTGTAAAATCTACTCTATAGAAGGAAAAGTATAATGATCCTTCAATGATGACTTGTTCAAATATCTGAAATCAACACAAAGTCTGATTTCACCATTCTTATTGCACATTGGAACAAGATTTTCAACCCACATAGAGTATTTAATGGGAAATATTATTTTTACCTCAATGACTTTGGATAACTCAATGCCTAATGAGGGGCTCTATCTTAGGATCGATAATCCTTTTCTTTTATCTGATGGGATTGATGCTAGGATCAAGATCAATGGATTATTGAGAAACACTTGGATCAAAACCCTTAAGGTCTTCATACTCCCTTGATAATATTTCATTGTA
Source organism: Taxus chinensis (assembly GCA_019776745.2). NCBI lineage: Eukaryota > Viridiplantae > Streptophyta > Pinopsida > Cupressales > Taxaceae > Taxus > Taxus chinensis. Next base: position 541,410,122 of record CM034154.1, on the reverse strand, counting down.
CTTTTGACACAATGAGATGAAGGCCTCTTATTCTTCTTGCATGCATTCTTTACCAAGCAGAAATTCTTTATTGTGTTCAATAGTGATTGATTGGCAGTATTCTTGTGTTGTGTGCATGTTCTTCTCTTCACCCTTGAACTCATCATTAGGATTCAATAAATGCTCTAAGGTGACCATTCCTTTAGGAAAAAAATTTGTCTTTAATTGTATCAATTAGTCACCATAGTTGTCATGCAAGTCAGCTTGAATTTTAGAGGAAGAATTCACTTCATTTTGGATAAATTACACAATCATTCCATCACTGTCAAACACTTTCTAGTTAGTTTCATTATCTATAATGGATGGATTAACCACCATCTTGATGTGATGTATATTTCCTTGAACAAGGTCCTCATCTAGCAATAAGTGTGAGGCAATGGCATCCATTTGATCTACTTCTTTATTAAATCTCCTTAGCACCACCTATAGATTAAGAGTATCAAATCTCTCCAAGACGTCCCAAACTCTATGTTTAAAATATTTGAGAAGCTTATTATTTGTTATGCATTTGTTTGTGACCTAATGGATGACTAATTCAGTGTCCCCAGAGATATGCAATACCTTGAACTGTTTCTTCTCAGCAATAATAAGATGATGTACCAATGCTTCATACTTTGCTACATTATTGGAGCATGCAAACTACAACCTATGTGGTGAATAAGAAAGTCTCATCCTTAGGATAAATGATATACAAACATATGTCTGCATCATTTCTACTTCTAGAACCATCAAATAACATCTTCCATATTCTATAAGATTCATCTTCTTGCTTGACAGGGATAGGAAAAGTGGCTTCTTGTTCAAGGATGCAATATGTACTAGAACCAATTTCAATAGTTGTATCATATGGATCAAATTCATAGCGTTCCTTATCCCATTCATCTAGTAATAGATCATATATTGAAGGAGGAATTGGATGCTCTTCTGAAATTGAATCTTATTCTAGGCCTTCTTGAATGAGACCATTTTCTTTGAGGGGAGAGGGGTCATATGATTCATTGTGATAGTAAAATATAGGCTCATCTTATATGGTAAATCTGGTACCATACCTACTTCTTAGGAAAAAATGAGACCAATCTGAAGACAAGTATCCACCCACCTTAGCTATGAAATCCCTCACTAGGAAAATGGAAAAAAATGGAGGAAAATAAAATACTAACACATCTTGAGTTATGGTTAAACTTGGACATACATGGAGGGTTAACACAAAATCCTTCAAGCTGCAAGAGTACTTCAGAGACAAGGATGTACTTAATACCTAGGATATCAAAAAAAATCTTAAGTATGACAGAAGTACTAGCCCCTAAATCAATCATAAAAATGTGAACAAGATTTTTGCCTACTATCAAGGACATGTAAAAAGGTGGGGTTTTGACAAATTTCCTTACTTACTTCTCCTCTTCTTCGCATATTTTGACATCGGCTTGAGGTCTTTAGATGAACAAATCAGCATGCAGGAGCTACACAAGAGCTTCATGTAGGAGGTTACACTGAGATGGAATAGCCAAGGCATCTCACATTGTGACATTCACAATTTTCTTCTTAATCTAGTCCAATAATGTTAAATGTAATACCTGAAGACTTATGCATTTGATGCATAACATTCTCTTTTCTTAATTATTCAAGTGCTAGAGGAGGCACCTTGGGTTGTACAGAGGCTTGACCTACCAAAGGAGGTACATGCAAAACTTCACTTCGAACATTGCATAGAAGCATGCACACCAGAGCTATTTGGTAAGATTGCACCATCCTTTTTCCTGTGAATTGGTTCATTTTGATTGGAAAAATTTGAAGGTTGTGCATTGGTTTCCAACATTCTCTTCTTGGACCTTATGTTGTTAACAACAAGTGCGCGTGATCTATTTTAGCTATCCATAACTTGATGCATTACGTAGAATTATTCAACACCAAAGAATATAAGTTTGATCTCAGTAATGACCTCTGGAACTTCTTCATTATCTGGTTCACGTGTGCTAATGGAAGGCTCATAACTTGAAGAATGTTGTATCATAAAGGCTTGCACATGCAAGGAATTTGCACAATTGTACTGACTGTGTGGAAAATTACAAGGAAATCACTATTGTGTCTCTTAAACCATGTTGTTCTATACTGGAACTAATTCTTTAGTTGAACCAGATGTAGGAAGGGGTTGTAGAAGAGGAACTATCTTTAATTGAAGGTTTGCATTGTGACCCTACCATCTATCATTCTGGTTTTTCCCATATCTTTGGTTAGGGTATTGATTTCTAAAGGTTTGATGGCCTTGCTTGAATCCTTTATTAGAGTTACTTATAAAGGCTTGTCGTTGCTACTTTTCCAAAGATATAACTTTATTGGACAATTTTCTAATCAAGGATTTCATTGCTTCATCCTCCTTTTGTTGTTGCAAAAAATAGGATGTGGAGGCAATAGGTTGGGAACTCTGCTTTGAAATGGGAGAAATGGAATATTGAGGTGCTTGAGGTAGTTCAAGAAACAAGGGCATAGGAAATCTTGGGGCTATCTTACCAGCTTGAATAACGAAATTTTATACCCAAATGGTTATACGATATGCATCAAGAAGTTGTGAAACACCCATAGATTGTATCATCATTGCAATGTCAGAATTCAAATCTCTTAAGAAATATAGAAAATCACCTTGTGGGGTTGGTCTTAAGAGAATAGGAATTATGTCCCATGTCATCTGAAATCTGAAGTTGAATTCCGCCATGAGCTCATTGGGAGCTCTCTTTATGGTTGTAAGTTGTTCTAGCAAGGAGATATTATCATCTTTCTCCTCAAACTAATTGCAAAGTGCAGTGTCAAGTCCATCCCAGTTGTGAATAGAGGAAGGTCTTAAAATTTTGTACCACATAAGTGTTTTTCCTTTAATTCAAGAACGAGCAGCCTTACCGCCATGTCATCTTTTATAACTAGATGAACATAGCATACATTTTCATTGTCTTGAATGTGCTCAGTAGTGGTGACTTGATTCTCACCGGTGAAAAATGGAATAATTTTAAGTGTAGCCATTGGTATATCATGATGTGTGGGAAAATCCAAGGGATTACCACCATTGAAGATGAAAAATGGCATATTTCTCTATTACACCATAGCTAGAATGGGTTGGAATACCCTAGAAGAGTGCGTAGAAGGTCTACGAGGAGGAGTGGAATGTGCCATCCATGTGAGAGATGGTGATGCATGCGTAACTCTGCTACTTATTCTTAGAGACAACTAAATATATTCAAAGGATTCTTCAACTAACATGTTATGTCTAGTATGTATCACTCTCATGTAAAAAAGGTGTGCGGACTACTGAAATAAAAATATTTGAATGTTAGGAGTCATCAGATGTGTTAAAACAAGCCTTCAAAGGCTGGATCTAAATAAGAACACATCAAAATTGTTGAAATGAAGATGTATATATCTTTAAATTGTCCCACCAAGTGTGTCAAAATCGTCGGAGCTAAAAATTGCACCTATCCCAAATTAGGATGATTTGGGGCTTTAAGGAAACATGGGACTGTCTCCAAGTTATGGAACTTGCATTTGATACAGACCTCCGGAGAAGGTTGGCTTCCTCTACCTATTTCTAATACTAAAAATACTTCTAGAAAGGGAAATACAACTACCTATCATTGCTCTACGATTCCAAGGGACCAGGGTGAGAAGGATATGCATGAAAGTAAAACCTAAGCTAAAGGGAGGTGATAGCACAAGAAAGAGGGAGATGAACACTATCAGATGATTGGAAATAAGGGGAAAATAAGGAAATAAGGTTAGACATGTGTGTCACAGTCAAAATTAGCACTTAAACACTCATCTCCTATTGGGCTCGAAAATATCAGCTAAGTACAAGAAGGCACGTAAGCACGCATGACCTAGTTGAAGAAGGGAACGTGGGTTGAAAGTGCATAGGGAAGGGGTTCTAGAAGGGTTTTTTAGAACACACAATGCATGTGCACAAGGAAAAACATGTTTTATAATTAGTCACATTCGACATCCCAGGAAATGCATGAGAAAAGCATGACCCTTATGGATAAGGTGCCAGCCTGACGACTATGGATCAAAAAGGGAATATTCTAGGAATGCGATGGAAGTTTCCAGAAGGAATCATTGCAAGGAATGGATTTCTCAGATCTGTAAAGGCATGATTCCAAAGAGGACCACTTCGACACTTGGTAACCAATCTGTAGCTTCTAGAAGGCATGGCGGTGGGTACTAAGGCTATATATACAAGTGCCTGGTAGAAGAAAGGGATATAGTAGATATAGTTGAAAAGAGGTGAAGCCCTATAGAAAACAAGTGAAGAATGTTATGGGCTAGGGATTAGGAGAGCTTTGTGAGAAATAGCATATAGAAGGGGATGGGTTCTAATTTTTCTTTATAATATGATGAACCTAGCATAGTTCTAATGCATGACTTTGATCTGCATAATTATATGAGGATCTATTATGACCTCAAGGGATGTAATGTGTGTTATTAACTTCGATAGTATGAATATAATGCTCTGTTTTAAATCATTTGTGTACAGTACTTATGCATTTCCTTTCTATATGAATCATCTGCATGTGTTGCTTGTTATTTCTCTTACCTACATATAATGAGATGATAACTATTTCTAAGTTCACAAGAATGTGGTTTAGTGCGTTTCTATCCTACATTTGATTATTTGTTCTAAGATGATGCATTCTCACAAAACTCACATAAAGGAGAGACTTGGAACCCGCGCGTGCCTTGGGTGAGTGCCTAGTGCCCACTAGGTGATAGGCCAGAGCACATGGGATTTTCCTATCCTATGAAGGTGTATAAAAATGGGCTACATCTTGGTTCCATTGTCGAGATGTCTTTTTGAAGTTGTTGTGAGAAATGACATGCATCTTTGTCTCTTTAATACATGATGACAGAGTGCATGAGCTTAGAAAGTATTGAAACATGGTTCAAGAGCATGGAGGATGAGTTTTCTCAAAGATTCAACACTGGACTAGAGTTAAATGCATGTAAATGGGTAGAAGAGAACCTATACCATGAGTTGTATGAGACATTATTTTGTTGCTTCCTAGTAGAACTATATCAAAGGCTTTTAGCATACGCATCTAGATCAATTTTTTACTATAGATCACGCGTGTGGACCCAAGATGACTATCAGAGGCTGCAAGATGCAGATCTAACTTGGACATGTGCTATTGATCATTGGTGTAAGGGACTGCTACCCAATTATACTTTAGGATATGCCATTTTGACGTATTCTTGCGCAAAATTTATTGAGTTTAAGTTTATAAGGTAGCCTAGAGGATCATTTTTGTGTGTTATTCCTTTTTCTATGAATATCTTGGTCATTACTTTGAGTTTAGAAGCATTTCCCATGGCCGGCTAAAGCTTCTCTGAGCGTTGGGAGAGGAAGCTAGGGTGGAGGAAGATGGCAGGCATTACGGCTGAAAAAGAAAGGGAGGAGAGATGAATCAAGTATAGTAAAGCTCATGAAAGAGAGATGATTAAACAAAGTGAGGTTGCAAGTGTGATGGATCTATGGAGGAATATATTGTGGGAAGGATTTGAGGTTCACACAGAGGATGTGGACCCTCAGCAATCTATGCTACCCTATCTTGGCAAGTGTGGGAGAGAGGCCCCTTCAGCTTCTTATGAGAGTTCGTCGCATGGAGAAAGAAGAGCCATCAACCAGTGCATCTAAACCCACCTGGTGACTAACCCCTGGCGCATGGTTTTCCAAATCAAGGGAGAAGTATTGTTAACCTAGTTGGTATCGGTGGGAGTGACCGATCGGTGCCCAGGTGATATAATTTTTCATTTGGAACATCCCGTGGTTGTGCAAGCCATTCTTGTATTTGGGGGAATCTTTGGATAAGGTACAAGTACACAAGCTTTGGTATCACATCTGAGAGTGATGCGAGGTATTAAAATCTAGTAGTGGGACAATCACAAACCATCAGCACATAGTTCAGTGGGACACTGGGAACACTAGGCGTGACCACTTCTGGTCCTTTACCGACTACGGGGGGTGGATCTGATGGGACTAGGAGGAACAGGACCTGGTGGATCTAGTGGGTCAATAGGAAACACCAAAGGGAACCAAGGAACTTTGGATCAGGAGGACAAGGGCCCCAACCACCTCTCCATGTGTTTTTCGAGATGTCTTTACACTAAAAAAACTATAGGGGTATTGAAAATGTTACAAATCTTGTGCACAAGTGTGAGTTACTATGGTAGGTGAAGGTGATCACTACCCCAGAGAATAAGGCAAGTCAATTTGCAACAATTTTACAAAGGTGCGTGCATAATTGGTATAGGAAGTATGACTCCCATCAAACGGTGGTAGACTACACCACATTGAAGAATGCTTTCCTTGCAGAGTTTGAATAGAAGAGCATGAGCGCTCTGAAGGAGATCTAGTAGGGAATGGAAGAGAGTGTGTGGGAGTATGACGTGTGTTTCAAGACTCTCTTATCAAAGTTATCATATGACATTCATCCTTCTCAACATGCTTAATGGTTTTTTTGAGGATTGATAACACCTTTTAGAAGGGCTTTGTGGCACAAGACTTTCATAGACCCGCGTGAGGTATTCGAAGCTGCCCTATGCGCTAAAACTATTGGGAGTGTTAACACTGGTGTTAGCCCTTTTTTTGGAGGCTCAAATTTCTGCAATGGCCAAGTCATTGGAAAATCTATCTGCAAACTCAGCGCTATGAGGTTCACAATGGGCTTTGGTGTATAGACTATGAAGTGGAGGGGCATGCAAAGGATAATTGCCCTTGGAATTTGATGCGTGTTATGGCAATAGATTATAATATTTTCCATGGGGATCATGATGTAAGTATATTCCCTCTACTCTTCAATCTCACAGTCCACAAGAATAATTTCTTGCTATTGCAAGATTTGTACCTCTACGACCCATGATACCAAGGATTGTTGACTAATTGATCAAATCCATGATGTTATTGATTTGGGTGTGTGCCAGACCAACCTTATAAGCAGTTCAAAAGATGATGACTATCGTTATGAGGGGCACATAGATGGAGGAACATGTGGAATAGGTTTCTACGGAGGATTTCATGGTTGCCAGTAACTCTGGCGAGGGATGAAGTGAGTTCCCATGAGGAAATTGTTATAATTGTGGATCTACATAGCATTACAAATGTGAGTTCCCTGATCTGTTACAATGCTCATTGCGTGGAAAGAATCACAAGTACAAGGAGTGTCCATAAATTTATGAGCATATGAACCAACAACACTAGAAGCATAAGGGATCTAGGATGGTGAGCATCAATAAGTCCGATTGACAGTGGATACCACAAGTGGCACGTGATTCAGGGCTAAAACCTGTACTGGTGACAACATGAGAAGAGGCCATGCATGCTAGGGAGATGCCAAGACCAAGGACACTAGTTTCAAGGGAGGGATTTGTACATGAAAAGTATTCAGACCCTTCTCGTTAGAAAGAATCACCTAGGAGGAAAGAAGTTTCCAAGTTAATCTAGAGAGGCATACCCTTAAAATTTCCTGCGGGAAATGGAATCTCAGTGGAAAAATGAGGATGAGAGAAGAGGAATGCTCAATTATAACTTACCAGGGACTACAGTGTGCTTGGTGGGCTACACATCGGGAGAACCTCCTAGAGTGGTGCGAGATGAGGTTCATGTTTTCTGTAATATTCTCCAGAAGCAGCATGCCCACAACTAGATACAAGACTACCATGCTAAATAAATCACTTCATTTCATATCCAATCATATGAGAACGGCTCGAAGGGAAGCACAGAAGTGTTGTCACCTTCATTATGGGTGCATAAGTTATATTCCACCTTACAAGGTTGTGTGTGTGCTTGGTACATTCATTCGGAGATACATTTTCAGACGGGTAATTGGCAAGAGTTGGTAGCTGACCTCAGTTCAAACTTTTAAAATTTCAGAGTACTAAGCCATCAGTGGATAAGGCATTGTAAACAATCAAGTGCCTTACAATAGGATATAGTGTTATGGAGGAGGATAGACTACTATAATTTCTAGGTGAGCCTTCTCTGGAGATGTACTTCAATGAAGAAGAATCAAAGGAGGTACATCTTGAGCATGCATTCATGGAAAAAGAAAAAGGAAAAATGGTCTATGTAATAGACGGAGAAGAGATGGAGACTTTAGATGTTAACCATTCAGAGGGTACACGTGAGGTCATAGATAGCACTGATGAACAAGCATGCACCTACCACAAGCCCTTAAAACAAAGAAGGTTAACATTGGGATGGAGACAAAACCTAAGGAAGCTATCATCGGTGACTATTGGTCGAAAAATGAGGTTTCAAATATCATTGATATATTGTGTGAATTCCAAGATTTGTTTCCTCATGGGTACCATGAACTCAAATGCATTCACCATTCCTTGGGGGAGATGAAGATTAAGTTGAAGGAAGGTGTGTTCCTGATTCAGAAGAGGCCTTATCAGATGAATCCAAATTTATGCACATATGGGTTAAGGAAGAAATAGAACAAATGATAGCATTTGGTATCATTAAGGCAGTGGAAGAGTTAGGATGGATAAGCCCGATGGTTATCATTATTAAGAAGGATGGTAGGATAAGAATTTTCATTGACTATAAGGATCTGAATGTAGTATGTGTCATCGATCCCTTTCCAACCCCCTTTACTAAAGAAATTTTGGAGGGCGTAGCCTGGGTGCATGAAGTCTACTCTTTCACGGATGGGTTCTCAGGGTACCACCAAGTCAGGAGTGCAAAAGAAGACTAGAGAAAGAGAAATTTTGCCACTAAATGGGGAATTTTTTCCTATACGATTATGCCTTTTGGATTAAATAATGCACCTATTGTGTTCTCACCCCTTATGGTACAAGCATTTTAGGATTTCATCCATAAGTTTCTTCAAGTTTACTTTGATAACTGGACTATGTGAATGGATTGGTGAAAGATCATTATGAAAACTTAAGGCTGATGTTTGAGAGATGTCAACAATTGAGGATATCCCTCAACATTAAGAAATGTGTCTTTGCTGCTTCATTTGGGACCCTATTAGGACACATTATATACAAATAAGGTTTGCTAGTAGATCTCACTAAAGTTGCAGTTATTGTAGGATTAGGGGATCCTACTAGGCAAAGCACAATGCATGGATTCCTTGGGCATACGGGGTATTATAGGAATTTCATCAAAGGATATGCCAAGATTTTTGTGCCCTTAGAGGAATTATTGAAACACAAGAGTGCCTTTCATTGAGGAGAGGCGCAACAGAAGGCATTTGACACTTTGAAGGATAGGCTTATCATGACACCCATATTACATTTTCCTTCTTGGGATAAGCCTTTCCATGTGGGATGTTGATGCCTCATGGACATATATGGGATCAGTACTAGCACAACCTGGAGAGGTAATTTTTTATCATCCATTGTGCTTTGCAAGTAGAAATTTGACTTCAGCATAGCATAATTACACAACTACTGAGCACAAAGCATTGTCTATGATCTACGTGCTACATAAGTTTAGGAAGTATCTTTTGGTGATACCATTTATATTCTACATGAACCATATGGCATTAAAATACTTGGTTAAAAAACCCATTCTGCAAGGGTGCATATGTCATTGGGTCCTACTATTTCAAGAATTCAAGTTCATCGTGGTCATGAAACCAGGAAAAAGTAATTTAGGACCTGACCACTTATCAAGGATTAACTCAAGGGAGGATGTGCAAAGCGTTGAGGATACCATGCTAAAAACGTAACTATTTAGGTTACGGTGTGCACCCTCAAACTTGGAATATATTATAGTGTTCTTAAAATCATGTGTGGCGCTGCAAGGAATGAAGGCCCTGAAGAGAAAGCAGTTAGCGATACGTGTCGTACCCTACAAGTTAATTAGCGGGGATTTTTATAAGTTAGGTCATGATTCTGTGATGATGTGTATTGGAATATGAGCATGTAGCCATTATGGAAGAAGTGCATGGTGGGATTACTAGAGGACACTTGATGGCAGCAATTCTAGTGGCGCAACTTCCATTTTTGCACCGTAGCTCCGATACTCCGTTCAGGCAACGGAAAGCTTGGAATGTGTAGAATGTGATTTTTGTACTGCTGTCTATAGTATGTATGTTTCGCAAAATTAGTGCACATGTAAGTCTTGGAAGATGAAACACCTCGTCTCCCTCGAGACTGCTGACCTTCCACATCTTTCTAGGTGTCCTTTCGTATTTATAAAATTATTATACATACATATGTAACCGGAAGAAGAGATAGACATCTCTTGGCATGGAAATTGAAGAAATCTTTGAGTAATTTACATGGTGGGATTACACATGTTAATCTGTTCCTTAGGACACTATGCAGGGAATGCTACCACATGGAAGATTTTATTAGCTGGGCTTTGGTGGGAAACCATATACAAGGATTGTATTGAGTTTTGTAAGGCATGTGACCATTTTCAACACCTTGGAAAACCTAGAAAGTGGGATGAAATGCCTTTGTAACCAATAGCCACTGCTAAACCATTTGAAAAATGGGAAATTGACTTTGTAGGACCAATTGCATTAGCCACGCGAAGGACTGGTTCACAGTATATCATCACTTGCACTGATTACTTAACACGATGGGTAGAGGCAGTGCCTACAAAGGATTACACCATGATGACAACTGCTATATTTTTATGGGAAAACATAATCAGTAGCAATGGTTGCTCTTTAAGTTTAAGTGATAGGGGTACACACTTTCTCAATGAAATAGTCAGGATTTTGTTAGCAAACTTTATGGTGGCCCATCATAAGAATACCCCATACCACCCTCAATAAAATAGAACTATTGAGGCATTTAACAAGATACTAAGCCACACATTAACTAAGATTTGTGACATTGGAAGATAGGATTCAGATAATAAGGTATCATCCATTCTATGGGCATACAAGACAACCTACAAAATGTTGAATAAAGCCACACTGTTTCAATTGGTGTTTGGCACAGAGGCTATTTTACCAGTGGAACTCATGTTACCTTCATTGTGTATAGGCACGTGCAAGAGGGTTAGCTGATGAGTAAGCACTGGAAGAAATAATTGATAAGTTGATTGTAATTAGATGAGAGGTGTGATCACTTGTTAGATGGAGTTTAAAAGATAGAAAAAGCAAGACAAAAGGCATGACATGATCATCATATCAAGAGAAAGAAGTTTGAGGTTGGGCAGTTGGTGTTTTTGTATGATTCTAAGTATTTGTGCCATCCTGGGAAGTTGAAAGTCCATTGGTTGGGACCTTGCATCATCTCGTACATTCTTGATTCGAGCCTTTTCCAATTACAAGGGGCTGGATGAGATAAGGATACCAGGTCACTTCAATGGGAGTAGGCTGAAGCCCTACTATAAATAATTCTTCTTAGTGTTTGTAATAAGGATGTATTTCTAGTTATTTTAGAATTTCCCTTTATGCTTTTTCCTTTTCTTGTGTTTCCCTTTCTCATTACTTGTTCATTTCGTTTGTTTCGTTTTGCACCTTGTGCTCTAGTAACCACATTATTTTTCTAAAATTTATGTATGCACAGAGGACCGTGCATTTTTTTTAGTGTGGGGTGGAGTGATGAAAAGTATAGGCCTTTAATACAAATTTGAGTTGGCAATGGAAGTTGCAGTGAATGACCTGGTTGAAGAATGAAAAATGCGTAAGCGTAAGAATCACGTAAGAGAAGGTGGACGAGAATGGTTGGTGTTAAAAATCCTTTGCAAAAACCATGTACAAAAAGGATGAAGAGTGCAGGAACAACATGAGGTAGGCAAGGGAAAAAAACAGGTAAAGGACAAAAGAAGTGCCTTCGGCATTTGGACGCACACGTAAGAGTCTTCGGTCGGGTTGGATTTTTATGCACCAAAAGGTTGAAAAAGGTTTTTTACACAGGATATGGCACATGGATAAAATCACTTAAGATGGATTAGTGGAAAAATTCACATTTAAAGTTAAAGCACGTTGGTAAGTGGTATAGCATTTAATGCTAGAAAGAAGAAAAAACTATAAATACAAGGTCAAGTAAGTCATTTGTTACCTTGCACTTACGAAAAAGAAGAAGCTCTTACGAACTAGGGCATCCAAAGAGATTTGTGTGAAGAAATGAAAATCCAAGAAATCTAAAGTGTGTGAGTAGGGGTAGATCCATAAACTAGTGTGCAAGGAGTACACGGGTGTGGGAAAATTTGTTAAGGAAGCATCATCTTGTGGAAGGATTTTTCCAGTTAGGATTTGGCGGCTAGGGAACAGGAGTTAGAAGGATTTCTTCATAAGTTTGAGCTATGGGATTGGACAAGAGTGATAAAGAAGAGTAAGGAGAAAAGGGTTTAAGTGTTAACACCAACCAGAATAATGGTACACCAAGGAAACCAACCTTTTCACCAAAGAAAACCTAGGGTAAAGGTAAGGGAAAGTAGATCACTATTTTCGCAAGCACTAACGAAGAATGGTACGCGGAAATGCAGTACCCAAGATGGGGTATTTCTAGGAAAATAATGGGAATCACACCTACGAAAGATGGATGTAAGAGATTATAATCATCACACAAGCAAAATAGAAAAGGAAATGGCATTGGAGTTGTTCCGACTAACTAATAGTAGGACGCTAGACAATATGCCCATTTACAATGATGACATAAAGATCAAACTAGAAAATGCTAGGTTGTTACAATTGTATGAGTTACCCTACTTTGGCAATCCTGAGCACCTTTATCAATGGTTGATGTCACACGTTCATGAAGATCATTTTTATCTCGCAGGGCACAAGATGCACATCACACCATAGCTGATTTCTAAGTTCAAAGGCCTTAATTGTGAAGGAGATAGCATTGATGATGATCTGAGTGACAAGGAAGCTATCAAGGATATTGTAGTTGCATATGACTATAGAAAGGGTTTGAGATATTTTGACATCTCAGAAATACCATACCCAGTGATGAGGATGGCCATGCACTTGGTAACCAATCTTAGTGATCAACAAAGATGGATACAAGTAAACAAGGCATGGTTAAACATATGTCGGAAGATATCAGAGGGAACCATCTACAAATTTTCTGATTTCATTGCAAATGAAATTATAAGCAGCACACAGGAGGGAGAGAAGATACTCTTCAGTAATGTACTCCTCACTATTGTGTTCTCAATGATATGAGTGCCCGACAGGCCAGAAAAAATTGTTTGTGAGTATCAAGAAGAGGACCCCTCGCCCGCAAAGAGGTTTGTAAAGTATACTTGTGAAACCATGATGGTCACTCACAAGGCGTGCCTAGAGAAGTGGTATAAGTAAATGCATGATGCATTTAAGGCTGAGTGGAGGATCCCATATTAGTTTCCCACACTCGTAAGTGGAAAGGAAGAATTTGTAGTGTACCAATACTTTTGCATTGGTAGATTTAGGTTAATAGATGATAACATGAGTCTATGGTGCAAACTACGCTTCTCCTTCACCATGTTATACTTCCAAGCTAGAGTTAATCAGTTCAAGGAGGCCAAGAGACTAAGGTTTGACCTTAATGAGGTAGATGTAGACCACCGTGAGCTGTGCCAAATAGAAGTGAGTCTACCCAAATAAGTGCACGTATGTGGATAGATATATATCCCATGAGATCCAAATGATAAAGCCTTTGACAATGCTGCCAATTACATGAAGGATTGCAGAGCAAGGGGTGTACCCATGCATAAGGCCAAAGTTTGAAAAATGAAATTACTTGGAGAATGATGTCTCCATTCCTGAAGACCCCACAAGAAGGAAGATAGGTGCATGGCTTGAGAGACAGAGAGAGAGAAGAGGTGCAAAAAGGCACCAAGTGTTCAGAACTAATTAGGTGGTAAGCACTCTGAAGACAAGCGCAAAGCCTATTACTTACGTGTATAGGAAGAAGTCCCCAATGAAAGAAAAGACTCCAGAAGAAGAAGTTACAAAGCATGAATATCCCCTCACTCAGGGGGAATCACTAAGGAAGACATCACTTGTCGAATAAAAATAAAGATAAGAATCCCCTGTATTAGAATCCTCATTAAGGAAGAAGTAGAAGGTGATGGATAAGGCTCGACTCAGAAGAGACAAAAGAACTAGATGCCTACATTGGTGAAAAAGATGATGATGAAGATGAACCAGGAGGTGAATACCATCCCATCTATGAGATACATGATTTTGAAGAAGAAGGATATGAGGAGTATAACGAAGGAGATGAGGAAAAAGAGGATGAAGAAGAGGTTGAGACCTAAGGCGAGGGGGTAGGTGGTGAAGAAGTTACAAAAGAAAAAAGGACCCCAAGCCTCAAAAAGGAACAAGTAAACGAGGCCACGAAGAAATAGGTGGAAAAAATCATCAAGGACCTGGTGGAGCAAGAAGTGGAATGTAGTGCGGATGTGGTGATGAAGGAAGCTAAGGAGGAGAGCGTAGAAAGAGAATATGGCAGCATGGGAGGGGATCCTAATTTGGCTGTAAACTTTCAAAAGGCTCACATGTGGGGAGAAAGAGCTTAGAATCATGTAGAGTCCAATGGATGGGCTACATTGATGATCCAAACAAGGTGTTGCGTGTGCACTTCTAGAGCACCATGCCAACGGAACAACTTTTAGCTATGACTTCATTTGATGAGGAAGGTGCATACCCTCAAACGAGGAAAATGTTGTCATGGGCATTTGAGTCCCACATTGATGAGCTGAAATTTGAAGTAAGCCAAGGGGCATTGATGCAAGTGGCCAAAGATAAAATGAACAAACCCCTTTGTGAATGCTCAGAGGTTTTCAGATGATCAAATCTGCAACATGCTCAACAAAGTCTTAGTTGAGGTTGAAGTTAGGATCTTCGGGAGAAATGACATGGTAAATCTCCCAGAGGAAGAGTTGGAGAAAAATTAAGAAGAGCTCATTGAAAATACCAAGGACTTGAAGTAGGAAGATCTAATCAGCACTCAGTTAAGATGCGAGTTAAAATATGAAAAGACAAGAGTGCACAAGGCATACAATAAAATAGAGATGATTATGGATGTCATTTTACTAAAGCATATAGACTTAACACTAGCCCCCGCGCCAAAATTATGGATCATCCTTGCAATGCCTAGAGTACTTAACCCACATAATCACCATGGAGAGGTGACCACTTTCCCTAGAATCAATAGAAGAGGTGTTGGCATGCCAACAGAAAGAAAATAAAATGAAGGTTATGGATATTATTGCTCAGTACAGAAATATCCTCGCCAATGTAAAAGCCACCATGGAAGTTATTGAGGCTTCCTATAAAAAATGTGTAGACAGAGATAGAGTGGTAAGTATCATAGTTGTCACCCATGATGCAGAACTCAAGGAGTTCCAAGAGAAGAACAAAGGGAACAGGTTGGAGTGAGACAAGATCCTAGCCAAGGTAGAAAAGAAATCAGAGGCCATTGAGACCTTGCGGGACTCAATCAAGAACTGAGTAAAGGAATTGTAATCTCAAATCACTCGAAGGATGGATGCGCTTGAGGATTTGGGAAAGTAGTTGGAGGATATTGTGGAGACAATGAGCGCTAAGGGAGAGGATCTTAGTTTTGAAGAAGTGGGTGCCTTGGTGGGTGACCTCTGTTAGCAAGTGCAAAATGAGGTTGACATTTGGGGGAAGTTAGATGCTAATTTAAGGAAGGATTTCCCTCTTCTCCTCCAGAAGTAAATAAATTTCCCCATTCTTTCATACTTTTCCTCAATTCTCATTCCTTCATTCTTCCATTTCAACCATCTATAAGGATCCGCCATTCTTTAATTCTTTATTGAAGAGTGTTTCTAGGGACGGAGAACAGGCATAGTGTGGGATGATGTTGGGCCCCAAAATATCAGCTAAGTACAAGAAAGCGCATAGGCACATGGGACCTAGTTGAAGAAGGGTGCATGGGTTGAAAGTGCACAAGGAAGGGGTTCTGGAAGGGTTTTGCATAACACAGGATGTGCACATGCAAGGAAAAATGAGTTTTGTACTTAGCCACATTCATCATCCTAGGTAGCACATGAGAAAAGCATAACCCTTATGGATAAGGTGCCATCATGGCGACTATGGATCAAAAAGGGAATATTCAAGGCATGTGATGGAAGTTTCCATAAGGCATCATTGTAAGGAATGGAGAGCTCAGATATGGAAAGGCATGCTTCCATGGAGGACCACTTCGACACTTGGCAACTGATATGTAACTTCTAGAAGGCATGGCAGTGGGTTCTAAGGCTATATATACAAGCACCCAATAAAATAAAGGGATATAATAGATACAGTTGAAGAGATGTGTAGCCCTACAGAAAACAAATGAATAATGCTATGGGCTAGGGATTAGGAGAGCTCTATAAGCAATAACATATAGAAGGAGATGGGTTCTCATTTTTCTTTGTAATATAATGAACCTAGCATAGTTCTAATGCATGACTTGGCTCTGCATAATTATATGAGGATGTGTTATGACCTCAAGGGATGTAATGTGGGTTTTTTAATTTGATAGTATGAATATAATGCTCTGTTATAAATCATCTGTGTTTAGTTCTTATGCATTTCCTTTCTATATGAATCATCTACATGTGCTACTTGTTATTTCTCTGACCTGCATATAATGAGATGATAACTATTCCTAATTTCATAATAATGTGGTTTAGTTCTATATTTTCCTAAATTTTATTATCTATTCTAATATTATGCATTCTCACAAAACTCGCATAAAGGAGAGACTTGGCGCTCGCATGTGCCTCGGGTAAGCGCCCAACACCCGCTAGGTGATAGGCTGGCATGCATGGGATTTTTCTATTCTATGAAGGGTATAAAAATGACTACATCTCCATAGATCACCACAGAAAAGAAACATGTAAGGGACGTGAAGAATTCACAGCAAACCAATATAGAAAAGGAAAGGTAAGAAGATGCAACAAAATACAAGTTAGGGCAGAGAATAGCCACAAAACAAGACTTTTATTTCTTCCAAATGATTCATAGTAAATTAAAATGGTAGAAAGAGGCAACTATCCACATGTAATGAACCATATTTGAGGTGTGCAACTCAAAATACAAATAACATTACTCTAAATAATACTCTTATAATCCAAGAGGCTCCAACATCTACAAATGAGCATTATCCAATTATTTATAAAAGAATAGGAGAAAAGGACAAGGAAAAGAAAGGGAAACTCAAATTTCAAATCACAACCACCAACAACAAGAAATAAATTTCTAAAAATCCTCCTACAATAGTGTCATATCTGCCTCCCTATGTCATCTAACTTTTAGTAGAAGAGAAGTGGTCAAATCTTATGAAATTTGGGTGGATAAGTCAACTGGATGTGAACATTAATGACCTGTGTCATGTTTCATTGTTTTCACCCACCAAATCTTGCCAAAATATGATTTTAAAAACCTTAGATTGCAGTCCATATCAGTAGCTTTCGAACAAGATCAATCGCACCTGATTTCGAGCTCTGTAGCAAAAGTTATGGTGATTTAAAGATATACATTACAAGATGAACACACAAGACATGTGGCATAATCTGATTAATAGATGTATTCAGCTATTTTTTGGTTTATTCCTGCAACGTGTCTTTTTTTCACTTTCCATAAGGATTTGACACACAACTGGCACATCTTCACTAGTTGTGTTTCGTACACTCTATCTGACAAGTCCCGGGAAGTGACATGTGGCACTCGGTGATTGGCACAAATGGTTTCACCTTGAGAGCATGTGTAGGATCAGGAAGCACGTGAATGCATAATTCCATCGGCACACACAAGAGTATGTTTGATGGTGTGAAGAAAAGGGGAGCGCAAGACAAGGATACGTGAGAGAAAATACACAAGGAAAGTGAATGAAAAAAGAATGAAGGGAGAATGAATGTGCACAAGGGGATACATGGGACTCAGGAAGGAAAAGTCATGCACATAAGATAATTTCATGACTTAAAAAATACAATGTGAGTCTATGGGTGCATGCAAAGAGTGTGTAATAACCTGAAGAAGTACGAATGCACAGTAGGATGTGCATACAGGGAGAATGAAGGGAAATATCATAATAAGAGTAAATTGGATACATGAAGTATACATAGAAGGAAATGAAGGAAAGGAATAAGTGAGGACAAGTGCATAAGGGAGCATGCAAAGAAATACAACCAAGGAAATGCACCAAGGAAGGAAACCATCGGCACGTGCAGTAAAAAAAACTTGATCTCAGAGCTAGAATGGAGTTGTAAGTTGTCTAAATAACCGGGGTGTTTATTTTGGACAACAAGTAGCTCTAATGGGTAGCATGCTACTACTCCTTCCCAAATTCATGCTTATAAAATTTCTTTGGAACAATATCTTTCCAAACACGGGAGCCATTTACATTGTCATATGCACTACTTTTATCTGATGTGCCTCATGTGCTAATACTAACACGTGTCTACCTGTATCTCCAACCCAACATGGTGATCCTTGATTTCCTTCCTTCTCACCTTCACTATGATGATCTTCTATAACTTCTAAATTCTAAGCACCATGCACAAGTACTAGGTGTCCAGGCTAGGCCAAATGTGCACTAATGGTTCTCATTCTTTCCTTATACTTTCTCTCATCAGATTCCGAAGGGGTCCTTCTACTGCGCTATCCCAATATCTGAGAAAAATGATCATGTGGCCCTTCACCTTCTGTATGGTTCTCATCACTTCCTCCTGACATCATTCCTCTCAGTCTCAGTGCCTCTTCAATTTCTCTCTCTCGCACATCATTATACTTGCACAGTATTTCTTCCTTATCCCTTTCTTCTACTTGGACCAATGCCATCCTTCCTAAACCTTCTTATTATCCCTATGCACAGTGGGGTTTTAGCATGCCATACATAAATTCTCCATCCCTAGCTCAATAATCAAGATATTTATAGCTAATGGAAGTGCACATAAGTATGATCCTTTAGGTTTGCGTAGAAACTAAAAATCTACTTCTTCCAAGAATGAGTATGTTGAAATCACGTACTCTAAGGTATAATTTCATAGTACACCTTCCCACCAATGATTTACATAACATACCCATGGTTCATCTAATTCAGATAGTGTTTGGTACTTATCCTAGCCCCATGCTTCTTTCCTAGTTGAACACCCCTGTTCTGCGCGTAAGCTGATAGCCACTCCTACAACTCTACTAGTAATAAAATGAAGAACGTATCATACATTAAATCATATAAAATTTCTTCCACCCATTTTCACTCATTAAAATATCATTCAATGTTGTATGTATGATCAAATTTTTCTTGGCCATCATCCACCCAACGTTCAATATTCACTAGTGACAATTGGAACACCATATGCATGCCACAACCTGATGAGCAAAATTAAAATAGGTCCTGGAAACGGAACCAAAATTTAGTATTTTTTATTTACCAATTCTTATTTAGGAGTGCTAGCAATTCATTCAAACAGAGGTATAAACTCTCACCCAAAGAGTGCACAACCACTAGGTCCCTCTTTAGTTACTTATCAAGATGTGTGTGATATGCCTTTAATCATTCATATGAAAAGATAACATTGTATAAAGAATAAAAGTAAAAACATCAATGGATATAAATTATCAATTATTCATGAGTTACAAACAACCAACAATAGAATCTTCCATGAGTTACTCATCATATGACCAATCCATTCATGTACTTATAGTTGAATACATTTATGCGAGAAACATTCTCTAGGCCCTAGCACTCGCATATCTTTATCCTACGTGCTTACACAACACACTTATACTATCAACCTTTACATATATCTTAACTCTCACACACAAATCACACATAAAATCATGCATGTCTTCCTATTACATGGAGTGTGACACCTATTTATATACGGTGGGGACTTTCCCTTCACCACTTACATGAGTTAATCCTAAGAATAGATGTCCTAAATGTAGGTCGCATGCCTTTTTTTACAACTCTGCTTTATCTCTAGATCAAGCTATTAATATCTCGACCCCATCCATGCTTTAATCCTATAATTATATGTCTTTGTGCATGTGTTTTACCTTTTCCTTTCCTATTTATGGACTTTCCTTGCTTGTTACGCCATGTATGTTTTTTCCTATTTTTATCCTTAGCTTGGAAATTGGATAAGTCTTGAAACCCCTATGCATGCACAGACCTTTGCACGTTGGGATCCTTCCTTTTTTTGCACACAACTTCATGCACTAACCTATATTTTCTCTGTATTACTTATGCATGCCCTCCTACACGCAGTCTTCATCCTCCGTGTATGGCTAGTACTTGGCCATTTTTGTTGCTCAATAGTGACTAGAATCAAATACATCTATGTCAGGGCTATAAATCCCTGGATGGAAATGGATAAATGTAAATCTCATCTTCAACACATATTTCAACTACCATCCATCCATAATCACTTATTCCTACACATTTTCTTGTTTATTTTCACTTATTTCCCTTCAAGTGGTAATTAATCTTCACAAATCACACACACACTAGATCTCAATGAAATGGAAGACTAGTATGTTTCCTGATATTTTTTATACCTTTATCACACCCCTTTTTTAGTTAAACTCTTCTCTCATAGTTTTTGCCTCCTAGATTATCACTAATTCACAACTACCACACTTTCCAACTATTCACAACAATCACATCTTGATTCATATGTATTAAACATTTATCGGCAAATGATTCATGAATGGGGGAAATACCTCAATCTCTTACTATCTAGCATCCAATGGCATAAAAATATCTCTCAAATATTCATTCCTTGTTCTTCAATTTTCACCTTTCTTCTCTTATGTTAGGGGCATCATGTTGCCTAAACATTTTCATTGAACGGGGGATTTTACACCAAATCCTTTTCTCCTCAACCTTATGACAACAAATAAATTAACTCTATCTATAATCAATTATTAAACCAATGTAAACATAATAGTAATCTCAATTTGGAAATCATCCTATCAACCCCTTCACAAAAATCCGTGAAATAGCCTATCGATCAACATTTATGGGTCCTTGTCTTAATGTTCATCCATCCACATCCACGCTTCCACAAATATTGTCATAAGGTATGACACAACCCTATCTCATCCCCAGTATTTATGTAGTGTTTTACCTTCGAGCATATACCATTTTTCATCACTATTAATATCACTCTCACTCTAGTGTAGGTTTCATACTATAAAAATTAAAAACAGTTAAAACATAAAAAGACAAAATGTGTGTTTGTTATTCTCATGTTACATGTGTCATTTATTGCATCTTGACTGAATGTTCACAAATGGTCTTTGTTTCCCTATATTGAATATCTTGATATTTATGCATATATTGTGGGGGCATCTTGATCTTTAATATCTTGGTGGGTTCTCTTAATGTTATGTATTTGGTTTGCATGTATCGTAACTTATATTTTGTTTATGCATATATTGAAGGGGCATTTTGATCTTCTATATTCCAATGTCTTCTATTATATGTTAGTTATTTTTATTCTTGTGTCGCATGTATTATATATTTTATCTTTTTTTTGCATATCATACAGGGGCATCATGTTCCTCTATATCATGGAGTATCATGTTATATATTATTATTTTTACTCATAAATTGCATGTCTAAGTCAATATCAAAATGCATACTACATACAAGGTCATCATGATTTCTTATACCATGATGCATCATTCCGTATGCAAAATTAAATTAAATATACTATAACAAAGTATGAATCTTTGTACATAATAAACAACTTGTTTTACAAAATTCATTTTTTATCTATCCATCCTAATGTCATTTACCCATGCACCTAATCCCATAATCTTTCACCCTCGTTCATCTTGTGAATCTTACTTAATACTCCATGCAACATGGGAATATTACTTGAGGTCAACCCTTGAGCTAAGTCTTCCCTATTGCATATCCTCCTTCACCACCACATCTATCACACCAACATTATCTCATCTTTCCTATTCAGCTTGGGAATCTTACTTGATCACCCATGCAGCATGGGAATATTCCTTAAGGTAACTGCTTGAGCTAAACCTTCATTGCTTCATTTTTCCATCATAAACACATTCCTCACTCCATTTGACTTATAATTCCCCATGATCCTACCCTCTAACCATCCCCAACGTCACCACCTACATGCCATCATCCTATACCGCCCTTCATTATCATAGTTCATCTCTCAACTTGTGAATCTTACTTGATCCCTCATGTAACATGTGAATCTTACTTACATATCCTCCTTAAGACAAGACATATCATTTGCATTTTCTCTAATGTCACCACATTCCTTAAAATATTTGATGATTCCTTATGCACAAATCCCCCCCAACCCACTCTAAATCCACCACCTACTTCCCATTGTCCTATCAAATCCTTTAGTATCACATTTTATTTCCATACTGCTTAGCTTGGGAATATTTCTTAAGGACACTCCTCGAGGTAAGGACTCCCTTCTACATTTAACCCACCATCACTACCGTCTTTATACCATTTCACCCTTTATTCTTTGTGATCCCTCCAAAAACCCATCATGTCACCACCCTCTTTACATAACACTCTCTAATCCTTTACTATCATATGTCATTTCTTCATTTTTCATCTTGGCAAACTTACTTAACCACCCTCTTCTTGAATAGTTTACTTTCTCCCACCTCCTCCAACATCCCTTTTCTCTCTTCACCCATTTCCCTCACATTCCTCTCATATCTCATTTCCTAACACCCTCTAACCATGTACTCATCATCTTCACCATTCCTTGTTTCTTCTTTTCTCATACACTCTCGTCAAAATCCTTCATATCAACATGTCCAACACCTCTACCATCCTCCCATATGTCCCCCCCATTTTCCTCATTTACTTCTCTTTTTCCCCCAACATCCTTTCATCCTTATCTTGAGATTCATATTTGGCTCTATTTTCCCTTCCCTATTTACCACCTTTGTTATATTTTTTGGTCTATAAAAAATCTCTCCATCCATCAATCCTCACTATTATGCTTTAATCCTCCCCTAATAATTCTCCACATATTCTCATTTTAATACTTCATTCCACCATAATATATATACTATCTTCATCTTCTTTTTTTATTTTTCCTAATCCTCCCATATCTTATTATTTTTCATCCTTATCCACTTCACCCCCATTTTTTATCATTGTTCTCCTCATCCTAATCTTTGGACTCATCCTTATATCCTTATCTTAATATTATCCACCTATATTTATCTACATATATATATCACCTCAATCATTTTCACATTCCTTATGCTTCCCTACTCAACTACATCATCACCCCTAAATTTCCATCACCATATTTAAGACTTTATT
The DNA here is from genome assembly GCA_019776745.2 of Taxus chinensis. NCBI lineage: Eukaryota > Viridiplantae > Streptophyta > Pinopsida > Cupressales > Taxaceae > Taxus > Taxus chinensis. The sequence goes on along the minus strand of CM034154.1, from coordinate 541,386,839 downwards.
CCCCTACGATATTTATCCTCTCTTCCTCATCTTCCTCTCTTTACTTCCACTCTAACCATTATTATTATTTAACACTCCACTCCCATGCAATATCTTCATCATATTTATCTATTCTTCCTCACCCCTTTCCCCTACCATTGCCATGGACATGTACTCCTTCACAAACTCCTAGTCCACAGATATTTTATCACATATTATTTCACTCACCCCATCCCTTGTTCCACATATTCATTTTCTCATTCATGTTCCCACCACTCTTATTTCATTCCAATTTTATGTTCCACATCATCTTCCCCACTTACACTTAATTTACTAGTTCTCCATCTTCATTGTTGTCTCAAATTTGGTTCCTTACCTCTTTGTCCCTCATCATTTTATCCATTATCTCATATCATCTTCCACATGCCTCTCCATATGGTCTATTTCATATTCATATTTGTGCTACGTCAACACCCGCCATTGTTTTTGTCTTTCTCGCATTGTATTCCATTCATTTCCTTAAAATTCCATCTTCATATTTTTCCTCTCCTAACATCAAGGTTGATCCTCATCTTTTATGTATCTCTTGTTGAACCCTTCACATTGGAGTTATAATTTATGTCAAGTGGCATTAATGGAAACGGTCTAAATGGTGAAGTGAAGCTTAATCAGAGTTATGAAGGTTTATTGGTAGTGCCTTCTCAATGATAGTTGGAGCTCACAAAGAGGTTGTAATGCTTGGTATGAATACAAAATGTGTCCAAAGTATCCGTAAAGTTGTTTAAAGGTGTGAGGATTGTTTCTTGGTGCTCTCCAATTCATATCCCTATGTTCAAAGTGAACACTAGTCAATCTAGGTCAAGTACAAAGGTCTATTTCCAAGCTAGCCATGGCACATGATGTTTTACAGGTATGAGAGGGTTGTTCCAAGATTTTTAAGGAAGGAAAATCCATTTACAATGCATCTATGGAAAAGTAGGAGTGAAATTTCATGTAGGTAGGTGTTTTTCAGTGGTGTGCGGTGGTCTGTGAGGTTGACATCCACTGATGGTATGGAAAAGGTTGGTATGCTTGGCTAAGATTCTCTACAGGTTTGAAATTCTCATTTCAGCGTGTGCAAGATATTTTGGAGAACATGGAGGTATGATGGGTATTAGATAACTCAAGGAGACCTTTCCAATGATACTAGATTTGTGCAATCTGGAGCTCTCTGGAGGATGTTATGGTCATTCAAAGTTTTACAGGTCAGGATGAGTAGGATTTAATTACATTTTGGGTTTGTGTGGTCATCATAAGTCAACATGCTTCATGCATCCCCACTTCTAAAACCTGACAGACATGTCGTGTGGATTAAATAGGGTTAGGTAAAATTTTGGGTTTGCCCAACAGTTACAAAGAAAATAAGTAAGTTGTGACAAAATAAAGTTATGCTGACATTGTGAAATGTGTAGATGTGTGGAGCCTTCTAATTGGATTTCCTTTCATGATCTGACATAAAGATATAAAATGTGAAGAATGAAACTACAAAATCTTAAAATAAATGTGGATCCTTTTAATTCTCTCACCTTTCGCGCTCTAACATAGAGCTGGAAAATGAGAATACTAACACTGTTAAATTTGATAGGAATGTGGAGCTTCCCTATTATATCATGTTTCACATTGGTCAGATATAGGTTATCAAAGCCTGACATTTCAAAGGGCATGGAGCTTCATTATTGGCTTGCTTCTCGTGGTGGTAAGTGGAGGTCAAGAATAGTCTAACAAGTGTGAAGTACGTGGATATTTCTTATTGGTTATAACTTTGCAAATGGTACGCACATAATAAGAAGATCAAATCCATGTCAAAATTCGATTGGTTGTGAGGATCGTCCCGTTGAATACAAGAGGGGCTGGTGGAACTGAAACTCTATCAAGTATGGTTTATTCCACAGGCTGGATTCCAATTAAGTCCATTAATCTTAAGATTTCCATAATAGTGACATGTGTTTGGTGAATGAGACCAAAGGAATAATAAGGTTTGAAGTGTGGCAAGCTCATTTGTGGACATAGTGGTGCCTGTGTAAGTTTTGTTTGAAAATTTCATTGAAACTTAAATTTTAACCAATGAAAAATTCCAAAAATTATAGATAACTTTTGTAAGGAAGTTGGAAAGGTGTTGCAAAAGAAATTAGGTTGATTCATCTTGAAACAAAGGATAAATTCATGACATAATTTTGTCGTAGTTGTACAAGTATGTGAGGAAGAATTCAAAGGACATTATAACCCAATTTTCATTGAAAGGAGATGTGGTCATATGATGAATCTTATTGACTTGGAATATACCTAATGAAGTACATAACAATGTTCACACAGTCTAGTTTTTTTGAAAGCAACGTAATGTTTGTTGAACTTCCAACCTATGTTTGATCCTCATGTGAAGTTATAAGGTCTAGTTTGAAGTGAAGAAGCTCAAAATTTATGGGACATGAAACATGAAGCATCCCTATTCAAATTGAAGGAACTCATGGAGAAGATCAAAAGTCATGGAAGAATTTTAGAAGGTACCAAAAAGTGTAACTAAAGATATCATATGTAAGATGACAAATTTATGAGGAATTTTTGTAAATTCCTTTTATATGCACTTGTACTTAGGAAGAATGAGTCATGTGAAAAGGCATTGAACATGAAAATTCAAGATTCATTTTTAGGATTCATGCCTTTTTATTTAATCTCAATTTTTTGGAGCATGAAAATATTGTTGAAGACTTGGGGAATCTTGTTGTTGTGAGTTATGAATATAGAGGTATGTTGAAGATATATTCACTTGATAAATGATGAACAATGTTCTATTTAGAAGTTAAGCTCAATTTTTTAGCATGAAAATTTTGTTGAGAGGAGATTTGAGTTCTAGTTTTGAGAAAGTGAGAAGGGTGTGAATGTATTGAAGCCATGGAAAAATAAGAAATGAGAAGAGAAGAAAAGTGAGCTGAAGAAGTGGTCAAAATCATTTGTGAAAGAAAACACAGTAAAGTGATCAGAATTTTTGTAAAACATTCTAAGTGGAAGCTTAGCCTGTGGGGATTTGTTGCTTCCCTATAAGTTGAAGCTTACTAAATATCAATTATAGCTAGACCAAATTTGGGAGTTGAAACTTCCATACAATTTGAATATTTTCAAAGATTGAGTGGTAGCTCAGTTAAATTTTGGATTTTCAGCTCCAAGTTGATTTGATGCTCAATGTGAAATCATTATAACTTTATAGGGCAGTTGTCTAAGCTAGTTCTTTGGTTTTAGTGGGTTTTTTCCCGAGATGGATTTCCCACATTAAATATTGTCTCCTCATATGTTCATGTGTGTTTACTTCTCTCTCTATCTCTCACGGTTGAATTGTTATACTTCATCATAGTTAAGATATTTTAATAGTGACAATTGAAGAATTGTGGATTGTTTAAGAAGTTTGAAAGAGCACTGATTCACCCCCCTCTCGGTTCCTAGAATTCATAACATCTCTATCCCCCAAAATTTTCATCCAATCATTTCATTTATCCTAATATCCATTTTCTTTCATCTCCCCATACCATTCCCTCCATCATCATCCCCTCATTCATTCCATTATAGTCACCATATTATGTCCTCTCTCGTCTATGCATCTTCATGCAGTCTTCCATACTAGAAAATTTCCACCTCTTATCCCTATTTTATAATTATTTATCTCCTTGTATTTCCATTTCCTTTATTTCTTCTCTCCTCATTTCCATCCTACTCTTTCTCTCACTCTTAGTATCATGGCCAGTCTCTAACACCTTCACTATTCATTCCCTCACCTAACCTATTCCACATTCACATTTTCATCTTCATTAACTAATATTATTCACCTCTTCCTCACCCTATCCATATTTAGTTAAGTCCCTCAACACATCATCACAATCATTTTTCTCACTTATTTCTCATCCAACATCAAGGTTGATTGAATACATATCCCTTTTGATCACCCAACATAGTCCATTCATGACCTTTCCATGTTCTTATTCGTCCACAAATTATTTTTACATCATCTCATATTAATCTCTATATCATCTTTTTGAGATACCTATTATCTCTTCCATTTATGTCATTCCTCTTGAGGGGGTTATCATCTTATCCATCCTAATCACTCCATCAATATTTTATTTATGAGGAAACTATCATCAATCACCTTTGGTTCTCAAAAGAAAAAAATCTCTACCTTTTAGAAAATATTTTTTCTACACTCAATCATGTCTCAAACACAAATGTTTTTCAACTCTATGCTTTGAAAATAATCATTTCAATAACCAATTATGCCTTCAAAACTAGCTGAAGTGGTCCATTGGTCAACATTTATAAGAAACATCTATATTTAAAAATCAACCCATCAATCCCGTCACATAACTTATTAAATTATTCCATCAATCAACATTTCCAAGAAACATTCATCTTACAAAATTAGCCTATTGATCCCTTTACAGCTTTTGAAGTAGTACATGGATCAACATTTCTAGGAAACCATCTACATTATGAAATCAGCCTATTGATCCTTCACAAATTTTAAAGTATCACATGGATAAAAATTTCCAGGAAACCGTTTATCTTGTGAATTTATCCTATCAATCCCTTCACACAACTTTTCAAAGTGGCCTATTGATCAATATTTTCAATTCTTTTCCTATTTTTAACAAATCTACCACGAGGGGCATCTATTTTCATCTATATCTTTTGTCTACTTTATTTAAAAGGGTGTTACTATTGCAATACCCTTCTAAAGAGGGGGGGAAATTAAACACCTTAATTCTATCACCGTAATTAATTTCTTCATCCCATGAAAATCCCATAAGAGATTAATATCTAATTACTCAATGATTAGCTAATATAATCTCATCCTACTTACTAGCCATATCATCCCAACCACATCATCAACCACATCAACCTTTCACTATCCCCCACTACCTAGTAAAATAATTTGGTCAATTTTCTATTTCCCCCACTATCAAATAAAATAATCTAATTAATTTCCCATTTTCAAATATGCTTCACTATTCCCCACCTAGCTTCCCCCACTTTAAAATTTTATCAATATTCACCTACCTAATTTATCATTATTCTTAAGTGAAATTAATCATCCTCATTCACTAATCATATCTCGAGACGCTATAAATACAACATTTACCTTCAATCTAAGACACTATTCATGAACATAACTCAATTATGCCCTTTTTCCCTTTGATTTCTCTCTAACCCCTTTGTGCATGAATTTTTCTTCTCTATTTTACAAAGTAACGCAACGGTATCAAACCCATCTTGCAAAATAGAGAACACTTTATGGAATCTACATCTAAAACATTTATGGCCAAATCCACTTAACACCCCAAATCGAGGTGTATGGTAAGAACTAGCTTTTTTTATTTCATTTATGATGTATTTATTTGATATCTAGTTTGCATTGCTTATCTTTGTTATCATTTTATTGTAATAAATATTTTTTATCACCTTAAAAAGGTTAGGGATCTATCTGAGGTATATCCTCTACCTAACAAAAAAGCTAACATACTTCTCTAGCTTGTGATTTGTATATTTAGATTCATATTGTGGAGATGTTAAACTACTTTATTCTTTATAATAACTTCATGAAGTACCTCTCTCATTCAACAATAGTAGCGTAAGCCTGATTTATTTAGAAAGATTATTTTTATTTAATGTTTTAGTAAAATTAATTCAAAATTATCTTACTAAAAAATGTTCTTATGTTGTTTTTTTTTAATGAGAGATGGACTTCATGAGGTTTTTCCAATTAATAAAGTACATTAGCATCTCCACAATCTAAATCTAAATCTCTAAATCACAAGGCAGAGAAACATGTTAGTTTTTTGTTGGTTAGGGGATATGTCTCACACATATTCCTAACCTTTTTTAATCTAGTATAGGTTTTATCACATTCATACTCTCTATAATTACATATTATGCAAGCACAATACAAATAAATAGGTTTGTACATCTCCTTAATAGAATGATTCAAGCCCTATAAATATGCAATGTAGCACTATATTTATGTGACTTGTTATAACTCACATAATCACAATCAAACATATTGGAAATATAATAATTAAATCACCCATGTGAGTAATAATAGGAATATTTATAACATATTACCCCCTTTAGTAAGAAAATGGGAGAAAATGCCACCTGCAACTAAGCAACATACAGCTACATAGCTTCCACATGGTCTTGACACTCGCATTAACTGTGGGAACTACATTTACCATGAATAGGTATTCATCAACCTATTATGGGGAATACATGAATTGGGACCCATTGACCAATTCACATCAACCATATCAATCAAGATATCAAGAACACTTCTCGGTTCAATTTTTTAGTCTAGATATTCATATCATCATCACAAAAGGATAAATATAGAATCCATGTTACACATATGAACATGGATGTTATGTTTTGTTTTTAATTTTAATGACATAAAAAAACATACCAAAAGGTGTCACTAGAGCATAACGCAGATTCTAAGGTAGTGACAAACTTGAGGAAACAAATCACCCTCTTGCCTTTATTGCCTCCATCCCCTGATATGTTGTTACTTAATCAACCGATTGGAAATATAAGCTCGATGGTTTCAACATTGTGTTTAGTTTTATATTCCCCCCATAATTTGAAACAATACATTTTATTGGATTTCATATACCTCAAAAATGTTTCCTTTACAATTTAAGGAAAATTGTTTATGAGTGTAAACAAATACAATAGTTCACACTTTTATGTACAAATGATCGCATCTTCCAAAATTTTACACCACATTTGGAAATAATTTAAGACCCTGCTTTAAAAAATCAATTCACACCCACCTTATAAGTGTTCGACAAACTTACAAAAAAAAAAAATTAACTACCTTTATAAATATTTATTACTTATTTAAGTGTGAAATGGATTTGACCCTTAGACTTTCCCTTTTTCATGTGTTTTAGCACAATATGTAAATACCACTCGGCCTAAGTATAGGTACAATAGATTTACCACAAAATGTCTAGATTTTATATATGTCAAGGGAATGAATATTAGTTCAAAATAAAATTGATAATTACAATATGACATATGTACTTTGTGAAGTAATATTTTCACTATCACACTTTCAATAGGATTGAATACGTACAAGTATTTTAGAACTTTACAAATATGTGTTCATTTCTGAACAACACTTTCACTAGATTCCTCCTCTATACATGCCTTAAGCATGTTCCCACAAAACATTCAATAAAGTGAACTTGGAGAGAGAATGTAATGTCCTCTTTTTCAAATTGAGGCCCTAAAATTGGACTTCTTTCCACTCCCTTTCTTTGGAAAAGAAGCATGATTGAACAAGAAGGAATTGCATTTCAATTATGTTTTCTTTATTTAGATTTAATTTTTTCTTTCGGTGTTTTCCTTTATGAGGTAGGTCGACTATACTGGGAGGGTCATAAAGGAAATTTAAAAGATAAAGTGAAGCTTAAGAGGTTGGTCCTCTTCTAATTATCCTTTGGCACCAAGGGAAGAATATAAAAAGGACTTAAGGATTTCATTTACAATCATCTTGGCACATTTTTTAGCTACAATTGGATTGTTGGGATAGTTTCTCACTACCTTTCCACTTGAGGATGAAAAACCCTCTTGTTTGCAATCCAAGGAAGACATAACCCTTCCTTATGGCTTGGTGGAGGATGGAAACCCTCCATTTTGAGTTGGAGACATCAACAAGAATGATTTCAAAGGCCTTACATCATTTTTGAGCTCTTCCCTAGAGGATTGATTAGGGTTTGAAGTTGCTTCGGTGCTTTCTAGGGTAAAAATTTCAAATCTTCTTTTATATTTTTAATCTCCATATTTTATAAGACCGTAATCTAAACTTTGGTGAATTTTGGTGGAGATTTACTATTTTCCTAGCCGTCAATTTGGCGGGACTGTTATTGTTATAAATAATTAAATTCCATTGTGTTAATCAAATATTTCAATATATTTGTGATGTATAAATATTTTCATGGCTAGATAGATTATTTTTTGGCATTCTACATTGATTTGCATAGTAAAAAGTGGAATCGAATCTCATGGATAGTTCATTGAATTGGTTAATCATTCTAAGTTATTCTTAGCTACTTTGATATTGTTATGTGTGTATTTGAAGGTGTTTTCAGATAAGATTTATTAGGGATAGTTGGTAAACCCCTTTCCTCCATTTTCAGCCCTAAAAGGGATATTACAGTTATATTAGAGTATCTATCCTCCCATCCCCACCTAACAAGGAGCATAGTCCAAAAATGTGAATGAGGAAAAAGAGGAAGTGCAATTTGATGGACCATATGATAGGTTGATACACACAATTGGCAGGATGGGGACTAAGCCTAAATTGGATACCCCAAGTTATTTTGGTAGTTTCGAACCAATATAGCTCATTGAGTGGATAACTAATCTCGTGAATTATTTTGATTATTAACACATGGAAGATCCCAAGAAATTCATTTTCATTTTCAAAATTTGGAAGGATCAAACATCTCTATGGTGTGATAATATCCAAAAATACCAAGTACAAATAGGTGAATATAACATTAAGACATAATATAGGTTGGTTACAAAGTTGAAGCCAAAAATCTTACCTTTGGAGTACTAGATTGGTTTTTGTAAGAAGATGAAAAACATGTGATGGAGATAGTTCAGTGTGAAGGAATACTCTAAATATTTTGACTGACTCACTATTCAATCATGACATGTAAAGTATGATTTGGATAATATATACAAGTATAGGATTGGATTGTGCATTACAATTCAAGATGAGTTTAGAATGATCCAAGTGCTCGGTTAGTATAGGAATCCTATTGGTATGCACTGAAGGAGGAAGAGAAGTTGGCATGTAATCAGTATATCATTTCTCATAGAAATGGTAAATTCATACAAATATGTGGACAAGGTGGTGGCAAAGAAATTTTTTGCATCATAAAGGTGAGGCAAGTTTGACGCTGTATAGTGGAGGAACACTTAGAGGAGGAGGAAATGCATCTAGGGTAAGAGGATCATTTGGATGTAGAAGAGGCCATGGATTCAGCGGCACATGTTATATATTTGGATAAATAAGGTATATATATTTTGAGTTACCATATGCCTAGAATGATAGGAAGAGAAGTAATGTGAGAGTGCACAATGTGCAAGGTGATAAATATGATGCAACAAGTTGTGGAGAAGACCTAGATATTGAAGAATAATTTATGTTCAAGCATGTATTGTTAAAACCATTAAAAGAAGAAGTTGGTTTTGAGAAGAGGAAGAATTTGTTCAGAACATGATGTAAGTTACGAGGTAAAGTCTGCACATTGATATTGGACATTGGAAGCACTTATAACTTAGTTTTACGAGAGATAGTAGATAAGTTGGGGTTGAAGAGGATTGAACATCCTAATACCTATAATTTTTCATGGTTACATAAGGGACAATAATTATTAGTGACTCATCAATGTTTGGTTAAGTTCCAAATATGGATGAGAGTAGAGGTTGTTGGTTTTGAAAAAATTAACTATTTGATATGCATGATGAATACTTTAGTGAAGCGTGGATAACATGTGCAACACCCGTAATTGTTGACATAACACCATGGTTGGATTATTTTGTGCAAGAATGTCTATAAGTTTAGGGAAACTAGTTGTGTATTCCTTGAGGATCAATGTGGGAAAAATTGATGAGAGAGAAGAACAGTGGTGGATTAGCAGGGAATTTTGGTCTAGATAAGATGTTAATGCAACTAATAGTGCATGAATTTGTGTGAGAATATAGATTATTCTAGTTGGTTAATGTAATATCTCATAATGAATGGTCATATCAACATTTTCCCATTGATGAGAATCCTTGGGAAGGTACTAATACGGATTTTGTTTTGGGGTTACCTAAGACACATAGTGGATTTGATTCAATCTATGTTGTGGCAGATAGATTCTCTAAGATGGCACATTTTTTCTTGCAAAAGAACTACCAATGCAACTTACATTGCAAATATTTTCTTCAAGGAGATTGTAACATTACATGAATTACCACACAATATTTTGTTTGTTAGAGATACCAAGTTTATTAGTCATTGTTTGGAGAACACTATGAATAAAATGAGTAAAAAAATTTAATCCAATCCAACATATCACCTACAAATAAATGGATAGAAAAAGGTGGTGAACATGAGTCTTGTATACTTATTGGTTTATTTGGCTAGAGATAAGCCAATAACATTGGAATTTGCATTAGCGCAAACAAATTTTACATATAATAATCCAATTAATCAGAGTACAGAGAGGAAATCATCTCATATTGTGAATGGGAGTAATTTGTGAGGAGTGGTGGAGATGATAAAATTACCACACAATGGAGAAATAAGTGCATGAGTATGGTATTGTTTAGAACACATGAAGGAATTGCACTACAAAATTCACAATCGGTTAGCAATAGATGAATGTGCAATATAAACATCTCACAGATGAAGGAGAATGGAATTAGAATATCAAGTTGGATATTTGGTCTTAGTGCATTTTGAAAGCATATATTTTCCAAAGATACCTACAAAACTATAAATTGGAATAAAATAAGACCATGCAAGGTGTTCGAGAAGTTTAATAAGAATGCATATGAGATTGAGTTGCTAAAAGCATTGATATCTCAATTATATTTAATGTGGAAAATTTGTATCAAACCACACATGACAAGAACATCTTGAGAATTCAAAGTTATAATATGGAAGGATAGATTCGAGATAATATATGTTATAATATGTGTGTGAGGAAAAGAGAATAAAAGATAATAGGATCAATAAAACATACAGTAATGAGTATAAGGAATATTTGATCAAGTGGAAAGGGAAATATATTGAAGATGTAACCTGGTTGTGTATCATGGATGTCACAATGCATGTAATTTTTATTCCTTGAGCAAGAGCTTAAGTTTTAAAAATAACTTGAGGTGTATGATGCAATATAACCCGAGTTCACAAGCAAAACTAAATCAAGAAAAAATAGTTTGAACAATTAGAGTCAGTGTTTTGCATTATGTATAGTTGGTGGGTCATGAAGGACTAGTGTAAACTTTTGTGTTTTTGGTGTTGTATGGAATTTCAATGTTATGTGTAAGTCAATTTTTCAATTCCCATTATATTTATAAATCCATGCAAGTCTATGGAGTTTTTGTACATGTAACACCCACAAATCTCAGGCCAAAAACATAAGCCAAAAACCAAGATTTATTTCTTCTTTTATATCATCACTTGGGCCCACTTAACAACACAACAATTCTTGAACCATAAAGTAATATGAATCACCTCTTTACACAATTAGGATTAAATAGATGGTGATTCCAACATATCAAAATAATTAACCATACATAACACAACCAATCCTCCAAATGTCTTATCAAGGGGAAGAGGATGTTATTACTTCCACTTATACCTTTGCTAAGGAAGGTAGGCTAGCCTCTGGTTCCTCCAATACAAACATGCAATATAATATATAAATATACATTTATACCTCCACTTGTAAGTTCACTTATACCTCCACTAATACTAGTTTCACCAACCCTTGTTTCCTCCCATATAAAACATGTAAAACCCACACACCATAATCAACCTTATTCCTCCATCAATGAAAATGAAAATCCACAACATACACAAACATACAAATGCATGTAAGTTGCATATACCATCAAATAAATGAAGAATTACTCCAATGAGAAACCAATAAGCAACAAAATATCAATGAGATAAAGAGAGTGAGAAGGGTATTTCACCAATAAGAACAGATTACACTACCAAACCTACATATGAGACTTGTAAGGGGGAAAAATCACCATTATAAACTACCACTTATAACTCTAATAGGGAATCATGGCTAGCCTTTAGTTCCTCCAATAAAAACATACAATATGATATATCAATATAAACATATACCTCCTCTTAAAACATCATTTATTCCTCCACTAAGACTAACCACAATTCCCCTTATTTCCACCATATAAAAATTACAAGTATTATTCCTCTCTTCACTAAAACTCACTTATTCCTCCACAATCAATGATGAATCCACCCCCACGCATGTATACTACATACACAAAATCTATGCACTTGGGTACATTTCTAGGTCCTGGAGCATACTAATGTATACATCATTCATAAGCAAGAAAACTAGTGGTTAAAAACTCATTTTGGGCCTTTTACTTAATCTCTTGCACTTTTATTGGTCTTACACATCGTACATCCCTTCCAGAACCTAACTTATTTATTTTTTATGGCCTCAGACACTAGCTCCCATGTGTGCCTATCTCTCCTGGGAACTCCTTACCCTCTCTACCATTTTCTCACTCTTTTGGGTATTTTTTACTTCTTGGGCCTCTTTTAACACTTTGGGTCCGCCTTCCAGTTATCAATTATAAAATTCAAATAAGGGAATCATATAAGTATATATATATATATATATATATATATATATATATATATATATACTTAGTTACTTCTCCAAAATCAGGGGTCAAACACTAAGCATTACCTATCATCACCTAAACTTGCATTCAAATGAACAAGAGAACTTAAAGGCATTCATCTAGCACACTCATACAAGGGACAAGGTTTACATCACTTTGCCTGCACGGAATTAGAGGGGAAATTTCATTTAATTACATCTCACACATTTGCTAAATTCTAGATCTGGCTTTTTATCATTGTGTAACTTGCACAAGGTCATCCTAAGGCATAATTACACACATATTCACACATAACTACATGGAGTTTGAAATGTAGTGTAGTGCTCATAACTAAGTCCACTCTTCGGATGATCATCCGGGGTTAGTCCGACTCCACATTTTTCATCTTTATTTTTATATTTGATGTGGTTTATGGGCATGTACAGCTAGGTATCACTTTTTACATGTTACATGTATAATTTTTTACATCGGAGCAAGATCAAAATGATAAAAGGAAAGTAAAAGAAAATATCCTCCTACACATAAAAGCATAGAACCTGAGCATCTGACTGGAAACTAGTGCCCAGATCAGTCACTAACGCCCAGACGCTCCTGTCCTCCCATGGGTGCTCAAGTCCTACACATTTCCAGGTCTTAAAATCTCTAGTGAGCATTGATGACACTACTTCTAGTCTACTTTAGATATTCACTATCCCACATCATCGCCAGGTTGCACGAAATCAGCTAAGTCACCCTCCTCTCTCTCTCTTACTTAAGGTTTCGTATTATTACATGTTTGTTGTTTGTCCATTCACTATATATTATCACTTATATATCATACACTACAGTATTTACTCTGAAATTAATATTTAATTATATTTATATTACATCATTTGGTGAACCTCACTCATGATCAAAACACTTAGATCTTTATTTTTCTTGTTCTATCATATCTTCTTTCATGGCTCCTCAATTCTCCTTGTATCAATTACTTTAAATGTACCCACCTTACAAATATGTTCTCCAAAATTCCCTAAACACTATGTACCTCCCTCACAATACGCCACCTGCACAAGTGATGAGTTGTTTAAATACCCTTTATAAACTACCTCATCCTTTAGTACTTTTGTTAAGCCATTGAAGACTATGTTCTTATATTTCCCAATTATATTATTGAACATTATCATCATAACCTAAACTCATGGCATGAATACTGATTAATATAGTTATGAATAATTATCTTTATTTTTTGGTATTTTGAGTATACAGTTATTATTATGGTTGACAATAAGTTGTTTGAATGATGTTTGTGTGATGCCACTCTTGTTTTTAAGTAACTTGTTATATGCAACAAATGACCCGTCCGCAGTAACTCATCTGCAGCCAAAGGGACTCACCTACAGCCAAAGGACTTATCCACAATAACCCATCTGTAGCCAAAGAGGATCACCTATAGTAAAAGGATTATGATTTTGAAGATCTCTTGAACTGTGAAGGATGAAACTCCAAGTTTACATGTCGTGGAAGAGGCAGTTACAAATTGGAACATGAGAACTGAAGATAAATCAACAATAGATCTGACTACTCATTACAACTCGTTAAAGAATTGATTGATCAGTTAAATACATGATTTCAGGAACTTGACAGTTACTTGAGTTATGTATTTGATATCTGGACAACTATTAGTTAGTTTCATTACATGTGTTTAAAATCTTGTTGTTCTGTTTAAGATCTTCCACTTGTTTCATTGAAGATATTTTACTTAGTCTATTTGAACTCCTAGTTGAACTCTTCTTCTCACATGTTGTTGTAATTAAGGAGTATAAGAGAAAGATATTAATGTTAGAAAATGGTATAGATGAGATGTAGAGATCTACATGGAGATATAGAGAATAGAGAATACACAGATAGAGAAGTTTTTTCCCAATTATAATATTCATGTCAATTCAATAAAGAATATAAGTTTTGTTTAGTAGCTTTTAGTTACAAGCCTTAGGAGGTATTAGCACCCAAGGCATGGCCCACTTGTGGTCTACTAAATCCCTCCATAGTTTTGTTTCTTTGTTTCATTGCATGAATAGATTAGCAAGCAATTTATTCCCTTTATCTGTATTCTGAATTTACAAGACTTTACTTTAGTCATAGTGTTTAGAATTTATTTACTTTTAGTTTGAGTTTAGTTTATTTTCAAGCATTTTTATTTCAAGCATAGTAGTGACAATTTATTTCTTTACATACCTCCTAAATCCTTTATAACATTGCATACAGCACTGGCATTATTGAAAGTTTACATCCCTTGGTTTGATGATTAAATGACTGTGAATTAGTGAACAACATATTAATTGTTGCAAGTTAATTTTCACCATCATTTTTGGCATCGTTTCTAGGGATACTGCCAAGTTATAAGGTTTTTGAGAGGTTTTTTATTTCTTAGAATAGTTTAGGTTTAGGAAATTTCACCTCCAAACCCCCCACTAATTTATGTTGATTGAGTTGAGCTAGTTGATGCATGCACCATCCAAGAGATGCCCATGGTAGATTCTTACCCAATCCGCAAGTAGCATATATTTCTATATCTGATTTTGAAGAAGACATACTTCCTTTGTACAAGGTTTGATAGTAGAAGATCACCCTCCAAGTGAGACTTCTGAGGTTGTTCCTGAATCAGACCATCATGGCAGAAGAAGTAAACCAAAATGTTGAAGATAGGGAAACTACCTTTGATTTTCCCATTTCCAACAATGATGAGACTACTGCTATGAAGAATATTTCTCCATCATCCCTTCCTAACTTTCATGGATCCATAACTAAATACCCAGACACCTTTTTGTTGAGTTTGATGTATTATATAGGAGCTATGATTATACCACAAATGCACATAAACTAAATTTATTTCCTACTACACTCAAGGATGTAGCCTTGATATGGTTCATGGGTTTAGGAAGAGATGTTGTTACCACCTGGGCATAGATGAAGGAGAAGTTTCTCACTAAGTATCAAGAATACTGCAGGCCAAGTAGTAGAGGAGGTGATGAAATCTTCAAGATGGCACAAAAGGAGGATGAGCCACTAGAAGATTATCTTGGAAATATTCTTGTTCTGTGTTCAGAAGACAAGGCACATAAGACTACCTCCTGAATCTCTCAAATTACTCTTCTTGAAGGGACTCAGTGAGGAGGACATGGATGCTTTAGATCTGATAGGAGCTGGAGACATTTCAAAAGCTACCTTTGAGGAGATTTTGAATCCTATAGGAATTACTCCAGAGCCACTATGAAGAGAATAAGAAATGTAAGATCAAAGGTGGATCAGCTACCAAAGGAATTGGGGACATATCCAAATCAAAGATTGTCAACATGTTCAAGAACATGAAGTAGGATATTCAATGACATGGCCACTCAACTAGATGCTTTACATGCCAAGAAGAAAAGAGAAGATGTAGAGGTAGCACTTACAGATTTTATTCCATGCATGCAGAAGAAAGAAAGTTGACTGTAGATGCAGAGGATTAGCCAACATTACACAAGAAAGGGAAGCTTCAACCAAAATTCAAGATGATTGAAATAGAGGATGGACAAGTCTTCTATGTTTCTCAAAGAAATCCATGGCCACAAAGACAAGGAGGTATGTCACAAGACCCTATGCCATTTTT
Organism: Taxus chinensis; assembly: GCA_019776745.2. NCBI lineage: Eukaryota > Viridiplantae > Streptophyta > Pinopsida > Cupressales > Taxaceae > Taxus > Taxus chinensis. Next base: position 541,370,752 of record CM034154.1, on the reverse strand, counting down.
CATAATTGGGATAGTAATCCATATATGCAACCCCCACCTTGGGCTAATCCACAACAAGGTTGGGCTCCATACCCTAGCCAATACCAACAATAATGACAACCTCAGTTTTCAAGCCAACAAACAATGGAAACAACCCCCTCAATCATGGAAGCAAGCCTTGGAGAGGAGGGAAATAATGGAATAACCCACCTCCTAATTACCAACAATCTTACTAACAACCTCCTTATCCATGTAGCAGCAAGCTCTGATGTCAAATCCCCAATATGGATCTCAACCAAAAGAAACTCAACTACCAGCTCAACCAACACCTAACCCCAACAATAAAGCTTCTCAGCCAGTCTATACCACTGAATCATATCAATACCCTACCTATTCCAGTTGATGTTAATAACATTCATCTTCGCTCAGGGAGAGAACTTCCTCCACCAAGTAAACCCACCATTACAGAGATTGCAGATGAACCACAGTTGTTGCAAACTGATGTGCCAAGCAAAGCTAAAACACGCTGCAAGCTGATCCACAACAACCTAGACAAAGTTCTAGCAAGGGTAAAGTACAAGCTAATGAACCACCATTTCCAGAGAGATTACAAGAAAAGAAGACTGACCTCAAATCAGAATCTGATTCTGATTTTTTTCAATCAACTAAAGGATATTTGTGTCAAAATTCCACTTATTCAAGCCATCAAGGATGTTCCCATCTACAACAAGTTGGTTAAGGATCTATGCATTAAAAACTAGGGAAGAAAAATAAAGGATCCATCCACTGTACAAGTTATTGGACAATTGGTTGATATCATGCTTGGGAATTCAGTTTTACCAAAGTATATAGATCCAGGCAATCCTTTGGTAAATGTTACAATTAATGGCATAAAATAAAGAATACTTTATTGACTTGGGGGTAGCCATTAACGTCATGACCAAGAAAATTATGGATGATCTGAAATTGGAAGGACTAAGGCCAACAGCTACAGTCTTACAACTTGCAAATAGATCAATAGTGAGACCAAAAGGAGTCCTTGAGGACATAGTTGTGGTGGTAGACTCTTGGGAATACCCTACTGACTTTATTTTCCTTCAACCAAAAGCAAGTTTAGGAGGATATCCTATCATTCTAGAAGGTCCATGGTTGGCCACTTATTGATGCATTCATAGGTTGAAGGTCTAGAAACATGATTATTTCCAATGGAAGTGGTACTAAGAAGCTCATGCTTTATCCTCCTACCCAACTGTTGAATGATGAAGATCAAACAATTTGGGTAGAAGAACTAGAAGTCAGATCAGAAACTTTGTACAACATCTCATGATGCTGGAGAAATCTTGTACAATTGAAGGATAAGATAGAAGATTTTTCTTCTCCAATGTCCTTTACAGAATAACTATGGAAGAAATGAAGAAGTGGATGACAAGATTAAGGTGTTTAAACTGTCCCTTGAACCAAGTTCTACCGCAGAAAAGCACCATGGATATTCTAGGTAAGAATTTTATTCTTCATCAACTTCTTCCCCATGATTGCATACTGAATTTTTTTAGCAGCAATTTATATTCAATGATTGATCTCTCCAAGAAAGTGGAAATAACTCTAGGAAGGCCACTTAATGTAAACAAGATGCTGAGTATGCAGCAAGAGAAATTGTTGATTTCTCTTCTGCAAAAACATAAAGCAACATTTGCATGGGATTATGGTGACATGTGTGGGATTCATCCTAAGGCTCTTTGCACTCATAAGATTTATATCAAAGAAATTTGTAAACCAATCAGGTAGCCACAAAGAAGAATGAACCCAGTGGTGAGAGAGATTGTAAAAGGAGAATTGAAGAAATTATTGATGTTGGATTTATATATCCAATATCAGATAGTCAATGGGTGTCACCTCTTGTCATTATTCCAAAGAAGAATGGAAAATGGAGGATCTGCGTAGATTATAGAGAGTTGAATGCAGCAACAAAGAAAGATCATTTTCCATTGCCTTTCATTGATCAGGTACTTGACACTTTGGCTAGTAAGAAAGTATTTCTCTTTTCTTGATGGATATAGTGGCTATAATCAAATTCAGATTGCACCATAGAGGATCAAGACAAAACTACCTTCACATGCCCATGGGGAACATTTTCTTATTTTTTCTTCCATTTGGCTTGTGTAATGCACCTGCTACATTCCAAAGGGGAACAGTCTTGAGCATCTTTTCAGATCTAAAAAATGACTGCATGGAGGTATACATGGATGATTTCACAGTACATGGCAATTAATTTTGAAGAAGCTATGAAAATTTGGAATAAAGTTATTGAAGAGATGCAAGGAGCACAATCTGTCCTTAAGCAATGAAAAATGCTACATGATGATGTCTGAAGGTATAGTTTTGGGACACTATCTTTCTTCTGATGGAATTCAAGTTGATCCAGCAAGGTATTTGTTATCGTAAATCTACCAACACCAAAGAAACAAAAGGATGTTAGGAGCTTTCTAGGCCATGTTGGTTATTACAGATATTCATACAAGATTTCAGCAAGATTGTAGCACCATTGTTTTTATTATTAGGAAAGGATGTTTCCTTTGAGTGGACTGAAAAATGTTGAGACTGCATTCCAAACTTTGAAGCAAATGTTAACTACTCTTGTATTAAGAGGACCTAATTGGAACCTGCCATTCCACATCCATACTGATGCATCAGACCATGCCATTGGAGGTGTCTTAGGACAAAAGATGGAGTTCTAAATTATGAAATTTATTATGTTAGCAAGAACTTGCAGCATGTTGAACTCAACTACATAGTAACAGAGAAGGATTTCTTGGTAGTTGTATATGTTATCAATAAATTTAGGCACTACATCACAGGTTATCCAGTGTTCATTCACATTGACCATGTTGCAATCAAATATCTGATAAATAAACTAGTAGTAAGCAGTAGAATCATTAGATGGTTGTTCCTCTACAAGAGTTTGATGTCACAATATTAGATAAGCTTGGAAAGGACAACATGGTAGTAGATTTCCTTTCAAGAATGGATACTAATGATGAAGAACAGGTAGTTGATGACTCTTTTCCAGATGAGCATTTATTTACTATTTCTACCAAAACACCTTAATATGCAGATATAGCCAACTACTTGGTCTTAGGTAAAACACCTCCACATTACTTATACTCTGAGAAGAAATATATAGTTGAAAAGAGTGTGCATTTTTCTTGGATAGTTAGATTTCTATTTCATACAGGAAAGATCAAATCATGAGAAGGTGTATAGATGATGAAGATATATATGATGTCCTCAAGCATGCCATAGTGAGCCTTGTGGAGGACATTTTTCTGTAAAAAGAACACACAGAAAGTGTTAACAACTAGTTATTATTAGCCAACATTACATAAGGATGCAACACTTTACACCAGGAGATGTGATAGAGTGTCAAAGAATGGGAAAGCCTACCAGATCTGATGAAATGTCCATTGCAACCTCAATTGGTCTTACAGCCTTTTGACAAATGGGGTTTAGACTTCATTGGCCCTATAGATCCTAAATCTCAGCAGAAGGAATACATCTTGGTATGAACATATTATCTAACCAAGTGGATAGAGGTGAAGGCATTACCAAATCAGAAAAGTGAGAAAGTATCCAAGTTTATCTATGATCATATCTTCACCAGATATGGAGTTCCAAGGGATATTGTTACTAATCAAGGTACACACTTTACTGTTGATGTAATTTTTGATCTAGCTAAAGAATATGAAATCAAGCATAGGAATTCTACACCATACCATCCCCAATCTAATGGCCAGGTAGAGGTAACAAACAGAGAGATAGAGGCTATCTTGACAAATACCATTGCACTCCATGGGAAATATTGGGTAGATAGACTTCCATAAGGTATATGGGCATTCAACAAAACATGGAAAACAATAACTGGCTTCACACCATTTGAACTCTTGTATGGTAAGACTATTGTTTTCCAATTGAATTTGAGCACAAAACACTGAGGACTGCACTTGAACTAGGCATAGATCTATCTAAAGTCACAAAGGCAAAGGATTCTCTAACTCAATGAGTTGGATGAAATGAGAAGACATGCTATGCATAATACAGAGGTAGTGTAGAAAAATAATCAAATGGTATGACAGGTACATCAAGACAAGACAATTTCAAGAAGGTGATTGGGCACTCTTGTTCGACTCTAAGTACAAGGACCATATTGGAAAACTTAGGACAAGGTGGATAGGCCCCTATGAGATTGAGAAAATATTCCCTAATGGAGCCTTGAAACTCACCACCATAGATCCTGTGAGGTTCAAGCTATTGGTAAATGGTCATAGGTTGAGACTTTACAAAAAATAGTTGATAGAAATACATTCATGTAGCAGTTCAGAGGGGGTCAAAGCAGGATGGAAGTAAGGACATTATAGATAAGATTAGGAGTTGAGCCTACAAGCTCATCTTCTGAGAATCCAAAGGATTGATAAATTTCAGTGGACTTGGTATATTTATCTTTTTGACTATTCTAACGGAAAATAAAAGTGTTGTGATCAGCCCTTTTGGTGATCAACAACACTCAACTAACATGTTTTATTTCTTAGAATTTCTATTTTGCATGGTTTTGATGTTAGATGGTTGCAAGAGTGCATGATATCCATCACAAGGAGAACATCAAATGACTAAAGGTCCACTTGTAGTGGTATGCAATAGACCCCTATTTTCTTCATATATGACAGAACTCATGATTGCATGAAGAAGATTGAATATATTTGAAGATGGAAAAGAGACAACTGACACCCCAACAAATCGGTATTCCCTCTCCATGATTTATCTATTTTTAGTAAGGAGCGACCAATATAAATTCAACACATGCATACAACATAATAGCAACATATGCAACATTATATCAAGGTTGCATGCAGTCAAGGTGCAATTCTAAATAATCATGCATAATAATCATTCTAAATGAACATCAAGATATGTGCTCTTGACAACCACTTTATTAAATTATAATTAAAATTATTATTATTAATTTGCATTTAAGCTAAGTCATCATGTATTCAATGTATTTATAATACCATCACCTTTCATGCTATGATGTGTCCCTCCACATAAGCTCGTGTTGTCAATTCAATTCAATTTGCAAGCTTCATGTGGTCACGTCAATCAATGATATCTCCTGTAACCGTGTTACATATCCTTTCGGCCTCAAAATTCGAAAATACTCAAAACATTCAACATAATTTCAATTGTGCATCGTTCTTCAAGAAAAAATTATGTGATTGTGTGTTGAGACAGAATCAAGTTGTATATTTAAAATGGGATGAGACTTGATTCGCCATGAACCCACAGAGCACTCTCATCTTCTTCGTAACCCTCAAATTTTACAATATTTCTAAGATAACATGTGGCTAGACTACATAAACTAGTTTTGGTGTTTCAATGAAGCAATGGTTGAAGCGTTTTCTGACACACTTAGTGATGGAGAGGTAAAAGTGAATGGTTTAACAATTAGAATCAGTGATGACATCTTGGTAGAGGTAACTAGACTGCCTACATAGGGAGACCATTTCTAGAGAGAGTCTAACTAGATGACCATATCAGGTACTAATACCACAACCAATAAACTCCTCTTCAAGTCAATTCAAGCTTTACATTGTTTATTTCAAGATAAATTTCAAGCTATGGAAACCACGATTACATCCCTCACAGTTGAAATCCAACATCTCAAGGTTGCTTCTTAAGCTCATGCTAGTTCTTCTACACCTCATCTTAATCACATTCTACTACATGTGCTCATACTAGTGAAGCCATAATTTTACCACTACCATGTCACCTCTCAAGTTTGATCTAAATGTTAAGAAAAATTATATTCTTCCTGAGCTCCTCAATCATCGGTTGATCAACTTGTCACCTACTCATTACTACCCTCATTATTAGCTTGCAAAATACAAAGGTCTCCCATTTTGTAATATATCACATAATTAATGGACATCATGATGATGATTACTATGCTTTAAAAGGAATAATTGGGCACCTTGAGCATTAGGGTTTTATTTCATTTTCTACATAACATTTTGCTACATGCTCCTCTCTAATTGTTAAATCCCACTAGGCTCCCAAATCTACTCCCTCTATGTCTAACAAGCATCATGCCATAATTACTAATTTTCCTTCTTTGGTAAGTCAAGATCTTCCTACCCAACCCAATTTCATACCACCTTTAAAAATACTTACCCCATTACCTCCTCATCTCAAATCCTCTACAGCGTTACCAATTCCAAATAAGCAACCACCTTTAAAAATACTTACCCTATTACCTCCTCCTATCAATTCATCTATAGCATTAACAATCCCATATAAGAAACCACCATCTAAGGAAGCACAACCAATTCACTCACACAATTTTTGATCCATCACGTACTTGCATTTCCTCCATTAAGCCGAAAATTTGATGTCGGTCATACTCTTTCTCCTACCTACCATTTTGATAACCCTATGTTTTCTTATGACACATTTTAGACTCTGCCACCATAGAAAGGTTGTTCTCACATCATCACATTGATATCCATCACTTGCACACTTGGGGGGCATCATACTCCCCCCCTCCATCACTATCGGTCGTCTCTAGTATCTACTTATATTTCCTTTACTATTTGTGTTTTTGTGCTTATGCCTATCTTTTTAATCACTCTTACATCTTTGGTACACACATTTTACCATCATCACCCGATGACACACTCTAGTACTATGGTTCAAACTTGACTATTGAGGTCATACTTCATCAATGAACCTCACATCATCTACTCTTAATACACTTCACACTCAGTGTTTCACAATACATCTTTCCAAGCATCTACTACTCTCTCTCTCACTCCATGCTTCACGACTATCTTTCTGAGCATCACCACATCACTAGTTCGCATACTTCATCTTCATAACCAAATGATGCACTCTTATTCTATGGTTCATGCTTGACTGTTGAGGTTATAATTTCTCTATGAATTTCACTTGTCGCATATTGGATTCTCTCTCTCACTTTGTGCTTCATGATTATCTTTTTAAGCATTACCACATCTCTTATTCACGTATTTAACCTTCATTACCCGATGACACACTCTTCTTCTATGGTTCATTCTTGACTGTTGAGGGAGAATTTCTAAATGAACCTCATCTTACGCACATCTACTTGGGGGGCAATGCTTCTCCCACCATCTACGCATCTTGTATATCACACTACACCATCACAATCACACAATGTTTGCATATCTTGGTTGCATTTTACTCTTGTTAGCTTATACTACTTACATATTGCACTTTGTTTACTATGCTAGCTAGATTCTTAGTATGTCATTGGGTAAGTGCATGTAAATGGGGGACCAAAAGGGGGTCAAAATTGGACACATTTTTCCTTAAATCAAAAAAACTTAAACTTCATCTAATAATTTGGCATGCATATGCTCAAAATTTGATAAAGTGATAAGAATAAGTACCATAGAGTTCACAATCTATTTTCTAAGCTACTTGTTTTTTTTTAAATGGTGGAGATTAAGAGGGTAAAATGTGGTGTGCACACAAAGTATGTCAATTTTTGTGTCTAAAAGATAAGAACCTATTGTGTGTGCGCCCCCCCATTTTTTGAGTTCTATAAATTATTTTTCAAATCCCTTTAATAGAAAGTTATCTAATATTACATACGAGGTCCCACCAATTTTTCATAATTTTTAGATGAATATATAACTTTTTATTAATTTTCAAAGTGCACACATCCCGAAAATGAATTATTTGTCTGTACACCCCCGTAACTTTGAGAAAAAAATGGTTTTTTTTTCTTGTTTTTTTAATGTTTGTAGAATGGAGTTTAGAAGAGGAATTTTTGTTTTTGAAATCTGGATGAAAAAATCATAAATTTCGCACCAAAACGTATGCATAGGTTTTGGCCAGAAAAGAAGGCACTAGTAAAATAAATTATGGATGAAAGCCTTAAACTAATCGGATTTTAGAAAGAATTATATGGTCACCAAGGTAAAATTGAGCTTAACATCGTAGTATAATTTTTTTGGAATATTATGTTATAATGCATGAGATATCGGGGTGTACACGTGAGATTTTGATGGTTTTTGTAAAACACGGATTACACAATCCAAACCTTAGGTTTGGATATCCAAGGCAAATCCAAGCCTATGTTTTGGGAATTTCAAACCCAAAGAAGATGAAACGCGCTCACGTTATAACATGAGCGCTTTATAACTTCACTCACATCCATGTTTGTTATGTGGTATGTGTGTTTATGGGAGGGATATATTTACTAAAATAAATGGTTTAAGTATAAGTTTTTCATTTATTATATTTTATATTATAAATGAAAAAATTATACTTTAAATTTATTTTCGTAAATATAAGAAATTAGGGTCACTCTACACCTTAAGGCACTAGTCTCACGGCTCCATTAGTCACGGTTTAGAAGATAGTTTTTCATATTCTAATTTGGTCAGTACATAGGTATTTTTCAAGATTTCAGTATTCAACCTAAATCTTTTAGGGTTTAAATTATACAATCAATATTTGTTTTGTGAAATAATATAGTCATTGTTTAGGTTTTAGAGCCTTTTGGATTGTTTACTGACATTTTTAGGAGTGTTAAATCTGTTAAAATTTGAATTTACAAACATCACAACTCCCAAAGGTAGTGGCAATTGATTGAATATATGGACTCATGAATTTTTCCATGAGCATGGATTCAAATTCCTAATTTTGTCTTAGAATATGGTAGAATCATACTATGGATTAGTACCTACTTTACAAGCTTAGGGAATGCATATTTCACTTCATGGTCAATGGTATGTCCTTCCTCTAGATAGCCTACCTCAGTAACACTCTCAACATGGCTTAAACTAAATTATTAATAAGGTTTTTAAGTTTGTTTCAATGTGCAAGGATGATTGAATATGATGGTTGATGAGTTAAATGTGACTTGATAGAAGATAACTTCCTCTAAAGGCTTAAAAAGGTCATTCTAAGATAATCAAACAGCCTCTGGGAGAGTTCAAGAAATATATTAAGCATCTGGAGGTGATGTTAGGGAATCTTGGAAGTGTCAAAAGAAATTTAAGAAGATTTAGGAAAGGTTTTCTCATTCAAGGACAATTTTCTCAAAATGTTTTCTAGGTGCAGGGAATAAGCATTCTAACGGTGGAATTTGACTTCTTCAGATGATTTTGGGAGCTCCGTAAGGAGTTAGGAGCAAAAAATAGGAAATATAAATATATTTGAATCTTATACATGTTGGTAACATCCATTTTTTCTCTAAGAATTGAACGTTTCATCAAGAATTTAAAAATAGTGTAGCTAAACCTTTTGGTTCTAGAAAAAAATGGCCCTAAATTTGCAAGATCTAGAGAGATGATCACCACACGGTGATAGGTAAATATTTTTAAACATTAATAAGTACCTTTGGGAATGGGAATCTCCATAAATAGACTATTTTTTACCATGGGTGAGGATCTCATGATAATGGGGCCAAATTTTGTTAGTTGAAAACACCTTCTTAACCCCCCATGTTGCGTTTTTGAGTGACGAAACTTATAACATGAAAAAGTGGTAAAAAATCAGTTACTATGAGTTGAAACCATGTTTCTAAAACCTCAAGTGATGACTTAAGTGTTTAGAAACATTGTTATGAGACTTACATTGTGATGATAATAGGATGCTCTCTTCTAATTACAAGTTAAGAGTGAGGATCACTCTCTTATTTTTCAAGGTCTCCACAATTAACCCTAGTGATCACAAATCAACTCCATGATGCTCAAACCATTTTTTGATTATCTATCACTTACTAAAATAGGTATTCACCATGTCAATGGAAGTATTTCTCACTAAATGAGATTATTTTCATATGGCCACCTATTGGAATGAAATGAGGTGGTTATAATCTCCTTCCTCCTTTGAAGTGTGATCACACTACAAGGTTCAAATGAGTGTTTAATAACACTATCAAGTGAGTGACATCAAGTGAAACTCAAATGATTTCTCATTCTTACATACATGGTGCTCTCTATGAAGACTGACCTCTTACAACTCCTAAATGCATAATTCTCATTGGATGGAATCAACTTCAAGATACTCATACACCTCTTTACTAATATGCCTCTCATGGAGATAGAAAATGTCTTGATCCTTCACACATGATGGTCCTAAATGCCTCGGTATCTTGACTACCTCATCTTGGATTATTCCTTGAAGAGGTTTTAACATGATGGAAAAGTCAAGATATGATGATCCTCAACTCACTCCATGAGCTTCCCATTTTACCTTTGAACATGATGAAACCATTTTTAACTTCACAATTTACTTCTTTGAATAATATTTCACATGAGTGGAAACATGCTTATAGTATCTAGACACGTCTTCACTCAATTTATCCTCATTGAAATAGGTTTCCTCCTCTTTATGGAAGGATTGATCCTTAAATGAGACTTCAATGAATGTTTGAAGGTGAGATCCATATTCTTGAACTCCAAATGCATTGAAGCACTGTTAAATCCACTCCCTAAATTGCAAGATGTGAGCACATCGTCAAGTATTGATTAAGTGTTTGGAAATAATTCAAAGAGATATGCACCATTGTGAGCTTGAGATGACTACCATCACCACTCATGGTGATCCTTTCTCATGATGCTCATGATGATCATTCCCTCAATGATCCTTTCTCATGATGCTCATGATGATCATTCCCTTAATGACTTATACTTGCATATTGTGATCATTTATCTACAGTTTGGTGTTCTTGGTGTTCTATTGCTTCTGAAATTCAAATCTATTAAGTAATTTGATTACAAATATACAGTAGTAGTTCATGAAATATAGCATTTACTTATAACCTTGGATTTGTTTTATTAACTCTCATAGTTGTTCTCACCTAAGGCTTAATGTTTGGAGCATATCAAGCATCCACAAATATAGGTTATAAAAGAATAAACTTGAATTTAATCCTCTTAAAGATTATTCAATGGGTAAATGAGTAAATAAGAGTGTGTATGATAAGAAATCTGAATTTTATCCCTATCAGGTTATCTAAAACCCTATTTTGGGGTTTCAACAAGAAAATATTGATATCTCAGCTGATAAGGATTCTTAGAAGATAAATCTACCTAGCATTGGGTTATAAAACTTAGGAGTCTTCTTAAGTGACACCATTGTGGAGAAGACTCTAATACCATTTTGTAGAATACCCTTTTCATCAATTTTATCCACATGGAATTAGAACTTGAAGGTGAATCACATGTTCTCAGTCTCTACAATGTGTTGATCTCATTACCAAGCACTAATTAAGTGTTTAGAAACACTCTTGGGAGGTATGTATTGCTTAAGAGTATGAGATGATTAATAGCATCATCTTCGATGGCCTTGCATCAAAATGTATGCTCCTAAAATGTAAAGGATTATTCAATATTTCTGGTGCCTACTTTTTTTCCTCCTAACTCCTTATGAAGCTTCTAGAATCAGCCAAAGAAGTCAAGGTTCACAATTTGATTGCTCATTCGTTGCACTTAAAAACCTGTTGTTGAACAGACTATCCACGAATGATCAAAACTTTCCTAAATCTTCTTACACTACTTCCAACACCTTCAGGATTTAAAATACTAAATTTTGATACTTAATACCTATTATCCAAAATTCACCTCCCAGGGTAATTTTGATAACATGCATTAAATTCTTCGGTCCCGAGCAAGATAGATTGATTCAAGGCAAAAAATCATGTTTCTGGGGTCCCCTCGGCTTTTTTCTAACTCTCATGTCCAAGAAGAAAAGAGCAAGTTCTAAAAAAGGGTGAAAAAGTTGCAAAAACCAAGCTTGGGGCAGAAAAAATCATGAAAATCGGCTAAGTCCTAGTCCAGGCAGTCTGGGACAGTTGGGACGTCGGGGCGCGAACCGGCTGAAAAGCCGCCAGGTGGTCCACATAGCAATTGGGATGTCGAGACGCACGGGACGTGAAAGGGCGAACCGGCCGAAGGTGAAAAAATTGACTAACTGTTGTGCAGATAAGGTTGGGACATCTGGGCCGTGAGGACGTGAAGGACGTGAAAAGGCAAAGTGGCCGAGAGCGAAGGTAGCCCATTTAGGGTGGTTCAGAAGAATTTATCCCAAACAGTCCGGGACAGTTGGAACAAATGTACGCGAGGACGCGAACCGCCCGGATCGGCCGAAACATGGAACTTTAGTTCGGGACAAAGGGACGCGTGGGATGCGGAGAGCCGAAAGAGCCGAGAGCCAATGGAAATGTGCCACGTGTCTTCACCTCAAAAAGGGACAGGGAAGCCTGAATCGGGCGGATCGGAGAATTTTGTCCCAGAAGGTTTGGGACATCCGGGCTGAAAATACGCGTGGGACGCGAAAAGCCGGGAGGCCTGCGGACGAATCAGGAAACGCCACGTGTCCTAAGGCGGGGGGAGTTCGGAGCTAGGGAAAGACTTAGAAAATTTTGACAAAGTCTTGGGCCAAAAAATTAAAAGACAAGGATGCCCCCACGCCCCTGTCCTCCAACCAGATCATGCCACGTGTCCCAAGTGGCGGGAGCGGGGGGAAAAAATGGAAAATTTTCCAAAGAGTTAAAAAGGTCGAAATTTCAAGGGAAAGCCCGCGGAAAGGTGGAGGAGAGAGAATTGCTCAGCGAACCAGCACCTGACACGTGGCATCTGACCGGTGGAGCGCGGAAATTTTTCAAAAAAAAATTCCAAAATGCAAAAAAGTCAAAATTTAAAATTTTTTGCCCGACATCCGTTTTTTGAGCCGTTTTGCCCTAAAACTTCAGACCTTCATATCTTTTGATCCAGAGCTCAGATTTGCACGTTCTTCATATCATTGGAAAGCTTATGAAATTATCTATAGGATTTCATGGTCAATTTTGAATTTTGGTTCAGTTTCAAGAGAGAAAATTCAAAAACGGCTCTGGTACGTGTCCATGGGCAGAAATGACCTTTCAACGACCAAATTTAATGCAGGATGGGTCGCATTCTCCTCCAATTCGGTCAAAAATGATAGGGTATGGGTTTGTAAGGTCCCCCATGCTATTTTAATGCATTTTTAGTCAATGAGGAATGGGCTCCCACGTTTTGTACATTTTCTCTCTCCTGGGCTCGACCCATGCAATGTAAAAGCCAGATTTGGCTCATTTCTCCAGGGGGAACACTTTTGGCATAGCAAAAACTTCTTCTTTCACCTCCAGCAAGTGATTGTGGCAAGAATCGGACCTCTTCAAAGATTGTAACAGGTTTTCTACCTCTCTGAGGTTGTAATGCAGTGTTTTTTGACATTGAAAATGATAATGCAAACTTTGTGAATGGGTTTCAGTCCTTTGTTTGTATTATTTGCTTCATTTCAGATCCTAAATTATATCTTATCAACCTGTGTATGATTTTATGTTGCAATCTTTGGTTTGTGTCTATTTTCATGACAAAAATATTCACTGCTCCTTCTGGTGCATCACCATCTTTAGTTAGTTTCAATTTTTGCACTTCTATCCCTGTCTCCTTGCAATTTAGAGTAGGATCTGAACCTCTGTAGTTGTGCAAATATAGATCTAAATCAGAGGAGTTTGAGGAACCAACCTCTAATCTAGAGATTCCTCTCTCAGTTTCACAAGTCCCACACTTGGAGAGAGGTTTCAATGTTGTGCAATCATACTGGATGCCTAAGACATCATTTAGAACTTTGATTTGCATCCAAGGGTGCTGTGATTTTGCACTAACAGTTTTGGCATGCCGGGTGGGACTCGAGAGGTCTCATTTTTATTGCAGCAAAGTTGATGTGCATCTGCTATAATTTTCTTGCTTGAAAAGAGCTATTATTTGCATATCTGGCGACTCCAAGGGGAAGAATCAACTGGTTTCAGCAGTGCAGGCCTAAAAACTCATGAGAAGAGTCACCACAAGGTCAAGAGCTGGAGAAGAAGAAGTGTTGTTTGAATACCTACAATTATCTCCAAGAAGAAGGCAAAGAGGAAGAAGGACTCAAAGGTATCCATCTCCACCAAACAAAACTCTCTCAACTCCTCCACCTGGTAGGCCTTTCATTCAGTATACAAGGGTTTTAAGACCAATTAGAATGGCACAAAACAACCCCTATGTCAACTTCACAGGAAGCAGCCCACTTGCCCTCAGTGCACAACATCCAATTCCTATTGTAGCCTTGAAGAACATTCTGTACTTCACTGGAGAAAATCAGACTACTCCAGGTGATCATGTTAAAGATATTGCTAACCTTTGTGCAATTCATGAAATCAATGAGATGCAAGTGGCTGTCAAGTTACTGGCATCTTCATTCAAGGGTAAAGCATTGTAATGGTTTAGGAGCCTTGGAGTTGGTTCTATCACAAATTAGAATCAGCTGTGTATAGCACTTCATGAGAAATTTGGAGAAAAGGGAGACAACTTGTCTCTTTTGGAGCAGCTGACAACCATCAAGAGAACTCCCAATGAACAGCTGACCGATTTCAACTTCAGATTCCAAAAGACTTGGGAGAGAATTCCAGTGGCAGTCAGGCCAACCGCAGAAGGTGCTTTTCTCTACTATCTCAAAGCTCTAAATTCTGATATTTCTATGTTGATTTAGTCCATGGGAGGCATAACTATCTCTATGGCTTATAGCATTGCCATTAGGGCTGAAAATTGTTTGATCCAAGCTGGCAAACTTGCCCCTAGACCTCCCATGCCACTGTTTCCAAGTTTAGAGAGTCCAAACACCAATCAAGCACCTAATTTGGCTCCTTCTCCCACTCCTAGAAATCAGAGTTCAAATGAAGCTTCCACTTCATATCCAAGTGCCCCAAATGAGCTTCAAGAAGTCATGAAGCAATTGCAAAACCTAGGCAATGAGTTGGTTACTCTCAAGAAGCAACAAGCCCAAGGTTTTAGACCTTCTTATCAACACCAAGCTCAGCCTAACAGGCAGCCATACCAACCACAAAGGCCTCGTAATCCAGCTACAAATATAAATCCAACAAGGCCTCCTCCCAATAGACCATTCTAGCCCTATAATCCAGATGCCATATCTGCCTCTAAGGCATTGGTGCCAACACAAAACAACATTGCCCAGGAGTACGATTGGTGTTTTCCATGCAATGAGCCTCATAACCAATCCATGTGCTTCAATGGTGCTTTGAATCAAGCATTAATGGTGAGAACTACTGGTGTGGAGGGTGACGGTAGTCAAGGAAACAGCCAACAACAAGAAAAATTCCAACAGCAATCAGCCCCAAATGACACCACATTGGTAAATTAGCAGGCAGAGGATTTTTGTGGCATGAACCAGGCAGTTTCTCAAGGTGTTGTAGCCAACACAAGGTCAAAAAGGAGGAATTTGGGTGAAGAACAGCCATTAGCCCCAACCAATCCATGACCTTCTATGGTTCCACAAGTGGTTGGCAAACAAAATCCGATTGTAAATGCACAAGGGCAGCCGAGAACAGCTCCTAGACCAACTCAAATACCCGTTATTGCTGCCCACATGCAAGGAGTGAATGTGCAAACCAAGGGACAACAAAGAGATCCTTCATCACCATTCAGTATCATTGATCAGATGAAGAAGACAAATGTTAATATATCAATGTGGGAATCCCTATCTATCCCAGGCCAAAGAGATCTGCTGTAAGCTGCCATGAAGGACTGGCCAACTTCAAATCAACAGATCCAAAGGTAAGAGAAGGTACTTACAAATGCTACCCAACCTGAGGGAAATCATGGAGGACAGCAAGGTAAAATGTTGAAGGCCCCTCCTTTCTATGTTTTATTGATCATTGGAAATCAGCTAGTGCACAATTGCATGATAGACTCCGAGGCAAGTAGCTCAGTAATGCCTAAACAAATAGTTGATCAGCTAGGGCTCCAATATGAAACCATATCCAAAGGGGTAGTGCAGCTAGATGGGACAGTAGTAACAACAATTGGGGTGATTAGAAACTTGAGTCTTACCTTGCATGCATGTGCAAACGTTGTTGTTTTACAAGATGTATCAGTCATAGACCTTCCACCACTCTTTGCCCTATGTTTGTCAAGAGACTTCACAGCCAAAATTGGGGGCTATCTTTCTACTGATTGGTCACACATGTTGTTTAGAACGAGGTATGGAACCAAAGCTACAATCAGGTCAGAACCTATTGCAAACTTCCATATTGAGCCTTACACTCCAAGTGAGATTAATGCCAATTGCTCATCATTTGATCAAGAAGATCACCCAAGCACTGATGAGGTTGACACCAAGGTTAGAAGCATCCTGGATCTAACTCTTGATGAATGGGAAAACAAGCTACATTCTTTTGATCCTTATCAAGAAGTAGAAGAATCTGAGCTAGGGGTCTATTGTATACACAAAGAAAATCAGCCTATTCCTAGCATCACCAAGCCAAACCACAAAGATGACAATGAGGTATGGCAGTTGTTTTTTTATGGATCAAGGAGTAGACAAGGTGCAGGAGGTGGAGCTATGCTTGTTTCACCTCAAGGAGTAAAGTACTATTCAGCTTTTAGATTTCAGTTTGCATGCTCCAATAACACTGCTGAATATGAAGCCTTGGTGCAAGGGATGCATTGGGCAATAAAGAGAGGAATAAAGAACATGCAAATCTTTGGGGACAGTGAATTGATTGTAAATCAGGTCAAGGGACAGCATGCTACCAAGAATGATCTACTCAGGTGCTACAATAACAAGGTGTGGGACCTCATGGAAGATTTTGAGGGTTTTGGCATCAAATCCATTCCTAGGAAAGAGAATCAAGCTGCTGACAGGCTTACAGCAGTAGGGGCAGCCTTTGACATTGTGGAAAGCATTCAACAAGACAAGGTACAGCCAAACATCCACGTGATTGTGAGGCCTTCAGTGCCAGAAAACAATATTAGCTGGCAAGTGTTTGAGAATGACCAGCAAATCATCCATTTCTTGCAAGAAGAAGCTGAGTTCTCAGCTAAGAATCAAGAAAAATTGGAACAGCAGTATGGTGACTAGGTGGTACAGCTAAGAACTAACAAGTTGCCCAAAGTTCTTATCACTTTGGAGTCCATTTTTAACCCTAATGATCAGTTTAGAGAGGAGAAAGCAAACATTTAGGTCAAGAGAGAGGATTCAGTATCCATCTTGGTAGAAGAGAACAAACCATTGCAAATTGGAAGGATGACAACTGAACAAGAAAGGTATGAGTTCATACAGCTATGTCAAGAGTTCCCTGACGTGTTTGCTTGGAGCTATGAAGACTTGAAAGGTTTCAATCCCAACTTAGCTCAGCATACCATCGAATTAGATCCAAATACTAAGTCTGTCAGGTAGAAACAAAGACCAGTCAATCCACACATGGAGCCTCTCATGAGGAAAGAATTGGACAAGCTGATTGATTCAAGGATCATATTCCCAATCAAGCATTCTAGTTGGGTTGCCAACTTAGTTCCAGTCAAAAAGAAGAGTGGAGAGATCAGACTGTGTGTTGAATTCAGAGACTTGAATAGAGCCTCTCTCAAGGACCATTACCCACTCCCTTCCATGGAGCAAATCTTGCAAGTTGTGGCTGGCTCCGAGAGGTTTTCACTACTTGATGGCTACTCAAGCTACAATCAGATTATGGTGAAGGAAGAGGACCAGTTCAAGACAGCCTTCACAACCAAATGGGGAACTTTTGCATACAGGAAAATGCCATTTGGGCTATCCAATGATGGTGCTACCTTCCAAAGGGCAATGGACATGGCATTCAAAGGTTTGATTAACAACGTGGTGCTGATTTACCTTGATGATATCACTATTTTTTCCAAAAATACAGCAGACCACCTCTCTCATTTGAGACAAGTCTTCACAAGGTGCAAGATATTTGGAGTGTCTTTGAATCCTAAGAAGTGTATCTTTCTTGCACATGAAGCAAAGCTCCTTGGCCATATTGTCTCCAAAGAAGGATTAGCAATTGATCCAGAGAGGGTTGAAGCCATAAGAGCACTACCATTGCCAAGCCACAAGAAAGCCCTTCAGAGTTTCTTGGGAAGGATAAACTTTGTTCAGAGGTTTGTCCCAGATTTTGCAGCCCTTGTCAAGCCCATCACCAAAATGTTAAAGAAGAGCATGGCCTTCAAGTGGACAATAGAAGGCAAGGAGAGTTTTGAAGCAATCAAAGAAGCCATCTCCCAAGAACCAACTCTCATCAACCCGGACTTCTCCAAGGATTTCATCCTCGATGCATTTGGAGGTAATGACACTATTTCTGCCATTTTGGTACAGCAGAACAAGGATAATGATGAGAAGCCAATTGCCTTCTTCAGCCGGAGCCTAGATGACTATGAGGTGAGGTACTCTTTTATTGAGAAGCATGTGCTGGCAGTAATCAGAAGCTTGAAGAAATTCAAGCATTTAATCTCAAACAACAAGGTCCAGTTGCTGGTCTCACACGCTAGGGTTAAGGACTTCCTCCTCAACAAGGATTTGAATGAGAAAAGGGCAGGTTGGATCACCCATTTCATGGAGTATGACATTAAGATCAAGATCACCAAGCTAGTAAGAGGGAAAGGATTGTGTGAGCAGCTGGTTTTGGGGAAGCAAAAAGAAGTATGTAATGAAGAAGAGGCTATTTTGACAGTTCAAGACAGCCATAAGCCATGTGGCACTCAAGAAGAAAACAATGCTGCCCCCACTCCTTGTTGGACCCAAGATATAATGCACTTCCTAGGCACAGGCCTATGCCCTCCGGAGATGAACAAGACCCAAAGGAGACACTTCAGATTGCATGTTGTTCCGTATGCCATTGTTGATGGAATTTTGTTCAAGAAAGATGTGAATGGAGTGTTGCTGAGATGTATTAGCACAAATCAGATTCAAAGGGTGTTGGAAGAGTTCCACGGTGGACCAGCTGGTGGCCATTTTGCACCAAGAGTGACAGCTCTAAAAATCATGAAGGCTGGTTATTATTGGCCCAAAATCTTCAGTGATTGCTATGCATGGATCAAGAGGTGTAAGAATTGTGCATTCTTCACAGGAAAAGAGAGACTTGCTGCCCTCCCATTACATCCAATCTCAGTTGACCAGCCATTCATGCAATGGGGTTTGGACTTCATTGGAGTCATTAATCCCAATTCAAGCCAAGGGCACAAATGGATTTTGACAGCCACGGACTACTTCACCAAATGGACAGAAGCAGTAGCACTCAAAGAGGCAAATGATTCTAGCATCTTAGACTTTTATGAAGGGATAACAACCAAATTTGGTGTACCTGCTACAATAATATCTGATAATGCATTGGCATTCATTGGATCCAAGGTGACTGAGTGGGCCGTCAAGAACGGTATCTACCTAAGCACTTCATCAAACTATTACCCTCAAGGTAATGGCCAGGCCGAGTCTACAAACAAGAACTTGTTGAGGATCATTAGGAGGACTCTTGATGAGAATCAGAGGTCTTGGCATACCAAACTGAAATCAGCCTTATGGGCTAATAGGATAACTCCCAAGAGATCCACAGGTAACTCTCCATTCAAGCTTGTCTATGGAAGAGAGGCAATCTTGCCCATGTCACTTGAGTTGCCAACATTGGAACTCATGAAGCAGCTGGAGTTGCTTGAGTTTGAGCCCATGGAGGTGAGTTATGCAGAGTTGATGGAGTTGCAAGAGATCAGAAATCAGGCATCCCAAGCAATGGAAAAGGATCAAGCTTTGATCAAGAAGACCTTTGATAGGAAGGCCAAGGATAGATCTTTTCAGATTGAGATCTAGTGTTGAAATGGGATGTGGATAGAGCAAAACCGGGAAGGCATTCAAAATTTGATGCCATTTGGAGTGGCCCATACATGGTCATGAAGTGCAAGAACAGCAATGCTTTCCAATTGGCTGCATTGGATGGTGAAGAACTGCAGATTCCAATAAATGGAATCTATCTCAAGCGTTGCTTCTAGAGGGAAATTCACTACCTTGTAAATATTATATTAGATTTTCATTACTCCAAGTGCTTGTGCACATTGTTTTGTTGTAGGTTAGTTTTGTTTTCCCTAAAATGCTTTGGCACAGCTTGCTATCCATGGACGTGTTTTGTAGTCCATGCTTCCATCAAATGATATTCCATCTTCCTCCTTACACATTCTAAGTCAGTGGGGTTCTAAACAGAATATCTCATGACTCCATGCCCAATGGATGCTTCAGGCAACTGGTAACTTCATCTAGCAGGCAGATGACCCCGCTGAGTCACCAAATTGTTATCCAAAATTCACCCCCCCAGGGTAATTTTGATAACATGCATTAAATTATTTGGTCCCGAGCAAGATAGATTGATTCAAGGCAAAAAATCATGTTTCTGGGGTCCCCTCGGCTTTTTTCTAACTCTCCTGTCCAAGAAGAAAAGAGAAACTTCTAAAAAAGGGTGAAAATTTGCAAAAACCAGCTTGGGGCAGAAAAAATCATGAAAATCGGCTAAGTCCTAGTCCATGCAGTCTGGGACAGTTGGGACGTCGGGGTGCGAACTGGCCGAAAAGCTGCCAGGCGGTCCACGCAGCAATTGGGACGTTGGGATGCGCGGGACGTAAAAGGACGAACCGGCCAAAGGTGAAAAAATTGACTAACTGTTGTGCAGATAAGGCTGGGACATCTGGGCCATGAGGACGCGAAGGACACGAAAAGGCGAAGCGGCCGAGAGCGAAGGCAGCCCATTTCAGGCGGTTCGGAAGAATTTGTCCCAGATAGTCTGGGATAGTTGGAACAAATGTACGCGGAGGACGTGAACCGCCCGGATCGGCCGAAACAGGGAACTTTAGTTCAAGACATTTGGGACAAAGGGACGTGTGGGACGCGGAGAGCCGAAAGAGCCAAGAGCCAATGGAAATGTGCCACGTGTCTTCACCTCAAAAAGGGACAGGGAAACCTGAATCAGGCGGATCGGAGAAATTTTTCCCAGAAGGTTTGGGACATCCGGGCCGAAAATACGCGTGGGACGTGAAAATCCGGGAGGCCTGCGGATGAATCAGGAAACGCTACGTGTCCTAAGGCAGGGGGAGTTTGGAGCCAGGGAAAGACTTAGAAAAATTTGACAAAGTCTTGGGCCAAAAAATTAAAAGACAAGGATGCCCCTGCACCCCTATCCTCCAACCAGATCATGCCACATGTCCCAAGTGGTGGGAGCGGGGAGAAAAATGGAAAATTTTCCAAAGAGTTAAAAAGGTTGAAATTTCAAGGGAAAGCCCGCAGAAAGGTGGAGGAGAGAGAATTGCTCAGCGAACCAGCACCTGACATGTAGCATCCGACCGGCGGAGTGCAGAAATTTTTCAAAAAAAATTTCCAAAATGCA
The DNA here is from genome assembly GCA_019776745.2 of Taxus chinensis. Taxonomy (NCBI): domain Eukaryota; kingdom Viridiplantae; phylum Streptophyta; class Pinopsida; order Cupressales; family Taxaceae; genus Taxus; species Taxus chinensis. The sequence goes on along the minus strand of CM034154.1, from coordinate 541,349,496 downwards.
AAAAAGTCAAAATTTAATATTTTTTGCCCAACATCCGTTTTTTGAGCCGTTTTGCCCTAAAACTTCAAACCTTCATATCTTTTGATCCAGAGCTTGGATTTTCACGTTCTTCATATCATTGGAAAGCTTATGAAATTCTCTATAGGATTTCATGGTCAATTTTGAATTTTGGTTCAGTTTCAAGAGAGAAAATTCAAAAACGGCTCTGGTAATGGGCAGAAATGACCTTTCAGCGACCAAATTTAATGCAGGATGGGTCGCATTCTCCTCCAATTCAGTCAAAAATGATAGGGTATGGGTTTGTAAGGTCCCCCATGCTGTTTTAATGCATTTTCAGTCAATGAGGAATGGGCTCCCATGTTTTGTACATTTTCTCTCTCCTGGGCTCGACCCATGCAATGTAAAAGCCAGATTTGGCTCATTTCTCCAGGGGGAACACTTTTGGCATAGCAAAAACTTCTTATTTCACCTCCAGCAAGTGATTGTGGCAAGAATCGGACCTCTTCAAATATTGTAACAGGTTTTCTACTTCTCTGAGGTTGTAATGCAGTGTTTTTTGACATTGAAAATGATAATGCAAACTTTGTGAATGGGTTTCAGTCCTTTGTTTGTATTATTTGCTTCATTTCAGATCCTAAATTATATCTTATCAACCTGTGTATGATTTTATGTTGCAATATTTGGTTTGTGTCTATTTGCATGACAAAAATATTCACCGCTCCTTCTGGTGCATCACCATCTTTAGTTAGTTTCAAATTTTGCACTTCTATCCCTGTCTCCTTGCAATTTTATTGTATGATTAGGATCTGAACCTCTGCAGTTGTGCAAATATAGATCTAAATCAGAGGAGTTTGAGGAACCAACCTCTAATCTGGAGATTCCTCTCTCAGTTTCACAAGTCCCACACTTGGAGAGAGGTTTCAATGTTGTGCAATCATACTGGATGCCTAAGACATCATTTAGAACCTTGATTTACATCCAGGGGTGCTGTGATTTTGCACTAACAATACCTTCTCATAATCCTCCTAGAGGATGCACACAAGCTCTGAAATGGTCAAAATTTTACTTACTAGGCTTGATGGAGAATTAGTCGTTTACTGCACTTCAATGAATGAAATAATTTGGACCTTTTTAAACATTGTTTACAAACTTATACATGTTCACACAATGCATTAGTAATACCTTCAAGGACAAGGTGATCATGACACAGGAGGCAGGTTAGCCCAGAGAGGGATTCAAGAACATTTTGCAGTAAGATTTCACATTGTGGCTTGGTTTTCATGGTTTAAATTTTGCATTTTTGGGTCAATCAATTCACATGACAACATCTCAATATGAAGATCATCCTATTACCCTTCCAGGATTTAAAATCCTCCTTTAATGGAATATTTTTTAAGATGCTCATACACATCTTTCTCATATCCCTCTCATGAGAATATGTGACTTCTTGATCTATCACACATGATGGTCATGGATGCCTCAGTAGCCTGACTAGATCATTTTTATTTATTTCTCAAAGAGATTTGCACACAATGGTAGAGTCAAGATATGATGATCATCAATTCACTCCTGGAGCCTCACTTTTCACCTTTGAACATGATGATCTTTTATTCATCTCATAATTCACCTCCCTGCTTAAGACATCACTTGAGTGGAAGCATGTTTATGATGTCTGGACACCCTCTTTCTCAATTTCTCCTCCTGATAGAAGGATTGAACCTTGAATGAAACTTGGTGGAATTTCTACGAATCAATTCCATGTTATTGAACTCTGCATTATACTAAAACACTACAAATTCCACCTCCCTGACTTAAAGATGTGAGTTCATTACCAAGCATTGATTAAGTGTTTAGAAACACTCTCATAAAATATGCATTTTTTGTGAGCCTGAGATGATTTCCACCATCACTGATGGCAGATCTGATCTTATAATGCTCCTGATGACCATTCCCTTGATGATTTGAATCACAATGAAACTCTTGATGTTTCAGATCTTTCAAAGACCTCATTTTTTTTCTAATTGCACCCATTGTCCTCATGATGCAGGGGCATTAAAGAAAGAACTTAAAATAATGTCCAAATTTCATATCATCATGTTTATGGAATCAAGAATTCATGAGAAGGGATATAAGATGCAAAACAAAGTGCTAGTTTAAGCCAAAATTCTCATAATTTCAAATTAGAGGTTTTTCCCTCCAAATCAAAAAATCAAAATCTCAAGTATATAAAAAGTAAAAAATATGGTGTCTAAGGTGTGTTTTGAAGGCTTTCTAAGGTATGTGACTATTTAGATATGTTATGTTAAGTCTTAAAGTGGGTATGATACAATAAAATGTTGTCAAACAATGTAAATTGCCTCATTATGGATGCATGGGCATGTGAAAGGTCCTAGTGAGTCATAGGGACAATTAGGGTTGATGAGAGGAGAGAGATATGAGGAGAAAGAATCAGTTAGAGGATTCATTCCTCGAGGAAAAGGAACTGAGGGGAGAGGAAAAGAGATAATTTTGTATGTAAAGCTATAGACTATTAAATAAACTTTGTTCTACATTGCATATGGATCTCCTTCTTGTAAATTGTTGAGATTTCCCTTGATGTTGTGGTTGAGGCTTATGATTCTATTGATGGGTATATAGAATTATTTGTTTCTTCATAGACATTTCATGGAAGTTAAATAGTGGGCACTATATTTCAACATGCAAATTCCTAAATAGAAATTATAAATGTGTATTGTTGTATTTTTGTGGTATATTGGATTGTTAATATGGAAGATTCTTTTCTTTGAAAAAAACCACGTGATGAGGGGTGTAAAACTCTGCTACCTAATTTTTAGAATTGAAAAATTTGTTATTTTGTGTTGAATGCATGAATCTCTAAGAGATTGTTGACTAATAAAGTGAGAAACTGATTGAAGGAATTACTTTGCATGTGTGTGGGAACCATTAGACTCAAACAAAGGGGTAAAAAGACTATTCTCAGTAGTATTTTCCTTTGATCAAAATCATAGATATCATTGATAGTTAGCATACACATTTACAGTCACATATTGAAGACCTAAAGGGAGAATGAGACAAAGGGTTTTGAGGGATGTTTTGCAAAGAATCACATATTGAAATATTGTATATAGGGAGAAGGCATAAATGGGTATCTAGGAAACCCATTGGTATGGTTTGAAATCCCATGGATTGAAAGGTACACTAGAAAATGCACAAGACCAAGGCTAGAAGAGAGTTAATATGCTAAAAATGAGACAAGGTGATAACAAAAGAAGTTTAAAGGGTTGAACTTTGAAATTTGTCATGCATTACACTAAGCCCAAAGGGTATCTGAGGATGTGTTTTTTTAGTTTTGGATATGATTATATGTGCATAATCATGGATATTGCATGGGAATGGCTCTTGAGAGCTAAAACATGGTAGGATTGATTAAACTTGAGAGGATTAATGATTTCTTTGATTAATTATCACTTTTGTTGAATGGTTTCATGTTAGTCTGAGCATGGTGAAACAATATAAAGAGTTTGAAGGAGAAAATTGAAGAAAAAAAGTCCAAATTTGTGCTTGATTTGGAATTAGGACACTTAAATCTAGTGAAAGGAATAGAGAGGAAGTCTAAGAAAATAAAATTTTACAAGAAAATGATTCATTTTAACAATTGATTGGGATTGTGTACACAATGTGAGAGTGTGATATGGGGGTTGGAAGGGTAATTTTTGGGTTGATTGTGCCATTTTTACATATTTGATCCTATAGAGCTTGTTGGAAAGACTTATAAAAACAAGATACTAATGAGAATGATTGAAATTGGTTTCTATGAGTTGATGAATGCATGCAAATGTGTTGGAGCTATGCATCACCTCATGATGTTTCAGATCCTTCATAGACCTCATGATGACCATTCCCTTGATTATTTGAATTGATAAAAACTTACATATTTGTTTTGATTTATTATGTGTTATAAGGAATTGCATGAGTCCATATATTCAAGCAATTGTTGTTATCTTTAGGAGTTGTGAGGTTTATCAAATATAGTTTTGACACATCTAAAACTCCTACAAATGTCAATAACCAATCAAGAAGACCCCAAAACCTAAACAATGACTATATTCTTTCACAAAATAGATAATGATAGTATAATTTAAACCCTAAAATTTTTAGGCTGAATGCTGAAATCCTAAAAAATACCTATGTACTAACCAGATTAAAACATGAAATACTATCTTATACAATGTGACAGATGGATCCATGATACTAGTTCCATAAGGTAAAAAGTGACCCTAATTTCTTATATTTACTAAAATAAATTTAAATTATAAGAGATAATGAAGTATAAATATTAATAAAACAAAAACTTAATACTTTAACCATTTATTTTCCTACATATATCCCTCACATAAACACATATACCACGTAGAAAACAGGAACACAAGCACATTATAACGCGCTCACATTTTAGTCTTGGTAATTACCAATCCTGGAACTTCATAACACGTTCACGCTTTCCCAAAATGTGCTCGTGTTTCTCTTAAAATTGAAAATTTGGACGCTTTTTGGTCTCCCATCTCCGCCCACTTGCCCCATTATCTTTTTCTTTATACACATACACGTTCACTTAGTATCTTGAGTTTAATATAATACCTTCACATATTTTTACATGATGCATGATGCTTGATGTTACTCTTTTACCAATCCTATCGAGGCTCCTAGGGCATCTACCTTTTCTACTCTCACACTCTACACATTACAGGTTCTATTGTTACATGATTTGCTCCTTCTTGATACTACCATTTACTATTCATTGATCTATACACACTTTAACATTCTACTTATCTTTCTAACATGATAATGGGTGTTTCATGTGTATCATTTTCCTTGCAAGATCAATACAACCATGGTTATCTGTCACTTTTTGCTTGTTATTGTTTGTTGTTGTTTGTGGGCTATGCCCTATGTCTTGCTTGAATTTTGTTTACTTATGGCCATTTTGGCCCTGTTTGTCTAGTGACATTGTAAGTGATGTCCCATGTATGAAAGCTATTTTTAATGGTCCATCTTGTCTTCCTAGTTTCTTGTCACATTGTCTTCTATTGCATGCTAGCTCATTTTTACTAACACTTGTTACTAGAGTATATTGTTTGCATGTGCCTTAGTTTCTACCATGCACATCCCCTACCCCCTGTAGGTATCCACACTCATATATGCATATCATCTACAGGTCCTATCCTTTGTGCCACATTATCCTAGAGTTGCCACATCCACCCTAAACAAGGGGGCATCTATTGCATGAAAAAATCACCCCTACAGATGCTCAGAGCTTTAGAACAGATCAGCATTGTATAGAATCAGCATAAGCACACAGTTACAGGCTGGCCCAGAACCAGACTTGGGTCCGAAACATAGAGCAAACATTAGCACCCAATCCTAGACAATAGTGTGGACGTTTGTGTCCCCCCTAGGCGTTAGTGTCCTGGAGGAAAAAATAATCAATTTCTCAATTCAGCATAGTTTACAGCAATTTTTAGATCACTTCTCCAATAGCAGGAAGTTACCTCCAATTACAAAATACATTCAATCAATTACAATTAGGAACAACAAGAACAAATTAGGGACGTATTATCTAGAGTGGTGCTTATTTGGGAAGTGTCATGGAAGGAAAGAAAATCTAGACCTCTCTCCCCAACACTCTTCTCTTGGCATGAGATCACCCAAAAACCTCGCTCTTGGTGTGAGATCGCCAAAAAAACTCACTCTTGGCATGAGATCGCCCAAAAAAACTCACTCTCGACGTGAGATCACCAAAAAAACTCACTCTCAGCGTGAGATCACCCAAAAACCTCACCATTGGCATTTAAATCCAACAACTCCAAGTAAACAAGATAATTTTCTATCTCATACTCTTTTACATATCGGGTGCACACTTTCCTTTTACACAATTTTACACTCTTTAGTTACTCATACATGCTTTACTCTGATTTTTCATATACAAAATTTTGACTACTTTCTCGCTCTTCTTTTAGAGTTTTTTCCTTAATACATAATAAGAAGCAATTGAAACCAGGAAGCACAAGCTCCAACAGCACACTAGTACGCATGTACTTTACCCCTAGGGTCTACCGCACCTTCCTAGTTCCTATGCTTCACACTGCGATAAATTCACGCTTCACTTGTCCACTCAATGCACTATCGGCTACACTCTTCTCTACAGGATCACAAGGTACGCATCTTCTATCTACTTTATGTTATCAATTATTCACTCAGCAACATAAAGTGGGGGGAAAACGTAGACACAAAATATATGCACTTGGGTACATTTCTAGGTCCTAGAGCATACTAATGTATACATCATTCCTACGCAAGAAAACTAGTGGTTGAAAACTCCCTTTGGCCCTTTTGCTTTATCTATTTCACTTTTATTGGTCTTACACATCTTACATCCCTGTCAGAACCTAACTTATTTATATTTTATGGCCTCAGACACTAGCACCTAGTTAGGACACTAGCGCTCAAGTGCTTCTGTCCCTCCTAGATGCTCCTGACCCTCACTACCCTTTTCTCACTCTTTTGGGTCTTTTTTACTTCTTAGGCATCTTTTAATTCTTTGTGTTGAGCTTCCAGTTGTCAATTACGAAATTCAGACAAGGGAATCATAAATATACTTAGTTACTTCTCCAAAGTTAGGGGCTAAGTGTAGACACCAAAATTAGGTCACACTCCCCTTGGCGCCCCGTCAAATAACAAACCCAAACATATTCACCTAACCATGGCCCCCTCCACACCACATTAATATTAATTTAATTAATTAAATTAAATTAATACCCATCCTCACAATATTCATAATTTAATTACATTAATTGACCTAAATTCCACCTCACCTAGACACCTCATCCAACCACATCATCCTAGACCTATTCTTGGCATGTTTCCATAACTAACAATAACTAAGTCTTACTTGCCTTAATGAGCTAAGATTTGGTCCAACCCTAAAATCAATGCCTAAGATTTTTCTAACCACATTCCCACTCATTAGAAGGGAAGCTTCCATTCTAATCCGCAACAACAAACCAACATGGTCCAAGAAATTAGAAAGATCTTCCCATTTTAGTAAACCTAGGGAATCTCACCTTAACCAATGCCGGTCAGACCTAAACTGACATCGGTCAAGATGGAACCGTCGTCGGTTACCATTTATTCACCTAAGTAACCTTGTTTTTGGGTTAGCACATTATGAGAGCAAGAAGACGAGAAGAGAGCTACATGCAAGCGGAACTAGATTCTTTTCACGTACCCAGACATCCATAGCCAGCACCAGGACAGATCCAGAAGCATTTGCACTCACGATAACATTCCGAGAAGCGTCATTATTGCACCAAGATCCATTCCATCAATCGATCATCACCACCACCCAACCATTAGACCTGCAACATTAGTAAGTGTTTTATCATTAATCATTTCCATTCCTATTTTGTTCATAGAGTTGTTATCATTTATGTTATCATTCTTCTATTAATATTCCCATTCCTCCATAGCCTTCTTTCTGACAAACCCAAAAATCTTACCCACCCGTTTATTAGATCACCCATCCTAGCCGTTCCACCTTGCTGAGTGTTCTTAGAATTCCCACAGACCTCATCATCTCCTTCTTTAGCCTCATCTAACCTCACCCAGAATCTACAATAAAGTTTTCAGTGAACTACTGTCACCCTACTCTACCAACGCCGATTACCCACAACCGTCACCAGTCTCTCTTAAACTATCGTCGGTTCTACCCAACCTACATCGGTCTCTATGTTTCACACCCTGTGCCAATAACATAACCAAACAACCTCTTACCAAATAACCTAAACAACCCAGAACCTGACCCTGACTAGTTCTAGTACCCTGACACCTTCCAACCCTTCAGATCTGACTATAGCCTAGCCTGTTATATTAGATTTATTTATTGTACTTGAATGAGATACCTAAATCATATCAACTATAGTAGGACTTTACTTATTTCTCGCATTAATTCGTTTTAAACAGTGAATTAACAGCCATCTAGGAAGTATCGCACTTCCCGGAAGTAGTATACGCTAGGTAGTCCACTGTCATATATCATTTAACTCCCCTTTTATGGTTTTGTTTTCTATTACAATGAGTTCCTCCTTGCCAAAAGGAAGCTCTCACAATCGGCATTGGGTCAAGAAGTCAGAACGCGTGCGACAACCATCAACTGACCAGCAATAATAGGTATTCCTCCTAGCCCATAACCTCATATGTTTTGTCATTCAAAAAAGTAAAGAAAACGGTGAAACATTTTGGCACACCCAGTGGGACCCATCAAGGGTTCTATTGCATTTTATTCATTTCTAGGTGAAATTTGCGTGTTTGTTTTCCTTTAAAAGGCTTGCATAGTAATTTTCTTCCCTAGTAATCCTCTCTTCTTTCTAAGTTCTGTAAAAGAAACATTTCTCTTGGTGCATTTAAAAGGAATCATTCTTCTTCCTTCATTTCTACATTTAGTGAAAGAGCATACCCTTTCCTATTCATCATTTGCTTCATCGAACATAATCTTTTCAATTTGGGCTTAAAATTGGTTGCATTACATTCTGATTTGCTGCATTTAGCTCACATTAAAATGAGGGCAACCTATATGATGGAAGCCATGCCCACCTGATGGTTGACACAAAGAATCGTAGAAAGCACACTCTCTCTCTCTCTCTCTCTCTCTCTCTCTCTCTCTCTCTCATTGTTGCATGTGTGTTATTTGTCTATTCACTTTATTTGATCACTTGTATATCTTTCATTATAGTAGTCACTCTAAAATAACTATTTAATTAGATTTATATTAAATCGCATACACCCACGTAGTCATGACAACAATAAACTAATGCCACAATTACTCCAAAAGATTGAAACACAAAATATAACCACAAGAGAGAGAATAGGAGAGAGGGATTAGTTCACAATGTAGATAGATTTCATGGATTACATCTTGGTACAATTAAATTCCTTTGTTTTACAGCATTGGTTTATACGACATTTAACATGTATAATAAACATATGTTCTCATTTCAAAAATAAAAATTTTCCCACTTCATTATATGAATTCATTCACAAGGGAAAACACCTCATTTCCTTTCATCTTTATTACAATAAAACAATTTATTTTATTCATTTTGTGGCATCGTTATCGAGTCACATAGGACTTGTTTCCTAATTAGGGATTCATGTTTCCAAGGGGCGTGTCTCCACACGAAACAATTCATTTTATTTTTATTAGGAAATCCAAGGTTAAACCACATGTTAAGCACAAGGTTGTACAGATAATATATAGTATCTAAGCATACATGTAATAAAAGTGGATATTCTACCAGAAGAAATATACAAAACAAGAGATATAAATCAACACCAGATTTAACATGGTTCACTCAATGTGGGCTACATCCACCAAGAAACAAGAAAATCTATAATCCAAATCTTTCAAAAGATATATAATTGAATATCTACAATCTTCCACACCTCTCAGATGTACAGTACTTTCTTTCTCTCAAGCTTCTCCTTCTTCTCCAAGAATTCTCTCTCACAATTATTTTCACAATAATCATTAACCCTCAACGTCCTTGTTTCTAAACCTTAGCTTTCATGCTTATATAGGCATATACAGACTTCAGGCACTTAGCCATGCAATTACAACCAATAAATTTATTTCAATACTAAAATTAGTTCTAATTCCCATGAGTTAAATAAAACACTCACATGTAAATGATGTTGGTTAGCCCTAAATGATGTCGGTTCCTACTTTCCTGACTGATGTTAGTAATAGGTGACCGATGTCGGTCCCTTAATAATTGATGTTGGTTACTGTGTTTTCCTGCAAGTTTAATATAACATGTTAAACTAAAGTAATTGAGCTCCACAACTCAAAAATATCCCACTTAAAGATAAATTACTGCACTAACATCATTCTTGGATCATTTCCTTAGCTTTGTTTCTTCCTCTTTAAGTATCAAACTTGAAGACCAATAGAAGTGGAGTGTAGCTCCAACTTCTCTTTTGTTAATGGCTTTGTTAGCATATCTGCAGGGTTTTCACTCATATGAATCTTCTCCAGTTTCAGCTGCCCATCCTCCAATACTTGTCGTATGAAGTGATACCTCAACTGAATGTGTTTCGTTCTAGAATGAAACACTAAGTTATTTTCCAAATGAATTTCACTCTAACTGTCACTGAACAATTTGCAATCATCTTGTTCCTTTCCCAACTCTTCAATGAACCTGCTCATCTATATCATCTTTTTGTTTTAGCCTCTGTAGCTGTAACATACTTTTCCTCTGTAGTAGAAAAAGTCACAACCTTTTGCAATCTCAAAATCCAACTAACTGTCATCCCACCTATTGTGAAAATATATCCAGTAGTGCTCCTTCTACCATCCAGATCTCCATCCATATCTGCATCAACATTTTCACATAAAGAAATATCTGAACCTCCATAGCATAATAACATGCTAGATGTCCCTCTCAAATACATGAGTATTCATTGAAGTGCTTTCCAATACTATTTACCTGGATTGGCCATAAATCTAATCATAACTCCCACTGCATGTGTAATGTCTAGTCTAGTACAAACCATAACATACATCAGACTCCCAATTGTTGAAGCATATGGTACTCGTGTAATGTATTTTACCTCCTCATGTGATGAACGACACTAATCTTTGCTAAATTTGAAGTGTCCAGCCATAGTTGTACTTACACGTTTTGAATCTTACACGTTAAACCTTTCTAACACCTTGTAGATATAATTCTCCTAAGACAAATACAATTTCTTGTTCTTCATGTCTCTGTGTATTTGCATGCCAAGGATTATTTTTACAGCTCCTAAATCCTTCATAGAAAATGTGTGAGCTAACTTTCCTTTAAGCTCACCAATGTCATGCATACTAGACCCTGCAATAAGCATATTATCCACATACAGTAACAAAATAATATAGCTCTCATTTTCGAGCTTCTTGAAATAAACACAATGATCAAATTCACATCTTAAGTAACCATGCTCATGCATTAAACTATCAAACCTAATGTATCATTGCCTTGGAGCTTGTTTGAGCCCATATAGGCTCTTTTTCAACATGCACACTAATTTCTCCTTACCCTTGACTTCATACCCAAGTAGTTGTTGCTTATAAATATCTTCATCCAAATCATCATGAAGGAAAGTCATCTTCACATCTAGTTGCTCTAAATGCAAATCATCTACTGCAACTATACTCAATACAATACGAATAGAAGTCATTTTAACAATAGGAAAAAATATTTCACCAAAGTCAATACCTACTTTCTGTGTAAATCCCTTTACTACAAGTCTTTCCTTGTACCTTTTTTATCTACCCTCTTCTTCCTTGATCTTGTAAACCCACTTGTTCTGTAATGTCCTCTTACCTACTGACAACTTAACCAAATCCCAAGTCTCGTTTTGTTCCAAGGAGTCCATCTCCTCATCCATGTCATGCTTCCACTAAACGTGGGTCTCATCCTCCATTGCTTCTTCAAAAATTTCAGGTTCACCATTATCGGTCAATAATAAATAAGATAAAGGTGTAAATATTTCTGGAGGTTTACTTACCCTTTGTGACCTTCTCACAGAAGTTTAGGGTACTAGAGGCTCATTCTGGACCTCCTGGACATTTGTTTCCAATTCTTATAGTAACTAATGCTGGTCACATGTAACCAATGTCAGTTTTGATAACCAATGACAGTTTGGCTCTTCTATAACCGATACCGATTCAGTTGGCCGATGTCATTCAGGGGTCAACTGACATCTATTACTGTGTAACCCTATAGGTATGACTTTTAAATCTGAGAATTCATTTTCATTCACAAACTTCTCAACCGATTCGTCCTTGGGTACCAAAAATTTGATCCATGTAAACTCTCTTTTCATTTTATTTAGTGTCATGACTCCCAATAATTTTAGAATTCTCTAAATCCCAAAAATGGAATCCAAAATCACCAGATCCATAACCAATAAAAATTCATCTCTTGGATTTTGCATCCAACTTTTTTCTATTTTCCTTATCAATATACACAAAAGCTTCTAAACCAAAAAATTTAAGAAAATAAAGATCTACCTCTTTTCCAGTCCAAGCTTACTCTGGTATTCCTCCATCTAATGAGCTTGAAAGCCCACGGTTAATCAAATAAATCGTTGTATCGAAGTTAATTTTTCCTAAAACTACAAGGGCAATCCAGCATGTATCCTCATACTTCTAGTACGTTCCATAATTTTCATGTCCATTCTTTATGCAACACCATTCTCTTGTGGTGTTCTTGGAACTATCCTTTCTCTATGTATTCCACTCATTGAACAATAATCATTGGAAGCCTTGCTACAGTATTCACCACCATTGTCAGATCTAAGGAAGTTTAACTTTGAATTTGATTCATTCTCAACAAGTCTCAAAAACATCATATTTGTGTTTAATATAATAAACCCATACCTTTCTTGTAGCATCATTAATGAAAGTAACATAATATCGGGATACCCCATGAGAAGCTACCCGGGTTGGTCCCCACACATCTGAGTGTACAAGATCCAGTTTCTGCTCCTTCTTAGTTGCCCAACTTTGAGAAATCTCACTCTCTTTTACTTTCCAAAGACATAATGCTCACAGAAATCTAAATCTAAATCTTTCAAATCATATAAATTACCCTTAGCATTTAAGATTTTTATTCCTTTTTGACTCATATGGCCCAACTGATTATGCCACATGCATGCATATGAATTTGAAGTAGATAACACAAAAAAGGAATCAATAACACAAGTAGATAAATATAACGTTCCTACCTTCTTACCTCTTGCCACAAAAAATGAATCCTTGGTGACTTTCCAAGAGTTTGATGTGAATGTAACCAAGTAACCAGCTTCACCTAGTTACTCTATAGAAATAAGATTCCTCTTGAGGCTTAGCACTTGCCTCACATCTTTAAATACCCATGTATTTATATTCTACAATTTTAGATGAACTTCCCCTTTACCAGTAATACTGCAAGGTTCATCATCACCCAAATAAACATGCTCAAAATTTCCCTAGACATAATTTCTAAAATAACGCTTATTAGGGGTTACATGGAAAGAAGCTCTTGAATCTAAAACCCATGATTATATTCTATTATCCAAAAAAAGAATAAGATCATCCTGCATTACATTTGTTGCAATATTTGTCTCTTCATTTGGTTTGTTACCTTTGTCTGGGTGTTGGTTCTCTTTATCCTTTGACCAAAAAAAAAATTTTGCGTGTTCTTTCTTTCCACAATTCCAAAAGGTAATTCCCTTACCTCTGGATTTAGATCTACCATTCCTTGACTGTGATTTCCCATTATTCTTACTCTTGGATCTCTCCTTCTACCTACCTCTGCTTTCTACATTTAAATCATTCCCAGATGATGATTCCTCTGTACTTTTCCTGCAAATTTCTTCATTCAAGGTTATACTAACCACATCGTCAAACTTCAAAATATTATTAGCAAATGTTGTATTACTAACAACCATTACCAAGTTATCCCAACTATTAGGCAAAGAACATAAGAATAAGAGTGCTTCCACTTCATCATCAAACGAAATATCAACCAATTTTAACTTATTTACAATAGATCGGAAATCATTCAAATGACTAGATGCAGATCCACCTTCATGCATCTTAGAACTACATAGTTTCTTCATGAAATAAACATTATTTGAAGCACTAGGGTTTTCATATAAATTAGCAAAAGATTTCATTAACTCTATCGTAGAAGTCACTTTTTTAATATTGGAAGCCATGGATGTTGTTAGGCTCAATCTTATAGATCCTAAATCCTTTTTGTCAAGAATCTTCCATTCTTCATCAGTCATCTTTGTAGGTCTATACTTTTCATCCAACGGTAAGCACAAATATCTTTGATACAAATAATCCTCAATATGCATCTTCCATAATTGATAATTTTAGTCGTCAAACTTCTCTACCTTGTATTTGTTTTCTTCGGCCATTGTTGTAGCTCCCACTCAATCAAAAAACCCTCAGATGTACAATACTTTCTTTCTCTCAAACTTCTCCTTGATTCTTCTCCAAGGATTCTCTCTCTCACAATTATTTTCCCAATAATCATTAACTCTCATTGTCATTCTTTCTAAACCCTAGCTTTCTTGTTTATATAGGCATATACAAACTTAGGGAACTTAGCCATATAATTACAAACAATAGATTTGCTTTAATACTAAAATTAGATCTAATTCATGTGAGTTAAATAAAACACTCACACACAGATAACCGACGCTGGTTAGCCCTAAATGATGTTGGTTCCCACTTGCCTGACTGATGCCAGTCATAGGTGACCGATGTTGGTCCCATCATAACCAATGTCGGTTACTGTGTTTTCCTGCAAGTTTAATATAGCATGCTAAATTGTTGGAATATATTACAAAGTTTTGATTACAAATAACCTCTTAAGAGCCCTTAAGATTTAGTTGCATTCCAGTTGCATCTTTTAGATATCACCATGGGATCAACATCAATGTCATCACACTATTATCGGTCCACAAGATCTTGCACGGTATGATTATCTTTAATTCTACAAATGAAAGGGTAAAGAACACCAAGGAATAGCACACTTGTTTCATTTCGTGTTGCACAAATTAAATACCCATTCACTTGTTATTCTCAAGAGAAGGATATTCATGACATTTCTAGTTCAACTCAATAGAAGCAAGACACGAGGATAGGGAATACTCTAAGGAACAAGATATCATTTCTCTCAAGGGTGGCAACTCACTAGACCAAAAAATTCAAGGTTCGACAATCCTAGTTCAAAGAACTAATAATCATTCTCACAGGGAATGGAAAAAGTCGTACTATGGGCTAAGGGCCACTCATGATAAGGAAGTGATCTCATTAGAAGATTCCTCATATGTGTAAGGCCAGATAATGAGTGGTGAAATTACTTAAGTCTTCTCATATGATGTTAGAGATTTAATAATTTAGTCACGACTCGACTGAGAGGCAAGGTCATAACGAGAAGGTTTAGAGAACGCGTTCAATTTCAATAATTTAAGTGTTTCATTTTATTACCATACATTATGTAAAGTTGAAAATGAGCTACACAAAATAATCAAGGTAAACAATTGTTTTAATGCGACTATTTCAAATAAGTACAATGCCTATTTATGATTTCATATCAAATGCAAATGCAATACATGACATAGTCAATTTCTTCTTCTTTTACATTGTACCGAAGGTACAACTTTACAAAATAGCAATACATTTTCTTGTTATAGAAATATAAACATAATACAATTTATAAACAATTGTAGATTCAAACATCATCATTCCTTTCTATTTTATGTGTTACTTGCAACCTGTAATATCATGTAATCATAGGTCAGTGAAAGTGTTGGCATGGATCCCGCCTCTCCCATCTAACAATGCTAACAAAACTTGCAACAACAATTGTGTGTGTGTGTGTGAGAGAGAGAGAGAGAGAGATATCCCAAATTACTAGTTCCCCTGACATATAGATCCATAACTACAAAATCTGTGATTTAGAAAGACAGGTAGAGAGAGAAAGGCATTCGTTTTCTTTACACAAGCATACAGTTTATTCGCATAACCAAAATGAGATGAGAGAGATATTAGCCAAGTCTTTTTTCCACACCACTTTTGAAGTTTTAAACATGTTTTAGAGTTTGGGAGAGTTTCTCGATTTCAACACAGTCCTCATTTTCACTGCCGCCAGGGAGTTTCAGACAAGAGGTGCAGCATTTCACGCAATTCTAAGTTTTCCATCACCATTTTGTTAAAGTGTCCAAATTGACTATTTATGGTTATAATAAGTGTTTCCAACATTAAATTTGTTTTACCCACAAAAGTGTCCCGAAGGGTCAAAATGCATCGCACATACATAAAACATACATCGATGACCATCCGCTGCCACGTCGTATGTATCCCTGACAGTTAGTTTTTTTTCATATTTTGGTTGTTGAAAAACACGTGTTTTTCAACAATGCATTGAAAAACACATGTATTTTTCAACATTGTGTAATAGCGGAGGATATTCTTCCACAAAATGCACCGCACATACATAAACATACATCCATGCATCGATGACCATCCACTGCCACGTGGTATGTGTCCCTAACAGTTAGTTTTTTTTTCAGATTTTGGTTGTTGAAAAACATGTTTTTTAACATTGTGTAACGGCGGAGGCTATTCTCCCATAAAATGTACCGCACATACATAAAACATACACCCATGCATTGATGACCATCTGCTACCACGTGGTATGCATCCCCGACAATTAGTTTTTTTACAGATTCTGGTTATCAAAAAACCGCCGTAATGGTGGAGGCTATTCTCCCCACAAAATGCACCGCACATACATCCATGCTTCGATGACCATACGCTGCAATGTGTTATGCATCCCCGTCGGTTACTTTTTTTTCAAATTTTGGTTGTTGAAAAACACGTGTTTTTAACACTGTGTAAAAGCACCTTGCAGCAATTGATATGATTCAAACCACAGACCTCTCATTCCCACCAATTCAATTGTATTTGTTCACATGCAACCATTCGATTTCAAACGAATTAATTCAAAAAGTAGTAAAACTTTGATTTGACCGCTAACGCGCAGGTCCCACCCATGCATGGAGATGTATGTGTTATATGGTGCATTTTATGGGGCATTGACATAGGGCGGTGTATTCTATGAGGAGAATAGCCTCCGCCCCATGAGACCACATGCCTTGCACAAGGTTCCACAAAGCGCCAAATGGCCTCTTGGCCTTTTCCAGCATTTCACATGTGCTTCAACATTTCAAGCATGTTTATTGTTTTATTTTATTTTATTAATTTTATTATTTTCATGTTTTATCTATTTCGTTATTTAAAATTCCATTTTATCATTTTAATCTATTAAATAGTATGATATTTATCAACAGATGTTTTTTATTATTATTATTATTATTATTATTATAGTATAGTATAGTATTATGCACTCGCGATTAAATTTTTTTATCGCTATTTGAAGGTGAACATTGTCACTAAACTAAAAACACGCAAGATGGCATCATATGTATCAATTGTTGTATGACAAGGTGTTTACCACATCGTTCATTAACCAAAGACCACCTCATAACAGTTTTGACACTAAAATTGTCCTCAAATACATGGCGAGGAACATTCTTTCGTGAAAAGGCATCCACAGCCTCATTGATCATGTGCAATGGGGCAAGGCACTAGTGTAAGCCTATGAAGGCCTCACAAGCATACGCGAGAGCCACAAAACAATATGAAAGTTGTGTAAGCTTAAGGGAAGCTACAGAATACTTTGAGCAAGTTTTGAATTTGTATAATATTATTTGAAGCTACGAAGTACTACAAACTTGTTGAAAGTCATGAAACACTGAAAGAGATTGTTTGAAGCCGCAAAATTTTCAAAAAGGTTGACTGACTCTGTAATGGGTCCTTTGGGCCTCGACCCCATGGTGTTTCTTAATTTTAGAAAAAAAATCTAAGTTTAATGTCAAGATTGGGTGGCTTGTATGCATATATAAACAAAGCACAATTGCCTTGGGAATTTAGTTCTTAACAAAGTTTTTATTTTTTTAGTTTGAGAACCCAGTTTTAGAGGGTGGATGTGAACTTAAAGCTCAAAGCAGAATATGATTATAATGATCTCGTTGTATCTTTGGCGATCGGTTTGTGTGTACTATTCCTCTTAAGTATATAAAAAAAAGCTTATAGATGTGTGTTTTCTACTGTTGAATTTAAATTTGTGTTATTGCATGCTTTTTTGTATGTTTTTTGTGCATGGTTCCGAAGATTGCATGGTCAAAGGAAACTCTTCATTAATCACCCTAATTGTATCTATGTCAAGAAATATTTAAATATTATAGGTACATAAGACTCGCAACTAAAATCTGAGAGCGAGAAAACGAAGGGATATTTCAATTCCAAGAACTTCAAGTCAATTGTAATATTCAATCTAAACACTGTTTGAAACAAAGGGTGCAATGCAAACAACTATCTCTAATGATAATCAAATTTTAAGGTTGTAATCATCTTAGCTTCGATTGTATATTTCTAGATTCCAATTTTTGCAACAAGTCTCCTACATGTTACCCACAAATATATCATTGTATCTATCTATGAAATTACTATATTGTTGTTTTTATTAATTAGACATTATTGTGATTTGTATATGCATTGTGATGCTTAATTATATCATAGATTCATTTAATTGAATACACCCACAACACATCAAATTGTGATACCATTTTGATTTTTTTAACCATATATAAATCTGAAACACATCAAATTATGATACCATTTTTGTTTACCATATATAAATCTGAATTTATGTTGTTATTTTTATATACATAGGATCAACAAGTGCCCAATGTCGAAGAGCAAAACTCTAGCACAAGGCAAGCGCCGCCGATCAACTTTTGGAACAGTGTGCAAATGCCCCACTCCACACGTTGTAGGTAAATCAAGAACTGAACCCATGACCTAGGCCTCCGAAAACAGTGACCGAGACCAAGTGAGCCCAACCTTGCGAAACTAGACCGTCTTAAACGTTAAAAAACTTGTCCAAAGGGCATTCTAAGTCCTATCCCCTTTGCATATTAAACTAAACTCGTTATAAGGTAAAAGGGGTCCTTCCATGGCCTCTTATAAATTTATGATAATTTGGTGAACTAATATCCGGGCAAGGTATATCAAGGAAAACAATTTTGCCTAAGAAACCATTTTATTTTAATGTTTGTACACTTTTTAATACATACTTATCCAACATGAAACCCTGAAAGCCTTTTATTGACCTTCTATTAAAAATCATTCGGGTGAAGGTGCTGGGCACTATTAAAAATCATTCGGGTGAAGGTGTTGGGCACTAAGGGTATAACAACCTTAGTTCTTGTCTTGACTAAAATGTTAATTTAGAGATAGCTATCCAATGTTCTGTATCTAATCCTAATTCAGACAAAGATTATGATGTTTTAAATAATATATTCTTGTTAAGATTAATATGGGCATGGGTTCAAATCCTACAATTGATCTAAAGCATGTGTTGACGGCTCATAGTGTGTTGTTCCAAGTGGAGTTGATTGGCTAAATCGCTGGGTATTTGCTGATTCCTCCGAATTACCCAAAAAAAACAGATTAACATATAAATGAAACATTATTTACACATATAATACTTGACATCTTCTTGGGCTGGAATCAGCTAGTCTCCCCGTAACTGAGAAAAAGGGCATTACGCGAAAGCTCTATAAATCACATACTGTGCATTTATGACTATTCTTGGAATCCAATTATTGGGAACATGAATGACAAGTGCATTGTGCTCTAGCTATTCTTCGTGGTCCTAATCCCAATATAAGTTTAAAGGATTTACCATGTCAGTCGTGCAATGTAATGATGTCGATGCTACATAAAAGGTTGAGATGTGTTATAAACAAAAGAAAAAACGCAAAGAGGAGAAGAAAATTGCTTGGCCAGGAGGAAGTCAACATACTTATTTAATAATATAAACCAATATGCTTGTGTGATCTATGTAAGAGAGGGTAAAATGACCCTAGAATAATAAAGGAAAATAGGAAGTTAAGTAGACACTAGTCTCCCATTAGAATTTTTAACACAGAAAATAATGGAAAAAATTAAGAAAGATCCAACTACTAAAATAATTTTCTCATCAAGCTTACAGATCCATGTGCTCTCTCAGAGCCGGTGCGCACAAATAACTTTCTTAATTCATTGTCCCAACTTCCAATTAAATAGTAATAAACATTAACATAGGTGCAAAAAAAGTTGCTGTCCTGGAAACTCTGATATGCCTTGCATTGGCCCAATGTTGTCTACTTCAGCTGAAAGCGAAAAATTGGCATTTCTTGTCTCTAAAATGCTCTGATAGAACATTTTCTCTAACCAGATAGAATTTACAAATAAAATCATAAAATTATGTGTTTTCTTGGCTGGAATTGGCCCAAGAATTGCGAAATTCCACTTCTCAGGATACAAGTCGTCTCAGGCAAGTGTAAACTCGTTACAAAGTGAAATATGACATCATACAAGAGAATTGCCAGTTTCAATGTGTTGTCTTGAGCCGGATGTAATATAGAACTAATAATACTTTACAGATAATAAAACTTTGATTGCCTGAAAAGGATTTCTCAGGCCGATCTAATGTAAATTACAATCTTTCATCAATTATAACAATTTATACCATAACAGACTGTAAATCACAACCATTTCTACTTGCCAATAAGTCAAATAGCATGTAACCTACTGTCGAAAGCCTTCCTAAATTTGCATGGTAAAATATTATACATTAGAGTTGCCTTGTTGTCCCATGGTGTGAGATGTATATCTTCAATGAATAATCTATCGGACAATCTGGTTAGAAGCCATTGCAATTCAAATAAGTCCTGCATCTCACTCAAAATATTAGGATTCTTTATGACAGATTAGGACAAATCGTGAAAGAAACCCATGAATAGAATCACTATTAGTCTGCAATCTCCCTAAAAAGCTTGAGAGCCTTCCGTTGAAGTGATGAAGTCTTGCTTGCAAAAAGAGCTGTCAATGTCCTTTGAACTCTTTTTCCATATCTTTCATTCATTTCTGACACCTTCAGGATCATCTCAAACAGATCAACACACTTTTCAGAACATATATCAGAATCTAAGTTCACCAATGGAAAAAGATTTTCTATAGCTTCAAACTGATGCAAGATTCGCACCCCATTTTCACGCATGTTTTCCTCTAACAGAGTTTCCAAAACTTCCATTCCAGCTAAAGCAACCTCTGCATCCTGGTCCTTAAGAGTTTCCACAATATCTGGAACTATTCCTGCCTCTACAATGCAGAAAGTGTCCTTCAAACTGCACCTTCCACTGTGAACCTTGCATTTGATAGAAGATTTCCTGGTAAGCCTGAAGCTCCTCCTCTGAGGTTCTATGCTTAATCTTGGAGTGCTCCTGGAAATATTTGCCAAGGCTATACAAGCCTTAATTTTCGCTCCTTTTCTGCCAGACCACATCACTTGTTTAAGGTAATCAAATAAACCTAACTCTATCAAGACTCGTTGAGATTCAACATGCTCCGAATCAGTAAATCTTAGCAGAGCTCCAAGAGCATATTCCTGACCTTCCAAATCTTTCTCAGAAATCATTTTCACTAATGCTGGAAGTGCATCTTCGCCAGTCATAAGCTTGTCCACATTATAGTTGGATGGAATGCTTGAGAAAATTCGTGCTGCTGCTGCCTGTAAACTTACCTTAGCTGAAGCCTCTTTAATCAAATGCAGGAGTGCTTTTAAGAAGTCCCTATCATCCCTGACAAATGAGACAGCGTCCATGTCATTGCTGCACAAGGAAGACAGCAATAGTATAGAAACATCCCGCAATGGGGGCTCTGCAACTTTGGCCAAATGCAAAAAGGTTGCAAGGCATTGATCACTGGAGCTAATGATTTTTCGGACGTCATGGGCATCCAAAGGTGCTGCCAAATTCAAGAGGACCTTGGCTGAATTAGTCCTCGTCATTAAACAGTGGAAAGACCTTACAACTTCAATTACCAATTCGACAATCTCTTTGATTTCGATTGGAGTTCCATTTGCATTCACCAGAAAACAAGCCCCGTGGTTTGTCGTCAAATCTGCTAAAATAGCGACAGCTCTGCTCTTCAATACTTGCTCAGACCTCTTTACAGAGTCAATCAGCCAAGGAACTGCACCAGATTCTACAAAGTGTTTTTTGGCTTTCTCGTGGGATGAAAGGTTTTCCAAAGCTTTAAGAGATGCATGCTTTGATTCAATGTGCCTAGACCTCAGGATGTCAACTAAAGCCTCAATTACATGTGCATTGATTAATGACTCTCTTCGGCCATCATCAAGGTGAAACTCTGCAAGTGCATTTGCCATTTCCATTTTGGATTCAGCTGAACCTGTTTCAAGAAAGATTTTAACAAAATTTCCAAAGCATTAGTTCCTGCTTTTTGTAAGATTATTCAATATTTTTGTATTGAATTTTTATGGATGAAACTATTGAAAATTTAGAATTTTGTTAAAATTGGAAAATATAATCCCCAAAGTAACTCAACACCGCTAATCTTGAGGACTTCCAGAATATGCTCAAGAAATCTCAAACACAAACAAATAAAGAAATAAGTATTGAAAATATTTTTTCCCAAAAAACACCTCAAGAAACTGGTGTAGGACCTTACAGTAACAAGGATTGGTAGCTACGCAACTTGACGAATAAATAAGCAAGGCTTAGCAGTCATTTGAACAACACAATCAAAAAACATCTTCAAATAACTGTACTATATTGCCACAAGAATATCTGAATTGCTATGAAGGTCAACAGCAATGACAATATACAGAATTATATTTAATTATTTATCAGTTGTTCAACATGACATACTCGCATATTTTTGGTATCCTAAATTTCTCCCAAAGACAAATGATGCCAGGTGAACTGAGGCAGGACAGCCTTTACACTGGGTCGTAAGTACTACAAGGCCTAACAAGATCATGGCAAATTAGGGTGGAGCCAAGATTACCTAGCAGTATTTTACAAGGCTAGAGGTCATCTTCATTAAGTCATAGTGGATCCATTGGATCCGTTATGTGATATTCATATGTTTTTGATAAACTGAAATGTGTTATATTAATAAAAAGAAAATTTACAAAAAACAATGAAATTACCGATTCTTGCTCCTCCAATGATTGTGAGCATTCATAAACCTTAGCATACAAAATTTGTGCTATATTAATAAAAAGGAAATTTACAAAAAACGATGAAAATGAATTCTACAATTCTTGCTCCTCTGATGATTCTGAGCATTCATAAACTTTAGCATACAAAATTTAATCTAGTGCATTCAAAGAAATGAAAAAATATCCTAGTCAGTCCTTAACATAAAGCTATTTCCTTGCAATCATAGTTACCATGTTCGAAAAGTTCGGGTTGTTCGGACATGGAAAAAAAATCGGAAGTTCGGAATTTTACAAAAATTTGGTTCGGTTCAGTATAGTTCAAAAAAATATAAATTTTCAAAAAATATAAAACTGAATAATAAATAAATAAATACGGTTTAATTTATAAATAAATATTACAGTATACTCAATATTACATATGATTCCCATATAAATTAAAATTTTAACAATGTTTATAACTTTATAATTTATAGTAATTGTGATTTCGAAGTGCAATATATATTGACATGTCTTGAATGTTTCATTATTTTCATGTTTATTGTTAAAGTAACCAATTCTATCACAAATTATATAATCATAATATATCTATGACTGCACAGCTAAATAATATTATAATGTCATGATGTAACCTATAAAATATCTTTGCATCGATCTTTTGAAGACGTGGCACCTACCTTGAATTCTCTCAAGGCATCTAACGCAAACCATAACTATGGTGCGTCGTGACCTATTCCTTAACCAAATACTGCAATTATAATATATATTTTTGCAAATTTGCAGGGTTCGAAAGGTACTTACCAGTTACTATGGCTATCGCGTTTTACGTTTTTCAGTGTGGCTGCGTTCACTATTTCCACTTCCAGTGGCTGCGTTCACTATTTCTACTTCCACTGGCTGCGTTTACCAGTGCCAGTGACTGTTTTTGCAAGAGCTGCGACATCTACAAGTGCTGGCGTTCACATTTTTTCGTTTAGCTTTTGGTTTTTAGGTAGATACTTTTTAATTTTTCAACGCAAAAAATATAAAACTAAAAGTCAAACGCACCAACCGAACAAGTTCGGTTTTCCTCAAAAATTCGCTGCGAACCGAATTTTGCCCATGTTCGGGCGAATAAGGTAACTATGCTTACAATTACATACAGTACAGAGTTGACAAAAACTTGTGTAGTAAGGAGGAATACAGCTAGGATAGTTGCTGGCAGTAAATTCTTCCATATAGCTACACCATACAATTGTGCAAAGCGCATTCCCATATACAAAAAAGAAAGGATCAAGCACACCTCATGATGCTTTCTAAGGGAAATTGTCTACTTGTACCCCTTGGCCTGATCATGCAGGTAGTTTGTCAAGAATTGCTTAACCAGTTTCATCAAATTGGCCTTCGCAGCTGTTAGAGAGGAAGAAACTGGAAGTATTTTCAACGTCTGTGCATTACTCAAGGAACTTGGTCCTTGGAAATGAGGGCATCATCATCCAGGCAAGTTTTTTGTGAGGTGAGGGCATAAAATCAAGTTCAACTCATTCCCTACTCATGCAGAAAACATGAGATTACATGGATTTCCCTCCAATTTTCATCCTTCAATGAGGCATAAGCCACAATCATGGCTCTCATATCATTTTACATGTTTTTCATATCATGCCTCAGACATTTGTTAGAATATGCAAAGAGAAGAAAGAAGACAGAAGGCAAAACTGCACTGTCTAAATGACGAACAGGCAGAGTGTATTTATTGAAGAGAGAGGTGGTTATACAGTTACCAACCGAACAACTACATAATTGTTTTACATGCTATATAATGTGCTATATTTTAACACCCCCTCTTAATGACTAAACCGGAAACAAGACAAAGTTTTGTCCCGAAATTTTACAAATATCCTAAAGCCCATATGTTTAGTCATTACATCTACAGACTGTGCCATAAGTTGTACTTTAAAATCAGCAGTCCTTAACTGTGATGCAGTTGTCGAATGAAGACGAACCGCAAAACAAAAATCTGGTCCCATGAACAAAAGATATGGCAAGTGGTCCACTGGTTCTCTGTTTCGTGATTCATTGACCAGTGATGAATCACCAATGGCTGAGAGTGTCAGCCCCATCTCCAGAGTGCTGAAATCAGAACCTTGAAGATGTGGATTAGAAAATCTATTCCATGCTTGTGTAGCCTGCTAGGAGTCTGTACAAAGACTCAATTATCCTGTGATCGAACGTCACCTCGATCACGTCCTTGCACCACCATGTAGTGCTCATCCCAACTTTTTCAAGAAGAGGAATGTGACCATCTGTGCAGGAGTTAGAACCAACTCCTCAATAGTAGGAGAAATAACCATCTCTGTCTCAGTAGTGGTCTCCGTCTCAACAGGAGAAATAACCATCTCCGTCTTATCTATTTGTTCATCTATCCCCCTCTGTTGGGAAAAATCCTTCACAACACAATGAGCAAACTGTTCATACTCTACTATCCTTCGAGCAAGAACCTCTGAGTGAATGGTTGGGCATGCCATCTCACCATGCACCGTCAATGCATCTGGAATAGTGGAGTCTCCGTCCACAACAAATTGTTCTTCTGAATGAGGAAATCCATCCTCCCAAGGCATGTCCGCCTCCTGCACATCCTGAATGGTGGAGTTGTCCTCCACACATGCATTCATGTTGATCGCAGCCGGATCAACAAGCTGATACTGACCACCCACCCCAATACCAAGGGCAATTATCCGTCTCTATTTCACATCAGAGACAACACACTTCTTTCCATAGAAATCCACAGAAATATTGGGATTTTTAGTCAATTGACGAATAGATAGAAGATTCTTTTGTAAAGAAGGTACATATCTAACATTCCCTACCAACAATTTATGAGCATTATTCAATACAATGCATATATCTCCTATCCCCTTCTACTACAAGCGATTCTCCATCAACTAGTACTACTAATTCAAAACAAATATTTGCAGTAAATGAAACATACCAGTCCCTACGACATGAAAAGTGTGCAGACGCACCAGAGTCAATAATCCAGCAACTGGTACCACTATCATTTGAGCATGATGTCGTAAGACAATAAAGAGCATACTCGTCATCCAAATCCCGTTCTTCTGCAACTGCTGCCACATGTTCCTCATTACATGGCTTTTTGTTCTGCTTTGAAAGATCATACATCCGCTTCCGACAATCCCTCTTGAGGTGCCCAACCTTGTGACAGTAATAACATGTGACCTGATACCGAGTGGAAGATTCACCAGAGTGACGTTTCCACTTTCCCTTTGACTGAGTGACAAGAGCACTCTCTGCATGGTCCACAATTAGATTCTGCCTGAAGTTGTCTCCATTCCTTTTGCAACAAGTAGGAACTCACCTTGTCAAACGTGAGTGTTTGACTTTCAGCCATTAAATGGAGTGCCTCCACAAATGACTCATACGAAGAAGGTAAGTTGTTCAAAACCAGAGCCACCATATCATCGTCATCCACCTTTTTATTGATGGAAGATAACTGGTCTCAGAGGCCTTACATCCGAAGTAGGTGCTCAGACAGCGATCCACCTTCTTGTAACCTCACGGAAAAGAGCATATTTTTTAGGTATAAAACCTGACTCTTCTCTAACGTCTGATATTTATCCCTCAGACTGGTCCACAACATGCTTGCCACAGTGGCATTCCGCACTTCCGGTATCATATCATCCGACACCGATAACTTGAGAAGCAATAACGCTTCCTTATGACGTTTGTCATAATCCTCGAAGTTCGTCGTTGGTCGACTTTCATCACCCTTGATTATTTTATCACAATCACGAAACTTCGCAACCATTAAAATTTTATGACTCCAAACATTGAAATTCGTGCCTGTTAATTTTTGTGTATCCGGCAAAGTCGAGTGTGAAATATTTGCCATTTTCTTATTCCGAAGTAACGGAAATAATAAAATAATATTTTTCCCACACTAATAAAATATTACTTATTCCAGCAAGTAATATTAAATTAATTATGTAAAGTACCTTTGAACTACCCTCTCACTATATTTGCATTAATAAATACTATTAAGCATGGATGAATACCATTGTGGCTGATGAAATAATATTATTTTGCCCAAATAAGATGTAATCTTCTTGCGAAACCCTTAATATTTAACTCACCCACGTTTTTCTTGTTCATTAACTGTTCTTCTGCCCCCGTCCACGATTTCCGGCACTCTCTGAGCAACAGCGAACAGATTATTTGCGACTGGGGTTTTCTCCGTAACTCTGTTGTCAATTTTCTTTCCTGGCAACTGTATTGTCTTCGAACTGCCCACGTTTCTCCCCACGACTCTGTCCAACGTATTTGCCGTCACGTTTTTCCCTTGTTCTGCCCCTCGCGACCAGAACCACGATTTCCTTGCGCGCTGCCCTCGCTGTCCCACGCGCGTCTGTCCCGCGTCCTGCCCGCGTCTGTGTATTCTGTCCCGCACGCGACCACGATTCAGGGTTCACGTTTTTCCTCCCACGATTTCCACGTTTTGCTTTCAACTGGTCACGTTTTCCTCTCGTTTGCTTCAGCGATGCCCCTCACGATTCTGCCGACTGGTGCATATCTGCCCACGTTTTTCTCTCGAGTTGCTTCAGCGACTTCCTCCAGCGATGGAAATAACTTCAGTTTGTGCCCTACCAGGGCTTCCCCAAACTTCCAGTTCGTCCCTGTTGACAAGGCTTCCTCGAACTGCGAACCAACCACTCTAATACCAATGTTAGAATATGCAAAGAGAAGAAAGAAGACAGAAGGCAAACTGCTCTGTCTAAATGACGAACAGGCAGAGTGTATTTATTGAAGAGAGAGGTGGTTATACAGTTACCAACCGAACAACTACATAACTGTTTTACATGCTATATAATGTGTTATATTTTAACAACATTTAATCTCTTGCTGCAGAGTTCCTGCTACTTTGTGTATTCACAATGGTCAAGCAGGGGTTGGGCGAGGTAATCATAAATAGTGGTAGCAGCCTGATATTTAATTAATGAAGAAATGAGCGGTACATTTTTTAATACGTGTATTTGTATACATGAAAGATTACATAAAAGGGTGAATATAAAAAGTCACAACTCTAAAACATTTTAATCATTAATAATTATATAACATAAGAACATTAGCTGGGTGTGGTATTTTCCCTACGAACAAAGATTCAAACTCAAAGCATCACCGTAGATCTTCAAAACAGCAACAAAATTGCATGTACTTCTTATATTCCTTTATATCATATCTGTATACTGATGCACAAATATACCAAATAGAATTATGTTTCTAAGCAATGATCTTTCTAGAATCCCATTAATGAACATGGCATAATCATAACCTAGTTCCACATCAGACAATTGTCAACTAGGATCTTTAGAATCTAAGTTGATACAAAAGCTTTGTCTTCTACGAGCCTCTTTTCTTTTTTCAAATCTTAGTGTTGACTGAGCTTTTCCTACAAGTTTTGGTACTCTTTTGTGATAGTACATGTCAATTCTTCATGAAAATTATCTCATAGGTTTTCTTCAGAATTTTGTTTCCATTGGATCTCTCTGCAATAGCCTCTTAGCACTAAGATGGTTTCTATGCCAAGTATTTCCTGCTGATTGTTCACGGCACCGTCATCCATCCTAATTATATTCAATGTCATTGGCCTCGTCCCTTCAGGATTCTTCTTGGTCGGTTGAGAACTTGAGACTATAATCTCACCTATTATGCATCATGACTGACCACCGCATTCCCCAAGGCAATAGAATCCTCCGCCTTTTCTCACTCTAAAAGGTGAAGACTGCAGAGCACTTTATTTCATTTTAAAGTCTTTAAATGCTCCAGGAAACAAATATTCTGTTTATATTTCATTTTTTTCCTCGGGAAATTCAATTTTTTATTAAATATGACTTATGACATTCTCTTTCTTAAATGACACCTCCACTTTTGTAGGAGAAAGTTGACTCCACTTTATAAGATAATTATAAATCCAGTTTTGAAGGAGAAATATGACTCCACTTCTGTATGATAAAAAAACTAATGGAAAGATGGCCCATAAATTTTAGGTGCAATAAAATGGTAGAATATTTAGATAGAAGTCTGTATAATATGGCTCGCAGATATTTCAATAGCTAATCAAGTTTTGGACGTCAAAAGAGTGAGCTCTAATTGCATTTGTAATGGACCCACTAGGTTCATTTCATGATATCCATATCGGATACATATAATATATATTATTCATAATATATTAATGAAAATATGGATGTCACATTGTCTCATACAAAAATTTATTAGCAGATATTTTGATAGCTAATCAAGTTTTGGTCATCACAAGAGTGGGCTCTAATTCCACTTGTAATGGACCCACTAGGTTTGTTTCATCATTCATGATATCCATATAGGATACATAGAACCTATATTATTTATATTATATTAATGAAAATATGGATTCACATTGTCTTATACAAAAATTTATTAACATGATAAAGTCGTATACAATAAGTCACCCCTACAAATCAAGTCAAGTTCTACTTAATAAAAATAACTTTAGGGGCTTTGTAAGATAACTTGTGTTAACAGGGCTCTGGTGACATCTCAAATTCAATGCTCTCTGGTAGCCATGATAATGCAGTTGTTCCCACCAAGCCCACCAATTCAATTTGCAGAAAAACATTCAGCATATAAGCCTCAAAACAGTCAGAAACATGTCAATTTCCATCACCATATTGCAGTTTATGAGCCAGTCCTCATGGGCAGGACAATCATCCTTTTAGTTGCGACAACTGACTTAAATTGATAGTCTCTCTCGTCTTAGCATGTAAGTTAAGGGTATGCAGGAGCTCAATCTGATATTAAGTGTCTATTTGGTCCCATGATCTTGTGGGAAACCCTAGATAGGTGAAACAGGAAGATCAATTCAGGTCAGGGTTAAACGGGACAGGGTTACAGAGGAGAGCACTGATAAATCTCGCAAACAACGGAGATGGTGATGGGACCATTGATAATACATCTATTATCTACGTGAATCTATCTGGGGGTGGAGTGAATCCATTGATGTTAATCATGCCCCACCGTCGGAAAATTTGGCACTCACTGAGCATACACATAGCTCAAGTCATCACATTTGCATTGACGATGCTAAGGTTATTGCTAAAGAAGGTCATAATACAAAACATCAGATAAGAGAAGCTCACGAGGTTAACGTCCAATCAAAAATAATAAAAATGGCCTTAAAAAAAGTGAAACTGGGAAGCCATATATACATTTGCTCAAGAAGAATCTTTCTTTTTCAGCCCACCCTATGACTAATGTTTGATTTACTTTACATATTGAACATTGGTAGAATTCACTCCGAGAGAACTCTTGTACTTTCCTCCTGACAGGTCCAGTTCAACTTGAAACATAGTGATTAACAAATCCGATAAAAACCAGAAACTCGTGATAGAACAACATTTTTATCAACATATCCAATATGCCTTAAGGTGCCATCATTTTAAGAAACTATTGACTTTGGGTTCAAGACTATCTACACCCCTAGGGTATAAAAGATACATGTTTTGGAATACCCAGTCATCTATGCAATTATATCATGCAAACAAAAGCACAAATTAGCAATATTCCATTGTAAAACAAGGCTAGAAAATTATAATTTCAGCTACATTTTCTCAAGGATAAGCACATAATTTGTAGGACTACAAAATCCTAACACTTTCTGCTTGTAACGTATACATGCTGTCCCAAATCATGAATAGATCTCAAACTAAGTTTTACAAAGCTTGGAAACCAGTACAGTTCGAAATGGAAATGCAAGCCTCTGAATCATCTGGAAAACGGGAAACAATACAGAAAAAGGGCAATTTTGAGAAAACAATATGTAATTTTTGAAATATATGCATAAACTTACAGCAAACAAGTAACCCCCCAAACTTTAAAATCAGATTTAAAATCCCATTTATCCTAATATATTACCGCAATGATATTTACTACTACTGAAAATTCATCAGTTATGATTGTAACTTGGTATAAACACATTAAGGTGGTCCGACTAGCATTTCCCTTTTTGGCAATGAAATGCACTTTTGGGCCATTTTTGTGTCGGAAACATTGCCAGAAAACTTTCCAGGTGGCTTCTGTTTCCAAAATGTTTCCAAACCTAGAAAAGAGAGGGAAAATGGGGTGTAGAAATTCCTGCAGCTTAGATTAAATGAAACAGTTAAGACTGTATTTGCTCGGTTCATAGCAATTGTCTTTTCTTTTGTGGCTATCGACTCTTAGCGTCTCCAAAGATCTCTTACGCATTTCAATGATATGTATATTGATGTATCAATGAGATTGAACTGCATCGTATTAACATTTGAATAATATAGACATGTAGAGTAAAATCTCGACAACATTGATAATAATAAGGAAAATACAAAATAGCTAAATGCACTTAACATGCAAAAGGAACCAAACTTCCATAAAGTATCTAGATGTGTTATAAGCATGCACGAAAGCAATATTAAACAGTAAATCAGAAATGATGAACCATGTTCAAAAAATAAAGCATAGTGAAAATATTAGAACTGGAATAGAAAATGTAATTAATCTGTGCATTTTGTACATGGCCTACTCTTGAGTCTCGACGGAGATGCATGGCTGCCTATCTTCTACTATTTGATGTTTACTACTCATGTGGATGTTTACATAAAATTAACAAGCCTCTTAGGCTAAAGAACCATTACAGAAGTTGGAAGGGTTGCAGTTCATCGTGTGACTCTTCACCTTCCAACAACTGATCTAAATGGCGTCAAAATTTGACAGTCAAAATATGGCCTTGACCTATATCGGGGGCTACGACCTTACGGGGTGAAGGGAGCAGTACTATTTTGTGGTGGTGTGAAACATGAAGCTTCACAACAAAAAGATTTGTCTCAGCACAAGCCGTAAAGTATGAGGTTGGCAACAGAGAGAAGCTTCGCAACGAAGAGGATTCACTTCACAACAAAGGATATGCTTCACAATGAAGAGATAAGCTTCACAACAAAAGATATGCTTCACAATGAAGAGATGAGCTTCACAACAAAGGATGTGCTTCACAGTGAAGAAATAAGCTTTATAACAAAGGATTTGCTTCAATTCAAAGAAAATCGTTGCAACACGTTATTTATAATAGGTTCACAAAATGCTTGTGAACATCTTGCAAGGTCCCGAAAAGATGTGAATGAGCCTTGAAGTGTGGATCCAATTCCAAAGCACTTGTGTTGGCTCAGATCTACTTTACATTACATTCTTCAAGAGATGGTTTGACCACATTCAACTGCTCAAGGTAATCATTTGGATAAACCATAGATCTTTCCATCTTAGCTTGACAAATTGTATCTGGTTTTGCATGTCAATCAATATCTTCAAAGAAACTTGGAGCATTCATCTACAGGTACAAGATCTATGCTAAGAGGTATCAAAAGTTCAAATCCGTACATACCCTTACATATCATGCTTGCAGATGAAACCTGTTAGGAGAAAACACTCAAAACATTGTAATTGGTCACACAATATTACATGTTCAGTAGTTATGGCCAGTTAGAAGTTAGAGCAAGGCACTTATAAATAGGACGTTCTCATTGTAAATAATTGCACTGTATGTTAATATGATACTTTTATTTTTCAAATCAACACATTCTTCTAATAGTGTATCAGAACCAGAGCTTAATGGCTCTTTTGGGTCATAGATGCATTTGAAGTAAGAATTAGTGCCAATATGTACACATCAATGAGGAATTGAATAGTGCAAAGGAGATTGCAAAGTTAAATTCCAGCTTTATCAAGTTGTAAACCAGTGAAAGGAACTCAAAATAGTTGAAATTAGAAACCACCCGTTCAGAGTTCATTGAAGCTGCATAAGATTTTCTTTATTAAAGACATTCATTCAAGAATCCCTTGCTACTGGAAGTTCATTCAAGAAATTCAAAAAACCCTCATTTATAGCAAAAAATGCAGAAGACATACCACTGAAGACAGTGTGCTTGCAGAGTTTTTATAACAGTTTATGTTTTTTGTTTGAAGACGACAAGGGACAAGCAAATCGCAATATTCTGTCATCATCTGTGCGCAAGCATTAGCCTTCCTATTTGTGCTTAGAAACCCACAAATAGACATTTGTTACAAACAACTGTGTAATCCCTATGCAGACAGAGAAAACTTTGTTGCAGAACCATTCGGTAATTTGCAGAAGATATAGCAGATATTCCAGACATCTTTGAGTCCCATATCCATGCATATTTTCCCATGGTTTGAAGAAAGTATATGAAACCCTAAAAATCTCCATTGATACAACATTGGAACCTCGTTTGATTTATTTGCATACTGTGTTTTTTGCATACATGATGTTTAATCACGGTTCTTAAAAATCAGACTCTGTAAAAAATTCCCAGAGGTGTGTTGAAGGCACAAAGGACAGACATTTACAATGTGAAGAAATTGCATATTGCTATGTGAGCAGGTCACTTTAAGTTGCAGTGTGAAATTTTCTTCATATCAGAATGAAAAAGATCAGTATGTGAAGCAGTTGCCATATTGGACAAAAGAAACAGTTTTAAAAAGAAATTAGCTGCAGTATCAACCGCTTGTAGCTATTGATATAAATGTAGAAGAGTCATGCCAGATTTAAGACCGTTTGAAGCCATGACTATGAAATTTTCAGAGGCATGGTTGTTCAACAAATAAAAATGTCTAACATTTTTCAAAATCCATTCCAAATTTGCAGTGAGCTGTTTTATGTCTACTTGCCCAGATATACAGTGAAGTTTTGCAGTTGAGCACAGCTGCAGTATTACAAGATTGAGGCATGTTTTCTGATATTAAAGATTTATTAATTGTGGAATTCACATAAACAAAGTGTAAGGAAGAACAAAAAGGACATGAAACTGATAGGCAGTATAAGACACTCAAATTTATCATTTAGACTTGAAAAAGAATGGGGAAGAATCATTGTGTAAAATTACCCCGACCAGCATCAGGATTGTTGGCTGAGGTAGGTTATTAAATTAGCCCCAGGTAAAATTAACAAGAAGAAAATAACTTCAAGATTATGTAATCGTCCCTCCAAGCATAGATAATAAGAGTAAAAAAAATGATGTATCCTTTGAAAGGTTGTAATAACAGTTGGTTAAGGAGACTTTTTGTTGATTTATTGGCTCAACATGGACGGTTGTCTAAGTGAGCAAAATTCTCCCTCTGTGGGAGTGATGGAAACCTGATCAAGAATTGACAGGGTATCTAGGTAAATGGAATAGATAGAACTCTACCTCTACAGTGATAGGGGTGAGGACAGCATAATTGATCCAGCTTGATGGAGAATTGAAAGCTGGTAAAAATTAAAAAGTGATAGCTGAAGTTTGAAGACCAAACACTGCAAGACCAATTGATGGGCTCCAGTGTAAAATGTACAAAATAACTATAAAAGTGCAGAGAATAAACATGATGCAATGTTGATCTTGAAGGTGGGAGCAAACTGTTGCCCAAAGGTAATCTGGAGAACACGTTGCTTCAGGAATGGAATAGATAATAATAAATAGAATAGTGTATGTAATGTGTATGTAATACAATGATTGGATTACACAAAAGTTTATAAATACCAATCCAACAATTATATTATTATATGGCATGGTTAGTCATCTTACCAAGCCGGTCAATCACTAAAATGTTGTGTAAGTGCACAACATACCCCTCCTCTTGAGAGGCTTTATCCCCAAAGCCATCATAGATTCAAAAAATGCTAAAGAACTTCTTTCTATGCAATTCTTCTTTTAGTACTCCCCATTCAATCAAAACAACGTTGGGTTTCATTATTCTTCAAATGCTTTTCTTGGTCTTGTAAGATTGCTTCAAGCTTGACTGTTGTGTATCCTTCTTCATCCAATGTTAGTAAATTATACTCGACTTGTTTAGGCCCTTCTTTCCTCATATTTATCTTTTGTTTTTGAATGTGAATCAGATTTGGAGTAGACTCGGTACGATACAATCTCACTAGTAATAAAAAATGTGCCTTGCAGATTAAAATCTTTATAGGTTCCTTGGATTCCTTTTATTCTGTACTATTTTCCATTTTGGATGAAGGCTATGTAACCAATGACATGGTTGGTGATGTACAGGCCTAGGGAGATAAGCTG
The DNA here is from genome assembly GCA_019776745.2 of Taxus chinensis. NCBI lineage: Eukaryota > Viridiplantae > Streptophyta > Pinopsida > Cupressales > Taxaceae > Taxus > Taxus chinensis. Next base: position 541,314,644 of record CM034154.1, on the reverse strand, counting down.
TTGTACCCCGGGTACTACATCAACTTCTCCAACTTCCATGACATAGAAAGCATCCTCCTTACTATAATTGATGGAATGAAGTTTCTACATTCCTAATTACACCCACACATCGAATACGATTATTTCTGGGAATGCTTATCAGAAACTTTTTAAGAAGTGTATATACAACCCCATTCATTTTGCCACCTTTCTGTTAGTAATGTTTAAGGTACTTCCTGGTTCCACTAATATAAGGACATTATTTTTCTTAATATATTCATGTCTTGAATGTGTCCAACCCTCCATCTCTTGTCATTACTGCTAGGGATAGTGAATGTTGAGCTTGTCTTTCTTGATTCACATCTTGTTCTTCCTGTTCTTCTATCCCTATTTTGTAAACATTGTCTTCCTCATCAACATGTCTTGTCATAAATAAACTTTTTTAGTTACGCATGACCAGGAGTATAAGAATCGCCACACTTGAAACATTTTCTTGATCGTTCATGTTGCGACTTTTTTTCTCAATATTCATCTTGAAAGGTACGTCCTCGAGGTGTAAATATACACCTCTTGAGGATTTGTGCCTCTTCTTCAGCAATATGTGCATTATTAATTACTTGCTCTATTGTCAATGGATGTAATGCTGAAACTACTTGCTATGATAATAAATTACCCTAAGACAATATATTTGGAATTTTTTAGATCATATAAGACTACCAGAAAATCGCAGAAAAGCCCTAGACAGCTAGAAAACCTTAAAAATCCATATCTTCAAAAATATATATGGTTAGATTGTGAAATTTTGGAACTAACATCTATAAATAATATGAACGAAAACCCAATTGCTACTCCCTAAAAAAGCACCCTGAAGACCATGAAATTAATCTCTGAAAATCAGCCTTGAATTACTTCCATGGATCTTCCACCACTAAAGAATGCCCTGCTAGCTAGGAATAGATCTCAAACCACCAAAGCTAGGGTTCTTGTTGGATTTTACTCCATAAGCTAGAAAAATAAAATAGTAGTTGCTCAAAGGAAATCATAAGTGTGTATGCAATAATAATAACTTTTTCTCCTGCTAATCTCCTTTTATAATTTTCCCCAAAATTTGTGGCCCAAGAAACCTAAGTTGACCTTTTAAAAAATAAAGCAACTTAAGTTGCTTTTCTCCCCCGAGTCACCATAGGGACATAAGTGACCCCAAAAAAATAATATAACATTAAAGTGTTATTAGTCACTCTCCTGATGTCAAAACATAAAGTTTTAACCCCACCAAGTCACTTAACACCCATTTGAATACAAGAACATAAAAAATAAGCAAGGTGGAATACCCAATAGCCTCTAAAGTCTTTAGCTCCTTAGGTATTACCAAGGCTAAGAGTAATGAAAAACCTCCTAGGCCAACTGCTCAGAATTGGGGACATTATAATACTCCCCTCCTGAGAAATGTTTGACCCCAAGCATTATCTTTTCATGCTACAAAAGATGAATACCACAAAGTAAGTTTCTCCACCTCACCCTACAGTCAACAAAATATCGGTGTGATCCAAATCAGCCATGCAACCCCATATAGTCATCATGACCTCCATGTTCTATAAGGAACAAAGTTTTCTCTGAGGTAGAATGATGCCCAAAACAAACAACTCTCCATTGATACCGACATCAGGACTACCAATTTGATACCAACATCATATGAGCACTCACTACTTCTCTAATCAACCTGTGAAATAATCTGTATATGAAAAAATTTTGTTAACTCTCCCACATGACCCACACTCATATTACAGTAAGGATTCCCATAATGTATCTCAATTTTTCCTGTGGGGGAAAAATCCCAATACTCTAGTAAATTGTTAACTGATAATGTCAACTCTACATAGTTCACCTCCTGTGATGAGTGTGAACCTACAACATAACTAGGTAACTGAGTCAACTCCATCCCACGAATGACTATCACATGGGTGAAATTTCAACCATGCCTAGAAGTAGTAAAATGATGAACCTGTAAGCTTTGATTTGTAATGATGATAAATCATACATCGCTTTATAAAGTTTAGGATATCCTCCCTTAACCCATGCCATCTGAACCTCTTTGATATGGATTTTTAGTTCTCATCGAAGCTCAAGTGTCCAATCAAGGAAGAATAATGCATATGTCACAATATCTCCATCCTCAATCATGAATCTGACACAAGGTAAAATATGCTCTAATAAAAGATCATCTAATCCCCCAAACTGTAGGTTTCATCCTATACACAACCATCTTGAATCTCACTAGTTTCTTAGTTCTTTGAGTACTCAACAAGAAAATGAGATCTCCAGTCTACCGAAACCTTTTATTACCAACATAATGATAACTTTAGATGATTTGAACTCGTGAAACCAATCTCTGTAACTATCTTACATGTATTGCTACTGGTCACACCCACATCCATATGACTCCACACCGGCCCATAGTAAAAAAAACTCATCATGCCATATATTCCTCTCCATTCCCTCATTTCCAAGAACTCTATGTGCACCTATAGATAATCCCCTCAAGATCACATTCCTTCCCCCAGACATAAATTTCATCTCCATCGTCTGAAAGTTAGTCCAAAAATCACCAAGAGAGTGAAGCCACTACACTCCCAATACTATGTTGGTCACTCCCATACCAACAACTTGGAAATCATCAGTAACTATTTAGTTATCCATGGTGAAGCTCAACTATGGAACTCTACATGTGCATCTCATATGGTCCCAATTAGCTATAATTTTGAATCCCTCAAAGTCCTTCTTCTGCAATCCTCGTCTCTCAAACAACGATGCATATATAAATTTTTGAGTAGCCCCACTATAAATGAGTACCACAAGTCATTGACCCTGTAAAGATCCTCTAATCCTGAATGCCTTGTACATCAGAGTACTAGATATATCTCCAAAGGAAAAGTCTCCTCCTCCTGGCACTATCCAATATAAATCCATCTCCATCATCTATCTCATGGATCTCTAACTCCTCACCTCTATCAACCTCACTCTCCTTGAAAAGACCTAAATGAAATTCCCTTTCCTCCATGCCTGCCCAAGGGTGTGGCACAAACATAGTTTATTTCGCACTATCCAATATCTAGAAATGACATTCTCCGTCAGGATCCTATCTCAGATGGAGATCTTTGAAACATGGAAACCTCGAGGAGTGTCTACTAAATCACGAATAGCTCATGATCAAATCCTTCACAAATAAGAATCTCATCAAACCTGTTGCAACCTCATCTACATGATGACTGATAGAAAATCTGAATGTACTATCTTAAGTGAGTCAACTCTCTAAAATACCTGTCAGGGTCCCTCCTGTCAAATTTGCTCATCATCCTCTCTGTGAATTATGCATAAATATCAATATGCATATGCCCTTGTGTAATCAGCCCATGATGCCACCAGTCATGTGCCTTTCCCTCAAGATTTACGATGGACATTTTAATTGCATCTCCCTCGTGGATAAGATTCAAGTCAAAGTAGGTCTTCAACATTTGAATCTAGGACTATGTGGTACACTTCTTAAAACCATCAAAGTGTGGAATGAATTTTTTTCCCAATCTCCTCTTTAACTTAGGTACTTGTAGCTATTGATCCCTCTTGGGTTTTTGACAAATCCTCATTGTGCAATACTTTATGAAAGGCATATTATCCCTGAATCAGTCACTCAATAATTTTTAATTTTTTTAACAAGAATCCTCATCCAAATTAGCTGATGGCTGGCTTACCGCTGAAACTTCTGGATCCTCCAAAAAGGAAGCTTCATGGAGTCCTAAAGGCTTGGTAGTAGAGTGAGGAGACAGCTGTTTAAATTTTAAATTTCCCCTCTTTGAACCATGTGTCCCCTATTACTAGGTTCTCCCCTTTCTGTATGAGTATCAATCATGCCTTGTGCTCAATCTCTCAGTGAGTTGTCTCAAATAAATATTAGGGGTTTCCTACTACTTCACCATGTGAGTGAATAATTGCTTCATCAAATCCACTTCCATTCTCACTGTCACTCATATTTTCAACCCAATAGGATTCACACTGAAATATCTGATGTGGGATACACTCAAAAACACACAAATTATTAAATTCAACAAATAGAATATTTGATTTTGGCAAATACTCAGCTAGGGCATAACTGATTTTTATAAAATATTTGGCCAAAACAAGAAAATTTACAAGAAGATTTCAATGATAATAAAGAACCCTAGAATAATGTTTTTGGTATTTTTTGGATAATATAAGACCACCAGAAAATTATAGAAAACCCTAGCCAACTAGAAAACCTTAAAAATTCATATCTTCTCAAATACATAAAACCCTCCAAAAAGCACTGTAATATCCCAAAATGGGCCGCTACACCTGGAAAAGAGACCACAAACCCTCCAAAATTCATCCAAAAGTGGGTCACTCCACTTGGAAACCTTACTTTCTAATGGTGCTTCAATAAAAATAGATCCAGAAACCCTTGATTTTTCTCCACCAAAAAATCCCAAAATTCTACCAAACCCTTTCTCCAAAAACCCTAAAATTGATCTCTGAAAATCAGCCCTGAATTAGTTCCAAATTGACAAGCTAGGGTGGATCTTCCACCACCAAAGAATGCCATGCTAGCTAGGAATGGATCTCTCACCACTGAAGCTAGGGTTCCTATGGGATTTTACTCCACAAGCTAGAAAAAGTAAACAACAATTGCTCAAAGGAAATCATAAGTGTGTATGCAATAATGATCTTCTCTTTCTCCTCCCAGTCTCCTTTTATAATTTCCCCCAAACAACTTGTGGCCCAAGAAACCTAAGTCAACCTTTTCTAGGAAGGACCACCAAATAATAAAGTAACTTAAAGTTTACTTTTCTTCCCCCAAGTCGTCATAGGGACATAAGTGACCCCAATGAAATAATATAACATTAAAGTGTTATTAGTCACCCCCATAATGATAAAACATAACATGTTTGCCCCACCAATAAGCCACTTAACACCCATGCCAACACAAAAATATAACAAATAAGCAAGGTGGAATACCCAATAGCCTCTAAAGTATTTATCCCCTTGAGTATGACCAAGGCTAAGACTAATGAAAAACCTCCTAGGCCAACTGCTCAGAATTGGGGACATTACAGTGATTTGTGTTGATAGGGGTCATCTACATTCATGCGATGGAGAGAGAAGGGGGTCAGGGAGACTTGCAATCATAGCATGCCCCCCCATTGGTTATGCCAATAAAAGGGTTGGTGGATCAACTGAATCACACATAGTTGGCCATCTCTATAAAAAAAAAACGAGTCTAGAGAAAGGTGGGTGGGGCTCTACTTGTACTACAATAGCCAAAAATATAAAAATTAAAATGAAGATTTTTTGTTTGGAGGAGTTATGGTTGGCTCTAGTCCTAAATTAAATTAGCGATGCCTTTGGATGATGAATGTCAAAGGATGCCCGGCCCACTGTACAATGGTTTGGTGCTGGCGAGCTACTCATTTATAGCTTATGTGTTTTTCTTAACAACTCAGGATGCAGTAAACAGCTGGGACAACTCAAATTAGTTATATTGGTTGCCGGTTTAAAACTCTTCTCACCCATCTTCACCGTGGCCAATAGTGATTAGTGTAGTAGTGAATATACACCCACAGGAAGGTCGATTAGCATGTAGTGAATAAAGGCTTAAAGGAAGAGAGAGTAACATAGGAGATGCAGCCTTAAGGCATACTGCAGTTAAGCTAACACAACTCGCCGTGATATTTTGATAAAAACAATATCTGCCAGAAGTCTCCAATGAATGACATAAATTCCTCCTTTGCAGGCGAGAAGAACATGCAAAGGATTTGTCTAAGTCAACTCCAATACAGTCAGTACTTTTATAATAATTGAATCCCATGACTACCTTTTCATGTACTTCGCCTGGTGCCTGATACATATGATTACCTTAATCCGAGTCTAATGCTCATCTCTAGCATGGGAATGTAGTCAGTATGCAAAAAGCCAGTCCCTACGTGTTTCATAGCTTTAACCACAACCCTGTACGCTGAAGACTGAATGTTTACAAAGCTTCAGAGGAAATACATCTGCATATCTCCAACTTATGATAGAACATGGAGAGAAGGTAAAAAGGCAGATTTAGAAGCTTATACTTAAGTTTCAAAAGTCGCAAGACATATGACTCCAAAAAAATCAGAAATAAATGATATGATTTCTCCTGACCTTGGCTACTATAAACTATCTGAAGGATTTAGAAATGTCTATTCTGCAATAGATGGCACTTTCAAGGGTTCCAATGCTGAGGCACATTCAAGGGGTTCCAATCGTAACTATTTTTGTGTTTTCCTGTGTAAAAATTCTATCAACTTTTAAAATCATTTTTCTAAGTTCACATGTCAGTCACTTAATAATAAGATCCATAAATGAAGCATTAAAGATTTGAGATCTATTTTTCGCAGTTCATGATGTTAAAAGATTTTTTCGCAGTTCATGATGTTAAAAGATTTTTTTTTGGATATACTACATAATTATTTATTTTTCTGATGTTTCGAGTCCTTTATGCTGGACTCATCATCAGGGAGATGAATCCATAAGCCTGAGGAGGTTTAGAAAACTTAATTCAAACCTAAATATGCCAAGATAAGGTAAAAAGTGGGGGAGGGGGGCGGGGAAAGGGGGGTAGTGGGGTTAGAATGGGTCGTCCAAATGGGGCAATGGGATATATATTATTATTATTATTAAAGTTAGATTGATAATATTATTATTTTTTATTTTAATTAATAAGGTGGTGTTTTAACATTTTGGATTACGAAGAGGGAATAATAGTTTCAATCCAATAAACTATTAATTTAGTTGATTAATGGCAAAAATTGAGCCACTTTTTTTAAAAATGAAACAAATTTATCACGTTTGAATAATCAATTCAAGTAATATACATTGCTCTAAGAATGTGTATTGTTAATTAGCATAAGTGAATTTTGAATTGCCCACTTGATATATATCAAATTTCAATTAATATTGGAGCATTCTTGGTCTATTCAGAAATATCATCAGAACAGAGAATTTGGTTCTACCCGTCAAATGCAATTTCTATTTTGCAATGCTAAATGTTATGTAACAATGGTTACAAGTTACAACATTGGTAAAACCCCGTCTTAAATATTCTAGCCTTCACTGGTAAACTTTACTGGAGAATATCTGCTCCGATACTTGAAACTTTAAAGGAAGTTCTAATCTTGCACATATGTTGAAACCTGAACAACCATCATTCTTGAAAATCTGAGTGCCCCATATTTTATTCAGTCGGGGAGAAAGAAGAGGCTTTCTTGTAATTGTATTATAAAGATCCTTAGTTGCATAGCAATAGAATGACTTTCCTTTACCCCATCTTCATTTTTTTCAAACAGAGCAATGAACCTTTAGTTACAATTTGGGTAAACTGTAAAGCAGGTTTGGAGGAAAATCCCTGGAAAGCTGGAGTTGATCGGAGTTTTCACTCCTTTTCCAATGCCCTCTGAATTTTGGAAAGCTGGAGTTGATCGGAGTGTTTCACTCCTTTCCAATGCCCTCTGAATTTTCCAATTTTTGTATCATCTATTTTGTATCACATACATCTTTCCACTGAATGATCTCCTTTCACACTACACACTCTCTGGCTAAGAAAGCGAGTTTATGCAGCTGCCCTTTATGTGATTCAAAATAGGTTTTCTTGATGATTGGAATACTATGAAGGAAGACATTGCAGATGTTCTTCCCAAGTATATAATATTTCTAACTTCTTTTTGATCCACACCATGAAAACTGCCGGATAATACACATTTTGAGTTTTTGTCTCCAATTTTGACTGATGCATTGGGAGGGCAAGATCAAATAAATGATTTGTGTGAATGGCAAAAGTTATCAAGATCAATTGGTTGAAAAGCAGTGTTACGCGGGGACGCGTCCCCTAGATTTTGGTGATGTCTTGGACGTCCCGAACATTTCAGGGACTTGGGGACTTGGAGGGGACGTCCCCCAATTTTTAAAAAATCTTTCAATCGTTTCTGATGTTTTTACTTTTAAAAAGATGTTATCTTTACCAAGAACGTCAAATTATAATCTTGAAAGTAACTTGTTTTTACTTTTAAAAAGATGTTATTTTTACCAAGAACATCAAATTATAATCTTGAAAGTAACAAAAATACATTAAATACATTTGAAATCCCTAAATGTCATTGAAAAAAGTTAAAATATTGAAATATTAATTTTTATGCATTTTTTAAAAGCTGTTCCCCTGCCGTCCCCAAAATTTGGGAATTTTTTTGCCATCCCGAAAACCCCGTCCCTCCGTAACCCCCGTCCCCCCTGTCCCCGAGACTTAGGTAACTATGGTTGAAAACCCGAAAGGGCGGCTGGTTGACCTGATTGGTTAGTTGAAAATCTGCTAGGATGGCTCATCAATCTTCCCAACAGGCTGAAAACTAGCAATGATGGCTTATTGGAGCATTATGAAAACTTGCTAGGGCACCACGATGAAAGATGCCAACACCTTTTTTCTGACAGGATTTTGTGTTGGCATGGTTGTGTATAGAAGATGATGAGCTATGTCAGAGGAAACAACATGGTACGGTAATCCAATGCTTGTTTTATGATTTTCTCATAGTGGTCTTGGGGCGAGATAACATTCAAAGTCTGGGAGAGTTGTTGGGAGATAAAGGGAGATGAAATATCCTATTATTTTACATTGTATAGTTCGGATGTATAATTGCAAATATATTTATTTAATGTACTTATAAGGTCTGCTGTCATCAAAGTAATCAAGTAGTTAAGTACAACAGGGTAAGTTACGGGTGGGTAGGTAGTTGGATAACCCTGAAGGGAAATAATTTGAACCAGACATCATCTGATAGAAAAGAAGAGTGTAAGAGAGAGTATGCGAATGACAGTTATTGATGAAGTTGTAATGCAATGAGCTGAAATAAAACTTAATCAATACGTATTTTCTTCCTTCAATCAATGATGAAATTCTAAGCTCTGTTTGTTCCTTCTGTTCCGTTCACTGAAGCTCAATGAGGTCTCATTTTCTATTAATTCTGTAATCTCACTAATTTGGAATGATCTTAATAGGGAATTAACAGTTCAAGAATTTTCCATACATTGGAATGAACCTACGAATAAGTAGACTATAATGTTTTAGAATGTCTTTTATATTTTTTGTCAAAGAATTGCTGACATTAATACTTTACTATCAGAAAACAGGTGTTTTCAATAAAGTGTAAGATAGTTTGCAGGAGTATTTGTTTGAACCTATTGTAAGTGTTGTTCTTAAAAGATTTTGTATTTGTTATGTCTGCTCGATTGGTTATCATAGATACCAACGGAGGAACCTTTGTATATTGAGGGGAAGAATTTTCACGAGGCTTCATACTCAAACCTTTATTTGTGTGGTGACAGGTTTTTCTTGAAGGACAACTGATGAAAGAGCATGTGCATATATTGCTGGCCCAACACCAAATCGTTGGGGTTTTTACCATTGATGGTCAGGATTTAAATAATATTATGGAACCGGTTCCTAATTCTCTGACAGGTATTTATCTGGCTGTACATATTCTGTTCTTGTGAAGGATAATGGCTAAATACTGTATTGGATTATCTATACTCATGAAGATAACTGCATATATTCTTTGTTGATTCACCCCACCATCTATGGGACTGCCGAAATGATTATTGAGCTTATTAAAAGTGATGGAACTTTATTTAATGCTGACAGTCATTACTTAAATATCAGAGGTCACTCACCTAAAGATGCAATCATTTGGAATTATAGAGGTGTTAGAAGACGTACACAAGGAAGAAATAAAAGACAAGGCGGATTGCACACATTTGAGATTGTGTGTCCGTCTATTTATTATAAATGAAGTAGTTACAAAACAGTTGATATAGTTAAAACCGGTTACAACCATCTTGTAGTTAGACAACTTATAAATAAGTCTTATATTCTCATACGCCCTCTTAAGGCTTATTCTACATAAAACAAAAACAAACAATCTAACAAAACTAGAACAAAACAGAACTACGCAGTCTTCAAACGCTTTCACTTTGAAACCAATGCTATGATAAGGTAGGGCTCCATCAAGATGCTTCACGACCTTTGTAAAGGTGTAGCTCTCGAGCTGAATTCCCGAGTTCCCGTATTTTGCCTCCCTGAACTCCCGAATCATAGATCTCCCTTATCTAATAAGAATTATTGGACAACCATCCATACTGAACCATCCACAAGTTACATCAACTTGTCTCATGACCCTCGTGAGGGTATAATTCCCATCCAAGATTTACTGTTTCCCGAACTATATCTGAGCAAGCATCCATACCGAGCTTCATCTACCCTGTATCCTTTCTTGCCTTCAAAGTTTAGAGCATCTTTATATTGCGTATTCGTCATTGTCCTCACTACCTTATGCATCTGGTGGGTCTTTAACCATGGCTATATTGGCTATATTTGATTAGACTTTAGCCTTGAGCACACCATTGGCTCGAACACGACAATCCCATACTGTGTGACCTCTTTTCTTACAATAATGACATTCAATCTCCCGGTTATCTTTATCTGATCTTCTATGAGAGTTTTTGGTTCTGGAATAGAGTGCACTTTCTTGCTGAGAATGACCTTTTGCATCTTCTGTAGTTCGGTTTTTCTTCAACTAGAAGAGCTGCAATCATATCATCTAGAGATTGAGATTGAATTTGATTGAGGGTAAAAACTACATTGCTGTATTTTGAAGACAAACAATTTAATAAGATAGCTTTAGCATCCTCATCCTCAATCGTAACTTTGACTTCTGCTAGTTGTCTGATCAGGGACCTCAGATTATTGATGTGGCTTGACATAGAGATTCCTCCATCCATTTTGAACCTATATAACTGAAGTTTTATGGAAAATTTGGCATTAACTGCCTTCTCTCGAAATAATTTATATAGAGCATCCCAAATTTCTTTAGATGATTTGTCTAGGTCTACATGATGAAGTTCAGAGTCTGAGAGAGCAAGCCCAATAATATCTTTTTCTCTATCATCTCTGCTTTGTAAATCTAACAATTTCGATGCATTGGTAGGTGTTGTCTCTTTCCCGTTTACAATGCCCCACAAATTTTTATTCATAAGTTGCATTTGTATTTTCACTCTCCATGTATGAAAATTTAGACCAAAATATTTTCCTATGGTAATTTCAATTTTAATAAAATAAAATAAATACAACATATTTTCTGAAATGAGTAAAATAAAGTACCAGTTCTTTATTGCAACTGTGATGTGCACAGTTCCGTGCCCTAGGGCAGGTATTATTTTTAGATCTCTAGTAATTTCTGAGCCTTTTAAATGACAACTCTGTTTCAAACGACCAGACAGGGTTTCACAAACCTTATTACTGTATTTTATGCCTCGACTCCTGAAATTTGCGACTTGTATATTAATGGTAACTGTATTTTGCTTGTGTCTTTCTTGCCCCTACGTCTGTGCCCTTGTTCGCATTTTTGAGATTTGTATTCTGCTGTCCGACTGTGGAAAATGTCTGTGCCCTTGTTCGAGTTTCTGAGATTTGTATTCTACCCAATGACTGTGGAAAAAGATTAGAGAATCTCCCCTCGTTTTTGCGACTTGATTGTAAACAAAATATTTGTCAACATTAGTCTTCTACAGACAAGTTCAACAGGCCCTTTTACAACTGTGTTTGCATAACTGGTTTTCGTGATTACACGTTTTCTGAAAAATGTGACCCTCCTTTGAAAAAAAACGCGACTGTGCCTTTGAAAAGAAATGCAACGGTGTTCTCCTTTGAATAATACGACTTATGTTTGCGAATGTGTCCTCCTTTGAATAATGCGACTGTGCCTTCACTTAGATTGAGCCTCGATTCAATTCGATTTAGACTTTTTCAGCCTCATTTCATTTACTTCGATTCATACTTTGCACTTCAGATTCCGTGCCCGAATGGGACTGATTTTCAACCCTTCTCTCTTTCCTCACTCGTCTCGCTCTGATGCCAATATTAGAAGACGTACACAAGGAAGAAATAAAGAGAAGGCAGATTGCACACATTTGAGATTGTCTGTCCTTCTATTTATTATAAATGAAGTAGTTACAAAACAGTTGATATAGTTACAACTTGTAAGTACTTACAATCATCTCATCAGCTAACTAAATAATGAAGTCCTTATTCAATAAGCCTTACATTATAATAATGTAATATATTATTTTAATAGCCATCCCCCAGCAATCCCCAAAATCCAGGAATTTTTTTTGTTGTCCCAGAACCCCCATTCCTGAGTCCTGGAGCCTTAGGTAACGATGCTTCAAACTAAATTTGGATGCCTACTAATTAATTGATTTTCCTATTAAGATTAAGTTTTGACAACTAAGGCCTTTATCACCATTACCGAACAACTAAGTTGTCTGGAATGGGGAGGCATTACAATTTCTTGAACGGATAAACATCACATGCACCTTAAAAATGACATAAGTTTGAGATATTAACAATAAAAAGCAATAATAGACAACGTCAAATAACAAAATGACACTACAACTTAATTAAACCCATCATTTGTTACATCAATGCTTCAATGACCACAGACTGAAAATAATATGTAATGCCCCTTACTCAAGTATTTTAATGTTTACACTTTCTTCATGTGTTCTAACATTTATGTTATGAAACTCTATTTTTTGTTAAATATACTAGATTTTTATTTAGTTGGTCAAACATCATCTGTCCTGTATGTCCAATGGACCCAAATGACCCATTTAAAATAGTCCCAAATTATGAACTCGTGGGACCTATCAGACCAATGATGTTTGACCTCAACAGGAGACTAAGGATGGAAATAAATGTTGTCATATGTTTGTATCTAGGATCAAAGAGGTGAAAAAACCTACGGCATCATCATGCTAGTGCTAACAAATGACAGGCTGCACAATCCTAGGAGGAAATGTGGAGCGCTACCTAGAATATCTCTTTCTAACGCCCAAGGCACAAGAACCTCCAAAGCTATGTTCCATTGAGTCTTCTATAGGGGAGAATCGAGCACACAAAAGAAAATACCTAAAAACAACCAAAATCCTAAAAAATGATATTTCAATAGAAAAATGGGCATAGGGACAGGATCGGGGAGTGTAAAAGTGACCTCTCCATATTTGTGTGCAATTGGATCCTTAAATAACAATCATTTTTTAGTCTCTTTCAACAACAAAAAGAGTAATGTCCCTTTTTGGGGGAACTTAGGAAATGGCTCAAAGTTCATAATCATATTTATAGAGTTGTTATAAACCTATAAACCTGCAAATTAAACCCTTTTCTAGGGCAGTGACCTGTTTTGGGGTTTCAACCCCTCCTTCGTGCCTTCAAAAAACCTTCCAATCAACTTCGCTTAAATCTCTAAAATTATGATATATCCTCAACAATCATATAATGCAAGAAATCTGATTTTTAATGCCCTAGTTATGTAGATATGAATTTAAACAAACCCTTGTCTGCAGTGTTATTTTAAAAATTCAAAACTCAACCAAGGAAGCACCAGAAATCATGAAACTCAAGATATTGGCCTTATAAATTATGGAGAATAAGCTAGTGATTTCAGAATTTCCAAATGCACATCACACATACCAAATATCTAATCTCCAAGTGGGTCGCTCCACTCTAAATAAAATATAATTTGCACCAAAGAGGCCAAAACATGCAAGAAAAGATTCTTTATTGCTTTCCAAATCCGCTTGCACGCATAAAATCTCATTAAGGGTTTTCATCCTTCACAAGTTCCCCAACCAAGGGTTTTTGTCCTTGGATCAGATCCTCAACCCAAGGGGTTTCGTCCTTGGATGAGATCCTCAACCCAAGGGTTTTCGTCCTTGAGAGAGAGAGTAAAAGGGCTACACTAGCTAACTTTCACCAAAATAAGAATAATCTCCAAAACATGTCCTAAACTAATGCCAACAACCTCTATTTATAATAAGAGGGTGGCGCCAAGTCTTGGGGCTCTAAAAAGAGGCCGACCACAATAAGCCTGGCTTTATTATTTTCTTTTTTACTTTTTGGAGCCTACATACTCACCAATATCTTTTTATTTCTAATTTATTGTTGGGCACTAGGCCCACCAACAAATACAATGCCAATTAAAGAAATAAACACGAAATTAAGCACACGATGACATTGTTGGCTTCCTCTAGCTTGTTTGCTTGGACCCATGAGGAAGAAAAATGGATTCAAGGTCTTTAAATGGAATTATCTCGAAAAAGGGACATGACAAAAAGCATTCGAGATCATTCACTAGTGATTACGGGACATTAAATAAAACCCTTTGTTTCTCCTTCAATCTTTGTTTTGGCATCCATGTCAGCACAAAAATCTTTAAGGATTTGAACATTGTATTCCCCTAATGCCCCCACTAAATCTTGCCATATTTGGATTACCTTTTGCTGCTCTATCGATCTCCAATTTCACCTATCTGTAGTTTGGAATCCAACCTTCTTTGGGTATTATCATCTTGGTCTCTCAGCAGCCCATACTCGGTATTTAATTTTTCATAGTAAAAGGCACGAAAAAGTCATCAGAAAGGTGAGGCGAAAACCAAAGTAAAAAAAAAGTAGAAAAAAGCATGAATAATGAGAGGAGACACAAAGTAACATTGTCTTTTGTGCTTTATGGGAGCACACGTCCTTTCATTTGAGATTCCAATATCAGCGCGTCTTAGAAAAGAAATATCTTAGAATAAGAATTATAAGCATTATGCTCACATTCAAATCAACCAAAGGGATCTGATGTAAGAACATCCTTAGTCAATCCTGCAAGTTAAGGACCATTCCTCGGTTGGTCTCTAATTTAGCCCAAAGGGCAAAAAGAGCATGCAGCAGTTCTTCAACCACCTAAAATTTGGTGATTTAAAGATGAAGTTTTAAAATAGAGCATCAGATTTCATTTAATGGAAGGAGCGGCAAAGTTTTCTCTATTCAATCAAAAACCAAAGTTTGGCAAAGAAAGGACAATCACTTTCGCAGTTGAGGTTAATGGGAAAAGAGATGTTCGTAACTTCTCCATCCTTGATGAATTTTGAGGTCCACAGAAGAAGGGATGGACATCTTATTTCCGCTGTGTTAATTTTTTTGAATCTGCAAGCGTGAGAGAAAAGGAACGGTCATTCCATCTCCATCCTTGAAAAAATAAATTAAGATTTTTTAGGTCAACTGAGAAGGAACAGCTGTCCCTTCTGTCATGTTGATTTATGCAAAGCGGCAAGAGAAGGGCTAGTTGAACCTTCTCCACCCATTTGAAACTTTTAAGCTCTACTCTGAAATTAAACGCTGCGGAGAAGCAAGCCACTTGAAACTTAGAGCCGATGCGAGACAAGGCGACTGTCCCCTCCAGTTTCAAGAGTTCATGAAAGAGTTCGTAAAGAAGCACCCTATATTCTTGGCCATAAAGCCTCCAGTTTCAAGAGTTCATGAAAAAGGATGATCATCCTTTCTCTGCCAAATTTTCATGCTTTCACCGATTGTAGAAAGGTTGGAAGCTCTTTCTTCCAAAAGGTAGAATTGGAGGTCCAAGAACTGAATTAAATGCTCCAAATATGATATTAACTTAGTACAAGCAATTGACATCCAAGAGTATATTAATAATTTACATAATCAAAATATTGTCTACTAAATATTCCAAAACTAAATTCCAATAGTGAATATAAAATACCAAATAATTCTAAATACTAAATAAAATACAATAGTGAATACTAATTTTTTAATACTATATTAGTTGAACAGTGACTACAATATTCAACAAAGTGCATTTGTTAGTTGTAAATATGTTTTATCATTTAAAATCTATTAAAACATTAAATTGCACACACATGATCTCCCTCCCTCACCCACTCTCTCTATATATATGGTCTTAAAATAGACAACAAACCTCCCAAGCATATGAGACGCAATCCACCTATTCTTCATTACGCCAAGAGGCATTCTGCAATCGCAGCCGGGTAAAGGTGATGGGCTGTAATGTCCATAAGTGTGTTGACTTTTAATTCTAACCTTGAATTTAATGTCTCTTTGACCATCACTTAGAAATTTTTCCTTTTTTCTTGGAGAAATCAGTCAAAAAAATATAAATCTAGGCCATACAGTGGAGTTTGGTGCCCATATTTTTCTCCAAAATATTTTTTCAAGCCTTACACATTAGTGTAGCTAGATTACACCATTTGTCACCATTCAGCGGGAAAATTGTGAAGAAGGTAACAAAGTTATTAATACTTGCAGTATGCTATGAATCGAAGATAAGGGCCTTGAGATTGATATCTCTTGGCATTTTTCAGATGTATTTAAGATCTGTACTAGTTTATATAAAAAGGAGAGATATAAAGGGACAAAGGCATTCTATTTTGATATAGTGATTTTTTTATCTTTTTCTTCTTTTTCTTTTTCTCTTTTACCTGCAAGAGATGTCCCCTGGTGCTTGGACAAAATGTCAAGCAACATCCTTGACTTACCCAATATGTCAAGGTGCATCAACAGATATTCCCCAAAGTATCATGCACACATGTTCATACAATGTGTACCCCTGAAACAGTGATGAGGTGTACACGCTGATGATTTGTAAGCAACTGTGTTTTTTTCATTTGATATTTGTTCATGTTATACGAATCAATATTGCCATATTTATCCTTCTTCTGAACCAAATTAAGGATGCTCGTTCTAACTAATTTGGGGAAAAGTCAAAGGCTGGTTTTCTGATCTTCTTTGAGCTGAGCTAATATTATAGCTTTTACTCCTAAAATTTTGAGGCAAGGTTTGTAGCTGATTAGTATACAAGTTCTGAAGAAGCCCATGGAATATGTTTGGACATCTTACAAGCTACAGCTAATGAGACTGGATATTATAAGTATTTTTTCCTATAAAACTCTACACAATGTAAAATGTTAAGTTCCATTGCTAAGATGCATATTTTGGGCCTCCTAAGGAAAAATATTAAAACATAGCTGAATTCTACATCAAGGTATGCAGTTGATTCATTCTTTCATCATTCATTGATACAGTATAAATCTTTCAAGTATCTCAGCATATATTAGCATGGCAGTTGTGAAAGAAACTATATTAATGCCTAAAAATGACCAAAGAAGGTCAGTGGGACTCAAAAGTACATAAAGTTACAATAGCAAGTAGAAGTGTAAAAGAACTCAATGAGCTGAAAAAGTGACTAACATTCAAACAGTGAAAATGAAAAACTAGAGGGGTTACATCCCAAAGGCCTAAATAATAGTCATGGTGTAAATGATAAATTCATAAACAAAGTAAAAATAGCCCTGTAAAAGATAGGCCCCTTAATGAACTCAAGAAGGGAGCTAACAAAAACCAAAGCTGGAGATCAAGGTTAGAAATCATGGTTGCCTCTAGTCTATATCAAAGCCCTACGCAGAAGAAGGACCAACAACTCCATCCTCGACGATTGCAAAAGGTCCAATATATTTCTACAGGAGAACGAAATAAGTTGAGGGACAAGGAGGAAATTCCTAAAAGGAAGCAAGGTACTTACACTAGAAACTCTTCACATATCTATGGTTAACAATCCTCTCGAGGTAGAGAAAACATTGGCGATGCATAACCCATAGCCTAGATTGAGGGCAAGGGATAAATGGCCCACAATGCCAAAGAATTGCTAATCAACCATGCTCAATGCAGAAAAAAGAAGGTTAAGTATCCCTAGTGACATCAAGTTAATTTTGCAATGTTTTCTTTGTTTGTATATCTTTGTTAATACCCCTTTGTGTGTGTGTGTCCACCCAAGGTAAGATTGTGTATGCTCTCCCCTCACATCATTTGGGGATCAAAAACAATCGACACCTCATTTTATTTTATTTTACGCATCTTGTGACACAGATTTCATCACCACGCACTAAGACACGCCCCGTGTTCTAGCGGGGTATACAAATTCAAGGACAACTATCGTTTTTCGCCAAGTGTTGACATGTTTTACCAAAAACGTGAAGTGAGGGGCTTCCACGTCCCAATACACATGCCTTAGACAACATCCTTGCAATACGGACTTGAACCCCACGTACCAAAAGGTATATAGGGGATACTCCTAGAAAGCCTTGTAAAGCCTAGATTAAGAGTTATATGCCGCAAACAATTAGTAGTGCAAGATGCACAGCACTCCGGAAGATTACTCAATACATGCCACGTGCAGTGAGTGTTGGGAGACCAATCTAGCACCACTTCATGCGTGGTAGATTTGTGGGCTACTAGTCGCATTGCACACCCTTTTATACTACCATTAGGGCTTGTGACTTGCATTCTCTTGGTTGCATGTTGTCGAGACCCCGTGTTTGTAGACCTCACACTAAAATCAAAACCAAACAAGGACTTAGTATAAATCATTCTTGACCAAAAAAATCATGACTTATTTTAATTCCATCTGATCCCACAATTCAACATCAAACAAATCCCATCCCCGTCCAACTATCTTATCCAGCCAAACCACATTTAAATCCCAAATCCAAATCAATTTTTCTTTTAATATAATCTTATATCTTGCTCTAATTCTAGATCAATCTCCATCCAAGTATCCATCCAATCTTAATCCTCATCTAATACTAATCCTTTTCACAATAAATCCTCATCTAAAATCCAGTTCGTATCCATTCCAAAGTAACATTCATCAAATAGATAAGCATTCCTAATTCATTAAATTATAAATAATTTCTAATATAACCTCCAACCTAGTCTGATATATTATTAATCTACATCTAATTCAGCATAATCTTAAACACAATCATTTTAAACCCAAGCTAATAATCCTAAATTCTTAATCACTCCAAATTCTAAACCAATTCCATAAATGTTAATCCCAAAGTCCAAATCAAATCGACTTCTAATCTAATTCATTTTAGTCTTAATTTAACATGGCTTGATTACATCTTAACCAAATAAAATAATAGCATTAATGAATAGATATCCATGCTTCTTCCAAACTAACACCCTAGTCCCATACCTCTTGGGTACGTTATTTGATAAAGATATAGTTCTTCGTCTACTAATTATCATCATAATTTTGATATTCCCCATGTCACCCATAATGGGGAGCTTATTATAGATCAACCATCCCATCAAGATATGTTGATTTATCCATCTTCTGAAAACATCTAACAACTTAACCAACAAGTGGAAAACCTCATATTCCTCAGTCATCCCTCTAAGTTGCCATAACTTCACAACCTTCATCACCTAATAAATCGCATTAAAAAATCAATCCTAATCAGACCCCCATATGCCTCACCCAAATCGAAAATTATCTCTAAAATGTGTCTGAGCCACCCAAACTATGTCTTCCCTCATTGAAAACCCCTGGCCATCTAATAATCAACTAATCATAAATCTAATTTGACCCATACATCATGATTCAACCCAAAATAACCCCTAATCTCCTATCCACATTAAATACATCTTCTAATTAAGTCCAAAACCAAACTTATCCAAAAATCTAATCCTAATTTGGCCCCTTAGTCGTCATCCCAATCCAACAATCCTAATTTGACCTCCTCAGCCATCTCAATCTAGCAATTCAAATCCAATCCCCTCTTCGACCCCTATGTTCTACCTCAATCAAACCTTATCATATCCTCTCCAATCCTCCAAGGACTATTGTTTTCATCCAATTTAAAATGAATAATAAGATAACATTTGTCAAGATATATTTTTCAAAACACTATCAAGTTTCTCCGCAAAAAATTAACAAGGCCAAAAGCATATCGATACCATCATATCCATCATAAAACATACTTTTAAATCTGCAAAAACTTGTTGGAAAATTTCCTTCAATTCAACCATCTATTATTAACCAACATTGACGTCCTTCTTATCCTCTCATCATCACATTTCCCCCTTACTTAGCAAAAACTTCTAATTTTATCATTGGCCCAATCTCTTGTCCTCGCATCACCCAATCATCCCTTGCATATAAAAATCAATCAATCATCGTTCAATCCTTAGATTATCCTCCTTATAATTTCATTACTCAAAGGTCCCTCACAAATAACATCCCCTAAATCATAATTTATTCTTGGGTCACATCCTACTTTCCCGATGCAATCAATCTTGATCCACCTTTCCTATCCATTCCATCATATCATCCTTCATCCACCAAAGTCTCCCCCACCTAGTACAAAGTCAAATAAGGGACTTATAGATAATGACAATAAGGCAAAATGTCTCCCATGAGGCTACACATCCTCCCTCTCCTAGTAGTTGTGGTAAACCCACCATCAACAAGAATCATGAACAAATGTCATATCATCCTTGGCACGACTATTTTTGTCAAATATGGCTTCCTTTTTGATGAGCACATTGAAATCTCAAAACATTCACAATGCCCTAATAATGGGTTAGCCTCATGCTTTCAAATCCAAGGTATATTCAATCACAAATTGAAATATACCAAAACATATACACTACGAAGGCAAAAGGACTCGACTTCCATGAGCGAAGGCATCCTAGAGCCCATTCACGTGTGCACAAATCAAGAACATCATGGAATTGTCCATAAATAACATCTGGCGATCACTATGTGGATGTTAGTAATACTTCTATGATTTCTATGAGGAATCCTCGTCCCACATCGAAACAAGCTCTTGTCATAGTCTCTATGACAACCTTACTACCAAAAATCCTTTCATCAGCTACCACCATCTTCCTGAAAATCCTCTCATAAATATTGACATCCATTTCCTATGCCCATATTTCCCGGGACCAATAGAATCACACATCATTTCATCCTTTTAAACAACAATGTAGATCTCTGACAGAGTTCATGGGAATTCAATACAACATTCCCATACAGGGATCAAGGCTTCAACATCAACCTTGACACATCATCTTATGAGGAAGCAAAAATGAGGTTTCTTTTTCAAAAGAGATCCAAAATCAAAAAAGTCCAAAAATCAAACTAAATCCAACCTAAAATCCAAAAAATGTGATTCAAAAGTCAAAACAAATATAAAAGTCAAGTATGGTGAAAAGTGCAAAAAATCCACATCCCCTAGTGAAAAACCTCTCTGAGGTTGAACGCATTATCAAAATATTAAAATGTCAAAAATCCACAACCAAGAAGACCAAACATAAAATCATAACTGCATGGAAATCAACGTAAGTCTATGAGACAAGGAACTCAAGCTATCCCCCTACACCAATAAAATTACAAGAAAATCTCAATCACTCGTCGAGTACCAATATCACCAAAACCATCAAGCTTGGAGTAAATATCACTCTTGAGATAAGTAACAATCATGGTCACCCCTCATAAAAGAGATTACAAAAATCATTTGTAGGGTCCTATGACAAGGTGTCACATTGTTGGGTCCCAAATCCTAAAAATCCCCTCTAAATCATATAATCCCTCAAAATCCTCCATGCCATCAACACAAATCCCTCATCCATTACACCTCCCATCTTGCTTGCCTTCGCATCGCCCTCTCTTGTAAGGACTGTGATAAGTACCCTATCAAGATGTGCGGAAGACACCAATTTGGTAATCAACAAAGTCATCAAAGACATCCTTGGAGTACAAGCTTAAAGAGGCGTTGCACTTCCAACACACCTCTCATCTTGCTTGCCTTCGCATCACCCTCTCCTTGTAAGGGTTATGACAAGTACCCTATCAAGGATGTGCGGAAGACTACCAATTTGGTAATCAACAAAGTCATCAAAGACATCCTTGGAGTACAAGCTTAAAGATGCGTGCACTTCCAAAAGAGAGAAATCATTTGTCCAATGACGTAAAAACCATTTCTATGGCACCTTGGGCAATTACCATAATGAAAACCATTTTCCTTGGCATCATATGTAAAATCACTTTGTCTACAAGTACCCCACGTACCTAGGGGGCACCATCCACTTTATCCATTCCTTGATAACCTAAATCATCCTACATCATCCATCCCATCCCTTCATCCATAACATCATAAACATTTCTGCACAAATCATCGCTACCCTACACTTAGGGGCAGATCAACTTCATATCTCTTACATATCATCCCCATTGTAAAATTGTCCATATCATCCATCTTAAGCATCATTATTATTACCAACATGACTCAATCATATCCATTTAATTTCCCATTTTTAACCTTGTTAAAGATGTTGAGGAAATCATTGGGACCTATTTTGAGAAAACATCTTAGTATGTCCTCCTTAGTGTGCCATCAAAATAACACCAAGATAATGGGGCACGCAGTCGTATGTGGACATGGTCCTTAGAAAATTCCTCCTACATCCTTCCTCCATTGCTATCTTAAATCATACTCCATCCTAAACATCCCTTAGCTATCCTACATTGAATCTTTTCAACCATCTTATCCTATCCTTCCCACCCTATCTTGAATCTTTTCGGCCATACCATCATGAATCCTATCTATCCCCCTTTCATCCACTATCATTGTCGTCCTCGACGTTAGAACGGGTTTTCTCCCTTTGCAATTTTCCTTTTTCTTGCCATCTAATATCTAAAAAATCCTCAAAAATCATAAAAATCAAAATAATCCAAAAAAACACAAAAAAAAAACACACATCTAAAATCATTGTCTTGTCCTAAATCCAGTTAAAAATCTTTATCCTCAAACAAACCAATCAGTTCAACTTTTCTTGGGATACATCGTTCCCAATACCACTCCCCTCGCATGCATCCTTTCTTGGGGAAAATCAATCATTTAATCTCATCATCGATCACCAAACATGGATATTTAACTGAACAAGGGACTTCACATTTGCTATTGTGTGTGTTTTTGTTTTGCTAATTCGTTTGCTTGTCTGTTTATCTTGGTTTTTTTTTCTTTGTTAAGTCAGTATCTGTCCAATGATATGAGGATGGTCGTACATATTTTGTTTTACGAATCCGTCCAATGACATAAGGACGGTTGTGCATATTTTTTATTTTTAAGTCAGTCTGGGGTATATGGCGATCATGTCACCATGGTTTTTTTCCATATCGTGGTGCATCTTACCCTATGTCACAACAATAAGGTTGCTAATGATGAAAATAGTGGGCAATTTCTACAAAATGTCCAGCAAAATTTTCCCCCCATGCATAATCATCCTCTCCCACCATCAATTATCAACCAGCCAATTTATCAATAATCTAACAACCAACCTTCATCTAAGCTAATCATCTCCTCTATCGCAAATCGTTCATCCAACCTAACAACATATCTACCCTAACTACCCATCATTAACCATCTCTTCCTCCTCACCACCAAGGAGGAGCATCCTATCACCCTATCGTCTCTCACTCTTTCTATCCCCTCGATCATTGATCTTTTAATCACATCCTCATCACACCAATCATCCTCCGCTGGCACGGTCAGCTTCTGAATCATACTTGCATCCTTTTCAACAATGATCGATTTAATCAACTCCAATCCAAATCAATTATCCAAGCAGCCTATCCAATCTTTTAGCAAATCAATCATTCCATCCATAGTTTACGACTTCCCCTTTCATATATCATTGACTGAGGCACATCCAGGGTCGTAACTTTATCAGTCGTGCTCTTTTAGTATACATCATTGCCTGGAGCATCATCAATCTATCAATTAATCAATCTATTTATCACTCTAAGTCAATCACCACATGCACGCATAAAATACAAGAGGGGCTAATCTCCTCCATTCATCGTATTTATCACCATCTTCTCATCCACCCATCAAATCTTCTCCATCCTCACTCCTATGTTAACCAACTAATCTAATCCTCCTTCAATGTTAACCCCTTGTTATCATATCAAGAGACCATCCGCATATTTCCTCCCGGCATGCTCTCTCAAGGGGGCATTATCCCTACTAACAACATCATCAATCATCCTTCATCTACTAGCCATCATCTTCACTAGGCACATCCCTGACACGCCTCTCTCCTTTAAGACTTCTCTGAATAGATCGTTACTTCTAATCGCAACGCCCTTTCAAAGAGGGGAAAAATGAATAACTTAAAATTCGACACTAGTTTAACACTAGTTCAACACCCCTAATTCCCTAACATAAATCCCCCTCATCAATTAATCCCCCTTACCAATTATCCCCTCATCACATCCAACCCTATAACATCCCACATACCCCTTCAACATGATTGATTTCTCTAATCAATCATTTAATCACATCATCTCATATTTTTTAGGAATTTAAAATTCCTAGCTACCTGCCTTCACCTACCCTCTGAGCTTCTCCTACAAATCCTCCATCTACTATCTCATCCAATCATTACTAACCTGAACTGATCAAATTCTTTTCTAGAGTTCTCCATCTCTAGAACCTTCATCTTATACTACCTTCCATGAATTTAAAATTGCTAAAATCCCTCCCATCTCTAGAACCTTGTCCCATCCTCAAATACCAAATCAATCTCAACCATTGATCCAAATCCATCATGGTTTCATCTTAGCCATTGAATCTACCATCCTCCAACTATAAATCAAATTCTCCACCATCTTGGAGAAGAAGGAACATAAATAAAATCATGCATGAAATAATCAACTAAGCTACTCTTACCAAAGTGTTGCCAAAATCTCAAACCATCATTCTTCACCAATCAACAATCATCACCCTTCCAAGGGGAGGTGCTGCCAAAATTCATGCACAAACTCCATTTTGAAGCGACCAGCATCAATCAATCATCTTGAGAAAATCCAACACTTCACAAGGGAGTTGTCTTTTAGTAAGTAAAAAGGTGTATTTTCTATCCCTTGTCCGCTCAATTGGAGATCCGTGATTTTCTAGTTTATGCTCTAATTTTCTTGCACACAGTAGCTGCCAAGTGCTCCTTATTACATTAAATGCATCTAGATTGCATATTTTTGGTATGTAGGAAAGCTAGCTTTTGAGTCATTTAATGTTGTTATTTTAGTTGATAAAATTGTTTCCATATTTTGTGCATAATTGAGGGCTTTGTGAGTGGCTCAATACATCCTCTATGAGGAATTGAGAGTAACTCAACTGTATTATAAGCTTGAATTGCAGCCTCTCTTGACACCTTAGCTAATTTCTATCAAATGTAGCTATCTAGTGCACTTTCCTACTTAAGTGTGTTTAGATTGCATATTTTTTGTATGTAGGAAAGTTAGCGATTGAGCCATATAATGTTGTCATTTTAATTGATAAAATGGTTTCCATATTTTTGCATACCTGAGGTTGTGTGAGTGGCTCAAGGCACTCTTTTTGTGCTACTGCAACTTGTTGGAGGATCTAAAAACCTTACAAGGTTAGATCACTCAAAGACTTGAATTTGAGGAAGTAGAAAATATGCTTGAAGACATTCTCAAGATGGAGAGGTTAGGCAGCACATTCTGCTTGGACACTACATCATGGAACCGTTTTGTATTCAAAAGAGTCATACATTGAAGCAAAAAAAAAAATTGCCCTCTCAATGCATGCACTCTCAAAGAAACCAAAAACAGGGACCCCCAAACCTCTATGCCATACAGAAAAGTGGTTTTTAATGGACCATGTTCAAGAGACTTGTCTTTGAAGAGATGTGTTGGATATGTACTTGAAACTTGAAAGTGCTAGTGCTCCAAAATACAAAAGGCACATTCCTTGAACAGTTGTAATATAGAAGTGAGTTATAAAGTGAGAGGTGGACTTCTAGGTAGCCGGGTATGTACCCTGCAGGGGTATGGGTTACGGTACGTACTCGGTACGCAATATTGGGTATGGTACAATGGGGGTACGCCCAGTACCCAGGTACGTCTAGGTATTTCCCAGGAAGTTACCCAGACGTACCCGGGTATTGCTGGGACGTACCCTGGCCATACCCACAGTAAAAATAACAATTTTAATTTTTTTTTTTTTTTGGGGGGGGGGGGTCAATAAAGTTCAACAGATGGGATTACGTAAATGATTCAACTGTGATAAAACATGGGCATTCACAGAAGTACCTAAAACAATAGCTGAAACTGCAAACAGTTGAGATGAGTTTGGGTAATGTAGGATCAAAAAATGCAGTGGCAGCATCTCCACTAGCAAGTAAGACCAATGCAGGAATAATAAGAGAAACCCCAAAGGAATCTGAACTGCCAGATTTGAAGGGAGCTGGTAAATAGCCGGAATTCCAGTCCAATTATGTGAGTTATTATTTATGATCTATAATTAGACCATTGTAAACATTTGGAGTTTAAACAATGTACTTGTTTGAAGTTTCGATCAATGAATATCACGACAAAATGCATTGAATTATTAATACGTTATTTTGGCTATTTCACTTAATTAATAATTTAAGGCTGAATTTTTGCTTAATTTAGCTATATTTTTAATATTTGTATATATTTTGTACGGCCATACCCAAGTGTCATACCCGGGCCCCCCCAAAAAAAATTGTCGTACCAGCATACCGGATCACCGTGGTCCGTAACCCGTACTGTACCCCGTACCGGCTACCTAGGTGGACTTGTGAAATTGAACCATCAAGTAGGAATAGGTTGTCGTGATCTCAATTGGCTCGCCTTTTATAACAAAACTGCAACATAGAGCATCTCTAAAGGCATAAGATCATGAGCTTAATTTTATGAAGATTGACTACAAACCAAAGAAGCTCACAAAAGCAAGAGCAGTCAACTGTATTTCAAACCCTCAAGAAAATCAGCAAGCCAAAGAAGCTCACAAAAATCAAGCAAGAGAAATGTAACTATATATGTTGCAATCTCTTAGGAAAATCAACGAGGAAAGAGCATTTCATCCACTTAAGTCCACTAGCATGTCTTGGGAGACTATAGAAAGATCATGTCACCTACACACATGAAAACTCCATATTTCTTTTGTTGTTGGACACAATAATAATCCCTTCACGTGAAAGATATAGGAGGGCCATAGATTGAGCAAAATGAAGCCTCCTACGCATAGAGTTACATTTATCAACATACCAGTGATTCATGTGGAGGAAGCCAACTTTGTGTGAAGAACTATATGAAAGAAATAAGTCAAGTGCCGCCTCCCAAAATGAAACTACATAAAAAGTAATGGTTAGTCATGAAAAGAGGAAAAAAATGGTCAGGAATAAGTTAGGAAAGGAAAGAAATCATAACCATCAACATACCAAGCATCAAAATGAATGCTAGAGTGATGAATATTGGAGGATACCAAGGAAAAAGTAAAAGTAATACTCAGTCATGTGCAGCACTATATGAAGAAAGAAGTCAAATGCAGCCTCCAAAATGAAACAACATAAAAAGTAATACTTAATCATGAAAAGAAGGAAAAAATTGTTAGGAAATTATAACCATGAACATATCAAGCATCAAAATGAATGATGGTGTGATGAATATTGGAGGATACCAAGGAAGGGGGGTAAAGAAGGTAGTGAGTCAGTAGGGATAGTAAAAGTCAAAAATGATCAAAAGGAAGCTGATGGGAAATATAAAAAATTCTTGAATATTGAAGATCGTATATCTGTTGGCGAGGTGATAGTCAACTACACTTGTGCCCCCCACTGTGAGGGAAGTAAAGTCTATTGGAGTCAAGGAAATACAGGAGCTTATTTAGAATATCAAGACCACGGGGCCTCATCCAACAAAAGAAAGTGCCTACATAAGATGTGATTAGATTATTCCCATCGGCAAAGGCAATCTACATACCAAAATCCTCATAATCCAGCTCGTGAAGACAAATCTCATCCTCCACAAGATCATAAATTTTGTGTCCAGCAGGTCCTGATGCAAGTTCTAAAATTGTTCAGAAGAATGACATTCACCAATGAGGATTAATGAGAAAAACTTTGGATACAAATCAATGCATGGTGCACCATCAGTGTGCACAACAAAGATAGATGAAGTTGGGGGGTGGTAACTAACTACGACAAGACACCCCCAAGAAGAGGCAAGCCCCTCTAAATTCAAAACTTCATGAATCTGGAGTGTACATCGGAAGCTATCAAAAAACACTGTGAGTCAAAAACAAAACAATCAATTAGGCACATAGTATAGTTATTCCCTTCATTTACCTTAAGAAGATTCTCTCGTCATACAAATCTCAAAGCAAAGGATCAGCAAGTCTTGAAAGGTCACGAGAGTAACAACAAGTTATAATAGCAAACCAAGATATCTAAAGAGGAACTTCAATAAATAGAATTGAGGTATCAAAAACTACAACTAGGAAGCAAAAGAATGCAACAATAGGAGGGGGCAAAAATAATAAATATTATTCTTAATTAATTATGTAAGAAAGGTATAAAATTTGATAGTGATTTCACGTCCAAATTCTTTAACTTGGTTGTGGCTTGCAACCAAACTCAAAAAGTAATCAATTAAGTGCATATTACAATTCTTTTCTTTCATTTTCCAAGGAAAAGAAACCATCCACCGCCTAATTTTTAAGCTAAGAAATAAATTTCTAAAAACTCCTTAGAATATGAATGACTGAATTCTACACAAAGAAAAAACAGTTATTACATGTAACTGTATCTCTCTTTCTAAAGCGATTTTCTTATAATTACAATGAAAAAATTGATCAAGGGTGCACATAACTTCACTTCCATAGAAATATGAGAGGTGTCAATCCTCCATGCAGGCCAAGTGGCTCTTTTAGTGACCACGTTAGCCACATTTGTTGCTTTCCATTCTTCAAATCATTTTAAGGCCCCAAAATTCTTGCTCATAACCAATTTTACTGGTTCTTTGGCTGATCAAAGTGGTACATCTTGTTACTTTGATCCACATAAGGATTAAATTACACATTTTCTCACTTATTTCTTGTTTTTACCGCTAACTTGACTATGTTAAAACAGTTATGGCTGGGTTATAGAACATACTTTCATCATTCCATATTAGGATTTTCAAAAGCATATGTTTATGTGACAATTATAAGTCACTGGGCAGAATTTCAAACAAAATACATATAGAAATTAAAGCATTCTAGAACTCGAATCAGAAGTCACTCTTGTGTTTTCTTAGAAAACAAGCCTCTACCTATCATCTTAAATGATAAATATAAAGCATTCCCAAACGAAGCAGGACCAAGCTTAAAGGAGATCCTTATGCTTACAAGTGTTATGGCGCGATAGAATGAAACAATGAATCGACAAATGGAAATGTTTTTAATCCAGTGGCTTCAACAAAAAAAACAGCAAAAAATAATATTGCTAGTTCTATCTAAAAGTTATAACTCAAGTATTATACACAAGGCAAAAACCCAGGAACATGTTTCTGCCACTGGTCACTACATATTGCCAACTGCTAATTGAGATGGACAGAGGATGATAGTAGCATCTGAAATTTGATTATCAATATTCTCACATTGCAGAGCATTGCAATGATGAAGAACAAGAAACGATACGTTATAGTCCAAATATGCAGCTATCAAATGATGTGAAAATAAAATTACTGGGATTCCAAGATCTCCATGGCCTAAGAGAAAAAAAACATTAGACAAACCTTGAAAAAAGTATTTATTTTGTCACTTCAGCCAAGAGAAATGTTCATAAAAACTGTGTAGCTATAAACTATCCACTGTAAAAGGTAAGTGTAAACTGTATATGGGACTTTTTAAATTAGATAAAAACAAAAAAATGATCAATCTTCCCACATTGCAGAGCACTGCAATGATGAAGAACAAAAAACGATACGTATAGTTCAAATATGGCAGCTATCAAATGATGTGAAAAATGAAAGTACTAAGATTCCAAGACCTCCATGGGCTAAGAGTAAAAAAAATAAGACAAACCTTCAAAACTGTCTTTATTTTTTCACTTCAGCCAGGATAAATGTTCATAAGAACTGCGTAGCTATAAACTTATAAAGGTAAGTGTAAACTGTTTATGGACTTCTTAAATTAGATAAAAAACAAAATAATGACCAAGCTCACCCTTGCAAAGGCGATCGACCACTGGCTTGCACCAGTTTCCCATCATCATAGCTTGTATGTTTTCCAGAGTGTCTGCCAGCTTATCTAGCATTTGCTCAATTTCTGATCTCATATCTGCGTGGTCACCTCTTACTAAAACTGTTACAAAGCAACAAGACTGCACCCCGCTCTTGACCAAACTGAGTGAGAACAGCAGTTTTGTTCTTGATAAATTCTAACAGCAATGATATGGCTGCCCTTGAAACAGTGCGTCCGCCTGCTGATAAGTTTTATAACTATATGTTTTAGCCCTCTAAATTGAAGTAGCTTATCCTGATTGATTAAGAGAAAAATTATTTGTCAGAGAAATTGGATAGCTTGGAAACACAAATTTTCAATTGTGCCCGACAGTTAGTATAATTGTGCAAAACAGGTATCACTATTTATCAGAAAAGCGGTCCTAAATTGGAAGAGATAAATGCAGAACCAATGACAGTATCCTCTAATGTCTGATTCAGGGTGGCAGCCCAACCTTAGCATGATCACTGTCTTTGACCACTAATTCTAGTGTGGAGAAACACAACACCCTCAGTTCCTTGTTTCGAGCTTTCATCACTTCCAAAATAATTGGAACTAAACCTTCAAAAACAACCCAGTCTTTACAATCACGGTTCTCCTTGCAGAGGGTACGAGAGATCATTCAGAGCTGTTTCCTGCTCCAACTTCCTCTCCTGTTGCCAACTTATTTCTCGCTTGCATTATTCGGGCAGCATAATTTTTTATGCCTCCATACATTTATGGCATGCGCCAATATGTGGTTTGACCTCAGAGCATAATCCGACAAAGGCTGACCAGATATAGGATTCGGTGAAGTCATGTCCCTCGAAACGACACTCAATAGCCTTTCGTTCATAGGTGCGACCACTTGAAAGTATAACTGGATCGTCCATTGACTTCTCTTGTTAGAGAGCATATGAACTGTGATGAAGGTTCATTTGCAGAGAAATTTTCTCGAGACTCGATAATTTCATCTCTCAGCTCTAAGTACCTTCTTTGGGAAGCTTCCAATTCAATGGCGGAGTCTTCAAGAGAGAGAAGAGAAAGCACTTGCTCCATATACTGAACCTCCTGGCGTTCTTTCCTCTCTTTGGCTTCTTCTATATCCTTTCTAAACTTGGAAAGTTCACTGTGCATCATTTTTTGGTGCAGGCAGCACACCATGAGTCCATGCAATTTTTTTCCAAAAGTTCAACAGCAAGAACTCGGTCTGTTCTGTCTTTATCAACTGCAGCCTGCAACACCTCTAATATCTGCAGAGATTCATTAGAAACACGGACTTCTGCTTGGGTCATCTCGCTCTCCAAAAGCATAAGCGCATTCCTTGTAGACTCCTTGACCTCTACACTGCAGAGTTCTAGCAACCGAAGTGATTTCCCAATGTCCCTCATTGCCTTCTGAAGTGACTCACAGATTGGCCGACAATGCAATATATTTGAGATAAAAGAACTGTCTCTGTACATATTTTACAAGCCTTTCTGCTTTATCTATTTCATCTTTTCAGACTATTCAAAGCAGTGACAAGAGCAGGGCTATCACTGACACTATGAGCTTCCAATTTCGACAACAGCTTTCTTATATTATTTTAGGTAATCTGCTAACTGCTTGAAACTCTTCTCAGAACGTATATCCTGTGCAGCAAGAGCAATCTTAACAAGCTGATCACACAATGCAGATACCACTGCACCAACAGGAACCAGCTCAAGGCCTGTGCTCACCATTGAGAAGATCAGGTAACCCTACTGTAGCCCAGATGTTCGTGTTTGTGTCACTAGAATATAGATTACAAAGAGCAAAACTGTTGAAGAAAGCATAAGCTTCCTACTCAAAGCTGCCTGCATTCCATCAAAGTATCCTTAGGTGACGAGATCGGCCTGTGGCTGGGGAATACTATAAGTAACATTTACACATTGTCTCCAAAGGCAAGCACATAAATTGTGAGTTCAGAATCTGAGAATAGTTTGTGCTGTTAGATGCACACGCTTCTGATGCAAGAAACCAATGAATGGAACGTCTACAAATGATGTGGACTGATACTGATTAGATTGCAGATTATACGAGCATTAGGGCCTAATGCTCTTAATCATGGGCATAGTGATATGAATGTGTCACTGTCTGAAAACAAATAACTTGCAAAAGAGTCTAATTCAGCTTCATATGCAATTAAAGCAAGAGCCAACTGACTGAATAAAATAGATACTTAATCGGCTTCCAAGTATATATCTCTGATTGCAGCACCAATTGGAATCAATCCATGGAAACTGAAATGGCCTTGAATTTCCAGCAACCAAGCATGAGCGATATTGGAATCAACAGTGAAATGAAAAAGCAGATTTGTTGGCAGCAAACCTGGAACAATTAACCTCAAATGTCACTCGTTTGATTGCAAACACAGCTGGAACATAAGGAAAATTGGACCGACAGTCAAATGAAACAGTCAATTTGTCAGCAGCAAACCAGGAACAATTAATCTCAAATGTCACTCATTTGATTGTGAACACAACCAGAACATAAAATAATCAGGTCTGTGCAATTACTTGTGCGGTATGTTGTCTTCATTTGAAAGGATATGGCAAATCAAACATGCAGCTAAACAGCCTAAAATTTAGCAAGATCAGTTGGATTACTATAACAGAGAGTGCAGTACAAAATCAACCAGAAAACAAGGAACATCCTACCTGAAAAGGTACCTGAATCCTCCCAAACAGACGATAGAACCT
This sequence comes from Taxus chinensis, assembly GCA_019776745.2. Classification (NCBI taxonomy): domain Eukaryota; kingdom Viridiplantae; phylum Streptophyta; class Pinopsida; order Cupressales; family Taxaceae; genus Taxus; species Taxus chinensis. Next base: position 541,282,087 of record CM034154.1, on the reverse strand, counting down.
GCAGTGCCTCCTCTCCACGGGCCTAGACTCAGACTCCTATATAAAAGAAAGTTCTCTGCATTGAGGAGACAAAATTATCACTTTCTCCAGCCAGTACAGTCTACCTTAAGTTGGACTCACTAACAACTTCAAACTAAGGTACACAAGGCACTTCCATGTCTTTCACAACAAAAATGTTAACCAAATTATCTTAAGAATGCAGTCCAAGCGTACCCTACACTGCATTGAAGGCCACTGCCCGTGATCTCACCCAATGATTTACCAAGAAAAAAACAAAAAACCTCAGCTAAATAGCATAACACTATGCTCGACGCTTAAACCCACATGCCATTAATGATGTGGCCCATGACCTCACCCAAGAATTACCCGAAGAAAAAAGTCCGCTAAATTTAACTAAGCTACAAAAATCAACTCTTATCTCTTCACACAGACCATAGGCCTCCAACTGCTTCCAATTTCACAAAACCCTAAACGTAAATCCTAATCTGACCCCAAGACCAAATTTAACACCATCAAAATTAAACCCCATAATAGTTTTTCAGTCATTACACTGAGTAATTAAAGACCATATGGTGGGTCTCTTACAAAAAAAATAAGCACTACGAAAATCTAAAATCTTTAACCGTGAAAAAAATTCATAACACACGGCTGCAAAATGCAGAATTACAAACCTTTGCGGCAATTCCGATGAAATCCTTCGACGCAATTCCGATGAAATGCCCAATTGCGTAGAGAAAGCCCTCTTGCCAATTACGAAAAGGTGAGACTATTGGGCCTGGGGCGATTCCTCCTAAAATCTCTGGGTAATCCCCTGCTTAAGTTCTTCTCTAGTAGCCGGGTTTCAAACTTAGGCTGCTGCTGTAATTGGGCTTCCGTTTGTAAAAAAATCACGAACCCTCGCAATAACATTCCCAAAACCTAAGAATTCTTCCCCAAATAATATAAAAGAAAATATCTCGAGCCAGTTAGTAATTCCCCTGCCATTACTGGAGAAATTCGGCAACACTTCAAGACAACCACACGGCCGTGATACTCAGTCAGTTGCAATATATACATATCAACTTATGTCCGCCATGAAATCAGAATTTGAAGGAACGCGATATTTCGTCAGTAAAGTCCGGAACACGTGAACATGATCCGACGGCTAGCTGGAATGAATAGTGCAGCAACCGAAGCAGAAGTTGCGGTCCGGTTTTATAGTGCGTCGAAAAGTCTTCAAGAAGAACACCTGCAGGCGTAATAAAAAAACTAATCCCCAAACGCGTGAAGCAGTCGGGCAGTTCTAGGGTCTCTCTCTGTTTTAGTTTTTTTCGAAGCAAACATTTCTCCAAATCCACCATTTGACCCCGCACAATGTTTTGACTTCAATTTATCTGCACGCTAAAATGGCGGCAGATTCTCCTTGCTTCGATTTTAGCGCCATTCCTAACTACAATTAGGGCCCAGTTCCGGCCAGGGTTCTTCCTTCCGGTTTCCGATATTTGAGCATTAAATTACCACACGTGGTTTTGCAGAATGTGAGCGGATAGCGGACAAAATTTGATGGAGGTATGATTGAATTTACTTATGCTTTGGTACTTACCTAGGCTAGGTATAAGAAATTTTGGGTGTCGAAGATTTTATATTTCAAGGACGATCGACAGAAGAAATTTATTCTGTGTGCCGCGGGTCCTACCTATCAAGAGCGTGTCGTGTTTTATTTTGGTAGGTGAGTACATAAAACAACTGCTGATCGAAAACGTAGGTCAATGGAAGTGGGCCTCTAAATTTTTTTCGTCCGGCATTGTTCAAAAAAATTAATGGTAATTGCAAATCTCTTTGAAATCTTTATGAGATTAAAGTCAAAAAAGTCTCGAGATATCTAATAGAGAGAGTCAAAACGGTCGAGGCTAGGATTGTGACCCTGGGTGACTTTGATGGCATGGATGTCCCTTACTCGTAGTTGCTTACGCTGAAGGTGATCATTAGTTTAGTTGTACGCTTACTCGTAATTGTAAATATGTTATATGTTTTCCTTCAAAGCATGTGTTGAAATGCCAACAAGGTATGAAATCTAGTGCCCAATGAGTTTGCACTACTCATCAACAAAATAAAACTAGTGGTTGCTCCTAGAGGAGCAAGTCTATGCTGATGTGGTGGTGGGTAGTGTAGGGAGCATGAGGGACTGTAGATTTGTGAAAAGAAAAGTTGGTGCCTGGTTAGGAATGTTGGTGTCAAATGGTTTGAATGTAAATAATGTTTTATGCCGGTGTGAAATTTAGAGTGAAGATGGAGAAATTAGAATTGAGAAAACTCTATTATCCAACTGGAACCAAACTCTAATGGGCCTTCTTATTTTCTTGTCAAATTAGTGCAGTTGAATGCGCATTAACAACTTGTGCACAATTCTTTTTTTTTTCATAAATCAATTTCACTTCTTTATTTGTAGTATTTTAGGGGGCTATGATTTACAACTTTGCAATTGTCTTCTTCGTTACTAGATTGTGGAAAGTGCAGAAAGACAATTTTCTTATGTTTTGTAATACCAATTGTTTGGTTGATCTCTGTTTATAAAGGTCCTTACTCTATAAAAAATCCAATTTCAAGCTTTCAATTAAGTAGAATGGGAATTAGAGTATGAGAGCAATTTGATTGTGTCCTTAAAATCATTTAAAGTAGATATTTTGAGCTCAATTATGCTTATGTAATTTGGACTAAAACGCAACGCTGCAGTTAACTAATTGATTTGAAGCCCTAATGATTTAGTGCCTACAGTTCTCCTTATCAAAGCAATAGTTTTGTTTTTAGGTGACTAGCCAATCCTAGGCTTGTTTGTGGTGGGGATCGAAAAGATCTGCATTAACTTTTTTAATGGAGTTGATTTGATCATAGAAATAACGCTCTTGGAACGCAACAAAGTTACTAATGCCTTTTGCCAAGGTTCTAAACTTCCCTAGTTTTACGCTGCTAACAAGACTATCTTGAAATAAAAATAGCCAAAAAATTAATAAGGAAAACTAAGTGATTCCAAATAGATTACCAATAAAGTAATAGTCGGTGGTTGAACTTAAAACTACAAGTATGTGGTGCAAATGTTATCATTAAAAATCAAAATAATTAGCACATTGCTCTGCATTAAGAGCATCAACATCATAGTAATAATTTGTGGAGTAAGGTTGCTTGGGATTTTTTTTTTACATAGTCCTTATTGAAAAAGCATTGGTGCATTGAAGAAATCTATTTTCCAAGTGAATCGTGGGCACTCATTTCTATCTCGTGTCGTAATAGACATAGGCGTGAATGTCAATGAGCAATGTGTGAGAGAACCCTTACATAGATACACCCTTTGCAATTGGAGGCTTCCAGATATAGATTTAACAGTTGTCCAAAATATTTTCATAAAAAATGATGTAACTAATGGATTGAGTAGAAATAAATTATATAAAATTAAAGATAATTAGCATGAAGAATTGTCTAATGTTTAAGTAGGTGAGGAGTTCTACATTTTCCAAATGGAGTATGGTGGCATAGAATGAAAGCATACGAAATCAAGGAAGTGTGTGGGATGATCATCAAGGTGTGCAGTGAAAATGTTGTAGTAAGACATTAAAAATATATTTTACATATAACTAAATTGTACACTTGGTTGGGCCTGTATATGTGTACATTGTATGTGCATGGTAGTTTTTGTAGAAATGAGCCATTGGATTTCGCTCTGAAGAGTTTCTGGGCGTCAACGATTGCAATTATTGTGTGCTTTAGCATTTGTTGTGCCTGTTTGATCCTTGTTTGAGCCAGTGACATTGTGGCAAGGACATTTTCCTCTGCAATTGAGGCAGTTTTTGCAGTGGTCCTTCTACACAGTCAGATAACAACTGGTGTAAGGGAGCTAGTGTCTATGGTCTATGAGAGTAAGCTATGTTGTAGAAGGTTGTCAGTCATTGGAGTGTACTAGTACATAATGTAATACAAGCATGTGTGTTAGTTATAGGTGGTGTGTCACCAAAAAAAGTACATGTGATCAGAAAGTAAAGTTTCAAGTTTGTATTTTTTTGATATGTGTAATGTGTATGGAAAGTTATGCATAAGAGTGTGATATGTAATTGAGTTGTGTTACCTGAGCTATGTCAGAGGAGGCCTGTTGTTGGAGGCGTGTTTCTACTTATATTTGAGCTTGAGAATATGTATCTTCATGTAGGTTCATGTATCGGTCATAGGACAATGTTGGGAAAAATCTGCAAGTCTTAAAGAGCATGGACACGAGAGAGGGATATAAATTTCAATCATTGTCGCTTTGTGTGGCCTATGTCAATGGTTGCCTTATCAAGGGTGAGTCCCTATGATGTGTGAATTGCTAGTGGCCCATGCCATTTTGAGAGGAATCTTGCGATGTGTGCCTCTTATTATTGTTGGAACCGGAACATGTGTTGGGTGTGTGGTGTCCCATGGTGGTCCTATTTAATTCTTGAAATTGAAAACTACATATGATGGCAAAATTGGATGTTGTACAACCTGTGACATACATTATAGAAAATGACCTAACCCTAAGCATCGTTCACAAGGCTGACCTAAACCCATGGATTTACAGTCAACATCGATGTCTCACCTTCATAAATGAGTAGTGTAGATTTCTGGTTGCGGTGTTTGTTATCTTATCTTTGTTGTTAAGCCAATTATGCTCAGCTTTTCTCAGGTGTTATTGACATGGTGAGGGCCCACATTTTGTGTTTGTTATGTAATATGGTCAAGGCATTGATAACATATAGATGTGTTGCATCTTCAAAAGGTTGATTGTTTGTAGTGGAGATGGAGTGCAGAAGTTTTAGACATCAAAAGGTTTCCAGTCTTCTTTCGTGGAAATTGTGTTTCTAACATTTGATAGTAGGTTTCTGAAGACGATTTTCCTGTCATGAATACCATGTTGTTGAAGTTGGTGGTTAAAGTTACTACTATTGTGAATTGTAACCATAACAAGTGTCCATAACTGCCAGCAATATATAAGGGTGTATCTTTAATAGGGGGTAGTTGTGTTGGGCCACCAACAAGTATGACTAAGCGTCCCCCAAACATGTTGCATTTACAACTAGGAAACGCCTCTCATAGTCTAGTATCTATGTGGCTTAGGAGTTTTGGCCCAACAAAGCTCATTTCATTAATTAAAATGTATTCCACATCTCGCATATCCTCTTAGAAAGTTTCTAATGTCTATCTGCGAAGTGATGTAACTTCTGATATAGGGATATAGAGAGTGGAATGAATAGTGATATTGTTAATGTTGAATGCCGTTATACCTGCGGGAGCTAGAAGGAGTAATCAGTTCGCGTGTAAATTTGGCAGTGTATGGATCTTATTTGTAAACTGTTCTTTTAAGTACAATTTTCATGTGCCTGTTGTGTCTTGGATTATCATGTATAGGGGTGCTAAGTTTGGCCTTGTAGATGCATGTGTTGTGATTATTCTTAGTATTATAGTCGACTCTATTGATAGGGTGGATGAATCTTTAGAAAAGAAGTTGATGGTGAGAGAGATTATAGTTGTGATATGTGTGTTATCTATGAAATTTGGCCCTAATTATTGTGTTTGGATTCCAGTTGTAGTTTGTGCCCAATGGTGGCTCCGGTCAAAGTCACATATGCTAAGTACTTATAAATCGTTGATGTTGAGACCTCATGTCGGGTGTGCCATGAAAAAAGTTCCCATTCCTCCATTTGTAGTAATCTTGTTTTCAACATGTCTTTTTCTAAGGTTGTTGTATCAAAACTATAGGTGGTTTCAGTAGCTTAACATTGTACATGCCAAGGTTGATATGTGGGTAGTAATGTAGCCCAGTTACGGGCTATATGTTTATATGCATGTGCTTACATCAACTGGAATATTATGGAATGGTTTATATAGCAAGAGTTTCGTGAAGCAAAAAAAATCATATGTTACTGACCCAATAGTAAGGGTGAGTATATTAAGAGGGAAAATCCTAACAGATGTATTCTTTGATCGTTCTTTCCATTGTTGTATTTTTCAGCATTTATCATGTGATCAGGACCTTGTGGATGTGATTAAGTTGTTGGAGTCTAAGAAGGCAAGTCTTTTCATGTATGCATCAATAAATGTTGATATTGTTCCTGGTAGTGGTTGATTGTATGAGAGCTTCTTGTATTTTTTCTTTAAGAAAGGGGAGAATTTTTTTGGCTACATGCCAATAAAGGTAGCTTCAACAACATGTGGCATGTTTCCTAGACACTTATATCTCAATCAACAATGGTCTCAGAAAGTAGTTTGTTGTATACAGTGTTGACGATACTCGCAGATGGTGTGTCCTTTATTATCCTTACTAATATGTGATGGTATGTTTTTTATTGTTGCTCTACCTTAGATGTGTATTTTGTTTTGTATTTTAAACTGACATGGCGTGAAACTACCGACTAGTAATCAATATTTGCTTTTCAAGTTGTTAGCATGGTTTTTTGATGAACATTTAGCTTGTCATCATGGTGAGATGGAGTGTATAATGGTTCCCCATGTGTGTTTAGACACAGTGTGGAGTTGTTCTTAATAAGCAAGGGGAATTTGTATCTACACTGTACATTTATTCCTTTTTGGCGTAGGCATGTAGATGTACTGCATTTAGTATGGCGTTGTACACGGTTAACCAGGGTTGTATAATTTGTTTCAAGGTTGATGACTATTATAGCTAGAGTTGTAAGGAAGTACGGGTCATCAATGCCTGAGCGTGGTGTGTGGCAAGTAGTTGTAAATTTTGGTGTAGGGTTTCAGGCTGTGACAAACCTATCAAAGTAACATTTGTTAGTATTGATTTCCTAAGGGTTGTTCCAACCCAATGTTTCTATATCGGGTCTAGTCTAACCCAATGTTTCCATATCGGGGTTGATCTCTAGTCAAATGAAGCCAGGAATATAATTCGAACCTCTATGTTTCCATTCAAATCTTTGAAATTGTATTGTGTTAGTACAACAAAGATGCAATTTGCTGGATTCTTGTAAAGAGGTTTGTAAATTTGTATTTTACATAAAATTACATGTACCAAAAGTCCTTGTTATGTAAGTTTTTCTCTAAGATTTCCTCTTGGAATATTAAGAATCTAGAGGCCATATAAGTGGCTTCCAAATGTGAGTACGTGCACGTCTAGGCGTTGTTAGTTGGTGAAGGAATGTGACCAAGCATCATTTTATGTAGATCTAACCATTCAATATCAGCAACGCTTACTATAAAGAATAGTGTTGGGCAACCTAGTTGAAGTGATCATATCTGAAAGTTAATTTTTTCTTTGTGACCAATAAGATATGGTCCATTTAAGATTGGAGCCGAAGCGTATGAGATGATTTGTTATTTTCTCATTTGGGAGGTTTTGTAATAGAATGCATAGATCTTGAATAGTTTTGGGGGCATTGTCTTTGATTTTTTGTTTAGCAAATATAGATGACATGGCCTAGCCCTGGTAGCGCATCATGAGGTTCAAAAAGAAATATCAAAATCATGGATGGTTGCCAAATTAGTTGTCATGATACCACGTTAAATGGAGAGCATATTCATGCATTTGCACTTCATTATCACAAGGTTGTTGAAGCATAACACCACCAAATGGGAACATAGTTGGAAAGGCCATAGAAAATAAACCCTTTGTTGAATATTCATTAATGGGGTCAAGGGGGCAATCAATTAATGATGTGGTCACTTGAGTTATTTGGTGCATGTATCTTTTAATCTCCTCAACCTCTGTGTGGGCTGATGGAATGGATGTAAAAAATGATGATGAAACAAATGTCATGTTGCATGACGGTGTTGATTCAGTTCCATGTTTTTCGCACGAAGCTTGTTCTAGGCCAGTTGTTTTTTCAGACATGGATGATATCCTATTAGAGATATCCTCAGTGATAATGGGTGAACTTATAAGGGCATCCTCGTCTATGAGCATGTCCTTTTAGTATTGATCGTTGTGTATTTTTATATGTGAGTGCATCACTAACATGTGATTTACTTACAAAACATTCATAGGGTTTTCCTTCTGCTCTTAGGCCTTTCATTATGAGGATGTCTAAATCTTGTGGGCAACAGGGTAGGTAATGAACAATGGATGAAATGTCTTGGGGGAAGATCATGATCTGCCTGTTATACATGTATTGGCCCTCACGAGCATGGGTGACCTGTAGAAGGAGTGAAACTCTTGTAATATGTTGGCTAGAGTTTATGCATAGGTTAAAACCTAGGCAGTCATGAGATAAATCTCCCTCATTTAACGGTGAGTCTCCCATGTAAGATGGTTATCAATTTGGTAAGGGCGAATCCTAATAACTATTTCCAAGGGTTTTACTTTAATTCCCACAGCTTGTAAACCACAGCTGGGTAATTTTTCCGTAAGTAAATAGTTGTGTTGAGGATTATTTGCAGAAGTGGGAAAACAAAAGTAAGGAAAGGAGAAAGGAAGATATGTTGAATTTAACCAATAGCTATCAAAGTTGGTCTCATCCACACAAATTAAATAAAAAGAGAAAAATCACAACATTCAACAGTAAGGGAAAGAAACAACTTCTAACCTAAATCTAAGATAACACAAAGTTTATCTAAAACCTTAAATAGAAGTGATAAGCAAAGCACCGTAGATACAAAGTTATGTGGAAATCCACCTTTTATTCAATCCCCCAGCTTTGACAAAAATCACACCAAGGATTTCAGTACAAATTCTGAAAAATTCAAGAATGCTCTGCTAAACAAATTCTAATAAATAAATTGTGATCCTTTAACCTGTAGGCTCTTCCTCTATTTATAGGGCATAGAGGGCAAATACAAATAGGAAACTATAAATGAACTCCCGCATGTGGAATCTATAAAGGAAACAACTGAAAATATTTCTCCTAGAATTCCTCTTTACATGACATGCATCTGAAGACTAAATCAAAGTTTTGCATGTCTGCCACCTATTCATAATTAAAGGACCTTTTCAAATAACTTAAAGCAATGACTTTTAACCAATTACTTTAGTTTTACAATTTTTTCTGAGAAAATAAGAAAGAAGATAAGAAATAGGAGAAGACGAAAGAAGATATGTCAGCTGTTGCACTTCACGCTTTCCCTTTGTTATGATATTAAATGTACTTATCAAGCATGTAATTCATTATTTTCCCATCTACTTTAGCAATAAATTCCTTTTCAGTCTTAAACCTCAGTAGTCCCCTGGATAGAATATCAATGCTTTCCTTCACCTTCTCCAAACTAGGCCCAAATCATTTGACATCTGCATGAAGTCTCACTAGTTTTCCAATTGAATCCAACGTGAAAGGCATGACGGCTTTGTCAATATTCTTCTGGATGACTGGAAGAAATTCCTCAAGGGAAGCTGAAAACTTGTCTGGAATGTACCTTGTATAGTAATTAATACCATCAATTTCCTCCTCTGTAGTGAAAGAAATTATGCTCTTTGGCACATCTTCCATCTTGTCCTCCAGTAACTACATTCTACTCAACATAAATTTGAGAATCTCCATGCGGAAAGACATTTTCATTTCCAACTGCTTACCCTTTTCTATCAATCCATCAGGTATAAGTTGCTCTGAAACCAATACACTCTCCAACAGTGAATTTATCCTGGCCAAGATCTCTAAGTGGCTCTAAGAAATTGTATTCTCATCCTTTATACTTGTCATCAGTTCTTTCAGCTAAGACAAATCCATCCACATGTTTTCTAAGCTAGCTGATATTTCTTTGAATTACTCTAACACTTGGTGGATGATTTGCCTCTTCCATTCATCAATAGCTTTGACCTTATTACCTACATCCTCAACCTCTTCGATGAAATGACAGCTCACCTACTCCTATACTAGCACTGGCTAAGAGGAAGGTTTAACAACCTCAGTGATAATCTCACATAATTGGGAGATCTACATCTGAAGTATGGATTTCTCTACCTTATCCCTGTCAAGCTTGAGGAATAAAGTATCTATTAACGTCTGGGTATCCTGCTTCAGTCCCTTAGTGGTGACTTGCCCCAATGACACTTTGGTTACTTATATATCTAATACCGTTAGTTCTCCCTTTTGCTTTCCCTCAGCCGGAATAGATAACTTTGTAAACTTCTGCCCTAAGTCTTCAATGATAAGATTTGAAGTAAATTTTGTAGCTTTAGACCTTTTGCCTTTTCCTCCCAAGCTCATGAACAACTCTAGGTCTTCCTCTTTCAAGTTAATTACTTTTCTTGATTTTGGAATTATTTGCAAAGTCAACTAGGATGAGAAGTTACTCTCTGGGGAATGAGAGGCATCAACTTGCATTACATGTTCTTATTCAAGCCCTGCAGTATTAGAATTCAACATTGTATCATGGTTGCCTCCTCCCATGCCATCTAGGGAAAGTGCTCTCTTAAATTATGCCATTTGTGCCCTCAATTCTTGTGTAGGAGGGGGTCGAGAACTCGGTGGCTGAGGAGTGAATACAAATGATGTTGATTTGAGTGGCAAAATATCTATCTTCTCAGGGTGCCAGAACTGATGAAGTGTCGTGAGTTGATGTAAGAGAAGCTTCGTTCGTAAGTGGAACTGGTGTAATAGATGAAGACTTGCCTTTCTCCAATGCCTGAGACTTTTTGTGCACTTTTAACTTCTCTGGTCTTCTGCTTCTCTCACCACCGTGCTTTCTTTTGTTGAGATTCTTCGTGCTAAAATTCCCCGTGATCTTGTGCATCAAAGCCTCATCCATACAATATCCTTTTGTTAACAACTAATTTGAGGTGTTAACCAAGACTACTGAAGTCCTCTCCTCGATTGTCTGGCCACCATTTACATTGGCTTGAAGAGTAGCTTTATCTCCTCCCATTTGATGATATGTGTCAAGTACCACATGCCCCTCGTCTGAAAATTTTGCATGTATCCTTGCCAAATCAAAGTCAAAAACCTATTAAGCTGATAATCTGCTGAAATCTCCTTTTCTGACTTCATATTTGTTCTTGCACTTCATCCAAAAATCCTCCAATGAAGGGATGTATGAGTATTCCTAGGAGATTGTCTTCCTTGCTATTCCATAAGGATCAAAATTCATCCGAGCTAGGAAGAACTCGTGCTCGTAGTAAAGAAACATTTCTGCTTCAACTCCTCTAGCTTTGTGGATAGTCTGACAACTATAATGGCCCATTGTGATTGGGAAGGTGACCATAGATTTATGCCAATTTGATTGTAAGTCATGTAAATCTATGAGATGCTTGCATAACTCCATGATAATCCACTTATCATTTGGGTACCTTGGCAGCTTGACTGGTTCACCTTAGAAGCCATTAACCCTCAGATACGTGAAGTTAGCAAGCTGGATGAAGATGTAGTCGTACTGAGAGACAACTTCTCTAGCTTCCTTGCTCACTTTGTTGGCCTTCAAATCACCATTTAGCCTATAAATGAATCCATAGAAGAATCCATCATTCACTGTCATGTAATCCTTATAGCACTTGGGAATCACTAGTTGTGGGTAGCACTCATAAATAGGATCCTTTGAAAGAATCCCTCTTCTGTCCAGCTTAGAGAATACCCCCTGTGAGGCTGCCGCATACACAAGGTATGAAGTCATTTTAAAATTGAATGTCCACTTCACATTCCTGAGCTGCTCACTAATGTTGTTATTGATGATCTCTTCCTAATTGACTATTGAATCAGCTATGTTGATCTCAATTGTTATGACGATGGAGTTCATCCATGAGTGGAAGTTATTTGCATTACCTTCCCCATTCACTTTGCACAACAACCGGGTGATATCATCAACTTCCTACACCAAATTTGATCGTGGAAGAGTCCTTGGAAATTTTGATGGTGACCTAGGCTTCTTCATATATTTCTTGTTCATTATACCCACACAGTCCACTTTGTTCTTCACCCACCTATCAAAAGCCTCCAGCATGCTGACTGCAATTACTATGGGTTGTGCCATAATATTGAGGTAATAATCGATGAATTATGCATCTAGTCTGATCACTGTCTTTCCTGTTGCATCTCTAATTGTTCTAAATAGAGGATGATAGAACTTTACACATTCTAGAACAAATTTAGGTAACTAGGTTGTAGTCGGAAATGCTACAGCTTGGATAATTCCACTATTCCTGATAACCTACATAAGGGATGTCCTGCTGGTGGCCCTGGATCTGTCAATCAAATCACTAATAGAATCATGCCCCATGTCTATATCATTAATCTCGACAAGCTTGGACACTCTGCATGATTCTACTAGATTATCTCTGTCATCACCCTTTATTTTGTCTAAGTTGGATTTTGTTTGAGATCTCATTTTTCTACTTTTACCAAAAGTTTTTGTAATTGTGAGAGCCAGATCTATTTGTGCAGAAGTTGTCATTACTTCCCCTGATTTTGAAGATATATTCAATGTACTCGACATTGGCTTCTACTTTCTTTTCACCAGTATGTGTACAAGTGAAATATTCATGTAAAAGTTTCAGACAAACATTCAACTTGTCACTTTTTTTTTTATTTTTAATTGCGTAGGGGCAATTTTGAATTCTGGAAATCACTCCGGGTGAAGGCAACTATAAATAGATTCAATGTGGGATTCAAATGGAATATTGGGAGCACATGCACAAGCTTCTATAAAGGATTTTGTATGTAATGACTTCCACATGGGTTGTGTTAAAACAAGAAGATGATCTTTAAAATTCACACAATTCACTCTCAAGAAATTGTGTGGATCTTACAAGGCATGGATTGTGTGGATTTGTATGAAGGCAAGCAACTTAAAAAGATTTTGTGGATTTTCACATGAGGTAGTAAACAACTAATATTCATGCATTAACTTTTTGTAAACTCCTTCTAAAATTACATGAAGATGCATAAGTCATGGCATCATGAAAAATAGAAGTGGAGGGAAGCTTAAAAAATTATGACTTACATAAGTGAATTTGTCTAATATTTGTATGGAAAACAATAAGTCAAGGCAACGTTAAAATTAGACTTGGAGGGCAACTTTAAAAATCATGATTTACAATTGGAATTGACTTCCCAAAAACCACGACTTGCTTTATGACTTCAACTTTTAAAATTTGCATGAAAATTGAGAGGGAGGGGCAACTTGTATTTGTGTGAAAATCAAACATGGAGGGCATCTTCAATTTTCATGATTTACACTTAAACTTACCTCTTGAGCATTGGCGTAAAAATCCAATGTGGAAGGCAACTAAGAATTGTGAATTGCATGGGCTTTATCTCCTTAAAGTTTCATGAAAATACATAAGTGAAGGCAGCGTGAAAGTAGGACATGGAAGGTAGCTTGCAAAATTCACGATTGGTGCTTATGTTTTATGTGGAAAGTGCAAAGGAAGGGAAACTTCAAATTCAATGACTTGCACTAGGAATTGCTCTAAATTTTGCATAGAAATTCATAAGTGAAGGCAATGTGAAAGTGAGACATGGAAGGCACCTTTGAATATTCATGATTGACACTTGCAAATTCTCTTTAATACATGCGTGGAAACATGAAGAAGAAGGCAATAAAAACAACAACTTACACAAGCAAATTTCTTTTAATAATTGAGTGGATTTTGGATTATGGGAGTAGCTAGAAATCACAACTTGTACAAAGGAGGATTACCTTGGATTTTTTAAAGTAATTGTGTTGATTTTCAAGAAGGAAGTTACTTGCAAAATACATTAAAAACCACGACTTGGCTTCAAGAGGTTGTGTTGAAAACCAACACTTCTCAATTAATTCTACCTTTATCTGAGGCAAAGAATGACTTCTCAAAACCCTATGCAATTGGACTGGTTAGGAAAGAAAAAAGAAAAGGCCATGAGGAATTGCTAGATAGATCATGGAGAAAAACAAAACCCAAACACAAAAGAAATTAAAAAAAAAACAACTGATAGAAGCTGCAGACAATTGCTCGAAAATAATTCGCCAATTAAGTAGTTTGTAAAAACTCTTGCCTAGGTGAATGTTCCACTTAGAGGTGAAAAGTTATACTGGTGTGGTAATAATGATGGGGTGAAGTGGTTTATATAACCCAAAATTTGCTAATTTTAGCTCAATCTATTTTTAAAATAACTTTGTTTATTTAATATAAAAATAAATAAAATGTTTTCAATTAAAGTCTGGTGAAGGAATTGAGTGAGCTTTGGCATGTGGGTATTTAAGGAATTTGGATTTGTGACTCTCCGGGGGGTATCTTAGAGTAATGTACTATAGGTAAAACAAAACACAAAACACAACCCGTTACTTTAAAAGGACAAAAAAATTAAAGGGGTAGTCCCAGATTTCAGGGTAAAATCTTGGGGACACCAATTAGCTCCGTCTGTGGACATCTTTACTTTTGTCATAATGAAAGAAGTGAAGATGAGATCCTAACATCTTTGGTTTCATGTCTTGTCCATTGGGTTCGGGGTGAGGCAACAAAGAAAACACAAAACCAACAAAAACAATAGAAAACAACAAAAGTCTTATTTATATACAAACAGGTTTTACCCTATCACTCAGTTCTGGTAAAGCTTCAAATGATGCCCGTTGAAAGGCAATGGTAACTCAACTCCATCATGGTACACAAGGATGAAGCTATTCATCTTGTTAGTTCTTTTGATCATGAAGGGACTTGTCCAGAGTGAATCAAATTTGTCATGCATGCTCTTTGGTTCCCATCTCTTGTCCCACAAGAGCACCCAGTCACCGATCGGGAACTTCCTTTCTTTGGCTTTCTTGTCAAATACCTTTTTGACTTTCAAATGGTTCTTAGCCAACCTATCTACCACCTAGGTATGTACTTCTTGTAACTCGAATAGATACATAAATATTTTATCCATGGCATCTTGATATGTAACATCCTCTATGGCCTTGGATAATTGCAGGGCAGACAATTCAATAGTAATAGGCAATTCTACATTCATCCCATATAGCAGTTGAAAATGAGACATACCTATTGCCTTTTTTGGTGTAATCTTGTTTGCCCAAAGTGCATCAAATTTTTTCTTGTGCCAAGTTCTCTAATTTTCTTCTACCAACTTTTAGATGATTGTTATCAAATTTTGATTGTTGTATTATGCTTGTCCTTTTTCTTGAGGATAGCAGTTGAAAGAATGCACTAACTAGACACCATGAGTGTAGCAAAAGTCAGTTAGCTCCTCAAATGACAGGTTTGCAACATTGTCTTTGACTACTTTGTGAGGTACACCAAATCTCACAATTATGTTCTATTTGATGAAGTTGTATGCCTCCTCAAAAGAAGGTTGTTTGATAGGAATGAATTCCACCCACTTACTAAAATAGTTAGTTATCGTTAGAATGTAATGGTGGCTGGCACTGGAAGTATGATTTAACATACCAATAAAATCAATGCCCCATTGTTGAAAAGGCTCCTTAATCACGATTGGCTTTAGGGGTAGTGCTGGTAATTTCACACGTCCAAAAAACTGCTAGCACGCTTAGCATTTGGATACCCAATCTACAGTGTCTTAAAAAATAGTGGGTCAGTAATACCTTGCTAGAAGGATCTTGTGTGTAGTGACTCGGGTTGAGAAATGACCACCACAAGCCATATCATGGAATTGTTTCAGCAACTGATCCTGTTGAGCTTTATCCACACATCAGAGAAATACACCATCAATTCCTTTTTTGTACAAGCCATTATCTCAAAGGAAAAATTCTTTTTCTTTTAATTTAATGGTGTGTTTCTCTTTGTGAGAAAGATGATATGGGCATTCCTTATAGGTCGTGAAGTAAGCAATCTTGTTATACCATTCATCAATTAGATCTACAAAAAGAACCGTGGGCAAGTCATCATCAACTTCCTCTTGTGGCGGATCACCCTGTCTTTTCTTTGTCATCAATTCAAATAGACCTTTGCCTCTTATTATATTTGTAGGATTTATGTCTAGGTCATGTTCTTGCACCTTGGTTACCCAAGTGCCTCACATAGTCCTAATTCTTGTTGAGTTAGGATGGATTTTATTGTTATATCAGGTACATAAACAGTTGTGTGCGTGGATAAAATGTATTACCTGAATGCTTTACATGGCTTGACAACAACGAAGGCATGTTTCTCGATGGGAGTGTATTTTAACTCATATGCCTTCAAAGGCATGCTCGTAAAAGCTATGGGAGCTTCAATATCTTCTTTATTTTTCTGCACGAGAATCGCTGACATCATGTACTCAGAAGAATAACAGTAAAGAATAAATTCTTTACCAAAATATGGTGACACTAGCACTAGTGCTTTTGCTAAGGCTTCTTTAATCCTTTCAACGTCCTCATTCCATTTAAAGTCCTGCTTCTTCTTCAACATGTCCGAGATGTGTCTAGTTAACTTAGGAAAATCAGGGACAAATCTTCTAAGGAAATTCACTTTGTCAAAGAATGAGTGGATTCATTTCTTGGAAGTTGGAAGGGGTAAGCTCTGAATGGCTTACACTCGTTCAGGATCAATTCTGGTTCCACATTCTGAGATGATGTGTCTAATTAGCTTTCCTTCAGTAATAACAAATATTGATTTCTTGGGATTCAGAGAAATGCCATACTTCCTGCATTGAATAAAGACTTCCTCCATATCAATAATGTGATTACCTCTCTTTTTAGAAAAGACTGTCAGGTCATTGAGATAAACCACTATAGTTTTGTCCTTCAAATGAGCAAATGCCAAATCCATTGCCATTTGGAAGGTTGCTCCAAAATTGATCAATCTAAAAGGCATTTTGCGATAGGAAAACATACCCCATGGTGTCATGAATGCAATTTTGTATTGATCTTCTTTTTCTACTCAGATTTTATTATATCCAGAAAAAGCGTCTAGCATTAATAGCATTTCTGAACCAATTACTACCTGTAGGGTGTGATCCATGATGGGAAGAGGGTAGTTGTCCTTCAGGGAAGCTTGACTTAAATTGTGGAAGTCCACACACAAACGAATCTCGCCATTTTTCTTTCTTACAAGCACAATATTTGCTAACCATTTAGAGTGATGAATGGGATAGATAATACCTGCATCCAAAAGCTTCTGAACCTTGGCAAAAATGGTTCCTGAAATGGTTGGATTTTGACGTCTGAGCTTTTGCTTGAAAGGTTTCAGCTTAGGCTGCAAGGGAATGTAGTGTTACAACTCTTTTGGAAGATATGTCTTTAGGTATTTATAAGACCATGCAAAGACGTCAACATACTTTCAAAGAAGCTAAGAGAATGCTTCTTATTCTTGTTTTGAGCAGCACTTTCCAAGATTAACAATCTCGGGTTCAACCTTCGTACCCAGATTTAACGGTTGCACTTCAAAGGATGAACTATCGCTATATTCTTTATTCTTCTTTAGGTATTGGTCATGCTTGGCAAAAATCTATTCTAAGGAAACTAAACCCTTGGGCATTTTGTTACCTTTTAGTTGGATTATCCCACTACTTCCACTATGCTCTGTATCAATTTCACCTGTGGTTGTCTTTCGTGGTAGTGAGTTACTCCCTTCAAAATATAACTCGTCAAAGTTGTCTTGTTGCTTTAGGAATGCAACTATTTGCTTGTCATCATTAAAAATCTACCACTATTCAACATTATCAAGGACTTTAGGATGGTAAACCATTTCCACCTTATAGTTTCCTTGTGTGAAAATGGACAGTGGTCTATCCGGATTTAATAATGTAGCTGTGACTGCCAAAGAGTCAACCCTAGAATTATGATTTCTTGGAATGAAATTGATAGAGAAGGTTGCAAAATCGAGTGTGGCAGAAAGTACTTTGTCGCTGTAGTGCCACAATTTGTCTCTTTTAACTTGATACTGCCCTCGAACTTGCTTAAGTATAAGCTCAACATCTCCTTGGGCTTTGAGGATTTTTACTCCTTTCTTTTTGGTTTGCTCCATTCATAGCAACAATGTTTCATACTCCATCGTATTGTTGGTGCTCTCAAACATCAGCTTATAGGAGTACGGGAATATCTCGTCGCTGGAGATATTAATATAACACTAGCTCCTGATCCAAAAGAGCAATAGTTGCCGTCAAACTCCAAACTCCAAACCTTGTCATCCTCTTCTGGTTCTTATTGAGGCATCGACTCTTGAATGTCATTACTCATTTCCAAGTAATAGAATCCATGGTCAGATTCCTAGAAAAAAATATGAGATCTAGGATCCTCAAATTTCATCATTGTGTACTTAGATTTCTTTTCTAGCTCTAGCTTATGGTTTATTCCTTTGATGAAGATATGAGCACAAAACCAATCCATCTTCACTTCACCTCCCAGTTCTTTGTAGAAGTTTCTGCTAAGCAACATCCCCTAAGAGATAGGAATATCCGTAACTAAGATTTTCATTTTCAATCTTTTGTCAGGAAAATCTGCCAAAACAGCTTGTGCATCTTTGATTTTTCCAATTAAAGGGACTTGTCTTTCTATGGAGTAGTGCCTTTCTATGGTCTTTGTCAAGGTAAGCCCAAGAGCATATGCAACTTTAGCTAACATGACATTGTCATAAGCACATGAATCCAAAACGTAGTTGCTTAACTTGAAACCATTAATCAATAAAGAAACATAGAAAGGTTCTATTCTTTAAGAAGATGATGGGGATTTAACGATTGCAACATTGTTTTGGGAATATCTCATTTTAGTGATTCCAGCTAAAATTAAGATAACCATAGAAATTTTTTGAAAAAATCTCCTAAAATGCCCTTTTGAGGAGATTTTTGGGTTTTCAGGTTTCAACAACATGAAAACATGTTTTTTACATGCTATATGCAAATTGTTTCCCGAAACCCGAAACCCAAACTAGCCAGTATTTCAGGTTTTCAGAACTCATGAGCATCAGAACATGACTTGCAAAAAGCATGCTACATGTCGATTGACTTCCAAAACCTGAAACCTGATATGTCCCTTTGTGTCAGGTTTTCAGAAACCTTGGAACACCTAAACATCTCATGTTTCATGTCATCTGTTTCCTGAAACCTGAAACCCGAATTGATAGCTAATCCTTTGTATCAGGGTTTTCGGGCACTCCAAGCATGATGACATGGCATTAACTCTGAGTTGTCGGGTAGTTGGCACACGTGTCATGTGAAGTGTAATAAATGTAGGGGTTTTTATAAATAGTTGGATTTACACGTCATTTTTATCTATTGTACTTTTGGTTGCGTGGATTTTCTCATGCATGCTCTCTCAACCTTCGAACCCGATTTGATTTCATGCTCGATTGCGTGATTCATTTTTGATTATTTTTCAAATTTGCTGAAGGTATTTTCTCTGCCCTCTACTTGTGAGGTTTGTTGAATATGTTTTTGTGATGTTCTTTACATGACTTCTCCTTCCTTTCCTATTTTTCTTCTAGGTTTAGGGTTTTAGGTTTTCTTCTTCTTTTTGGGTTGTATTCCAATAGAAATTATTGATTAAGAGTTCACCCTTAGGGTGTTTTCCTATTCTATACCTTGGAATATACCTTTTTGTGTTTTAAAGAAAAGGAGAAGAATACAAAGTCCTAACTGTTGAAATGGCGGAAAGATTGCATGTCTTGACATCTCAAAAACCCAATCCCTTATTTCAGGTTTTGCAGGGTGTTTTACAATCTCCAAGTTCTGCAGTGTTTCAGGATTTTCTAAGTGCCAGACATCCAACATCATCCGACATCTGATTTCCATTGTTTCAAGTTTTCAGTGTGTCTGATTTCCAGTGTGTCTTGCGAGGTGCTCAACATCTTCCGATTCCCATAGTGTGTCGGGTTTTGCAGAGTGTCCAACATATACTAAGTTCTGACACTCTCTCCAGTGTGTCAGGTTTTGTGAAGTGTCTGACAAGACCTAAGTTCTGACACTCTCTCCAGTGTGTCAGGTTTCATCAGGTGCTTTACAAGTCCTAAAATCCGGATAGTGTGGCGGGTCTGTGGGGTTGCTCAGCAAGCTTCCAAGTCTGATTGCTCAGATAAGAGTTGTCTAGGCATTCTTTCTTCAGGATTTCTCATGTCGGATCCTGGATCATCTAAAGACAAGTCAGACAGGTCAGGGAAGATGAAATACAAGTATCAGAAGATGGAATCCCCCTCCTATATAGATTGCAATTATGACATCTGAGATACAGAACTCGGTAACATTGACATGGAGGATTTCTGGAACAGAACCAAGGATTCTTCTCAGAGTCCCTGGATGAAGTCAATAACCAACAGTGGCCTCCCTCTTGCAGTAGGATTCCCAATGTCTGCTCAATGCCCTGAGTTCATTTTGGCCTGTGCTTCCCATTATGACTCAGACTCTCGCTCAGTGAAAAATCAAGCAGGAGAAGTCATAGTGAAGTTGGACGGGGGTTATTTTGATGACCTCTTAAGATTACCCAACTTTCAGGAATATGTTGACGTAGATCTTAAGTCAGCACAGAAATCCTGGGACAAAGATCAAGAAGACTGCATCAGGCATGTGAATAGAAAGTTCTTGATCAAGGCCAAGCCAGCCATCTCAAGGTTTCCCAAGTTTGTCCCCAGGAGTGATTTCATCCTTGAAATCAGTGACATCATCACCTTGCTAAGTCGAGTATTTGGACTCCCTGAGTCAAGGGACTTCCAAGGATGGATGTATCAATTCATGGTTATTATGAAGAAGAACAAACAAGGGATCGATTGGAGCAGTCTCATAAGTGATGAGATTGATTCCCAGATGAAGACAGTCTTGACTACGGGAAAATTCTATATGTCATCGTATGTCACCTATGCAGCAGCTGGCATGAGAAATTATCCAGGATTGGATGCAAAAGGAGATAGGGCTACAGAACACATATATCGGTACCTCCCTCAGCTGACAATGAAAGGTTCTGAAGATCAGTTCAGAAGAGTGAACGATGCTTTCTTTTATGAAAATATCTGCAGGATGAACCCTGATCTAAGGAAAAGAAGAGTCTCTGATGAAGCATGGGCCGAAGTATCAAAATGGGGTTGTATCTTCTTACAGTTCAAGAAGTTCACATACCTTCGGGTGGTCATGTATCCAGGTGATCCTTTCAGATTGCCCAGATTCCCAGGTGATAAGCTGATCCTAATGGAGTTGGTAAGACAGTTGTTGGATTTCCACAAATTCCAACAAAGAAACACAAGGCTGCCGTATCCTTCCCCATTTCCATTGGAAGATACACGTGCTCAATGGTGGTCAAAGCTAAGAATGTAGTGCATGAGCTTCAGGACAAATTGAAGAAGCACATGAAGCACAGAGATGGATTTGATTTCCGAGGAGTCCTTAAGTCATACGGGACTTTATATCTACATGTTCCCAACATAGAAGATATTTGGGTTGATCTTCGGGATGAAGTTTCCATCCAAAGAAAAGATAATAGCAGGTTGAAATTGAAGAAATCTAGATGCTGGATTTATCTGACATCCCAAAAGGCACTAAAGACAACGAGAGTGTCCTTGATGCCTCGTATGATGGGTTAAATGAAGATCAATATGTATTCCCGGCCATTGATTGGTCCATTGCTGAGAAAGCTTCTATCATGGGAAGAGCTACTCAAATTCTTGCCCGTACTAAGGCATGGCTCATTTCTTGGGGAATGAGTTATAAAGAAGGGAGTTTTGCAAAGCTAGATGCTTTGGAAGAGGGACCCTCAAAAGGAAAAAAGGAAAAGGATAAGAACCCTTCCAAAAGGCCAATGAAGGTTAAGTTTGTAAGAAAGGGAGAAGATCAAGTAACTACACCAGTGGCCACTCTCCCACAAATAGTTGAGGTTCTTGATTCACCTCCACAACCAGAACAAGGGAATCTTCCTTCAAGAGAAGAGATTATTCAGCCTTCCATTCCTCCTTTGGTAGACAGTTCATCAGAGGTAAGTCTTCCTCCCACTTCTCAAGCTCTAATTCCAGAATCCTTGCCTCCTCCCATTCAACCTTCCTTGCCTCATATTTCTTCACCAAGTTCCTCAGCCATGGCTAGTATCTTCTCTGGCTCTCACCTCTTCCCACTGGACCCCAGTTAACCATGGACATGCCTCCTCCTACTGCATTCCTTCAATCCACTACCACGGGCGCTACACTTACGGTGGTTACCACTCCACAAGCTAATCCTCCTCCACCTGAAGATGTGACCATAACGCCTGCAATGGAAGCAACTTCTTCCAATACACCTCAATGGTTGGTAGATCAGACTCCGAGGAAGAGGAAGGTAGTTGTCCCATTACCAGCCTTTGATTTCAGTTCCCTCAAGGTCACTCCCACTAAGTCGGCCAAGAAACCCAAAACAGTCTCAAGGATTTCAGTGGATGCCTCAGGGCATAAATTTGTAGAGATTGCTACTCCCGCAGCTGATAAAACTAAGGATGACATAATGGTCACAGATTATCAAATCACAAGGGTGGCTCTAGGGAAAGTAACAACAGAGGGAGCACAACAGGATGCACAAGATGCCATGAATGTGTTGTGCCAGAAGCTGAGGGAAACTAAGGCAAACAGAGATGAGTTAAAAGAGAAAGTACAACAGCTAACAGAAGTGCTACTCAAGCTCTCAAAGCCTCCTGAGTCAACACCATCATCCTCTACTCCTATCGGGTTTGATTTCTCATCGGTACCCATGATCGAGAAGATTAATGAAAAGGGGAGAATGGTCGATGAATGGACCCAAAGGCTGCTCCTGCAAGGAAAAGAAGTCATCGAAGATACTGTGGAAGTCTACCAATCCTTAGAGGATATAAAGAAAGATGGAGAGAAAATGGATGATGAGTTTTCAGCAGAAATCAGGAACCTAGAGTTGACTTTCGAAGCTCTCCAAACGCTGAAACAGGTTCCATCCCGCATCTTGGTCGAAGAAGGCATCATTCCACATGGGGATAAACATTTTCAGCTAACTAAAGCCATCAGATTCAGAATAAATATTCTCAATGAAGCTTGCAGCAAATTGAGAGAATCAAGAGATCAATTGGTCGATGGTAAGAATGACTTAGAAGAAGAGCTAGTCAAAATCTGTGCTAAAGTGTTGAGTGAAAGCTCGGGTATCCTACCTGTTGATGATCTTTACAAACAGATCCAAGAATCAATTCAGCATGAACCAACTTACGGATTCGGCATGGAAATCATTGACAGGTTTGTGAAAATTGAACATTCTTTGGAGACCCTGAGGAAACTCAACAAGAGATTGAAAAAGCTTCCTGGCAATGCTAGTGATACTCAGGAAACATGTGAAGTTCTGAGTGATCATTCCACCGCACCTGATGAGAATGAGATGCAGGGTATAATCCAAAAATTCCAAGAATTTCGGGACAAGCAGGCTTTGTTGGAGGAAGATAAAGATGATGATACAGAATAAGCACAATGCGACATGTCATTTCAATCTTGAAATCGACATGTCTTTTTCATTTTTGTTTCATCACATAGGAAGCAAATTTTGACTTGGTCTCCTACGTGAGAGTCAAGCAAAATAGGACTCTCTTTTAAAAGACTATTTTCTAGGATTTATCCTATTTTCTCTCAACTCCTTTTATTATAAATAAGGGATGCTTATGCATTCCAAAGGGTTGAGATTTTTGGAATATTGAGAACTATTGTGAAGAAGAAAAACTTTGTGTTTTCTTTTAATCATTTGAGGAATAGAAATCGATGCTATTTTTGCAAACTTTGTGTTGTGAGATTCATCTCTCTTAAGATATTGTTCTTATGTTCAGGATCTTAAGCTATTCTTTGTTTAGCATTCTCAATCATTTTAATTGTTTCAAACATTACATTACATTTGTTATCTAGAACTCGTATGATTATTTCGTGATCTGTGTTTTCTCGAAAGAAAATACGTTCCCATCATTTCCTTTCCATTGTGTATTCCTTTCTGATCCATTCCATTTCAGAAAACAACAACATCTTTACCTAGTGTGGATATGGATTTTGGGATTCTATCCCAACCCCAATGGTTAGATTAGTGTAAATACTATACATATTATTTCTGTTGTGTTTTAGATTAGTAATAAACAGGAAGCCTCACCTGTCTTTGAGGAGGGATTTAATCCCATGCACTATGGTTGAACCTCATATTTTGACGTGACAAAATATCCAACCAACAGTTTTTGGTGACTCCGCTGGGGAAATACGGATTGATAAGACTAAGCTTATCCTTTTGGTGTCTGGCGACTCCGTATTTGCCTTATTTTCAAGAAGATCCATTTTCCAGTTCAAGCTGGCCAGGAAGATCTTCACTCGGTTAAGCCGAGCCAAGGGTGAAACTGATCCATTCTTTGATCTGCTTCAACAGCATAATTTCAGGCTTTCACCCAACAGTGTTGCATCTAGCCGGGCAAGAAGTTCTTCACCCATCCGAAGGAATCAGATTCCTCAAGAACAAGAAGTTTCTGCAACTTGTCATGCATTATTCTTGCCAGATATTCAGATTCCTGTATTCACACTTCATTTAGGAGAATGGCAGCACAACCTGTGCCTTGGGGCACAACTATTGGTCCTCTTTCCCTTACTCCACCATTGCATGACCTACCTCATGGATCACGGAAGAATATTCCTAAGTTCAACGGTGATGGAAAACAACATCCTGACGAACACATTGCCTCATTCTTTGTTGCATGCGTGTTCTTGGGGTTTCTCATGAAGATGTCTCTGTTCGACTCTTCATTGAAACATTACATGGTGTGGCAGCAGAATGGTTCTATCATCTCCCAAATGCATGCATTACCAACTGGGCTACCATGAGATCTATATTTGAAGCAAGGTTCAAACCAGCTGAAGATTCTCACGCCTTGTTAGCACAGCTTACCCACATGAAGAAGGAGTCTTACGAACCCATGCGGGACTTCATAGCCAAATTCAACAAGCTGATTCACAAGATTCCAGATCACTGTTGTTCCTACTCTTGAGAATCAGAAATGTTTCTTCATCAACGCTCAACCTCCAGATGTGAGCTTCTTGTTAAGAAGATCTGTTATCCCCGATTTGGCCACCGCTCAAGCTACGGCCACCGAAATAGAAGATGATCTTATTCTGGCTGGAAAGATCAGAAAAGAATCATCCAAGCCTAAAAATCAGAGTTCTTCTCAGAGTACTACTGATCCAATGATTCAGAAGATGGCTAATGACTTGATCGCTTTGAAAAAGCAAATGTCTCAACAGGTGAGCAACGTTCCGTATCGGGATATTCCTAGACAGAATTTCAATAATACTAATGGCACTCCCACAAGAGATAGACCACAGTTGACTGCTGCTCAACCGAGACTGGCTATTGAAGCTCCTCCTGTTAATGCTATAGTAGAGATAGTCAAAGAAGAGGAAGAACCAGAAGAACAAGATTCTCACGAAGCTTTTGAAGCTTCGGGATATGCTGATGAGTCCTATGATGATTCAGCTGGTGACTCCAGCATTGGGTATTTGGAATACGAGGAAGACAGATGTGAACATGATGGTCAGTCATTTGTGGTCTTTACTCGATCCCAATCTCAGAATCCTAGAAAACTAGTTGAAGGCTCTAAGGAGAAGAATAAAGAAGCTCCCGTGGTCATGGCCAAGAGAGGCTCTCCTATCTCAGCACAAACTGAAAAGGAGACAACTAAAAAGGTAACAACTTCTTCTTATTCTCCTTCTCCTGCTCTCAAGACCAGTACCTCAGCTCAAACCAATATAACCAGAACTGAGCCTACCATCATTCCTTCATATACTGCTTTTGACATTATTGACCATGCAAAAAGAACTAAGATCCAAATGTCAGAAGCAGAATATCTTCAGTCAAATCCTGAGCAATTTGAAAAGCTTGCCAAATTCATTAGAAGCAAGGTTGTTGTTCCTTCATCTTCAAAAGGCATTTTTTCAAGTCCTACTCAACCTTCACCTTCAACCAATATGACCTCTGTTTCTTCTTCAGGAAAGATCGAACCATTTTATTTGTCTTTACTCATAAACGGGTTCAAACTCAGCAATTGCATAATTGACTCAGGAGCTTCCGATAACGTGATGCCCACAAAAGTAGCTCATGCCCTTGGACTTACTTTGACTAAATCATACAGATGGTGTTACTCCATGGAAACCAAGCAAGTTCCTTTGATTGGTCAAATCAAAGATGCACAATTTGCATTTGTCGCCTTCCCAGAGAAGAGAGTAAAAATGACCATTCTGGTTGCTGATATCCCAGCTGCTTACGGTATTCTCTTAGGAAGAGGTTTTTGTAAAGATGTCGGAGGGGAGATCAATATGGACTGGACCAAGGCTAAAATTCCAGTTAATGGAGTTCCTCGTATTCTCCATCCTGAGCCTCAAGCGAAGTATTTAGTCACTAAGTCTGATGACCCCAAGGCTCAAATTCTTTTCGAAGATGCTGGCTTAGGGAATTATTTCATGACATCAGAGATACCAGCTGTGAATGTTAAGGAAGAGGATCCTAATGGTATTTGGACCCTCGAGTTTGATGGGAGCTGTTCAACTACTGGATCAGGTGCCGGCATAGTTCTTATATCTCTGGATTTTGAGATCTTTCCCTTTGCTTTCAAGTTGCAGTTTGATAATACTAATAACACAGCTGAATATGAGGCTTTGTTATTAGGATTAGAAATGGCAAGACAAAAGGGAATCCAAAACCTCAAAGTTTAGGGAGACACTGGAGCTCATTGTAAATCAAGTGAAAGGGGTTTATCAAGTGAAAAATGATCACCTAAAGCATTACAGGAACAAAGTATGGGACAACATAGAATGCTTTGATGCTTTTTCTATCAAGGCAGTTTTGAGGGATTATAACGACAAAGCTGATTCATTGGCCGTGTCTGCATCTCTTCTCCTTCCTCATCCATAGTTCAAACAAGACACGTACACCATCGAGATTGTGTACCATCCCAGTGTTCCAGATAATTCAGCACATTGGCAAGTATTCAATGATGATCAACAGGTACTGTCTTTCCTTGAAAAAGCTGACAATTTTAGTGAACTATATTTTGAAGGATCAGAATCAGCTTTCTGCGAATCTGTTTCAAGTTCATATCAAGAGATTGATGGTGAGTTCATTCAGCTAAAAGGCAACAAGATTCCCAAGGGATTGGTTTCTCTGGAAGGTTTGTTCGACAAGCATGACCGGTTTATTCAGGGTAAAAGGCAAGCTGAAGGTGCTTCCTCGTCAGAGGTAGATCAAGTTAACCTGGGTTCCACTGATCAACCACAGATGGTAAACATCAGTAAATGTTGTTCACCAGAGGAAAAAGAAATATTCTCTTCACTCTTGAAGAGATATATGGACGTCCTAGCATGGTCATACGTGGATCTAAAGTCTTTCAAGCCCAAGGATGTGCAACATAGCATTCCCTTGAAGCCTGAAGTTAAACCCCACAGGCAGAAGTAGAGACATTACAACCCCAAGATCTCAGGGACTATTCTTGCAGAAATTTAGAAAATGTTAGATGCAAGGATTATCTTTCCGATCCATCATTCCACCTGGGTTGCGAACATTGTCCCTGTGAGAAAGAAGAATGGTGAAATCCAGATTTGTGTTGACTTCCAGAATCTCAACCAGTCTTCATTAAAGGACAATTATCCATTGCCCATCATGGACCAGGTATTACAGATGGTCACTGGGGTAGAAATGTTATCCATGCTTGATGGATTTTTGGGATATAATCAGGTTGAGGTAGCTGCTGAAGATCAACATAAAACAACGTTCACCACTCCATGGGGAACCTTTGCTTACAGAAGGATGCCTTTTGGTTTGATCAATGTCCGGGGCCACATTTCAGAGAGCTATGGACTTAGCTTTCAGGGATTTAATGGGCAAGGTCATAGTTGTGTATTTGGATGACTTGACGGTCTTCTCTAAAAAATGAAGTGATCATTATGATCACCTGGAACAGGTACTCTTAAGGTGCAGGCATCATGGGATTTCATTAAATCCTAAAAATTCCATGTTTGGAGTGACAGAAGGAAAGTTGTTGGGTCATATTGTGACTAGAGAAGGAACCAAGATCGACCCAGAGAGGGTGAAGGCCATTCAAAGCCTTACCCTACCCACAAGCAAAACTGGGGTGCACTCCTTTTTCGGGAAGGTTAATTTCCTAAGAAGATTTGTACCTGATTTTGCTGATAAAACCAAGGATATCCTTGGGATGATGAAAGGGAAAACTCCATTTCGATGGAGCACTGAAGGGAAGCTTGCTTTCAAAGAAGTCAAAAAGGCAATTGCACATGCCCCCATTCTAGTATGTCCAGACTTCAAAAAATATTTCATCATGTACAGCTATGCTTCCGCTCATACAGTATCAGCCATCTTGATGCAGGAAAATGAAGAAGGAATTGAAGCTCCCATCACTTTCATGAGCTTCCCATTGAAAGAACATGAATTGAAAATGTCACAAATTGAAAAGCATGCTTATGCGGTGGTGAGAGCAGTGAAACATTTCAGGTATTACGTGCTGAGTTCTCATACCCTCGTTCTCGTTCCTGATACTGCAGTTAAATCCATTTTGACTCAACAAGAGTTGGGTAGTCAATGGGGTAACTGGATAGCTAAAGTCCAAGAGTATGACTTGGACATCAGACCTACCAAGTTGGTACGAGGAAGGGGCCTGTGCCAATTGATTGCAGAAAATAATGCTGAGACAGAATGTGAAAAAACCAAAGATACCTCTTCGGAATTGCCCATGGTGCTTTTTGTGAGCACAACCGATGAATGGTACACAGATATTGCTTTCTTTCTGACTTATGGTGAATGCCCCCCACATTTAAGCCAAAAGGAGAAGAGGACAGTTAAGTTAAGATCCGCAAGATACATTATGTGGGATAATGGAATGTACAAGAAAGGTATTGATGGTGTATTCCTGCGCTGTGTTGATAAGTCACAGCAGGTGAGGTTGCTAGAGTCCTTCCATAATCTGGCATGCAGAGGACATTTCTCCTCCTCTGTGACAGCTTATAAGATCCTACGGGCTAGGTACTATTGGCCTACTCTCTTTCGAGACTCAGCAGAATGGGTGTCCAAATGTGAAGCTTGTCAACATTTTGTTGGTCACCCTAAGTTAGCAGCTCTTCCCCTGAAGCCTGTGGTCATTGAAGAACCTTTTCGCCAGTGGGGAATTGATTTCATTGGAGTATTGAATCCTACCTCTAGTGTGGGACACAACTACGTGCTCACTGCCATAGACTATTTCACCAAGTGGGTGGAAGCTGCACCCATCAAGCAGGCAACCTCTGAAGCTGTCTGCAACTTCCTCAAAGAAAATATAATTGTCAGATTTGGCATGCCTCACAAGATTGTTGCCGACAACACCTCCAATTTTTCATCCCACGAGTTGACAGAATTTTGTTATGGATTTGGGATCACGTTGGCTCATTCATCCGATTACTACCCTCAAGGCAATGGCCAAGCTGAATCGAGCAACAAAAACCTGGTGACCATAATCAGAAAGTTGGTTGATGAGAATCAAAGGACATGGCACAAAGCATTGTATGATGCATTGTGGGCTGATCAGATTACTCCTAAACGAGCTATTGGGATGTCTCCATTCCAGGTGTTGTATGGGATTAACGTTGAGATACCTATCTCCATGGAATTACCAGCCTTACAGTTGGCTAAAGCAATTGAGGATGAAACTTTTCAAAGTTCTATCGAGAAGAGGGTTATGTATCTAGCTAGGCTAGAAGAGGAATGAAGCAAGGTGGTGGATCACATCACAGATCATCAGATCAAAGTAAAAAGATATTTGATAAGAAATCAAAGCAACGTGACCTCCAAATTGGAGATCTAGTACTTCTCTGGGATAAGAGAAGAGAGCAGAAAGGGATGCATGGAAAGTTTGATTCTTTATGGAAAGGACCTTTCAAAATACATCAGCTGAATGGTGAAAATAGCTTCTGTCTATCATACCTTGATGGAGAGTTTCTCCCTCTACCTTTCAGTGGTCAACATCTGAAGTTGTTCCATCAGTAATGCAAGATGCTCTCTTGCATTGTACATAATTTGTTTTCTGTCGTGTGTTTGCTTTTTGTTTTCTTTCTTTCTTTGTTTGTTTTTGGTTTTCTTCTTTCTTCAGACTCCATAGCCCAATGGATAAAACCAGAGATTCTGAGTTCTCTTCCTTTGATGTCACCAAGAAAGTCCCCAACTGGAGCCAACTGTTATCTCATTTTAGTGATTCCAGCTAAAATTAAGATAACCATAGAATTTTTTTGGAAAAATCTCCTAAAATGCCCTTTTGAAGAGATTTTCAGGTTTTCAGGTTTCAACAACATGAAAACATGTTTTTTACATGCTATATGCAAATTGTTTCCCGAAACCCGAAAACCTGAAACTAGCCAGTATTTCAGGTTTTCAGAACTCATGAGCATCGGAACATGACTTGCAAAAAGCATGCTACATGTCGATTGACTTCCGAAACCCAAAACCCGATATGTCCCTTTGTGTCAGGTTTTCAGAACCTTGGAACACCCAAACATCTCATGTTTCATGTCATTTCTGTTTCCCAAAACCTGAAACCCAAATTGATAGCTAATCCTTTGTATCGGGTTTTCAGGCACTCCAAGCATGATGACATGGCATTAACTCTGAGTTGTCAGGTAGTTGGCACACGTGTCATGTGAAGTGTAATAAATGTAGGGGTTTTTATAAATAGTTGGATTTACACGTCATTTTTATCTATTGTACTTTTGGTTGCGTGGATTTTCTCATGCATGCTCTCTCAACCTTCAAACCCGATTTGATTTCATGCTCGATTGCGTGATTCATTTTTTATTATTTTTCAAATTTGCTGAAGGTATTTTCTCTTCCCTCTGCTTGTGAGGTTTGTTGAATATGTTTTTGTGATGTTCTTTGTGATGTTCTCCTTCCTTTCCTTTTTCTTCTAGGTTTAGGGTTTTAGGTTTTCTTCTTCTTTTTGGGTTGTATTCCAATAGAAATTATTGATTAAGAGTTCACCCTTAGGGTGTTTTCCTATTCTATACCTTGGAATATACCTTTTTGTGTTTTAAAGAAAAGGAGAAGAATACAAAGTCCTAACTGTTGAAATGGCAGAAAGATTGCATGTCTTGACATCTCAAAAACCCAATCCCTTATTTCAGGTTTTGCAGGGTGTTTTACAATCTCCAAGTTCCGCAGTGTTTCAGGATTTTCTAAGGATCCAACATTTCTAAGTGGGTTTTGCGAGTGTCAGACATCCAACATCATCCGACATCTGATTTCCAGTGTGTCGGGTCTTGCAGGTGCTCAACATCTTCTGATTCCCGCAGTGTGTCGGGTCTTGCAGAGTGTCCAACATATACTAAGTTCTGACACTCTCTCCAGTGTGTCAGGTTTTGTGAAGTGTCTGACAAGACCTAAGTTCTGACACTCTCTCCAGTGTGTCAGGTTTCATCAGGTGCTTTACAAGTCCTAAAATCTGGATAGTGTGGCGGGTCTGTGGGGTTGCTCAGCAAGCTTCCAAGTCTGATTGCTCAGATAGGAGTTGTCTAGGCATTCTTTCTTCAGGATTTCTCATGTCGGATCCTGGATCATCTAAAGACAAGTCAGACAGGTCAGGGAAGATGAAATACAAGTATCGGAAGATGGAATCCCCCTCCTATATAGATTGCAATTATGACATCTGAGATACTGAACTTGGTAACATTGACATGGAGGATTTTTGGAACAGAACCAAGGATTCTTCTCAGAGTCCCTAGATGAAGTCAATAACCAACAGTGGCCTCCCTCTTGCAGCAGGATTCCCAATGTCTGCTCAATGCCCTGAGTTCATTTTGGCCTGTGCTTCCCATTATGACTCAGACTCTCGCTCAGTGAAAAATCAAGCAGGAGAAGTCATAGTGAAGTTGGACGGGGGTTATTTTGATGACCTCTTAAGATTACCCAACTTTCAGGAATATGTTGACGTAGATCTTAAGTCAGCACAGAAATCCTGGGACAAAGATCAAGAAGACTGCATCAGGCATGTGAATAGAAAGTTCTTGATCAAGGCCAAGCCGGCCATCTCAAGGTTTCCCAAGTTTGTCCCCAGGAGTGATTTCATCCTTGAA
The DNA here is from genome assembly GCA_019776745.2 of Taxus chinensis. NCBI lineage: Eukaryota > Viridiplantae > Streptophyta > Pinopsida > Cupressales > Taxaceae > Taxus > Taxus chinensis. The sequence continues at coordinate 541,250,229 of CM034154.1, read as the reverse complement.
ATCAGTGACATCATCACCTTGCTAAGTCGAGTATTTGGACTCCCTGAGTCAAGGGACTTCCAAGGATGGATGTATCAATTCATGGTTATTATGAAGAAGAATGAACAAGGGATCGATTGGAGCAGTCTCATAAGTGATGAGATTGATTCCCAGATGAAGACAGTCTTGACTACGGGAAAATTCTATATGTCATCATATGTCACCTATGTAGTAGCTGGCATGAGAAATTATCCAGGATTGGATGCAAAAGGAGATAGGGTAACAGAACACATATATCGGTACCTCCCTCAGCTGACAATGAAAGGTTCCAAAGATCAGTTCAGAAGAGTGAACGATGCTTTCTTTTATGAAAATATCTGCAGGATGAACCCTGATCTAAGGAAAAGAAGAGTCTCTGATGAAGCATGGGCCGAAGTATCAAAATGGGGATGCATCTTCTTGCAGTTCAAGAAGTTCACATACCTTCAGGTGGTCATGTATCCAGGTGATCCTTTCAGATTGCCCAGATTCCCAGGTGATAAGCTGATCCTAATGGAGTTGGTAAGACAGTTGTTGGATTTCCACAAATTCCAACAAAGCAAACACAAGGCTGTTGTATCCTTCCCCATTTCCATTGGAAGGTACACATGCTCAATGGTGGTCAAAGCTAAGAATGTGGTGCACGAGCTTCAGGACAAGTTGAAGAAGCACATGAAGCACAGAGATGGATTTGATTTCCGAGGAGTCCTTAAGTCATACGGGACTTTATATCTACATGTTCCCAACATAGAAGATATTTGGGTTGATCTTCAGGATGAAGTTGCCATCCGAAGAAAGGACAATAACAGGTTGACAATTGAAGAAATCCAGATGCTGGATTTATCTGACATCCCAAAAGGCACTAAAGACAATGAGAGTGTCCTTGATGCCTCGTATGATGGGTTGAATGAAGATCAATATGTATTCCCGGCCATTGATTGGTCCATTGCTGAGAAAGCTTCTATCACGGGAAGAGCTACTCAAATTCTTTCCCGTACTAAGGCGTGGCTCATTTCTTGGGGAATGAGTTATAAAGAAGGGAGTTTTGCAAAGCTAGATGCTTTGGAAGAGGGACCCTCAAAAGGAAAAAAGGAAAAGGATAAGAACCCTTCCAAAAGGCCAATGAAGGTTAAGTTTGTAAGAAAGGGAGAAGATCAAGTAACTACACCAGTGGCCACTCTCCCACAAACAGTTGAGGTTCTTGATTCACCTCCACAACCAGAACAAGGGAATCTTCCTTCAAGAGAAGAGATTATTCAACCTTCCATTCCTCCTTTGGTAGACAGTTCATCAGAGGTAAGTCTTCCTCCCACTTCTCAAGCTCTAATTCCAGAATCCTTGCCTCCTCCCATTCAACCTTCCTTGCCTCAGATTTCTTCACCAAGTTCCTCAGCCATGGCTAGTATCTTCTCTGGTCCTCTCACCTCTCCCCACTGGACCCCAGTTAACCATGGACATGCCTCCTCCTACTGCACCTTCATTCCCTAATCCACTACCACAAGTGCTACACTTACGGTGGTTACCACTCCACAAGCTAATCCTCCTCCACCTGAAGATGTGACCATAATGCCTGTAATGGAAGAAACTTCTTCCAATACACCTCAATGGTTGGTAGATCAGACTCTGAGGAAGAGGAAGGTAGTTGTTCCCATTACCAGCCTTTGATTTCAGTTCCCTCAAGGTCACTCCTACTAAGTCAGCCAAGAAACCCAAAACAGTCTCAAGGATTTCAGTGGATGCCTCAGGGCATAAATTTGTAGAGATTGCTACTCCCGCAGCTGATAAAACTAAGGATGACATAATGGTCACAGATTATCAAATCACAAGGGTGGCTCTAGGGAAAGTAACAATAGAGGGAGCACAACAGGACGCACAAGATGCCATGAATGTGTTGTGCCAGAAGCTGAGGGAAACTAAGGCAAACAGAGATGAGTTAAAAGAGAAAGTACAACAGCTAACAGAAGTGCTACTCAAGCTCTCAAAGCCTCCTGAGTCAACACCATCATCCTCTACTCCTATCGGGTTTGATTTCTCATCGGTACCCATGATCGAGAAGATTAATGAAAAGGGGAGAACAGTCGATGAATGGACCCAAAGGCTGCTCCTACAAGGAAAAGAAGTCATCGAAGATACTGTGGAAGTCTACCAATCCTTAGAGGATATAAAGAAAGATGGAGAGAAAATGGATGATGAGTTTTCAGCAGAAATTGGGAACCTAGAGTTGACTTTCGAAGCTCTCCAAACGCTGAAACAGGTTCCATCCCGCATCTTGGTCAAAGAAGGCATCATTCCACATGGGGATAAACATTTTCAGCTAACTAAAGCCATCAGATTCAGAATAAAGATTCTCAATGAAGCTTGCAGAAAATTGAGAGAATCAAGAGATCAATTGGTCGATGGCAAGAATGACTTAGAAGAAGAGCTAGTCAAGATCTGTGCTAAGGTGTTGAGTGAAAGCTCGGGTATCCTACCTGTTGATGATCTTTACAAACAGATCCAAGAATCAATTCAGCATGAACCAACTTATGGATTCGGCATGGAAATCATTGACAGGTTTGTGAAAATTGAACATTCTTTGGAGACCCTAAGGAAACTCAACAAGAGATTGAAAAAGCTTCCTGGCAATGCTAGTGATACTCAGGAAACATGTGAAGTTCTGAGTGATCATTCCACCATGCCTGATGAGAATGAGATGTAGGGTATAATCTCAAAAATTCCAAGAATTTCAGGACAAGCAGGCTTTGTTGGAGGAAGATAAAGATGATGATACAGAATAAGCACAATGCGACATGTCATTTCAATCTTGAAATTGACATGTCTTTTTCATTTTTGTTTCGTCACATAGGAAGCAAATTTTGACTTGGTCTCCTGCGTGAGAGTCAAGCAAAATAGGACTCTCTTTTAAAAGACTATTTTCTAGGATTTATCCTATTTTCTCTCAACTCCTTTTATTATAAATAAGGGATGCTTATGCATTCCAAAGGGTTGAGATTTTTGGAATATTGAGAACTATTGTGAAGAAGAAAAACTTTGTGTTTTCTTTTAATCATTTGAGGAATAGAAATCAATGCTATTTTTGCAAACTTTGTGTTGTGAGATTCATCTCTCTTAAGATATTGTTCTTATGTTCAGGATCTTAAGCTATTCTTTGTTTAGCATTCTCAATCATTTTAATTGTTTCAAACATTACATTACATTTGTTATCTAGAACTCGTATGATTATTTCGTGATCTATGTTTGCTCGAAAGAAAATACGTTCCCGTCATTTCCTTTCCATTGTGTATTCCTTTCTGATCCATTCTATTTCAGAAAACAACAACATCTTTACCTATGTGGATATGGATTTTGGGATTCTATCCCAACCCCAATGGTTAGATTAGTGTAAATACTATACATATTATTTCTGTTGTGTTTTAGATTAGTAATAAACAGGTAGCCTCACCTGTCTTTGAGGAGGGATTTAATCCCATGCACTGTGGTTGAACCTCATATTTTGACGTGACAAAATATCTCGGTTTTGGTTGTTGTTGTTAAAATTCTGAGCAGGGTAGTGTTGTTGCCCTGAGCCATTTGCTTCTTCATCTGCAACATGTCATTTGCTAATTTCTGCAAGACTGAATTAGAAGTAGTAGTAGAAGAAGATGAACTTCTAGCTTTAGGAGTGTCGCTCTTTAGTTTTCCATCTATGATCAAGTCATCTTCAACTTCAACCTCCATGTTTTAAGTTGTTAACAAGTCAACAGGAGGTGCTCTCCGTAATTGATAACCTACTTCATGAAGTAGTGCATTGATGAAGAATGCCTTTTGATTTTCATCATTCATAGAAGTATAAGCCAAAATTTTGTAAAGTAATCTTTGTAATTTAGCAATAAAATCTTGCATGTGCTCATGTGGATTTTTATTTAGCTGAGTCAGTTGCATTATCAAAGTACTGGAATCTTCGGCTAGCTTTAATATCTTCAAGAATGCATCACATATGGTAGCCCAATTGGTTATGGTACCTGGAGCTAACCGATAGAACCATTCTCCAGCCAAATCATGTAGGGTTTCTATGAAGAGCCAGACAGACACATCTTCATGTTCTACTATGATCACTCCATAGGATATAAAAAATGTAGGAAAATGATGATCTGGATTTTGCTTACCATCTCTAAAGAATTTAAGAAAATTATTTCTTGTCCCTTTAGGTAGATTAAGGATAGGAGGAGTCAAATTCAAAGGTCCAAAGGCTGCAACCCATGGAACAGGTTCTACAGGGGCAATTGGTTAATTCTGTATTATGAGAGGAACACATCTTCTTCGAGAATAAACCTGATGAATAATTCTAGCTACTGGATTATGTTGGAAATGATCTAGATCCAAAGGATTTTAAACTCTTCTTCCTGGTGAAAGACTGGATCTGCGGCTCTTAACTTGAGGAGGATGATTGAAATTAAACAACTCTTGCAATCTATAAAAATGATCAATCCTGTCTTGAGCCCTGCTAGACCGAGTGAATGGACGTTCTTCTAGGTTGAGGTTTTGATATAGATGGGAACTGGCAAGATAAGATTTGGTCTGCTAGATTTTTTGTCCCTAGTAGAGTCACCAAAAAAATTTGGCTAGATTTTATCCATAGCTTAAAACCTATGCAGTCATGAGATAAAAAGACCAAATCAAATGTTTTCATGTCTACCACCTATTTTTAATTAAAGGACCTTTTCAAATAACTTAAATCAGTGGATTTTAACTAATTACTTTTGTTTTACAAAATTTTCTGAGAAAATAAGAAAGAAAATAAAAAATAGGAGAAGAAGGAAGATATGTCAGCTGCTGCACTTCACGCTTTCCCTTTGTTCTGATACTGAATGTACTTTTCAAGCATGTAATTCATTATTTTCCCATCTACTTTAGTAATAAATTCATTTTTAGTCTTGAACCTCAGTAGTCCCTTGGATAGAATATCAATGCTTTCCTTCACCTTCTCCAAACTAGGCCCAAATCATTTGACATCTGCATGAAGTCTCACTAGTTTTCCAACTGAATCCAACATGAAAGGCATGACGACTTCCTCAATATTCTTCTAGATGACTGGAAGAAATTCCTCAAGGGAAGATGGAAACTTGTCTGGATTGCACCTTGTATAGTAGTGAATACCATCAATTTCCTCCTCTGTAGTGAAATAAATTATGCTCTTTGACACATCTTCCATCTTGTCCTCCAGTAACTACATTCTACTCAACAGAATTTTGAGAATCTTTATGTGGAAAGACATTGTCATTTCCAATTACTTACCCTTTTCCATCAATCCATCAGGTACAAGTTGCTCTACAACCAATATACTCTCCAACATTGAATTTATCCTAGCCAAGATCTCTAAGTGGCTCTGAGAAATTGTATTCTCATCCTTTATACTTGTCATCAATCCTTTCAGCTGAGACAAATCCATGTGCATGCTTTCCAAGCTAGCTGATATTTCCTTGAATTACTCTGATGCTTGGTGGATGATTTGCCTCTTCCATTCATCAATAGATTTGACCTTATTATCTACATCCTCAACCTCTTCGATTAAATAACAACTCACCTACTCCTATACTAGCAGTAGATGAGAGGAAGGTTTAATAACCTTAGTGATAATTTCACATAATTGGGAGATCTGCATCTGAAATTTGGATTTCTCTACCTTCTCCCTGTTAATATTGAGGAATAAAGTATCTATCAACATCTGGGTATCCTGTTTCAATCCCTTAGTGGTGACTTGCCCCAATGACACTCTGGTTACTTATATATCTGATACCGTTAGTTCTCCCTTTTTCTTTCTTTCAGCCAGAATAGATAGCTTTGTAAAATTCTACCCTAATTCTATGATGATAATATTTGAAGTAACTTTTACACCTTTAGACCTTTTGCCTTTTCCTCCCAATCTCATGAGCAGTTTTAGGTCTTCCTCTTTTAGGTTAATTACTTTTCTCACTTTTGGAACTATTTGAAAGTCAATTAGGATGAGAAATTACTCTCTGGGGAATGAGAGGCATCAACTTGCATTACATTTTCTTGTTCAAGCCCTGTAGTATTAGAATTGAACACTGTATCATGGGTTCCTCCTCCCATGCCATCTAAAATTACTCTCTCAAATTATGCCATATGTGCCCTCAATTCTTCTGTAGGAGGGGGTGGAGAACTGGGTAGATGAAGAGAAAATATGAATGATGTTGATTTGAGTGACGGAATAACTATTTCTACCCAGGGTTACGAAACTGATGAAGTGTTGTGAGTTGATGTAGGAGAAGCTTTGTCCGTAAGTTGCACTAGTGTAACAGATGAAGACTTGCCTTTCTCCAATGTCTGGGACTTTTTATGCACTTTTAAATTCTTTGGTCTTCAGCTGCTCTCATCACCATGCTTTATTTTGCTGAGATTATCCATGCTAAAATTCTCCATGATCTTGTTCATCAGAGCCTCATCCATACAATATCCTTTTGTTAACAACCAATTTGAGGTGTTAACCAAGATTGTTGAAGTCCTCTCCTCGATTGTCTAGCCACCACCTACACTAGCTTGTAGAGTAGCTTTATCTCCTTCCATTTGATGATATGTGTCAAGTACCACATGCCCATCATCTAAAAAAAATTCAGGTATCCTTACTAGACCAAAGTAAGAACTTGTTTTAAGATGATAATCTACTAAAATCTCCTTTTCTGACTTCGTAATTGTTCCTTCACTTCATCTAGAAATCCTCTAATGAAGGGATGTGTGATTATTCTTGGGAGAGTGTCTTCCTTGTTATTCCATAAGGATCAAAATTCATCTGAGCTAGGAAGAACTCGTGCTCATAGCAAAGAAACATTTCTTCTTCGACTCCTCTATCTTTATGGATAGTCTGACAACTATAATGTCCTATTGTGATTAGGAAGCTGGCCGTAGATTTATGCCACATTGATTGTAAGTCCTGTAACTCTACGAGCTGCCTGCATAACTCCATGATAATCCACTTATCATTTTGGTACCTTGGAGGATTTACTGGTTCATCTGAGAAGCCACTAACCTTGAGATATGTGAAGTCAACAAATTGGATGAAGATGCAGCCGTACTGAGAGACAACTTCCCAAACTTCCTTGGTCACTATATTGGCCTTCAAATCACCATTTAGCCTTCAAATGAATCCATAGAAGAATCCATCATTCACTGCCCTCTAATTCTTGTAGCACTCAGGAATCATTAGCTGTGGGTAGTACTCATAAATAGGATCCTTTGAAAGAATCCATTTTCTGCCCAGCTTGGAGAATACCCTCTGTGAGGCAGCTGCATACACAAGGTATCAAGTCATTTTATAACTGAATGTCCACCTCACATTCCTGAGTTGTTCACTAATGTTGTTACTGATGATCTTTGCCCAATCGACTATTGAATCAACTCTTTTAATCTCAATTGTTCTGACGAAGGAGTACACCCATGAGTGGAAGTTATTTACATTACCTTACCCATGTATTCTGCACAACAATAAGGTGATATCATTAACTTCATGTACCCAATTTGAATATGGAAGAGCCCTTGTAAAATTTTATGGTGACCTAGGCTTCTTCATATATTTCTCGTTCATTATACCCATGCAGTCCACTTTGTTCTTCTCCTGCCTATAAAAATCCTCCTGAATGTTGACTACAATTACTATGGGTCATGTCGGGAATCTTGAGGTAATAATAGATGAATTATCCATCCAGTCTGATCACTGTCTTTCTTGTTGCATCTCTAATTGTTCTAGATAGAGGATGGTAAAACTTTGCACATTTTAGAACAAATTCAGGTAACTGGGTTGTAGCCAGAAATGTTGCAGCTTGGATAATTCCACTATTCCTTATAACCCGTATAAGGGATGTCTTGGTGGTGGCCCTGGATCTATCAATCAAATCATTGATAGAATCTTGTGCCATGTCTGTATCTTTAATCTCAACAAGCCTGGACACTCTGCATGATTCTAATAGATTATCTCAATCATCACCCTTTATTTTTTCTGTGCCAACTTTTGTTTGAGATCTCCTTTTTTCCACTTTTACCAGAAGTTTTTGTAATTGTGAGAGCTAGATCTATTTTTGCAGATGTTGTCATTGCTTCCCCTGATTTCGAAGATATATTCAACGTACTTGACATTGGCTTCTGCTTTCTTTTCACCAGTATGTGCACAAGTGAAATATTCCTCTAAAATTTTTAGACAAACATTCAACTCATCACTTTTTATTTTATTTTTAATTACATAGGGACAATTTTGAATTCTGGAAATCACTCTGGGTGAAGGAAAATATAAATAGATTCAATGTGGGCTTCAACTAGAAGATTGAGAGCACATGCACATGCTTCTACAAGGGATTTTGCATGCAATGACTTCCACACGGGCTCCGTTAGAAATAATAGGATGATCTTTAAAATTTAGACAATTCACTCTCAAGAAATTGTGTGGATCTTACAAGGCATGGATTGCGTGGATTGATATGAAGGAAAATAGCTTAAAAATATTTTGTGGATTTTCACATGAGGCAACAGACAACTAATATTCATGCATTACCTTTTTGAAAACTCCTTTTAAAATTACGTGAAAATACATAAGTCACGGAAGCATGAAAATATAAGTGGAGGGAAACTTCAAAAATCACGAATTACATAAGCGAATTTGTCTAATATTTATGTGGAAAACAATAAGTCAAGGTGGCCTTAAAATTAGACCTGGAGGGAAGCTTTAAAAATCAATATTTGCACTTAGAATTGACTTCCCAAAAACCACAACTTGCTTTACGACTTCTACTTTTAAAATTTATGTGAAAATTTAGAGGGAGAGGCAACTTGTATTTGTGTGAAAATCAAACATGGAGGGTAGCTTCAATTTCCATGATTTGCACTTAAACTTCTATCTTTAAAATTGGTGTGGAAATATAATGTGAAAGGCAACCAAGAATTGCGACTTGTATTTGCTTTATCTCCTTAAAGTTTCAAGAAAATACGTAAGTGAAGGTAGCGTGAAAGTAGGACATGGAAGGCAACTTGCAAAATTCATGATTAGTGTTTATGTTTTGCGTGAAAAGTGAAACAGAAGGGCAACTTCAAATTCAACGACTTGCACTAGGAATTGCTCTAACTTTTGTGTGGAAATTCATAAGTGTAGGAAGCGTGAAAGTGAGCCACAGAAGGAAGATTTGAATATTCATGATTGACACTTGCAAATTCTCTTTAATACATGTGTGGAAACATGAAGAGGAAGGAAGCAAAAACAACGACTTACACAAGCAAATTTCTTTTAATAATTACGTGGATTTTGGATGATGGGAGGAGCTAGAAATCATGACTTGTATAAAGGGGGGTTGCCTTGTCTTTTTTAAAGTAACTGGGTTGATTTTCAGGAAGGCACTTGCAAAATACTTCAAAAACCATGAATTGGCTCCAAGAGGCTGCGTTAAAAACTAACACTTCTCAATTAATTCTACCTTTGTTTGAGGCAAATAATGACTTCTCAAAACTCTATGCAATTGGATTGGTTAGGCAAGAAGAAAGAAAAGGCCATGAGGAATTTCCAAATAGATCACGGAGAAAATAAAAAAACCAAACACAAAAGAAATAAATTAAAAAAAACCCGACAGAAGCTGCAGAAAATTGCTCAAAAATAATTCGCCAATTAACAATGATGGGGGTGAAGTGGTTTATATAACCCAAAATTTACTAATTTTAGCTCAATCTATTTTTTAAAGAACTTTATTTATTTAATATAAAAATAAATAAAATGTTTTTAGACAAATTCTGGTGAAGGAATTAAGTGAGCTTCGACATGTGGGTATTGGACGAATTTGGCTTTATGACTCTTTGGGGGGGAGGGGGGTACCTTAGTGCAATGTAAACAACTGTAAGCAAAACAAAACACAAAACATGACCCATTACTTGAAAAGGATGAAAAATTTGAAGGCATAGTCCCTGATTTCAGGGTAAAATCTTGGGGACACCATAATAAGCATTTCTTCAACATGTGTCAGAATGGCCAATTATTTAGGTTGGCACCCCAGATGCCTTTTTTTCCTTGTAGAGAAATGATGGTCATTTTTCTCTTTTAAACACCTATAACAGATAAGTCCTATAGGTGTAGGCTTGATTTTCATCCCTGTGTATGATTCATTACATATTAAACAAGTGTGTTTGTAAAATAGGGTAATGAGGTGATTGTGGAAAATGCTCTGGTAATCATTAGTGGTACCATCTTATGGTAGATGGCCTATTTGTGGGGGGATAAAACATGGGTTTATTGCCAGTTTCGATGGGCCATGTTGAGGTTGTCATTCTATTATGTATATTTGTGTCAAAAAATTTCATTAAGCTTGTCTTTCTTTTGAATTTAGGCCATGCGTCGTTGCACATTCATCATGGTGGTCATGTAAATTCAGTAGCTGCATTATGGCTTTAAAGGAATTAAGTAATTTGAAAGTACATATTTTCTGAAAATATGAAATGAGCATATATTTTGTACATCTAATCCACCAAGACACCTGAGCATAAGAATAATGTAAGTTACTTTTTTCCACATTTAAAAACTAGATGGCAGGATGAAAGTAAGTAATGGTTATTTAAAAAAGAAGCATGGCAAAATAAAGGCACATGCATGTGTTAGCATACAAGTATTGGACTTGGAGGAAAGGGGACTTACTAAAAGGGGTATCACTGTTGTTTGTTGGTATTTAGTTGATTTAGGTGTAAAATAAAGGTTACGTAGTGGTGAATGCATTAGGTTTTCTACACTATAATAGAGGCAATAGTGGTTCTTTTATTACAATTTGTAGGAAATTGGAAAATCTATACATGGCGTTGATGTAACCAAGATTTGGAGTTGGGCCTGTGACATTTGTTTTGGCTGATAGGTTTTGGCCCAGAATGTAAACAATGAAAAAAACTATAGTAATGAAAGATAAACAATTAATTTTGCAAACCTTCCCTGCACTTCCTTCAATGCAAACCTCAGTAAGGTTGTGGAGACCTTGTCTGTGGAACCTTGCAAATGAATGTGGGTGCTCTTGAATGTAAACTAAATGTGATTGCAAATGCTACATACATTGGCTTGGAAATTTAGCATAATTATTGTACTTAAGATTCAAGAGGATTTGTAAGCAAGGTAAGCTTGCAATTTATGGAGGCAAAAGTAGTTGAAGTTGGTTACATACGAGTGAATGCATATGCTAAAAATAACATTGTAGGAAGTTATAGTAGTGCCGGGGGAAATAAATGAATTAATTGCAAAAATTTACATCCGGAAAGGTGGTTGTACGTGCAATTCAATTACCCCCACCTTTATAGGATTCTTAAGTGTAATTAACTAGGAAAAGGATAAAGAGTCCAAGTGGAGTCTAAGTGGAGTCTAGGTGGATTTTGATCAAGTGGCAGTTGACTGGAATGTGCACACACTTAATTACTTAATTATTTAATTAATAAATAATAATTAACTTAGCTAAAGGGGTGCTAAGGATACATGTGATTAACTTTAATTAATCCAAAGGGGTACAATGTAAATGAATTAATCAATTTAATCAATTAATCACAAATGGGTGAATAACAGGGTGTACTAGGATAACACTGGGAACAAGTGGAAACATGAGTGTAATTTTGGGGTGTCTACATTTTCCCCTCTTTAAAGTGCTATTGCAAAGTAATAGTGCTTTAAAGATAGTAGACACATGCAGATCGATGAGCGGAAAATTGTGAAGCATTGGGATGCCCCATCAAGTAGAATGGTAAAGGAATTCCTCCTCAAGTGGGTGGATGACACTGTAAGGTGGCGGAAAACCACTTGACTGGAAGAAAAAAAGGGAGCAGAACAAGAATGGGAAAGGACTATGCTCGTAGCATGTATGTCATTTGGAGAATAATTTTTGTGAGCAACCTAATTTTTGTTGTTGCATAATAGAGTTGTCACCATGATTATGAAATAATCAAGATGGTTAACCTAGATGCACGTAAACAAACACACACAATAAAGAAAAGATAAAAAAGAAAACAAACCCAATATACAAATTAGGTGTCGGCACTAGGGTTATAAAGGAACCAAGATGTGATCATACCACTTGTAATTGGTCCAAAAAAGAGGAAATATCAACAATGCAACACAAAGTCAAAAAAGAAGACAATCAACTATGCCCCTAATACATGCCACAATGATGATTAAGTAGATATAAATGCTCCCAAGTGGGAATAGGATCATATTGGAAGAATGGAGTTAAAGCAACTCCTTATGACACTCTTGTTGAATCCGTTGTGTAAATGATCAAAGTTAAAATTGCCCCAAGTGAAGTTATATCATGAAGGAAAAATAATTGTGTGACTTGCCCCAAGCAGAGTTAGCATATAATGCAAAGGGAAGAAAGTGATAGTTGTAAGATTAGCATGAGCACCAGGGTAATAGATAAAGGTATGACATTTATCAAGATTGTATTGAGATGTTCAATGATTTACTTTAAGGGTTTTCTAATTATAGGATTTCTGTGATAAGTGAATGTTTGTTCGAAAGTTTTGTAATTTTTTTTTGGACTTTCGCAAGTTTTGAAATACAAATGCAAACAAAATTGAAGACATAACAAAAAGGAAAATGTTCCATGGATTAAATAAGCCAGGATAAAAACACAATACATGCAAATGATAAGGAAGCACGTAACAAACATTGAAAACAAACCCAATATGAACAAGAAGGAACCACACCAAAGTTATATGCGAACTAAGATGCGAATAGATTTTCCTACAATTGGTCTATAGTAAAGGTAAACAAAGTACATCAAAATAAGAAACTGAAAGAAGCAAAAACATCACCACAATGTTAACAAAATGCAACAGTATAACACAATGTGTAAAAATGACGTCTAATGAAACTCCAAATGTGTTCCAAATTGAAAAACTAGACAAATTTGAATGCCCCCAAGTGATAACTTAGCACGTGAGAGGATTTGATCGAGACAAAGAGTGGAGTGATACTTAGATACTCCAAAAGATACTCTTGTCAGATCCCATTGAAGTTTGATCTATATTGGATTAAAATGTAAAATCCAAATGTGCCCCAAGCAATGTTGTATTTCAAAAGGGTAAATGATTGCCTCAAGAATAGATATACACCACGGGCAAGAAAGATGATTGGGAATGATCATGAGGAGTGCCATCAAAAGGTGAAATTGTTGAGTTGTGTTATTTAGTTATTGAAAGGTGAGAAAACATTATCTGAATGTTTTTCTTGTTATAGTTTGAAACTATTTTTGGAGTTTTGGACAATTTTATATTATTTTTGTGTTTTTGAACAATTTATATGTTTTTAAAAAGTTTTGTGAGACATTTTTGATTTTTTTAATAATTTTACAACTCGGTAAAAAAGGTACACTACTTGAAAGAAGGTGAAAATAATTAAAAGCATTCCATTCCATTGGCAAAAATGTAGACGATAAAATGATAGAGTGTTTAACTCCGCTCGTGGCTCCACACAACTAAGAAGATGCGAGGGATCATCACCTTGAGCCATAAAGGACGTGAAAACAAGGTGAATATTGATATGGAAGTGAAGATAACGGATGTGAAGACACAAGGTGTAACAATGATCCACGTGAGAAGAAATGTAACTCATCTCCAGTCAAGATTATCTGATCGATTACAAGATGGTTCCACTTTATAGGTTTTGACTTGACTTAGATCCATTGATGGCCTACTGATTGTAAAAATATGATTGAAGGAATTGTTGTCTCTCTTAACATGAGCAACTAAATTACTTCTTGGGATGTTTTTCATTAAGCACTTTGAATTAGATTTCATAAAGGCTTTATTAGTTAATTAGTTTTTTATTTTTTATGAAGAACCCCCTACATCTTGCCCCATGCCATCAGTAAAAGGCAAGGGATCAACACTGAAGAAAAAATGTAGGTAAGTAAGGGCTTTCTCCATTCCCGATCTCATACTACCAGTAAGAAGTATGGGCTTATCACCAAAGACTGTGAAGGATGAAAGGTGTAATGATTTTATAGGTTTTTAATATTTTTTAATTGATTTAATTTTCCTTATATGTTGATAGTGTGCTTGTTGGGTAGGAACATTCTGCCCCCATGTCTCAACCTCATGTGACTAGTAAGACGCAAGGGTTCAACACTGTAGATTGAGATGGGTGGTCAAAAAGGATCGAGTAAAGAAGTTTAGTGCTTTCAATTAAAGAGAGAGCTTATTTAAAAGGAGGAGTTTGCCATCAGTAAGCTTCAAGACAAAACCGTAGATAAAAAGATATGAAATGGTCGAAACCATAACAAATATGAGACATAAAATGCCCAAGAGTAACAAGGTTAACATGTGTCGTAATAGGTGAAGAAGGTGAATACATGATAATTGTATGATTAAGATATCTACCAATAGATGGAATGCCTAACATTATTTGGACGCACTTTGCTATTTCCGATTGACAAACAATGCTCTAATACAAAGTTTTATTCTCTTTTTATGATTTTTGAGTTTTCTGAATGTTGGTGGATGAGGACTTGAAATGGAATTATCAAGAAATATGTCCATGTTTATTGAAGTTGAATGGTCTTGAGATATGAGGCTTATGTGAATGAAATCCAAGTCAAGAGAGGGAATCGTAAAATTCGATAAGTCCTAAAATACGAGACTTGGATGGACATGAGCCAAGTCAAAGGAGTGAATATAAAGATTTGATAAGTTCTGTAATATGAGACTTGGGTGGATAGGATCCAAGTCAAAAGATTCGATGGGTCCTGAAGTACTAGACTTGGGCGGACAAGTTCCAAGTCAAAGTATGTGTGATTAGATGAGTTTTCGATGAGATCGAAATGCATATGTGATGTTAGAAGAATATTATCGATGTGGGGAAGATGTTAAGATACATATTCACCAATGATTGAAATAACATGAAGAAAGAAGGATTGATCTCTAGATGTATACCTAAGACTCCTTATAGGTCGTAGAGAGGAAATGTTCAATGTTACTCCTTTTAGGTTGTAAGCTGGTTGATTTGACGAAAGATTTGAAATGAAAGCTTGAAATGGTTGTAAAAGGACATTCGTGGGTATACATACCTCATAGAGTGTAGATATGAATATGTCTTGACAGGTAGGAATCATCGTTGATGAGATTCCTACAGGATGGATCATGTGAGGTATAATGGACATGGAAGGCTGCGTTGTCCTAAGTGTTCAAGCTTGTTGTGGTTGTATTTTGACAAAAAGACTGGAGATGCCAAGTATAGGAGATGGAATGGAAAGAATAGAATCAAGCTCAATGGTGTTTGAAAATGGACCCTCTTCTATCATGTCATGGGTTGACAGAGAGTCTTGAAGCAAAATCAAGCTCTCGTTAGGTATTAGAAGATTGTCTTAAACAAGTGCAATGTTTGTTTGGATTGACGAAAGAAAATCTAGAGAAGAAAGAGATTGGTTTGAAAGGGGAGATATTTGACCTTCATCATGATCTCATGGAATGTGAGTATGAATAGAAGTAGGAATAATAGTCAAGTCTTCATTTGAAAGTGTGGAAATTGACATGTCATTGGTTGCGAGAACTTCATTGTCAAGATCTACAAAGATCCCTTCGTTGTCAATTAAGTCTTGGACATAGTTCTTAAAATGTGTACATTTATCAGTTGAGTGGCCATAAATGCGATGAAAATCACAATATGCATGAGGTTTATACCAATATGGATTAGGTTTTCCTTTAATCCAAGGTCTTGTAAGGGGATATTTTATCATCCCAGCCACTTTGAGTTGATAAAAGACACCAGAGAGACTTTCACTGAGGGGTGTAAACTTATGTTTAACTTTATGTGGTGTAGTGTCTTCGCTAGGTTGTATGATTGGATTTTTGACTGATTGGTCATGTATGTTGGGAATATTGTGATTATCTATGACACCAACAATGATGACATTACGGTTGCCATTGATGTACCAAGATTCATCGTGAGAAGTTCTAGTATGGTGATTATTGCTAGTGAGGTTGAAAGAAAAATGTTTGGCAAACTTCTCTGAGAGGTCCATGAAGGTGGTGATAGATCCCTTTGGAAGGTGTAAGAACCAATCCAAATCTTGTCCTCCTAGACTTCTAGGAAAAAGGCACTAGAGAAAGTTATTATTATATGCCACTTCATGGCATGCTATGGAAAATTCTTTGATATGCTGTCTCGGATCAGTTTTGCCCTTGTACTTTTTTAATTTGGGCATCTCAAAAGACTATGGGAAGGGTATGCGTGAGATGTCCATATTAAAAAGGTATGGACACAATTCATCAAAATTGAATTGTTTGTGTTGTTTTTGCATACCCGCAACGATGTATTTCATCATTTTCCATTCTTGGGCAAGGAATGAATTGTATAAATCCACCATTGTAATGATAAATGAGGTAGAGTGAAGAAAGGTACGATGAGTAATGCAACCCTTAGTAAAGTGAATTCTAAGATGGAAGTGATGAAAATGTTTGAAAACCTCGACTCCTAGCAAAGTGAATGCTAAGATGAAAGAGGGAAGAAGATGGAAAAAGTTTGACTTGTAGCAAAATAAGTGCTAAGAGGGAAGAAGCAAAAAAAGGTTGGTTGAGTGCCCGTCTCTTAACAAAATGATTGTAAAGAGAAAAAAGGATGACAAGAAGTTAGATGTACTCTATTTCATTAAAAAAATGAGTGTTAAAGGAAAAGAGACTTAATAAGGTGGACGCGATCAACTCGTAATCAAAATGAATGATAAGAGTGATGAAAAGATGTAAAAAGGGTTAACTTGTATCATGGTAAGTGTTAAGAGAAACGAAAAAGGGAGGAAAAGTGAAACGTGTTTGACACTTAACAAAATGAATGTTAAGGGAGACAAGACTTAACAAGATGAAGGCGATCAACTCTTAACAAAAGGAATGATAAGAGTGATGAAAAAAGGGAATTCACAACACCTAACAAAATGAGTGATGTTCAGGTGGAAAATGGGTTAAAATGTTCGTTTAGATGATTCTTAACAAAGTGAGTGTTAAGAAATATGAAAAGGTTTGAAATGATTTTACGATCCTTTATAAAAGTGAACATAAAAAGGGGAGAGATGAAAGGCTAGCATGCTCAAATTGTGACAATTGTAAGTGTGACAAGAGGAGACTTAAAACACATTGGATGATACTCAATTATTAATGAAAATGTTAAGTGAAGAGACTTAGGAAATAAAATGATGGATTTGCTCAACTTTTAACAAGATGAATGGTAAGAGGGGAGACTTAAGAAGATGATGATCAATGTCAACTCTTAACAAAAAGTGTGTTAAAAGATAAGACACGACAAGGAAGTGAAAGCACTAAAAGAACGAAAAGGTAAAGGTGATCATAATAAGTGAATAAACGATGATAAAAAGGTTTTAATCTAAAAAAATGGAGATAAGAGACAAAGGGGAAGTGATGGATTAGTGATCTCAAATTAAAACAAAGTGAATGCTTTAATGAGAGAAGTGAATAAATAATGAGGATGTCAACACTGTAACAAAATGATTGCGAAGTACGACAACGTAAGATGATAGGAGAAAAAAAAATAGAAGACGTAGCAACTCAACAAAGTGGATGTGAAATGCGATGACATAAGAGTGAGTAGAGAATAATATTGAAGAATGTCAATAAGTCCAGAAAGTAAATGTGAAATGCGATGATGTAAGAATGGGGAATGCTTATAGTTCAACAAAATAACGTTAAACTTAAGAATTATGATAATGAAAGATCAAGGTGATCAAGAGAGTGCTTGACTGCGATAAAACACATATCGAACTGTCAAGACTTAGATGAAAATGAAAGTGCTAAGTTTGAATATGGATTTCCACAACCTAAGACTTAGACATGTGTACAAAGTGACAAGATGGATGAGAGAGAGAGCATGAATGATGAAAGTGAAACACAAGTGTGTAACATGCGAGAAAAATGAAAAGTGGTGAAGTGAAAATTGTGGCCTCTACCTTATATTGGCTTGGATAAGGCATGGCTTCCTAGGTGGCTCTCTCAACTAGGTATCAACACTATATCCAAGTGAGCACGACGCTATTACTAGCCGACACCTTTACTTTACCCCCTTTGAAACCCTGAGTAAAGATCTTACTTAGAATGAATTGCACTGAGGTTGCCACTAAGGATATCCATGACTCTAACTCACAAGGCTTTACTAGTTAGGTAGGATAAAAAGGTTCTCATTTCATCCACCAGTTCCCTCAAGGTGTGGACTACTTTGGGGTTCCCAGAACCACCCCCTTTTTTGTAGCTTAAGGCTTATACTAAGGTGGTTATGTTCTAGTTAAGCGATCGAGCCATAACTCTTAACCGAACTTGTAAATATAGTGTTTTAAATGTGGTGCTTTTTTTAATCTTTTGATTTTAATGTGGTTTGATTGTACACATTTGGCAACCTGTAGTTAGTAGTTTTTGAATGGTTTATCCACCTTGTGAGAGAGCCGGTCCTACAAACAAAGATTATAAATTTTTTCGGAAGGAGGTAAAAGAAAGGACAAACAAACAAAGAAACAAAAGAGAACTCACATTTCGATAAGAAATGTAATATAATATAAAAACAACGAATAAGAAAATATAGAAAATTCAATTCATTCGGGATACATTTACATAGATGGATTTTACATTATATAGGAGGATGTTTTCCTTAATATAAGGAGTCAACGTCAATCCTCAACAACCCACACATCTCTCTCCAATCCATACAATCTCTCAAACTTATCCCTAAGATATCTCTAGCTAATCTCTAAGATATCTCTCACACTATAATAGTTACGTGAGTTGTTCTCACAACTCACTAATAATAAAACTATTACAATTATATTATTAATATGAGTTCTATAAACTTGTTATTAATAATATTATATTTTATTTAATAATGTTACACAATATTTTGGTAACATTCACTCCCCTATTGTTAACGTTATTAATTCCCAATATACACTCCCCTAATGTTGACATGGTACAACATAACTCGTTTTTTTGCAATGTGCTGCACAGGCTTGCCTCATAATCTGGATCAAAGAAATGTGTGTAAACTTCAAACTAGCTGACTGTCTTGTTGCATATGACCACAACTATGCGAAGGAACATATCCCACATTTACTCCATGAAAAGAACGCACTCGACATTCCACTGGCAGATCATCTTCATAAAGAAGGAAGACAGTTGGAGGACCGCTACATCAGTAAAAGTTTATCTACCTTTTTACATCTGTGGTTTTCTGGATCTACCACCAACCTTTTCCAAATCTATGAGTGTTACAATAAACTTAGAGACATACTCTACAATTTTTTCTTCTAGGAGGTTACATATAGGAATTTCTCACACATTATAATTGAACAGGAATGTGACATCTATTCTTATTACAAAAAATAAACACACAACTGCCACCACAACTTCGTGCGGCCATGTTGTTGGTGACTGATGAGAGGTTACAGATTGAACTCCAACCTCTATTGCCTCCTTCCTCCATGAAACATGCTGCTAGCTCAGCTGGATTTGACTTGGACACTCAATAGTTTCCACATTGTGATTTATTCTTCTCTCCTGCAATGTGAAACGCTTTATTTTGTTGGACGTCGGGTAACACTGAAAATGTGTCCGTGAGGCAATTTTTTTGTTAGAACTTTTGATAAATCACCACTGACATTGACAAGATGACATATACTTAACAAACAATTAAAATAATTTTGACACTTGAATAACACTTGACTTTTAAAAAATTACTCTCTTGGTAATTGACCTCTACATTGACCCTTTACAATACAATAAGGATGACAACTACATATAATGACCAACAACACTTATTGACTTTAAAATGATGACATGACTTTATGAAGCTCAAGATAATTTTTTTAATAAGACGTTATTAAAAAATAAAGACCAAAACTTAAAGAAAAGACTAATTTTTTGATTTAACACCTTTCAACTTCTCATTTTTCAAATACAGAAGAGGAAAATGTCACTTCAAATCTTAATGCATCATAGTGAACAGTGAATAAACCCACATGACTATGAGAACATGACTCTATCAGAGTATTGACAAACTATTCCATGCATGTATGGTCAGTCAAATGCCAAGGCAACAAAATATTTAATGCAAGTGTCAGATCTAATGCAAGCTTGATGTGGAGGGAAAAGTGAGTTGAGATAGAAAACGTTAAGGGCGAGCTATGTGCAATCATATCACTGATTTAAAGGAAATCATGATGTTAATATTTCTTGAAGAAGGATGCGGGCACGTGGAAGGACTGCTAACACTTGTACAATATAATATGTTTTTTAGTGGTTTGATTTCACTCATGGTCTGATACAGTTTCCTCTATCAGGAGGATGTTAGGACAGTGTAGGGACTTGATCAGATCACTGGTAATTAGTTTTGCACATGATAGGCATTGTTATAGGAGTATA
Organism: Taxus chinensis; assembly: GCA_019776745.2. NCBI lineage: Eukaryota > Viridiplantae > Streptophyta > Pinopsida > Cupressales > Taxaceae > Taxus > Taxus chinensis. The sequence continues at coordinate 541,229,811 of CM034154.1, read as the reverse complement.
GGACATGTTGAAGACCATAGATCCATAAAGCATACTTATGAACAATAAGATGAAGATGTGGGCCCTTACAAGAGGGCATGAGGAGAAAAATATGCTCAATAATTTATTTTATTGTCGTGCACCTTCAATGATTACTAGCACCTCGAATACAAGTAACATTATGGATTTCTATTCAATCTTCTCATGCTCAACAACAATAGGAGTCACACAAGCTCTACATGCCAAGTTAAAGCACCATAGCCTTTTGTATCCATAATTGGCAAGTAGATATGCACACATGACACATAAAGATACAAAGACTAATCACGCTACAACAGGTATGAATCACGAACAAATGTAATTCAATAAACATTTCATAGTTTGAACTTGACGTGAGCAAATTAATAGCTCCTTTGTGCTAATACAATGCTCAGGAGTTGCTACAAATTCACAGTTGGAGTATAACACACGAATTCATTCTCCCATCATAGCCTAAGACCATAGATTGCGCTAATACCCCTAATAAGAAATGTAATATAAAATAGAAACACTGAATAATAAAATATAGAAAATTCAATTCATTCGGGATACATTTACATAGATGGAGTTTACATTATATAGGAAGATGTTCTCCTTAATACAAGGAATCAACATCAATCCTCAACAACCCACATATCTCTCTCCAATCCCTATAATCTCTCAAACTTATCCCTGAGATATCTCTAGCTAATCTCTTGGATTTCTCTCACACTATAATAGCTACATGAGTTGTTCTCACAACTCACTAATAATAAAACTATTACAACTATATTATTAATATGAGTTCTATAAACTCATTATTAATAATATTATATTTTATTTAATAATGTTACACAATATTTTGGTAACACATTTATGATTTCTAAGATTGCTTAAAAAGTACAAGGAAAGAGCATACGTGTGAGTTGGATTTGATTAAGTGAAATGTTAATTCCCCAAAAACAAAAATGAGAAACAATCACATTTTTTATTCCCAAGATCGCTTAGAAAGCATGAGGGAAGAGCATACAAGATTATTTCCTGCATGTTCTTCCCTACAACAAGAATATCATCTACATACAGGCACAAAATAATATAACTACCATTAAGAAACTTCTTGATGTACACGCAATGGTCTGAGTGACTGATCTGAAAATGGTACTTAATTTTTTTGAAGTACTTAGAAAATATCTAGATTTTAAACCTTACAGACTCAACATTGATCTTGAGTTAACTTAATCGAATTTTAGGGTGTCTTGAGACACAATTTCCAAAATATTTCAAAAGATCAATTAATCTGATTCTTCAACTTTAAGTGAATAAATTGAATCTAATACAAATCCATTTTAACTTCACAGTTGATTTTCCAAACTTACACTCCAACAGATATTTAAATCCAAGTTAACAAGTGTATTAAGATATGGTTGTGGGTTCTAGATATTGAAAGTTACTTCTTTCCAATTTCACAAGTTTTGTGCTTGCATTAATAATTAATCAAATAAACTTAATTTGACTATTTTTATTTGATCACAGCTTCTAAAATAAGAAATGAACAAATCCACAACACAAGAAATTGATAACAGAGTTCACCCGTAAGCTACGTCTCCGGATTCACAGAAAGTGAATCGATCCATTAAACATCCAATGAAGTATAATATCCCTTCAATATTGACTTAGAAAACCTTTATACCTACAAATGAGCTGATCCAGACCTCATGGAACTCTGCAATTTACCAGAACTGTTCCCAAGTCCATCCGTGGCTCCTACAGTGTTTCTTTTATTTGTTCCCTGTGTAAATACGTTTGAAAAACATATACAACTTGAAATATACAACACCTATTCAAAAAAGGTTTACATTTATAGAAACTAGAGAAAATTATTAAAAACTTCCTTTCTTACTTTGTGTTCTGATTCGAACCAGAAGTGGATGCAAAACGTAGATCAAATCCTGCTCCTCATGCTCGTTCTGTGAAACTATGACAGAAAAATGCCTACACAGGAAAATAAATGGCACTTCATGTAACAAAAATCACATTTCTCAAAATCTTATTGAATTCTGAACAATTTGTCTTTTTACACCGAGCTTTGAAACTGACCCTAGGTGCCTCAAAAATGACCTTCTCTGCAAACTGCCTGTTTGCTGCCTTGACCCCTTGTCCTCCTTTTACACAGAGCTACAAGCTCTATTTATATCGGGAGCTCACTTTCTATCCCATCCGAGTTTGGCGGCGAGTTGGTTGGGAGGATGAGCTTGGGTAGCAGAGGTCTTGTGGTCAAATCCCAACGGCATAGTGTTTTGCAGAGTTGGTTTGCATAAGATCCCCCATTGGTTGGTTAATATTTTGCTAAAGTTTTTAAACCTTAGAACCTTCCTCCACTATTCACGTGGACTTACCACGCATGGGCTATGTATGGGCCCCCCACCACTTATCCACGTGGTCTTTGGCATATATGGTTGGTAGATTATATGGTTTAACGTGACCATTTCGCTTAGATATATGGCTTAGATATATTCGCCAAGTTATATGGAAATGTGGTAACATTTGATCGCCACATTGTAAGTAGACGCACCGAAATCAAACAGTCCACGACGGCGGCTGGAGGCATAAATTTTACGCTCATCAAAGACTGGAGATCAAAAACCAACAAACAACTCTCTTTTGCCTTTTCGCCGTGTGGCACATTGCTATTGGTCCAAATTGACCTGTTGACCGTAGTTGACTTTTTTTGTTGACTGAACTTTGACCGACGATAGAATTCGCATGCGGAATCCATTTTTGGATTCAACATATCGTCAAAAAGGTATCAAGAAGCCCTTTAGCATGGTACAGGTTTAGGGAAGTTTATAGAAGATCTACTCATGATAAATCCTCCGGATTAGTGACACCTGGAGTAACCCTGCACCTGCATAAAACTATCAAACTTCATGTACCACTACCGTGGAGCTTGTTTTAGGCCATACAAGCTCTTCTTCAATTTACACACTAACCTCTCCTTCCCTTTGACCTCATAACCTTGTGGCTGCTGCATGTACAATTCCTTCGCTAACTCACCATGAAGGAATGCGGTCTTCACATCCAACTATTCTAAGTGCAGGTATTCTACTGCAACTAAACCAAGAACAATCCTAATAGAAGTCACTTTAACAATCGGAGAAAAAATTTCATCAAAGTCTATACCTTTCTTCTGTGTAAATCCTTTGACCACCGATGGGGCCTTGTATCATTTCCCTGCCTCCATCTTCCTCTTTGATTCTATACACCCACTTGTTCTGCAATGCTCTCTTGGCCTCAGGTAGCTCCACCAGATTCCAAGTCTAGTTTTCCATAAGAGATCTATGCTCTTCATCCATGGCCTACTCCCACTTCTTCTTGGAATCCACCTACACTGCTTCCTCAAAGCACTCTGGCTCTCCACTGTCAGTGAGCAATAAATAATTCAAAGATGGAGTAAATCGTTCAGGTTCCCTTCTTACCCTAGAAGACCTTCTCACCTTAGGACTTTAGGGTTCTTGATGAGTAGGTAACTGAACTAGTTGTGCCAAAACATGTTGTACCTGAACTGGCCCCTTGGACACCTTGCTGTCCGCAATGTCCTCTAACACTATGTATTCTTTCTTTGATTCCTCTTTCTGTTCTTGCAACTGATCTTTATACACGACTTTTTCATTAAAGACAATATCTATAGACCGAAATATTTTCTTGTCTTTAAGACTCCAAACACGGAAACCAAAGTCATCTTCACCATATCCAACAAAGGTGCATTTCTCAGACTTAGCCTCTAACTTGGTCCTATCATCTTTATCAATGTGAAAAAATACCTCACATCCAAATACTCTAAGAAATGAGTAATCAATTTTCTTACCAGACCAAGCCTCCTTAGGTATACCTCCATCAAGAGCCATAGAGGGTCCTCTATTAATCAGATAAACAACTGTGCTTACCGCTTCCACCCAAAACATGAGTGGCAGCCCCCACATGTAACCTCATACACCTAGCACACTCCATGATTGTGCTGTTCATTCTCTCTGACACTCCATTTTCCCATGGAGTATTTGGAGCCGTTCTTTGCCTACGGATCCCATTTACTAAACAGTAATCAAGAAATTCATTGCTGCAATATTCCCCTCCATTATCCGACCTAAGACATTTCAACTTGAGACTTGTTTCATTCTCAACCAAGGCTTTCCATCTTTTGAAATTTTCAAACACATCATATTTCTTTCTAATGCAATATACCCAAAATTTTCTAGTTGCATCATCAATGAAAGTGACATAATAACATGAACCACCAATAGAGTTTACCTTAGCTGGCCCCCATACATATGTATGCACTAACTCCAACTTATCCTCCTTGCTGTTAGGTCCAACCTTGAGGAATCTCACCCGCTTCTGTTTCCCATAAACATAGTCCTCACAGAAGTCCAAATCTAACTCCTTTAATTTGGGAAACCTATCCTTTATAATATGCATGCTCTTATGACTCATATGACCAAGTCTCTGGCGCCACAAAGTTGCATCTCCATCTGCAGCAACTAAATTACAATAATTAGCACCACTGGTTAAATACAAAGTACCATTTTTCTTACCTCTTGCAACCACAAGAGCTCCCTTGGTAACCTTCTAAGAATCTGCTATAAAACTGACCGTACAGGCATCACTACCTAGCTGTCCCATTGATATCAAGTTCTACCTCAACTTAGGCACATGCCTGACATCCTTAAGTAGCCATGTGTTCCCAATCTACATTTTCACCCAAACACAACCTTTTCTTACTATGCTACATGGTTCATCATCACCAAGATATACATGTCCAAAATCACCTTGAAAAAAATCAGTAAAGCAATGTCTATGTGGGGTGGCATGGAAAGAAACCCCTGAATCTAATACCCAAGATTCAACAATATTATCTAAAGAAAGAATTAAGGCATCCTGACAAACATCACCTGCTGCCACATTTACCTCTTTAGTTTCCTCCTTGTTCTTCTTATCTCGAAGAGCCCTACAATATTTCTTAGCATGACCAACCTTCCCACAGTGCCAACATTCTAACTTACTCTTGGACTTTGACCTTTCGTGATCATTCGAATTCCCATTGTTACCTTTCCCTCTGTTCTTTTGTCTCCCTCTGCTCTCCACTGTCAAAGCGTTTCCAGAAGTAGAAGAATCTCCCGTGCTCTTCCTTCACGTTTCCTTGCTTAGGATCGCACCTATTACATCCTCAAACTTTAGCTTTGAGTTATTAGAGACTGAATTACTTACAGCCATAACCAAGCTATCCCAGCTATCTGACAAGGAGCACAAAATCAACAAAGCTCTGACCTCATCATCAAAGTCAATTTTTACTGAGTTTAACATACAACCGTATTAAATTCATTCAAATGATTAGTAACAGAACCATTCTCATACATCTTCATATTAAATAACTTTTTCATCAAAAATATTTTATTAGAGGCAGAGGGTTTTTCATATAACTTCCCCAACGCACTCATGAGACCTTCCGTGGTCTTCTCCTACGATATGTTGAAAGCAACCGAAGATGCAAGGCATAAATGAATTGCCCCGAGCACCTTTCTATCTAGTAACTCCCAATCCTCATTCGACATGGCTGTAGGTTTCTTTGCTTTTCCAGCCAAAGGAACATGGAGGTCCTTCTGATATAAGTAATCCTCCATTTGCATCTTCCACAAACTAAAGTTCTTCCCATTGAACTTCTCAACCCTTGATCTGCCCTCATCTGCCATAGCTCCCACTCAAGCTAAACTTTCCCTGTGATTTACAACTTTAACAAATAATCACCAAAGCTTTGATACCAATTGTTAGGAATTAGAGAATAAATATGTAGAAACAATTCCTCAAACCACAACAGTAGGAAACTATATATCAGAATTATACTTGTAGAAATATAACATCATAAATGAATAATGCACAAAAGAAGACAAGACAAGATTTAACGTGGTTCACCCAATGTGGGCTACGTCCACCAAGAACTTGCACATATTTTATTATCAACAAGAGTAAAACAACTCTCACAGTCTTCTCTTAGTTATGAACTCACAATAGAATTCCAAAGATGTTAAACCACATCTAAACCACAATTGACATCCAATTGCATAACCTTGATCACTCTTGATCACCTCTTTATCATTAAGACTCAAGACATCTTGAAAACTCAAGATATCTTCAAGATACCCTAACACCTCTATTTATAGGATTACAATCCTTTTAAGAAGCCATAAATCTGACCCTAAAAGTTTGAAAGTCATGATCTTTCAACTTCCCATGGCTGGAAAAATAGTCCTGACATTAACAGCCAATTTAACAGCAACGTCGCAGCAACGACACAGTGACTGCACAACAACGTCATAGCAAATGACTATAGAATGCTCCTGAAGTCTCCAAACTTAACCATTCGAGCTCCAACACTTCAACACTAATTCAAGAAGACCAAAAATAGGCTCCACACCCCAACAAGCTCTTTGGCTAGGTTGGGGCACCTGGAGAGGGACAGGGGTGCCCATGGGTACACTGGTATGAGATATGGGCACCCTGGTCTACGAAAATAGCCTAAAACCCTCTTCTGAGGTGTCATTTGATGTTTACCTATGTTTCTTTTTGTCACACTAGTTTTTTTAAACTATGCTGGATGTCGCTGCAATACCTATAATAAGGAATCACCTACAAAACCCCAAGATGAACATCAAATCCCTAAAAAAAAAAGATGCATATGAAGCAGTCGGACTGTCATCAATGGCCACAATGGTGGACTTACTAATTGAGCGATGCAATACAACCCAGAATCAATGTAGTTCTATTTGTGTGTGTGTGTGTAATCATACCTTATGTGCTCTTGTGCCAGTTGTACTTTGTGAAAGTAAAGAGCAATAACTATGTGTATAAATGTAATAAAATGGTAGATGTAATAGAATAAAATTCCCTCCTATGTAGTGTGATGTAGATGAACCAACCTTATGCCTTGTGATGGAGATAAATGTATGTAAATGGAGCCTTTGATGGATGCAACCTTAGGTGATGATAGTAGTGCTTAGTGCTTGGTTCCTCATTATGGTCTCATAACTTTATATTTCTATGATTTTCTTGTTCTAATTTCATAATTAACCTCGAAAAGGCCAACCACTAAAAATATAGAAAGCTCAAATGGCTAGAAAGTGCCCAAAAAGTGGCAAGAAATTGTAAAAAGGCTAAGGGTGCCCCGAATGGGACTAGGGCGCCCCATTCAGAGGTAGAATGACACAAAATGACAAAAAATAGATTGGGAAAGTATGTACTGAAGTTTGGTAGTGACGATAGAAAGAAAAGTAAAATGGCCAAAGGATATGGGTTAATTAGTACTTTCTTCACTCAAAAAACCATATGAATAGTAGTATGAGATTGGGACTAAATAATACTTAAAGTGTATGATTTTATGTTTACAACAAGTTCATCTTGTTATGTTTCATGGAAAATATATGGTGAATGAAGTCTTGGGTCTGTGTCACCTCTATTTGGCTTCTCTGATCTCCATTTTCCTTCTCCCTTTTCCCTCATTAGAGTGTCCTCACCCTCTTATTGGTGTTATCGCCTCCCTTTAGCTTAGGATTCCCAGTTTTATGTACCTTTCTCTCTACCTGGTCCCCTTGGATAGTTAGAGTAGGATAAGATAGCATAATTTCCTTCGGAGTAGTTTATCATTAAGAATAGGTAGAGAAACCATCCTTCTATGGAGGTTTTTCTTAGTGTAAGTCCCACAACTTGGGGATAGTCCCATGTTGTCTCAAAGCCATAGTTCATCCTAATCTAGGATGGGTGTAAATTTGAGCTCTAATAGTTACAACATTCATCTCCAAAATGAAGTAAGAATTGAAATGTAACACTCTGAACTATTGTTACTTCCTCCTGAGCATTCAAGTGTTGATATATGATTTCTTCTGTATAAGGATGTGTTCCTTTGATTGTGAAGTCATGCTTGATATTGATTGTATCTTCTTTGCTCTTGAAGATCTTTGACTGAGTCAGGATATGCTTGGACTCTTTTATTTCTTTCATTTTAGCACCTGAGTTCAATCTGATTTCGGGATGAATTGTGGATTTACCCATCTTTATGACTCAGCCTTGGATCAGTGGCATTGATCCAAGAGATGTTTTAAGTTTATTCTGGATGAACAAAAATTATAGACCTTACGAAGGGTGCAAGGTCTGAATGTGTTGAATAAGTAATTCCGGAGTCTAACTCAGGTTGATCGTGTTAAATGAATTGGTTCCCGATATCGTAATATCAGGAAGGCCTAGACCTTGAGCCAGGTAATAAATTCTGGTATATACTGCTAGCTTATTATCAATGTTGGATAGAATCCATTTTGGGAATATTATACTCTGATGGTTCTTATTCTGAACGATTCTATTTGTGAGACCTAGACTGGATTTATTAAGGTTAATAACCTAAACCTAAACTATAACCTATTGTTTAAATTATTAGTAATCTAACCTAGCCCTAAACTACAAGCTAAATGTTCCTGAGGTTAGCGACCTAGCACCATGGAAGTAAGACTAAAGTATCACCTTAAGATCTAACCTATGTTTCTAACCTAACTAATGACCATGGATGAAGGGGGACCTATGAAGGGGTGCGAGCCATGGGCGGTAGTTTCTATGGCATTTATGAGATGGATAAGTATGAAGGACTTGGGATTTGGCAGAGGTTGTAAATATCTATTGGATCGATGTGGCAGAGTCGCCAAATCTGGAAATGGTCTTTTGTTTGCATTTGTCAATCACCAACTATGGCGGTCGGTGGCAATGGAGTTTGGGTGGGAATTTTGGAGTTAATGTCATTAATGAACTCGGTTCCCGAGCACAGATTGCTCGGGAAGGCATGCAAAATGGAAAACTAGTTGGTTGTTTGGTTTTCCATGTGCTCCGGTTTTCTCTCTGTTTGATCACTGGTTCTTCGAACTAGTCTACTTGGTGTTGCATGACAACTATGAGAATAACTAGCTCTTTTCTTTATCGAGGAAAGTTTATAAGGCATGAGGGTAACAAATTATTGTTGCTGAATCTATCGTGGAAGAAGAGGAGAAGGCTTGAGCTCATTCAGAGGTCTTCTTCGAATTTTTAAAGTGACATTACCAGGCATGATAGGCCCTGACTTTTAAAAATCTTTCTTTACTCTAAATGCTTTCATTAAAACAACTCTGTTTAGGTGATTTTAGTTCAGTTGGTTTGAAGCAATGTATTGGTTCTTCTTTTCTTATGGAATTAGGAATCTCGGGGTTTTAGAAGACCTTGTTGGGATGGTTACTGTATTATTCTTCTTTTTGGTTTCATTTCGATTACAGACCGGCTATGCTTTTATTGTTGATGTGGAACCCTGTTGAATCTTGCTAGAATACTTGAAGTTCTTCTGTTGGGAATGCTTACTGTGATTATTCTACTTGATTGTGATGATTGTAGAAGTCCTTCCTGAGTTTGCGATTTTGGGTTAGAATCTGTTAAAAGTAGCAAGGATGAAATACGAAAATGACTCAGTGAGAGTCTTTGTAATGTTTCGTATGTTTCGACTTCTATTGAAGTTTTGTAGAGGATACTTTTAGCATGATATGGTGGGAACTCTTGAAATTGATAGTATGTTATGACTTCTGTAGAAGTTTAGTCGAGAATGCTATATGGTTTCGACTCCTTTTGAATCCTTGAAACGTAGCTTATGTTTTTAACTTCTGTAGTAGTTTCCTTATGCATACTGTTGGAATCCTTGAAATGGGTGGTATGTTATTGACTTCTGCGGAAGCTTGTTATGGATACTCATTGGTTTTGAGTCTGTTGAAGTCCTTGCAATGTAACTAGTGTTTCTACTTCTGTGTAAGCTCAGTTGTGAATACGGTTGGTATTGACTCAGTGAGAGTCCTTGAAATGTATCTTGTATTTCAAACTTCTATCTAAGCTTGGTTATGAATGCTGTTGTTTTGTTAAGAATACTAAATGTTATTGAATTCGATGGAGTCCTTGAAATGTAATTTATGTTTTAACTTCTGTAGAAGTTTTGCTGTGAGTACTTTTAGGATTCTTGAATTATTGTTGTATGAATTCAACTTCAATCGAAACCTTGGTTATAAGTACTGGTTGGATTTGACACTGTTGGAGTCCATGATATGTTGCGTGTTGGCTCGTTTCTCGATTTGAGTCCTCACTGAGCATGCATATCATTTTGACTCTTTCTTAATATTGTTGTGTTATGTTCAGTTCGATTATGAGGAATTAAGGGATGGGGTTTATTTATCAACTCGACTTTGTTTGAGACCCTGTTATGTTTCGTAGTAGCTCGACTTCAGATGAAACTTTGAGGAAATTTATTGATATGGAATTCGGCTTCTGTGAAGACCTTGTTGTGAATATTCTTCTTGAAATCAGCTTCTAATTTACATCCTTGCTGTATAATCGTAGGGATTTGATTAGTTGAATGAAGCTGTGCATGTTGTGTTTCGACTCAGTGTGAATGTCACTGTATTTGCATATGGGAACGTTATTTGTTTTAATGTTATCTTGTCTCAAGTTTGACTGAAACAAAGAGCTCTTAGCTGTACCATGTTAGGCAATGGCATTGGGTATTTTCATGTTGATAAATGATAGGGAAAAGAATTGTTGAGTCTTTCATGGTTGGATTATTTTCTTTTGCTTGTCGCGAGAGCTCTTGTATTGCTTAATAGCTACAGGTGATTTTTATAATTGGATTTAGATGGAACTGTAGTTCTTCTTGTAATCTCGACTGTTTAGTCGCATGCGTAAATGTATATGCATTAATCTAAAGGATTCGGTATAGTCTAGAACATTATGATTTAGGAATCTAATTGACTCTGTTTCTTTCTTCTGGACTGTAATTTATATGTTGATGTATATAATAAGTTGAATAGGAAAATTCTCTCTCTCCTAGACAGGAAACCTTGTGTGCTTTCTTCTTACATCTTTTTGCGATCTCTACGGTAAGGGCATAACAAGAATAAACTGTGGTATTGTATGGAGAGACTGGTAAAAATGTGTGTTGTTGTATAAATAGGTATACTTGTCAATACCATTGAAATGTGTTATGATGATAAAAGAATTAAGACAGTGAGCTTGTTGAATGTTTTAACTGCCTTAAGAAATTGTTAGAGTAGGAGTTTTGCTGTCTTTAGAATGGTTGTATTCATTTGTTCTTAGTCTCTAACATATAAGATGAATAGCCTGGTTTATGTTTGGAATCGGAAGAAATGATTTCATTTAAATAGGTTGTTTAATGAGAACAATTGGTGGATTGCAATTGTTTTAAGAATTAGTGCTTATCATGCTCAGTTCACCGAACTGACCCGTGTTGACAATTTTTACAGATGGTTGCCATAAGTGGTAAAGGCACGCAGATCTGTTATGATGCTCAGATTGTTTAATTTGGTTTTACGATGAAAATTCCAATTTGATTCTCTAAATGTACTACTTGAAGAAAGATGTTCTTTTGCTGTTGAGTATTGTATCAAATATGCTAAATGCATAAAATGTATTTGATTAGCTTAGAAATGAATGAAATGAGGTATTGTTACGTATGTGTTTGCATTCATATCTTGATGGATTGAACTTCTTCGATTTGAATGATTTGAAGAGCATTGTTATTATTGTATACCTTGGAGACATTTGGGATTCTCTAAGTAAGCTTTGCAAAGATTATGTGACTGAATACTTGTGTATGTTTAGTAGTTCTGTTATGTTCTATCTAAAGCTAAATTGGAATTTAGATCACTGTCTTTCGAGAAGCCAAGGTTAAAATAAACCTCAACAGGAAGCTAAATGGGCTGAATAAATTATTACTTCCTAGTCTTGATCTAAGTCAAGACAACGTTTAATTGGATTTTTATTCACTATATCTAAATACTAATAAGTAAGATATATTTCAGTTATGAGAACTGATATAAACCAAAAAGGGTATGGTTAGCAACCTTATGTGAAGATTAAGGGCTATTGCCCAGTTTTGTTGATTTAGATTTCTGTTTTTCAATGAACTCCTTGATGGGACCTCAATTCTTAATAACTTCTCTTTTTGAAATGGGTTTTATTAAGAAAGGTAATTCTAAGGTGAGGAACCCAGGGGTTGGGATAAGACTACCCTAAAAGGAGCGTCTTAAAGTATAACTTTAACTTAACGTATGTAACACCTTATAAATAAGTAGATCTTTTCGAGGCAGATTTGAAGGTTAATGGCACAAGTCAACTACAGGGTTATACCTTCGAGAAGATTAGGATCTTCTCGAAGATACAACAATGCAGGTGACTTATGGCGACACCCTTTGCATTAATCGTTAAGATTTACACCTTAAACTCGAACAAGTTTTACTCTGGGACTGATTAGGAACATGGTCATGTTATAAGGCTGCCCCAGGAGACTCGGGGTATCTTGACACACTGGGTTAACTAGGGTTGACCCAGTATGTCAGCGTATCCCTAGTCATCGGGAGCATCCCTATAACGTTGTCATATTACTAATCCGTTCCTGAGTGAATAACTTGGGGCAGGAGATACTGACAGAAGTCAGTATAAGACATTCTATATAACATAGGAATGGGGTGAAGGACGTATTCTAGATTGACGAGTATGCCATCAAGGAATACGAGACATAAGCAGTATGTTTCAAATCTTTGGCCAAAGTATCACAAGCTGCTGATTGCGTTGTCCTATGTCACCTAGTCTAAGGGACGAGATGCCGATGAATAATGGTAACAATTATTCAGATAGGTTCCTTGGATAGAGCATTCTGAATCCCAGATTAGGGAAGAGAACCACAAGAGTGATGTGTTAAAATAAAAATGCCAACTCTTTGATACTCATGAATAGATCGATAGATTACCGAGTCATGGAATGAATAGATCAGAGGTACTCTGAGTCATTACAGCTGCATATGGTTATCTGTTATAAGAATGGTTGTTTTGATTTGTGAGTTCTAAATTATGTATTTAGAGTAGGATAAGATAACATAATTTCCTTCTTTAGGAGTAGTTTATCATTAAGAATAGGTAGAGAAACCATCCTTCTATGGAGGTTTTTCTTAGTGTAAGTCTCACAACTTGGAGATAGTCCCATGTTGTCTCAAAGCCATAGTTCATCCTAATCTAGGATGGTTGTAAATTTGAGCTCTAATAGTTACAACATTCATCTCCAAAATGAAGTAAGAGTTGAAATTCATCTTGGTTCATCTTCTCTCGATCACACCTTCTCTCTTATTTTTCTCTCTAATGTTTTATTTCTTTGTTATGAAAGAACTTTTCTAAAAATGACTTAAGTCACTTACAGTTTCTATTTCTTCTTTAAGATTGAAATTTAAGTTAAAAATTCACATGAGGATGCAAAGGGTTTCCATTTTTGGATATAAATTGTAATTCTCTCTCAACTCCAAAGGATTAGTTTTCTCCCTCTTGTGTGTCATGCAAATGTGCAGCAGGAAAATTGACAATTTTCAAGCATGAAAACGATAACTTTGTGCAAAAATTCTCAAGTTTTACCCTTCTGAGGCACCCCAGGTCTACCTAGTCAGTCAAATGACCTCCCAAATGGATGTTAACTCAGGCCTCTAGGTGAATTAGGAAATTCAATTCAATCTCCATAGGTGATTTTAGGAGTTCTTGAAAACTACTATTTTTGGGCAGTGTTGGGAAGGGCTACCACTGGCCTTCCCAAGACTGATGAACCCCCTAGAGTGGAAAAAAGGAGAAAAATCCAACATGGAGGGGAATTTAAGGTCTAATAACATCATGGAATTTATTTTGAAGATTCAGGAAAGATTTGGAGGAGTTGGGGTAGTTTCATCAAAAACAGGGTTTACAGGCCTAGGTAGTGCACAGGGCCAAAAGAGTTACTGAGCTTTAGGAGGTAATTCTGGGAGCTCTAGATGGAGTTAGGAGCTAAACAATACATTTTCAAAAATTGAATTCAAATATCTAAAATATGGTGAAATCATATCTTTTCACAACACTTTGGAGCAATAGGTTTATATCTGGTTTTTTCCATGCTCAACTAGGGAGCCAGATAAAAAATATGATTTTTCAGGGCTTAAATGGAGAAATCAAGAGCTAATACCCCTACCATTGGATTCATAAAATTCCATTTTAAGTCAAATTCATATAAAATTTTTCCAAAAAACTCCATTGGGAACTCCAAATACGGCCTTCACAAGTTCACTCTCAAGGTTCAAACACTTAGCCAATTTTTCAAGAGGACATGTGTCAGCACCAGGAGCCTAGTGGGATTTCATGTCCCTTTAGTCCCTTTATAAAAGGGAAATAGGGGACAAAAAAATGTTCCCAGCCCTTTTTTATCCCCCAGAACACCAATGTGACCTCCCATTTGTCTAGTTAAGCCCCCGAGAGCTAATTTTGAGCTTTCCCTCTCCCTACATGGATGATCAACAAGTGTTGCGATGAGGCATGAAGTGGAAATTGATGTCCCCTTCATCCTTTTGCCAAAGGGATAAAAGGGACACAAAAATTCCCTATCCCCTCTCCCTCCTTCCATTTTCACACTATAAATATGACACTTAGCTCTTTTTTGGCCATTTTTCCCCCACGCCTCCATATGCTGCCAAAACTCTGTCAGATTTTTGCCAGATCTGAAAGCAATATTTTTCACATTCTATCAACACCATAAAATCATTATTCATCTTAAAATACAAAAATACACAAAAAATTGAAAATAACGGATCGAAACAGTGGAGAAACAAAGTTTTTTTTGAAGAAACCCTCGAAGTCACCCGACGAAGAATCGTTCATATCTTTCAAACCATTCAATGGATTGAGATGACATCTTTTGCAAGACTTCCTAATTTTTCAAGATGATCAAGATGTAATAAACAAGAGGTTAAATGGTGCTCTAAATCATTTTTTCCAACAAAAATCCCATTTCGTGCCCTAGCTCACATTCTTCAGATTTCCCATCAATCCGGTAATGGAAACGAGCTAAAAACTTGCACACAAACTCCAAATGAAAAACCTATTGCAACGGAGTTGATTTCATCATGATTAGAGAGAAAAAAACTAGACCTAAAAATTTCAACCTCCATTAATGGCCACCATGGCAGCTCCATGCTCGAAGCCACTGCTAGGCGAAAATTTTAAATTTTATTTCCAAACATTCTAGTGGGCGAAATCAAGTGAAATTTAGAGGACATGACCGCAATGACGAGCCAAAGCCCCAAAAAATATGTTCCATCACAAACTGAGTGCACTGGAAATCCACTTTCCAAAAATAGTTATTTTTCCTATACAAACTTGCTATGTTTGGAAAGTCATCATCAAAAGCAGTTGTGGCGAAAGCAGTGTGCACTGAAGGTCACCATGAAGTCAGAATGAGTGTTCTAGAGTAGAAAATAATGAAAATGACCACTTACTAAAAATAGTAAGTTCCCTATATGGGTGCTTACTAAAAATAGTAAGTCACCCCAAGAAGTGGCTGAGACAAAGGCAATGTGCACATGAGTGAATGAAGAATTTCATCACATCAGGATGGTCAAGAAGAGGCAAAAATCACCTCTTACTAAAAATAGTAAGTCTCCCATCTGGACACTTGTTACTAATGGTAAATCACACTCAAAGGGAAGTTTGGCACAATGGGACATAAGGGATGATCACTCAGGTCAACCTCATCATTCATGATCATCCATGGGAATTTCTCACAGGGCATTCGAGATCCATCCCAGGGAACTCATCTCTGTCTTTCGACACTCACTTCATGATTTTGGTCACAGGTATATCACATACAGGGTGGAAGTTGCAGTCATCAGTGAAATAGTTCATTCAACTTGGTAGGATTTGTTCCAAAGCTTCATCTCTTTAGAGGGGATCTTCATGAGAAACACCCATGGTCATCCAAAGGTTCCATTCAATAGTATTTCTAAACACTTAGGTCACGGTGTTCATGGGTCATTCATAGGCGGTTTCTTGCCTACAGCCAAGGACATTTCCCGCAACAACCCATCCGCATTAAGAGAATATTTCACCATAAAGGGTTTAAAGGTATCAGGGTCAATTCAAAAAATCTTTCTAGGAGTCAACATCTGATTCTTCATTGACAGGATTCCTCCTTTCTCTCTTCTTTCTTCTCCCCCTAACTTTCTCTCTCTTCTCAATGTTCTAATTTTGCGTTGAGGGTTGCAATTTTTCATAATGTCTTAATGTTCTTAATGTAATAAGTCACCTTTAAGTTATAAAAAGGGACTTAATATTTTCCTAAGAATGCGAAGAGTCTTAAGTCATGTCGAGACATATGAAGAGTTATTAGGGGTTATATGAAGAGTCTTTTCTCTTCCTATAAATTGTAAAGCCATTCCCATTTCAAAGGGTTGGTGATTGATTTTATGAAACTCAAGAGTGCATTGTACTTAGAGAGAACAAAGGAGATAACCATTTTCTTCCATTTCCCCCTCACAAATTTTCCTCCATTCCCACACTATGTACAACTTTTTTTTAAGCATCAATACAAGAACAAGGAGTTTCTAGCCTTTTTTGACTGAGGGATTTATTGATACTTTGTGCTCATAAATTCTAATCAGTCTTTTTGCTATTTGTAGAGTTGTTTCTTCTCATAAATACATGTGTTGAAATTTCTAACTAGTGTGTGCAGGACTTTGACTTTCTACTTACAACATTAGTTCTCCTATCTCATTTCTCACTACCCTTTCCCACTTTACAGACAAAGTCCTCTCTAGCAAGAAATTGCTAGCTTTTCCACAGGGTTAGTGGAGTGCCCCTATTGGATCCTTAGTCAAAAGGCCACCATAGAAATCCACCTTTTCACGCTGCATGCAAACACAAAAGCTGCACCGTTTAAGTAGAGGGACTTCAATTCCCAGAGCATTGGTAAGAAACCCACAAATTTTTCCACCCAACAAATTTTCTTGTCAACAATTTTTGATGCCCACCGTGGGGTAGATTTAGTAGCATCTGCACCCAAAATATGACCACAAGGTCCAAAAATACAAAAAAAAATAAAATATCCAAAAAAAGAAAATAAAAAAAAATTGGAGTTGATGAAAGCCCATTGCCGAAAAGTTCACTGCTGATTCCTGTAGTTGACCTTTCACATTCCATATTGACCTTTCATATTCCCACTGCAAGAGTTTCATAAAGCTGGATGAAAGGATATACATGAGGTTGAATAGATCGAGAGAAGGTTTCGACCCCACTTTTGAGGCTTTGCAAAACCAACAAGAACAAATCAGAGACAACCCCTACTATTTTTCTCAAGCCTCATCCCCATCTGGGTCTTCAATAAGTTCACTTGGTAATCCCATCCAAACTCTTGTTGATACCCCCTTAAAATTCTCCCATTTTTCAACCGCTGTTGAGCATTGAGTTCCTGAAGGAATAAGAATTTATAGAAGAATTTGTAGAAGCAAGAGTTGAAGTAGAAACAAAAACAACAATGGTAGACGAAGCAGAAAGACCTCAACCCATTGTTCCATGGGGAATAAATATAGGTCTGCTCACTCTTGAACCACCTCTTCACGATCTACCAACAGGTTCCCACAAGAAATTTCCAAAGTTCAAAGGTGATGGCATACAACATCCCAAAGAACACATTGCCACCTTCACCACATCATGTAGGATTCTTAGAGTCACACATGAAGACGTTGCGGTAAGGTTGTTTGTGGAATCTCTCCAAGAAAAATAAACAGAATGGTTCTATCTCTTTCCCGCCAGATCAATAACTTTTTGGAATGACATCAAAAGTAAGTTCTAGGGAAGATTCAGATTTAATGAGGACTTTTAAGATCTCCTTGTTCAATTGGCACAAATGAAGAAAGGAGAAAATGAAACTATGAGACACTTTGTGGCTCATTTTAACCGGTTTCTTTGTAGGATACCAGAAGAAGATTCACCATCTGAAAAACAACGTCAAGAGGTTCTTCACAAATTCTCAATCACCAGAGGTAGGATTTTTCCTATAAATAATTCAACCAAGGAACATTGTAGAAGTAAAAAGGATGGCCATTAAACTTGATGATGATCTCATCCTCTCTGGAAAGATCAATAATTCCTTAAGGGGTAAATCCCATAATCATAAAGATGAGAGAATGAATCTAGTCTTGTAAAAATTGGCCAATGAAATGGCATCATTAAAGAGGGAAATTTTTGAATGAGTGTCTTCTCAAAGAAACAAAAATTAGATTGCAGGAGTACCCCAAAATCTTTCCTTGGAGGCCCCACCTATCAATGCAAGTTGTAGGAGCCAATAAAATGAAGAGGAACTTGAACAAGAAAATGAAGGTGGTAGTCTCCTAGAGGTCGAAGAACTCGAGAACGACACACAAATCATATTCTGTGAGTATTCTAAAGGTGATGAAGATGATGAAGAAGATGCACCCAGTTTCTCATGTGTGGTTTTCACTCATTCTCAGTCTGAGAAAGGATCCTCTTCATCCACTGTCGCAAAGAAAAATAATACTGAAGATCCTCCTGTGGTAACTCTGCAAAACAAAATAATCAGTCGAGGATCTCCACTTCCACCTTGTATGGAGTCTGCATTTGAGAAACCTGATCCTGTAGCGAGTAAGAAGGTTCCCATGACTCCAAGTAAGTCTTCCAATGCCTCTTCCAATTCTAAATCTAAATCTACTCCTGTAAAATCTAGTTACTTTGAAAGCTCCTAATGTACCTTTCAAAATTCCCTCTATTCCCAAAAATCCACTCCTACTTCCAAACCTGTCCTAACTCTAAAAGAAGTCCCTTCATCACCCTCATCCACATCTGCTCCTTTTGACTTCATAGAATATGTGAACAAAGCCAAAGTGTAGATTACTGAAACTGAATATTTATGGACTCACCCCAAACAATTTGAGAGATTTGTTTAATATATCAGGAGTGGTAGTTTAACACCCAATGCTGTAACTCTCAGTTCTAAAGGAATATTACCAAACCCACTACACCTCCATCATAGGACATGATTTCCTTTGAGTGCATCCAAGACCGACAAGGTCGATCCTTTCTATATCTCCCTTCTCGTTGGAGAATATGTACTGAAAAATTGCATAATAGATTTTGGTGCCTCTGACAATGCAATGCCTGTAAAGGTCTCCAAGGATCTCAAACTCACCATGAATCCCACCTAGTGGATCTTGTTACCTCCATGGAGTCCAAAGAAGTCCCACTTGTCAAGAAGGTTAAAGATGCATAGGTGGCCCTTGCTCAAATTTCCAGACAAGAAGGTCTCAATGATGATTTTGGTAGTAGACATGTTCTAACATCATTCAAAATGTTACTAAGTAGAAGTTTCTGCCAATAATTGGGAGGTAAAATCTAGATTAATTGGTCTTCTACAACCATTATAGTTAAGGGAGACATGTAAAGATTACTTCCAGAGAAGAATATGAGGTACACAGTGTAAAAATCAGGAAATCCTAAAGTTAATATTTTGTACCAAGATAGCAGGAGGATGAATATTTTCATAACGGTTGAAGAAGTAGAGGATATTCCCATTTTGTATATTCCTTCCCAGGAGCATGGATATTGAAGAATCATTGAGAAACTTTGAGTTCAAAGAGGATATACCTTGATTTGCTGGATGATGCAAGCCAGAAATAAGAGGAAATTGTTCTTGATGGTTTACAAATAGAGAAACTAGTTTATATGCTTATCCATGAAGAGGAGATGTTCTCATTCCCATTTGGAGATGAATATGATATCAATCACGCCATCCATGGAGGGACAAGACCAGCTTGTGATGATCTTACGAAAATTTTGAAAGAACAATCTGTGCAAGATATCCTAAGAACAACTAAAGAGACAGAAGATCTTGAACTCATTCTTGAACACTAGTTGATGGAAGCCTCAACTAGTGTGAATATTGGTCATGTTGAAATAAATAAAGATGATAAATCTGATGTATCTCTTGAGATAATATTTGATGGATAAAACAATGAAAAGGAGGTATTTTATTTCCCATTTGAAGAAGAAGAATATTTCCATGACAAAAAATTGGAAATAGAGGTTGTTGAATTCATCGAAGGAAAATATCCCCTTGAAAAATATGTAGTGAAATTCAATAAGCTTAAGGTAAATGAATTAATCCCTCCAAATGGTTGTCTTGAGCTTCAAAATTAAGATTATTCAAGGATGTACAAAGATGAGCTACATGAAACAACAAAGGATAACTCCTTGCAAGAAATCCTAAATACGGTAGAAAGTACAAAAGACCCTGAGCTAATTCTTGATCTCTTAGATTGTGCCATGGCTATACGGGACAAGTATGAGGTTACTTCTGATCCTCCAATCGATCTTCAAGCACCTCATAGTGGACTAGATATAAAAGATAAATGTGAGGTTTCTCATGAAAAAGAGGTCAATAATCATAGATCTGGGAAAGAAAAGAACTCATAATATTCAAGCAATTGGAATGAAAATCAGCCTCGGGGCAGCGATGGGATGCTCAATGAAGAATCAACTATGTGGATAAACATGGAATGCACTTGGCACTATGAAATTGATTTCATAGGGAATGAAGGCAATGAAATTTCTAAGTGAAGGCTTGAGTATAAAGAAGCTCACGTGGGTTCACTCCTACCAAGTACATAGACAATCATGAAAGTACCTAGATTTCATAAATAATTAATGAGAGGAGGATACTTTCTTGAACCGGTCAATGGCTTCACAAAACAACATTACTTAGTGTTGTACACTCAAATTCAACATTTGAGAAGAAGATAAAACTACAGTGAAAGCGAGTTGTCCCCTACCTTGTCCCATAAGTGATTTCTAGGCGTGTTTGCCTTTCTGTGGTGTGTGTCTTTCCCTTTCTGGGTGTGTTGTGTGTTTTCTTTCGTTTGTTTTGTGTATGTTTCCTTCTTCGCTATCTCTCTCCCACAGGTTCTATGTGACTCCAGAGGGTCCAATGGATAATGCACTGGTCATTATATTATAAAGATCAGATTTTGGGATCCTCCATGTTATGTCTTCATTGTGCTTGGTCCATACCATGCCCCCAAGCTAGAGCCAACTGTTGTCATGCAAATGTGCAACAAGAAAATTGATAATTTTTAAGCATGACAATGATACCCCTGTGCCAAAATTCCCAAGTTTTACCCTTCCGAGGCACCCCAAGTCTACTTAGTGAGTCTAATGACCACCTAGATGATGTTAACTTAGTCCCTTAGGTGATTTAGGAAAGTCAATTCAACCCCCTAGGTGATTTTAGGAGTTCTTGAAAACTACTATTTTTGGGTAGTGTTGGGAAGGGCTACCATTAGCCTTCCCAAGACCGATGCACCCCTTGGAGCAGAAAGGAGGATCTAAATCTGACATGAAGATGAATTGAAGGTCTAAAATAATCATGGAATTTATTTTGTAAGATTTGGAGGAGTTGGGGTAGTTTCATCAAAAATAGGGTTCACAGACCTAGGTAGTGCATAGGGTCAAAAGAGTTGTTGAGCTTCAGACGGTGATTTCAGGAGGTCTGGATGGAGTTAGGAGCTAAACGAGACATCGTTAGAAATGGAAGTCAAATATAGAAAATATAGTGAATCATATTTTTCACAACACTTTGGAGCAATAGGTTTATATCTGGTTTTTTCCATGCTCAGCTAAGGAGTCGAATCAAAAATCCAATTTTTCAGGGCGTATATGGAGGAATCAAGAGCTGATACCCCTAAAATTGGATTAAAAATTCCATTTTCAGTCAAATTCATATAAAATTTCTCGAAAAAACTCCATTGGAAACTCCAAATACAGCCTTCACATGTTCACTCTCAAGGTTCGACACTTAGCCAATTTTTCAAGAGGACACGTGCTAGCACCAAGAGCCTGGTGGGATTTCATGTCCCTTTATAAAAAGGGAAATAGGGGAAAAATGCACCCAACCCTTTTTTAGCCCCCAGAACACCAATGTGACCTCCCATTTGCAAGTTAAGCCCCCGAGAGCTAATTTTGAGCTTTCCCTCTCCTTGCACAGATGATCAACAAGTGTTGTGATGAGGTGAGAAGTGGAAATTGATGTCCCCTTCATCCCTTTGGCCAAAGGGGGGACAGAAAAATCCTCTTTCCCCTCTCCCTCCTTCTATTTGCACACTATAAATACAACACTTAGCTCTTTTTTGGCCATTTTTTCCCCACGCCTCCATATGCTGCCGAAAATCTACCAAATTTTCACCATAAAAGCAAGATTCTTCACATTATATCAACACCATAAAATCATTATTCATCTAAAATACCAAAATACACAATTTTTTTCAAAAATAACGGTTCGAAACAGTGGAGAAATGAAGTTTTTCTGAAGAAACCCTCGAAGTCACCCAACGAAGAATCATTCATATCTTTCAAATTGTTCAATGGATTGAGATGCCATCTTTTGCAGAATTCCTCATTTTTCAAGAATATCAAGATGCAAAAAATGAGAGGTCGAATGGTGCCCTAAACAATTTGTTCTACCAAAAATCCTATTTCGTGCCCTAGCTCAGATTTGTTAGATTTCCCATTAATCCGACAATGGAAATGAGCTAAAAACTTGCACACAGACTCCAAATGAAAAACCTAGCACAATGGAGTTGATTTTGTCATGATTAGAGACAAAAACCAGACCTGCAAATTTCAAGCTCCATTAATGGCTGCTATGGCAGCTCCGTGCCCGAAGCCACTATCAGGCGAAAATTTTAAATTTTATTTCCAAGCATTCTACTTGGAAAAATCAAGTGAAATTCAAAGGACATGACCACGATGACAATCTGAGTTTGAAAATATATGTTCTATTGCAATCCGAGCACTGGAAATCAACTTTCTAAAAATAGTAACTTTTCCTACACAATCTTGCTATGTTTGGAAAGCCATCATCAAAAGCAGTTGTGGCGAAAGCAGTGTGCAATGAAGGTCGCCATGAAGTTAGAATGAGTGTTCAGAGTAGAAAACAATAAAAATGACCACTTACTAAAAATAGTAAGTTCCCTATATGGGCACTTACTAAAAATAGTAAGTCACCCCAAGAAGTGGCCGAGATGGAGATAGTGTGCACATGAGCGAGTGAATAGGTTCATCACATCGGGATGGTCAAGAAGAGGCAAAAATCACCTTTTACTAAAAATAGTAAGTCTCCCATCTGGACACATGCTACTAATGGTAAATCAAACTCAAAGGGCAATTTTAGCACAATGTGACATAGAGGGATGATCACTTAGGTCAACCTCATAAATTGAAATCCTTCATGGGAATTTCTCACATGGCATTTGAGATCCATCCCAGGGAACTCGTTAGTGTCTTTCGACACTCACTTCATGATTATGGTCATAGGTATATCACGTGCATGGTAGAAGTTACGGTCATCGGTGAAACAATTCATTCAACTTAGAAGGACTTGTTCCAAAGCTTCAGTCTCTTTAGAGGGGATCTTTATGAGCAACACCCACAGTTGCTAAAGGTTCTATTCAATATTATTTTTAAAAACTTAGGTTGAGGTGTTCGTGGGTCATTAGGAGGCAGTTTCTCACCTACAACCAAAGAACTTGCCCACAACAACCCATCCGCAGCACAAAAAAATCATTCACCATAAAGGGTTCAAGAGTGTTAGGGTCGATCCGACAAAGCTTTCTAGGAGTCAATAGATCTGATTCTTCATTTACAAGATTCCTCCTTCTTTCTCTCTTTCTCTTTCTCTTTCTCTCTCTCTCTTCTCTCCCCCTTACTTTCTCTCTCTTCTCAATAATGTAATTTTGCGTTGAGGGTTGCACTTTTTCTTATGTCTTAATGTTCCTAATGTAATAAGTCACCTTTATGTTATAAAAAGGGAATTATTGTTTTCCTAAGAATGTGAAGAGTATTAAGTCATGTTGAGACATACGAAGAGTTATTGGGGGTTATATGAAGAGTATTTTCTATTCCTATAAATTGTAAAGCCATTCCCATTTCAAAGGGTCGGTGATTGATTTTGTGAACTCAAGAGTGCATTGTACTTAGAGAGAAGAAAGGAGATAGCCATTTTATTACATTTCCCCCTCATAATTTTTCCTCCATTCCCACACTATGTACAACTTGTTTTTAAGCATCAATACAAGAACAAGGAGTTTCTAGCCTTTTTTGACTGAGGGATTTATTAATACTTTGTGCTCATAAATTCTAATCGGTCTTTTTGCTATTTGTAGAGTTGTTTCTTCTCATAAATACATGTGTTGAAATTTCTAAGTAGTGTGTGTAGGACACTGACTTCCTACCTACAACATTAGTTCTCCTATCTCATTTCTCACTCCTATTTTCCACTTTATAGACAAAGTCCTCTCTAGCAAAAAATTGGTAGCTTTGTCGCAGGGTCAGTGAAGTGCCCCTATTGGATCCCTAGTTGAAAGGCCACCACATAAATCTACCTTTTTATGTGCATACAAACACAAAAGCTCCATCGTTTAAGTGGAGGGACTTCGATTCCTAGAGCGTTAGCAAGAAACCCACAGATTTTTCCACCTAACAAATTTTCTCGCCAACACCTCTCTAGCAAGCTACATTATTCTATTTCCTACCTTGTAATTTTCCTCCATTCTTGTCTTGTCACTTAGCCAAACATATATTGAATTTTGTAAGAAGTTGAAGGACTTTGTGCCTTCTTTATGGAATGAATATTTAATGGTGAGGATTTATATTTATCTTGTATTATATGTTTCACTATCTTTCCCTGATGTTGTGTTGTGCTTGCATATTTTATCCAAGTAAAAATGGAATCACCTCTGGGTTGTAATTAGTGAAACATGGGTTCAACTTTCTAATATATGTCCTCCTCATTTTCCTCCACTTGTTCACCTATATTTTCCCTCTCTCTAATATCATTACAGTTATGATAGGGGTGTTTTTGCACATTTTCTAGTCTATGACCAATCCGAGAGTTAGTTTAGTGTACAATTTTTCTAGATTTCAATAAATGGGAGTTGCCCCATATTGAAGTAGAGGGACCTAGTCCTATGAGCATTGAAAAATACCCAATTTTCCTTGACAAAATATTTCACCAAGTAAAAAAAATCTTAAACATAATTAATTCCATTCAGAACTTACTCAAAAAATGGAGGGCTATAGTTCAATAAGATGAGACAATTATAGTCTCATCACAAAAGTTCAAAACTCCCAAACCAAAAACCCAATGTCATGATCGATAAAGTCACTGAATAACCTAAATGGGACAGTACCACTAACAATGTCATGACCCCACTCACCAACAAAAATAATGTCCATGATAATAACAATAATTCACCAATAGTCCATGTCATTGACTTTAACAGGCCTTATGACTAAAATAATAATCAAAGTGACACGCAAAATCAAAATTGAGGTCATGAAGGTCAGCACAAAAATGACTATAATGGATATACAAATGTAGACACCCTAATTATATCACCACATTAATTAGTTAATTTCTTCATCCCATGAAAATCCCATAAGTGATTAAAAGATAATTAATCAATGATTAGCCAATCTTATCACATCCTACTCACTAACCACATAATCTCCTCTACATCATCAACCAAATCAACCTTCCACTTTTCCTCATGAAGCCCACTATTGAATAAAATCATTAGGTCAATAACCTATTTTATCCCATATCGCCTACTACCGAATAAAAGAACTTGGTCAATTACTTATTTTATCTCATATCCCCCACCATCAAATAAAATAATTCAATTAATTTCCCTTTTAAAAATATGCCTTACAATCCATCCTCTATTTATCACCCACCTTGCCTTCATTTTCAAATAGTCCTTACTATTCATCACCTACTTCCCCCCAATTTTAAAAAATTTCACTATTCATCACCTACTTCCCCCCAATTTAAAAAAATTCACTATTCATCACTATTCACCTACCTAATTTCTCATTATTATTAAGAGAAACTACTTAACCCCTTCACTAATCACATCCCAAAACCATATAAATACACCCTCTACCCTCAAGCTAACAAAATTTTTCATGAGCATAACCTCATTATACCCCCTTCCCCTCTTTGATTTCTCTCCAACCCCTTTGTGCTTAAATCCCTCCTCTCCATTATGTAAATCAATGCAACTCTGTCAACCTATCTTACACAAGGGAGCTAAATTTGGAGACGTACATATTAATAATCCTTGGGTAAATTCACTTGATAACATGATCCAAGGTGCATGGTAAGAATTAACATGTTTGGTTTCATTTATGATGTATTTATTCAATTTCTAGTTTACATTACTAAATTTTTCCATGCACATTATATCACGCCGAGTGGCCTAAACACCTCTGTCTATTAATGTTTTTTGGTTTTGTAGGTCACCATATTTGTTGTGTTTATTTATAGGTTATGTGTGTATTGAAAGATTCTTGTAGCAGTTCTCATAGCTAACTTTTTATTAGGATGTCCACATGTCTCCTAACTTATCCCATTGAATCCTAAACATGCCAAAATTGTACGATGCCCTATAAACATGTGAATTATTTGTGATGTTTTAATGTAATTTAAAACAAAATCAACCTCCATTTTGTACTTTTAATTTCAAATTATTACATAAATTTTAATGTTTATGATGATCTAAAATTTGCATACGATAACAATCATTTCTTTTATATAAAGCAATATCATTTTCATAATTATTTTGTATTTTCTGGTAAATGTAGTACTTATTTTGCAAAAAAATACTTGGGGAACACTAATAAACCTACATTTGTTTGTTTTTTTATTTTATATGGTAGAAATTATTATAAACCCATCCAAGCAACAAGTTATATTTCTCACCCAAGTAATCTTCATAGATACTATGCTTATAAGATTATAATCATGCATGATCCAATTAGTTTTTTCCCCATAAGGTGCACGACCCCTGTAAATTGAGAATCTTCTTCATACCAAAAAATAAACCCTTCGAGAAAAATACATTGTCTCTACCGGTGGTATTCTAAAACCCACCTTGTGTAGCCCAATTGAGCTATGACCTAGTGGGGGTACTTGTCATAATCTCCTTGTGTAAATAATAACTACCAGTTATCATTATCACTATCCCCCTATTCTTGGAAATTTGAAGGAATAATTCTTTTAGAGATCTACCTTTGTAATCAAGTCCAAATATAGGTTTTATTTTGAGGATTTGGATGAACTATTCTGTAGATAATGGTAAACTAGATCTTCATATGCTGGATGAAATTATAAACATAGTGGCAATTCCTTAAAAGCTACCATAAATGCTCTTCCCATACTATTGATTTTATTTTTCACTTTATCTTCCCTTCAAATCTATAGAGTGTGAACTTGGAAGGATGCAAATAATAATCCCGTACATTTGTCTCATTGCAAACATAGAGAAGTTTTTACCTCATCAACAATGACCATTACCTTTGCCTTATTCATTTTCACTTGTACTACTTTATATCTCAAATAATAGTAAAGTTTTTTATTTTACAATGTTTAACACCTTGATACACACCCACAAATTCTATTGAAATTAACACCTCTAATATTTGGAACCAAGCTTGAATGAAAATGTGGAAATTTCATTTCTAACCTTGATTACTAACAACATCTTAATTTCTAGTGATAATTTCATTTTTATTAAACCACCTAAAGCATCAATATTTTGTACATGGTTTTTGGCCCAACTAGGGAAAATAATTTCTACCCGTGTAGTACTAAGTCTATTTACATTGGTTGATAAGCTAGGCCCCATAAAGCTATATTGGCTCTTAAATTTATACTGAGGTTAAAATGGGTGAAGATAACAGGGTAGGCCATTGCATTGAATTATTTCTTTATCTGGAATGACAACAATTTAGATTAACAAATGGGAGGTTGGTTAACCTTCTACTCTTTAGGCTATGTGACACCTAGAAGACAAATCCTTCAACAAGTCAACAATGATTTCAAATACATGGATGTGGCTAATTTAGCACAATAGACCCACCCAAACATCCTAACCACTACGAATTCTCACCCATTTTTTTGTCACTAATGGTAAATTTATAAAACTAATTGAAAATAGGAAAATATTGAACTAAAAAATATGTTAGTGGAAAAAATATCAATAATCTATAAGCTAATTTATCTTATAACCAACAACATATTCAAATGAAGGCTTATAAACATGAAAATAAAGTTCTAATGGTTGAAATCTTGAAGGATCTGCAATAGTGGAAGTGGATGGAAATATCAACAAAAGAAAATGATTAGATGAGATAAGATTAATAACATGGATCCATTGGGAAAAGAGTAACCAATATTTAGAACAAGTTAATTAACAATAACCAAAAGAAGACAACAATTTACATAATTGCTACACATTCCACCATGAATTCAAACAAATAATAGAGTAATCCTACACCTATTGTCCATTATCTATTAGAACAAGATATTACAAGATGAAAATACACTGATATGGGACAATTTTTGAAGACACAAAGGAATGAAGCTACGAAAGCGTTTTATAACCCAACTCTCATATATGAATACATAACACTAACAAATTTCTA
The DNA here is from genome assembly GCA_019776745.2 of Taxus chinensis. Lineage (NCBI taxonomy): Eukaryota > Viridiplantae > Streptophyta > Pinopsida > Cupressales > Taxaceae > Taxus > Taxus chinensis. Next base: position 541,201,366 of record CM034154.1, on the reverse strand, counting down.
ATTACCAAACAATGATCTATATAATCAAAGCATTATGATAAAGCCATAACACTCGTTCAACATCGTATAATATCTACTCTTTGAATTAGGAAATATTATTACTCTTCAATTGATCCCAAGACTGGAAAACACAAAGCTCAATAAGGATAACCAAGTTTTCTTAATAACCAAAAGATCATTGCGGAGAATTTCTTCCCCAACTTCTAAATTTTCCCTCTGTAAAGGTGCACAAAAAAGGCACTCAAAATATTATCTCAAAATAAATTAAAGGATTATGAGAAGCTAAATGTCAACTCTAGATGAAAGTAGATCCTCCACCAATGAGAAAAGAGATAGGAGCATGCATGGACCACTTCTACCAAATTAATCTTGAAGAAACAATTTTTTTTTATCTCAAAGTGAGCCAAAATTGGCATACTTTTGATCCAAGTGAAAAAAATGGTAATACATGAGGGGAAACACATGTGCATCCTAAAATCTAGAGAACAAATGAATAAGAGGTTGTCATTTGTCGATCATACTCATATTTCACCTTTGGATCATTGTGACAACTTTAATTTTTCTAATTTTCAAGAACTTAATCTCCTCAGTGTGTTCTAGGGGGGCCATGGAGTGAATAATTTTTAAAGAAGGCATATTTTTAAGAAAAATGAATTATATTAGAGCATTAAAAGGTGAATTGGAGCCAAATTGATCAAGAAAAATAATTGAAGCCTACCCTAATTCTATCAGTAAAATATTCCATATCTTTGTACTATTTTGCCCAAAAATGGAACCAATGTGTAGCTCTACTCTTAAGATTTCCAATGGAACTGATATCTCTTTGATTGGAGATCTGTGTTAAATTTTATGATTAAAGAAAAGAGCCCTTGATCATTTTAATGGAGCTCACATGTTGACGTCCTCAATTTCATTTTCCTTTGTTATTTGGATGTCAAATTTAATCTCATGCAAATTGTCTGTATCCAACCACCTACTGCAATGTATACCTCCTACTCTATCTTAACTCATAGTTTAACTGATGCATGACACATGGCTTCTATTAGTGCCACTACTTCACATGATCCTTTGAACTTTGGCTCTATCTTCCCCGGACACTCAGGCCACCGATGGGTGACACATGGCCACCATGAGTGCTACCTTTCTTCATGGGCTCCTAGACCCTTGGCCTTTGTAATCTTGCCTCATTGATTATTAACACATGGATTTTATTGGTGTTCTCACCAATCAAATGCTAATATTTGGCTTGTTGAGTTGATGGGTGACACTTGTTACCCACCAATATGTTATATTCACATAACCCTTAAGGCTTAATGGATTTGTCGCTATACTTATTCATGTGTTAATGCGAGGAATGTGTTGTTTGGGACACTTGGATTCAATTGGTGATCATGAACCATGCCATACAATCTTAACAACTTATTTATGGGATTGTTAACAAAGGATTGTAAGGTTTTGAATGTCAAGTGGGTGTTTGGAGGCCAAAAATACTTCATATTTTTCTATTTTTTTTGGAGAAATCTGTGTACACAAAGAGAAGGGAAAGGAAATCATTTTAGGGTTAGTTTAAAACATAGACATGACAAAAATGATATTTTTACACTATGTTAATTCTCCAAATTTTAACTTAAAATCCCCAAAATAAGGTGAACCAATTTTGGTTCAATCATTAACGTTGGTTGTGGGACAAGTGCCCCTTATGGCTAGTTTAGATATCCCAAAAAACTTTTTGGAAGAAGAATATCAATGCCTTATCCAAAAACAACTCCAAATTTCCAACGAATTTACCATTTGCAACTAAAAACTTAGCCTAATTTAAAAACTAATTTGTTTCACGATAAGATAGATGACTTGTTGCAATCTAGGAACTCCTCTAAATACATAGATGAAAATCCAATCTTCAGGAACTTATGGAAAGTGAGAAACCACACAATAAAACAATGAAAAATATTAATAAGCACAACAAACCAATAGAAGAACAAACAATTATTTACACTATACATGGGATTGCACCACCTTAATTTAACGAAAATTGTGTTTCAAATGCATGTCATTAATAAAAAATTCTGGAATTTCTTCATTCAAATCCATGAGGAAGAAAGTATTTTCTCTAATGCATACATCAATACTTCCGTGCTTTCCCTTTTTTCTTGTCTTCCCTTCCAAATCAATACTAAGTCATTTGACTAAAATTCTCTAAAAAATGCCCTTTTCTTAGAAATTCTCTATATCTTGTAAATTTCAGACACCTTTCACAAGATTACCTTCTGATTTCATCTAATTGTATGAGTTGGATAATTATATTAAAAAATGGATCAACCTCATCACATTTTACCTACTACAGCAACTGGTAGGTGGGAATCTCTAAGTTTGGAGGTAAGGTAACATTCATGCCATTCATTAGTTCAAATGGCTCCTTTATGTGGCCTTCTTGGGAGTGATTATGTTTGCCCAAATGGAAAATGTCAATTTCTCTTCCCATTTTATTTTTTTCAACTCAAGATTCCTGACTATTCTTATCATATTCTTGTTGCTAGATTCAACTTGAACATTTCCTTATGGGTAATAGTTAGATGAATAAGTCAAGTTGATTCCAAATTAGTCACACACATGTAAAAGAGTAATAAATCTAAAACACATAACATTATCAATGAAAATATTATCAGGCACTCCAAACATTGAGATAATATTTATTTGTAGGATGTCCATTACTACTTTGTAGGTTGTAATATTGGTTATGATGACTTCAACCCATTTGGAAAAGTAATCAATTGTCACTAAGATCAATCTATGTACACAACTAAACATATCACTTAATTCCCTAATGAAATCCATTTCCCATTGTTACAAAGGGGCATCTAAAACAAATGGAACTAATGGGAGAGCACCAAACCCCTTAAGTCTTCCTACAAAATGTTATCATGGATGACATACCTTCATATCTTTAGAAACATCAGTAAACATTGTGGGCCACCAATAATAACCAACTCTGAAAATATTGTGGGAAGTTGTTTTGGCCACATAGTGGCCTCTACATAGTCCATATTGAAACTTTGAAGTCAGCTTCTTATATTGCTTCTTGCTTACACATCTCATAAGAATTACTCCAAGCTAAACCTTATTTGGTGAGAAAATATTTCTAAGTAGCTAATCTTAGAGATCTATGCTAAGTTTTTCCAATTGAGGAAGGAAACTTGGATTATTCAATTAAAAATTAATATCTCTATACTAATCTGACCTAAAAATATCATATTTAGTTGATGCATCACCATATTTTGTAAGTTACTTTAGTAGTGTCTAGATTTGACTGTTTCATAAGCACGGCTAGTCCTTTTCTTCTTACAAGTTTGGTATTGTGCAACTCAATATCAAAAGATAGGAGTTTACTTACCCATATACATATTTTCCTAGAGGTTTCCAACTAAGTTAAGATGTCCTTGACCATGGGGCGAGGAACATACGATTTGATTTTAGAAATGAGAACATAAGATCTGAATGAGTTTATTGCCTTGACAAGAGTGTAAGCTTGTTTCTCCATAACTGTGTAGTTTAATTTAACATGTTATAAAGATGTATTGAAGAAGGAAATAGGTTAATTATTCCCGTCATCATTTTTCTATAAAATAATAATAACTATGATATGAGGAGATGTAAATGAGAAAATCTAAAAGTTATTATTGTAGACACTAAATCATGCACTTTGAGTCATTATATAGTCCCAGTCTCATACTGCTATTCATATGGTTCTTAAGTGAAAAGAGTAATAATTAACCCATATCTTTGGCCATTTTGAATTGTTTTCTTTTGCTACTCTCTACCTTACACCCATACTTTCCCAATCTATACTATCATACCACGTTTTTCCTATTTTTGACTGGGCCGCCCTAGGTGCCCTGGTCCCCTTTGGGCGCCCTGATCCTCTTTACACTTTCCTCTCACTTTTTGGGCACTTTCTAACCATTTGAGATTCTTATATTTTTAGTGGTTGACCTTTTCGGGGTTAGTTATGAAATTAAAGAAAGAGAACCATATAAATATAAAGTTATGTGAATATAATGAGGGGCCACGTACTAAGCACTAAACTATCTCCACCTAAGGTTGCATCCATCAAAGGCATTTATAGCTACATTTACATCCATCTAGCTCCATCACAAGGCACACAAGGTTAGTTCATTTGCATCACAATTCATAGGAGGGAAGTCTATTATTTCCATGCACACATTTATTACATTCTACATCTAGTTACTTGCTTGCTACTTCACAAAGTGCAACTGACATAGGAACAACCTAGGGAACAATTAAACACACACACACACCTAAAACTACATTGGGTCTAGGAAGTAGTGTAGTGCTTAGTGATAAGTCCATTAATTTGGTAGATGAGGGTAGTCCGACCCATTCATATGAATCTTTATTTTTTTAGGGTTTTGAAACTTTGCTTAGGGTTTTATGGGTGATTCTTATATTACAAATTTACCAGTGCTTCGGTGATCACACAATGAAATTCGTGCGACAAGAAGAGAACATAGATGAACACTCAATGACACCTCAGAGGAGGTTTTCTGGTCATTTCCATAGACCAAGGTGCCCAAATCTCAAACTAGGGTGCCCACGGGCGCCCCTATCCCTCTCCAAATGCCCCAGTCTATCCAAACAGTCTAGATCTACACTTTTTTAGGCTCCTGTGTGAAGGTTTCCTCCTCTTATTCATCCGGTCTTCACTATGACATATACCCACTACATCATCGAATCAGCTAAGGCCTTTTTAACCCTCTTTTCACATTAGGGTTTCATATTTCATTGCTTATATTGCTTGGGTATTATTTTAGTATTTTATTACTTCATTTATTCAATTATTTTACTGCTCTTATAGCATTAGATTACACTACAATATTCAATATTAGCTTAATCATTTTGGTGAACCTGTACTTAATCTTCACGTTTTTAGGATCCTCCCCCTCTGCTTGTCATACTAGAGTATAGTCATCATGAGTATCTCAATCAATGGTTACTTACTTGCAAATCCTAATTTAAGGCATAGAGTCCAACATCTTCTTGCTACTACTCGCATTTGTGCTGATATGCATTCTGACTCGGTATATAACACATTTGTGGATGCATTTTCTCAACATATCACTTTCTCGTCTAATCCTCATGTTGATATAAATACCTTTGAAAAATACCCACTATTACATATCATGATTCACATTTAAAACATGGGTATCAAGTGCAATTTAATTGAAAATGGATTTAAGCTCAACTTAGGTCCCATGTCATTATTTAGTCTTGGTCTCATACTACTATTCATATGGTTCTTAAGTGAAAAGAGTAATAATTAACCCATGTTTTTGGCCATTTTGCATTGTTTTTTGTTGTTATTTTTGATATTGTACCCATACTTTCCTAGTCTGTACTCTCATACTAAGTATTTTCTATTTTTGACTGGGGCGCCCCAGGCGCCTGGTCCCCTCTGGGTTCCTCGATCCTCTTTACACTTTCCTCTCAATTTTTGGGCACTTTATAACCGTTTAAGCTTTTTATATTTTTGGTGGTCAACCTTTTCAAGGTTGATTACAAAATTAAAGTAAGATAACCATACAAATATAAATTTATGTGACCATAATGAGGGACCAAACACTAAGCACTAGCTATCTCCACCTAAGGTTGCATCCATCAAAGGCATCTATAACAACATTTACATCCATCTAGCTCCATCACAAGGCACACAAGGCTGGTTTATCTATATCACATTTCATAGGAGGGGAGTCTATTGTTTCCATGCACATATTTATTACGTTCTACATCTAGTTACTTGTTTGTTACTTCACAAAGTGTGACTGACACAAGAGCAACCTAGGGCATAACTACACACACACACACACACACACACACACACACACACACACACACACACACACACACACACACACACACACCTAGAACTACATTGGGTCTGAGATGTAGTGTAACGCTCAGTGATAAGTCCATCAATTTTGTAGTTGAGGAAAGTCTGACTACTTCACATGTATCTTTATTTTTTTTAGGATTTTGATGCTTTGTTTGGGGTTTTGCAGGTGATTCTTATATTAAAATTTACCAGTGCTTTGGTGATCACACAAGGACATTTACGCGATAGGAAACAAACATAGACGAACACTCAACGGAACCTCATAGGAGGTGTTTTGGTCATTTCCATAGACCAGGGTGCCCATATCTTAGGTTAGGTTCCCATAGGTTCCCCTATCCCCCTCGAGGTGCCGCAATCTAGACAAATAGTCCAAATCTATACTTTTTTAGGCTCCCGTGCGAAGGTTTCCTTCTCCTGTTCATCCGGTCTCCACTGTGACATAGTCCCACAGAATCATAAAATTAGCTAAGGCCTTATTAACCCTATTTGCAAATTAGGGTTTCATATTTCATTACTTAGATTGCTTGGGTATTAGTTTAGTATTTTATTACTTCATTTATTCATTTATTTTACTACTCCTATAACATTAAATTACACTAGAATATTCCATTTTAGTTTAATCACTTATAATAATAAGGGCTATCCAACACTGGAGCTTATTTTAGAAATTATTTTACATTAACAAATTCCCCTTGTATATCACCAGTCCAATGAATGACCTGATTCTTCTTTATTATATTTGCAATGGGAATGATAATCTCTACAAAATTTGATATGAAGCACTTGGAAAAGTTTATTTTCCCAAAAAATGATTGGATTCCTTTTTTGGAGCATGTGATGGGAATGTGTGTCAATAGATTTCACTTTCTTGGGATCAATCATCACTCCATATGTAAACAAAATCTGCCCAAGCAACTTTCCTTTATCTATGCCAAAGATGTATTTTTTGGGATACCTCTAGATATCTCACATTATCTACATTTATTAAACACTTTTTCTAGATTTCTAACGTGGTGTGCTCTTTTCCTATCGTACAATGTAAGGTCATCTTGGTAGACCACCATGATCTCATTGATTAGGTTGGAATATGTATAGCCAATTTCACTCTAAAATATTTCTCCAACATTTATAAGGTCAAAAGGCACACATACATAAACATATGTACCCCAAGGTGTTGTGAAAGTAATTTTAAATATTTTAGACACTTGGACTATAACTTGGTTATAGCCAAATAATCCATCCAACACGGAAAAATTTGAAACTAGTGACCCTTTGCAATAAGTGATCCATATTAGGAAATAGACAATAGTCTTTTAAAGACATTTTGTTCAATTTTTTTTTAAATTCATGCACAATCTAATGTCCCCATTCTTCTTCCTCACTAGAAAAAGACTGAAAACCCATGAAGAGAATATAATAGCTTAATGATTCCTTTTTCTATGTTTTGCCTCCATTTTGGTTACCAATTTTAGATTCATTAGCTTTTTCTTTTTCCTAAATGGATTGACATTAGAATGAAATGGAATTGCATGCTAAAAAAGTGTTCCCTATAGGTTTTCATCTGATCATAAGACCAATCCATAAAATCCCTATACTCTCTTAACATCTTAATCAAATCCTTCTTTTCATCTTTTGTTAAGCTCTTTCCAAAAAACACAGGTCTAAGGGATATAACAATACCCATTTATTTCTTCTTTATCATGCATGGTTGGTGTGTCTCTTTGTCTTACAATGTCAACAACATTAAAGGATCTCTCAAGTTCAACTAGTCCTTTTGGGAACTTGTTTTTTTAACCAAATGACTTGTTTCCCCAAAAAATATCTCTCGGGCTTCCTAATTTTAAATGAAGGGTTCTAAATCCATAAATTGATCCTTAAAATCAGCCGTATTGTTTAAAAACATGAGGATTTGATTTCTATCCTCAACGATCGACATTATCTAGAATAGAAGGTATCATTAACAGTTCATATTCATACTTACAACAAGGGGTATTCACCCTATTTTGATACCGAGAAGCATGGAAAACAAGCTGGTATAAAATCGTGTTTCATGATCTATTAACATAAATGATGTTGAAAAACTTAAAGGGGTCTGATATTGTGTTTCTATATTGTTTCAACCTCTCATTCTTAGCAACATACACTTTTGTACAATTCATCCTTATGATAAGTGATTGGAATTAAGGTTGGGATTTGTAAAATGGTCTTAACAAAAATAATTGTATGGTGTGAATAAGAATTGAAAATGGATATTGGAAGTGACATTCCAAAAAACCAATAAACTGATATAAGTTTAAGTTGCTAATCTTAAGGCAAGGTATATTAGTCTTATGGCAGAGTAAGGCATGTTTTTCCACCCTTATTATTGATGAGGTCTAAATCATAAGCGAGTGTATTACTAATACCTTGAATGTTGTGTACCAGTGAATAATTCCATATGTGAGTTTATGTGATAAGTGGTTGATCATTAAACTAGTGGTATGTATGATAATTGAATATAATGTAAAGTCCTAGAAGATTGAGAAGATTAAGACAAGGGGTGATTAGTGCAAGAGTTCAACCTTCAAAGGGTTGTAAAAAATATGGTCAAGTTAGTGTAGAGTAGGGCATAATGAGTAATGTATTCAATAATTTGAAATTAGAGACCAATTTAAGGTAACTCAAGACATTGAGAAGTAAAAAGCAAGGTGTTAAGGAATCCTTATAGAATAGAAATGCCTTATTATGTGATGGTTTAATGCTAATAAGTTAAGAGATAATTACAATGAGAATAAGTGAAATAAGATCTAAAAGTTCTATTGAAGCAAGATAAGGCCTAAAATAACCATTGATTGCACGTGAATCAATTTATTGTGTGTTATAAAATGTGTTTTGAATATTTTATCTACAGTAGGTGGTATTAGAACAAGGTTAGATCATTGGAAGAAAGAATGAAATAATTATTGAAGTGAAGGAAATTAGAAGTTTGACGGAAAGTAAGTGGTATGTGGAGAGAACTTAGCCATTGAGACTTAAAAAGACAATCGGAAAAGTTGAGAAGAAGAATTCCAAGGTGAAACAAACTTATAAGCTAAAATAAAAGTGATTAGGTGCCAAAACACCAGGTGAGACCTATGGTGAGGTACTAGGAAGGAGTAAGGTTCAAAATACTTGTTTGAAAGAGGAAAATAATGAGAAGTTGATAGGAAAAGTAAATAAATATAAATGGTTTCTTTCTAGAGGGATACCATAACAAGATGAAAGAAAGTATATTGAAGATAGAGGTGAGAAGAGAGGATATGATTGTTGAGTTAAGAGAGATAAAGGAAGATTTGTAGTCGATGATAGAGAGAAGAGAGAAATAAAACCATGTTTTTGGTTGAAGTATGAGTAAAATAGTGAAGTGGCATATAGATATGTTTTTAGAGAGGAGGAAGAAATAAATTTCTTGGAGAAGAGAGGAAAGAAGAAGAAGAAAGAATATGAAGGTTAATATTTTCTATCCTAAAGAGGGTGTGATGCTAGGAGAAGAAGAGGGAACTAGAGAATAAGAAGATCAATAAAAAGAAGAAGGAGAAGAGATCTTGTTGTTAGGAATTTACTATGTTCTAGTGTGAACATAATCTAATGGTATTATTAATATATTATGTTATAGTGTGAACATTAGTATTATTATTTAAATATTAAAATGATTTAGTATGTGTAAATAATGAGTTTGATTTACAACTCATCTAGATAGGAGTTAGAAGAGTGATACTAGGATGTAAATGAGAGATATATAGAGAAAATATAAGACTTGACTCCTTCTTTATAGGATCAAATAATTGTATTTTATCCATCTTACACATGAATAAAATTGGTATAGTAGAGTGAGGATTTTTTTTATTAAATTTTTCCTCTGGAACATTTATCTTTGTCTATTCTCATTAGTTATTTTGTGTATTTGTTGTTATTTAGATTAGTAGAGCTCTTAAATTTATAAATTTTGGTACTGTAGCAGGTTAGGTTGAGCCATGATATTTGTTTTAGGGTTCAGTTGTAGCCATTCACATGCAGATATAAGTTTTTTTAAAGCTTCTGTCACCATATTTGAAGTCTGTATTCGACACACATGGATCGACATAGATCACACTAATCAAGATCAATCCTCTTAGGAATGACATCAATCCTGTTACTTTCTGTCTACTCAACCTTCTTATTGTGTGAATTCTAGACACACACATTTATATCATGTGCATTGAAAGGTGTTTTCTTCATTTCATCATCAACAACAAGAAATATGTATGGATATAACAATAAACACATGGAATATCAAAAATATACATAACGATTGACATCAATTCTCTGAATGATCATCACTGATTATTGAATTGGCATCGATCTGTAGATTGTAATTTTGAGCTTCATGATAACTGATTATTGAATATGACTAATTTAGTAGCATGGCTTTGGAGGATGGAGGCACTGAAGGTTAAAGGCTAATCAACACCTCTTTTTAATCACCAAAGACAGTGCCGTATATACATTAATGGTTTATTTATTTTCAGACGTGTGTTTTTATTTTGAAGAATAATACATGTTCATGATGTAACATGATATTCTTATGTAATACCCATTGTATGTGTGTGATGTGAGATAAAAAGTAAAATGCTATCTAGAGGTTGTTGGATGTCCTTTTCTTTGAAGGGTTGTTCGTTGTCCTTAAAAACCTTCTTTCTAGGGTTTTTGGTTGTCCACGAAAACCTTCTTGTGGTTAGTGGTAAACCAAATTTTAAAAGCATACTTAAACATGAGTAGGTACAAGATGAAGGTTTCCTCGTGTTCACACTAAGGGGGTGATTATTAATAATTTACTATGTTATAGCATGAACATTAGTAATGGTATTATTAATTTATTATGTTCTAGTGTGAACATTAGTAATATTATTATTTAAATATTAAAATGATTTAGTGCGTGCAAATAATGAGCTGGATTTACAATTTATCTAGATAGGCATTAGAAGAGTGAGACTAGGATGTAAATGAGAGATAAAAGGAGAGAAGATAAGACTTGACTCTTTCTTTATAGGATCAAACAATTGTATTTATATCCATCTCACACATGAATACAATTGGTAGAGTAGAGTGAGGCTTTTTTTAATCAAATTTATTCTGTGTAACATTTGTTTTTCTTTTTTCCTCAATTATTTTGTGTAATTGTTGTTATTTAGATTTAAATTTATAAAACTTGTAAGGAAATTATAAAAGGTCTATGTGACCTAAATATTTGTATTCTAACATTATTTTGTATGTGTGAATATAGTTGAACAAATTGAAGAAATGAAAACATTTAAAAGTTCCTCAAATGAGGAATTGGAAGAAAAAACAACTAAATATGAAAGAATATATGAAGTAGATGATGCACTTACAACTAAAGAGGATGAATTGATTTAGAAAAAAATCATGCAGGGATCAAAGATACTAGATCTCTTAGAAACTGAAAAAAGTTCAAATAAGATGAATTAGAGCTCATGAAGATATTAAAGGGAGAAGAAGTCAATAAAGGTAATGATAAAATTGAATCAGTAATGAGGAAGCCGTGGGAAGATGAAGAAAATAATGAACTTGATTTGATAATGTAGGTGAGAGGTGATGGTGAAGAGAGAGAGAAGGATAAAGGAATAGCTAAGAAAGATGAAGAACAAAGAAGAAAACTAGAGACTAAGAAAGAAAAGTAAATACAAGAGAAAAATATTGAAGTTGAAGCTGAGCTCAAGAAATCCAAAAAGGGAGACAAGTCAAAGAAGAAAAGAAATTAGAAAAAAGAGAAATAAGAAACACATTTGAGATGGAGCTCAAATATTTTCACTTAAGGAGTCTGATGTAGGAGCATCATGAGGTAAAATCTCACATTATGGTTTTTCTAGTAATTTTGGATTAAAATATGCTTAGGAGGTCATTTCTAGTTAGTTTTCATAGGTTCTAACCTATTTTGACCCTCCATGGTTTGTAAAATAGTCATTTTGGGTTTTCCCTATAAAATGTGCTATTTAAATAATCACAATCCTAGTATGAGTTTAAGGAGTTTAATTTTAGGTGTGGAATCATGTAATGCTGTAAAAGGTTGTAAGAACCTCATGTTATGTAAATAAAGTGTTTTCACTCATCCAAGTGGGGTTACTTATGTAATAATGAATTCTTACCATGGTTAGGAGCCAAAATCAGTTGTAACTATCTCCATTTAAGTCTATAAAAATATATATTTGTTTGTATTTGGAGTAGAGATAGGTTGGAGAACTTAGAGTAGATGTTTTGGAAGCATCTTGAAGGATTTTGAATATCTTAGTAGGATTTTCAAGCCTTTAGTCGCTTATTGTAAATATGAATATGTTGTACTTGTAAATATTCCATGAAAAAGAGACTTGAGTAGAGGCTTGATGTAATACAAGATGTTATTTATAAGGTATTATTATTATTATTGCAGGTTTTTAATGGTATGAATAGGTATTTCTAATGAGGGTGAATGATATTAAAGCTTTATATTAAGTGAAAATACAGAGTAAATTAAGGTTGCAGGTAAGAGTTTGTTGTATTGTTCTTGTATGATTGATGATTAGAAATGATTCTCTAAATATTAATGTGAGTACATGATCTTGAAATATTTATAAATTTATGTTAAAAATATTACATAGAGATTCATATATATTGAAAGGTATGAAAATAGTAAACTCGGAAAAAATAGTTTTTTCCAAGACTAGTAACTTAACACTTGGAAGAATTTGAACATAGTTACAAAGAAAAGTATCATTGAAGGACCTTACAGGAGGTGGACAGGACTTGGTCTATTGGAGGTATATTGGAGGTATATTGGATTTAAGCCTTTGAAAAGAGTCTATAGAAAAGGAAAGAAAAGATAACCTAAACAAATAACTCTCGGATATGAAAAATCTTGAGCCAGGGTTTGAGAACTAGAAACAAGTTTAACTAAAAATTTAACCAAAAAAAGGGATAAAATTTTGTGATAAAGTGATTATAGGTTTAATGAAGGTCTTGAAAAATTTTCAGGAGGAAACTTTAAGTTTTGAGGGCAAAAACTTTAAAAACATAGTCATAAACCTTGATTTTTACTATTCTACAGGATAGGTTTGCGAAGTAATCGATATAAATATTTAAATATAGGATTTTGTAGAATTATTAAGAATATGTATCATGATGCATTTTACATGTTTAAAATATTATGGAGTTCAAGAATAAGATATAAGGACTTACAAGTGAAGTTTATCAATTGTTAGTCCTAGTTTTACTAGTCTAAGAACAATCTTGTGAGCAATTGATCTAGAACTCTAGTTTCATGAAGAAAGAATTATTTAAAAGTTATGATATGATTCTTGAAAAATGTTCAAGGTAATGTGAAGTCAAAGTAAGGATATAAAATATTATAAGTGAGGTTTCTATATGAGATTATTGGGAGTACTAGTCAAGAAACCCATTCTTGAAGATGTTAAGTATTAATAACTTATTGAAGGATTGAAATGGTACAAGGTGTTACAAGAGGGAATTAAATAAGTTCAATGAGATTTTAATAGATGATTTAAGGAAGTGAAAGAAGAGTTTTTAATACAAGAAGTGTAATCTCACCATGACATTCCTAGTTAATTGTCATTTCCTAGTTTTGAATAATTCTTGCTTATGACAAGAGCTTAGAGTTAAGGTCAAGATTTGTAAAAATGTATTAAATTTTTTTTTATGTAGTGGGAACATGAATTTACAATGGATATTGGAAGTATAATTCCAAGAAACCAAGAAACTGATATAAGTTGTAAGTTTTTAATCTTGAGGCAAAGTATATTAGTCTTAGGGCAGAGTAAGACATGTTTTGCTACCTTTATTATTGACGATGTTTGAATCATAAATGAGTGTACTATTAAGACCTTGAATGTTGTGTAATAATGAGTCATTCCATATAGGAGTCTATGTAATAAGGGGTTTCTTATTAAACCGGTGTTATACATAATAATTGAATACAATGGCAAGTCATAAACGACTGAACAAATTAAGATAAGATAATGGGTGGTCAGTGTGAGAATTCAACCTTGGAAGGGTTTCCAAAAATAAGTTCAATTTAGTGCATAGTAGGGCATAAGGTATTTAATAATTTAAAACTAGAGACCAAATTTAAGCAACTCAAGACATTTAGAAGTAAGAAACAAGGTGTTAAGGACTCCTTAAAAAATAGAAAGACCTTATTAAGTGATGGTTCGATGTTAAGAAGTTAAGATAGAATTACACCGATAATAAGTGAAACAAGACCTAAAAGTTATATTCAAGAAAGATAAGGCTCTGAATAACCATTGATTACATATGAATCAGTTTATTGTGTTTTCTAAACTATGTTTTGTATATTTCTCTACTTCATGTGGTATCAAAGTGAGGTTATCTCCTTGGAAGAAAGAATGGAAGAAATATTTAAGTGAAGGAAATTGGAAGTTTGATAGCAAGTAAGTGGTATGTGGAGAGCCCTTAGCCAGTAAGGATTAAGAAGACAATATGAAAAGTTGAAAAGAAGAATTCCAAGGTGAAATAGACTTGGAGGCTAAAAGAGAAGTGATTAGGTGCAAAAAAACCGGGCAAGACCTAGGGTGAGGTACTCAGAACGAGCAAGGTGCAAAAGAATTACTTGAAAGAGGAAAATAATGAGAAGGTGAGAGGAAAAGTGAAGAGATAAATAGTTTCTTTCTAGAGGGATACCCCAACAAGATGAAAGAAATTATAGGGAATAAAATGGTGACAAGGGAAGAGATGATTCTTGAGTTAAGAGAGATAAGGTAAGAGTTGTAGTTTGTGATAGAGAGAAGAGAGAAAGAAAACCATGTTATTTGTTAGAGTATGAGGAAAAAAGTAAAGTGTCTTATATAGCTACTTGTAGAAAGGAGGAAGCAATTGATTACTTTGAGAAGAGAGGAAAGAAGAAGGAAAAATGATATGAAGGTTAATATTTTTTTATCCTAAAGAGAGAGTGATGATAGGAGAAGAAGAAGAGGAAACTAGATAAGAAGAAGATCAAAAAAAGAAGGAGAAAAGCTCTTGTAAGGAACTTTTTGATTAACTAAAATGGGAAAACTATGGGGAAGTATATCCAATAGTTAATTTAAATAAGAGGACATAAAACACTATTTAAATTGTAATAAATGATCTAAAGGGGAGTAAATAATGATATAAGTAAATTAATCTAAATGTAATCAAAAGATAAGTGACAAGAGAAAGGTAAGAAATAGTGTAGCTAATTGAAGAAGATGGTAGCAAGTTGTCGCAGGTATGAAACTGGAAACTAAATATACAGACGATCAATTAGAAACCCTTCAAAGGGTAGATCTAGACTTCCTAATATGATATAAGCATTTAGGAGGGTATTGGGGCACCCTAGCGCACTGTGGTTTGGATTCTGGGTGCTGTGAACTATGTAGAAGCTCAGAAACTAGGTTCTACAGTGTCGCAACTAGGCTAGAAACTCTATCTGTCTATCACACTGGATTCGTTGGA
Source organism: Taxus chinensis (assembly GCA_019776745.2). Taxonomy (NCBI): domain Eukaryota; kingdom Viridiplantae; phylum Streptophyta; class Pinopsida; order Cupressales; family Taxaceae; genus Taxus; species Taxus chinensis. The sequence continues at coordinate 541,185,960 of CM034154.1, read as the reverse complement.
TGAACTATATAATGCCTTGCACAAGAAGAGGAAGAATGGGTTAGACTGAACTTAGCCACCAAACTGGCAGACTTATTGGTGAGGGCTACACTACATTACGAACCTTGATGTAGTTCTGGTGAGTGTGTGTGAATGGTGCCCGAGGTACTCTCGTGCCAGTCGCACTTTGTGTAGTAGCGAGCTATAGTAGCTATAAAAGATGTAGAATAGTATATAAAATAGAATAGATAGAATCCCTCCATCCTATGTGCATGGATGTGATGTAGAATTTTCTAGCTAGGATGTATGGAACTATGTGGGTGAAGATGATGTAATGGATGCAACCCTAGATGGAGTGATAGTAATGATAGAATGCAAAGACCTAGGACCCTCCATATGGACTTATAAGATTTATATTTTTAGGGATCTCAAGTATACTTTCACAATTAATTCTGGTAATGTTGACTGAGAAAAGGATAAAGGAGACCAACAACTAGAAGTGACCTAAAAAGGAGCGAAAGAGGCTAAACCTAGATCAGGGTGCCCAAGGTGAGACTAGGGTGCCTTGGGGTGCCCTAGTATAGGGTGGGGTGCCCAGAATTAGGGATGGAACTTTGGGGGAGATGCAAGCTGGGCATATAGGTAATGGAAAATACATAAGAAAGACAAGATAAAATAGAAAAAAAAGATGGCAAAAAGGGGGGAATTAATTGGTACTTTGTGCACTTGAGAACATTCTAAATAGTAGTATAAGACCTGACTAAATATGTCTAAAATGCATGATTTTATGTCTACACTTTTAAAGGGGCTATGATTTTATGCAGGTTCGGTAGCAGTAGTAAAATTGTGTAAAGAAATGATAATTTTACATTGGTCGAGATCAACACAAAGAAATATAATGGTGGCCTTCATGGATTGATACTAGGTTTTTAATAAATGTATAGTATATGAGAAGCGGGTAGGAGAAAAAGGATGAGTAGGAGGAGAAACGTCAATTATGGTAATAGAAGGAGAGAAAATTACAGTAGATGGTGAATCATATGAAGGAAATGGTGACACATCATCATTATAAAAATGATCAAAAGAGGTGTCAAAGTCATATCAGACTACTCTAGATACTTGATAGGCAAGTGTATGGGGTTGGTCATCTAGATAACCATGAATGCGTAAGATGTACATGACCATGAAATATTATTCATCTATGAAGACATGTAATGGGCATCTGTAATCATACCAAACAATAAGGTTGGGTGTATAACAAGTAAATGAGCTACTACAAATACTAGCGGTACTAAAGGGCATGGGGTATGTGATATCAACATGTTTCAGATCAAGGGTACCCCCAATATAATTGAACCAAGACTAGCCGAGGGTAAGTGGATAAGGATAAGGATGACGCACGAGATGTACCACAAGGTGGAAAACATGTATCCCATAAGTGGAAGTGAGAATGATAGAGCCATGATACAAGTGTGGATCACATAGAGGATTATGAAGGTCATCAAAGCAAAATCCTAGCCAAAGGGGACCATCATATGAGCATATGGTGGGAGAACATGAGGTGACAAGTGGGATGTGCTTCTAGTAGGAATTATTGAGAAAAATGGTGCAAGTGAATGATGGAATTTATAGGGAAGAAGGTGACGACAATGGGATGAGATCAAGAGGGGTTGAAAATGGTTGGTTTGACACAATGGCAATAGTAACATCAGGTGGTGGGGAAGAGAAGGTACTACGCATATGAAGAGTAGTGGAAAATGACATTTCATAGAGAAAAGGGGACAATGGGGGAATAGGAAAAGCAATAGAGTAGTGCGGGGTAGGTGTAGAGGATGAAATTGAAGTATCAATAACCATAGAAGAGGTAGGGAGTGTATCAATCATGAAAACAATAGGACTTAGAGCAGGAGGTATGGTGTGATATTGAGAGTCCACTGTGGGTGAAGAAGAAGGAAACACAGAGCTGGAGTTTTTTGCATCCGATGTGGAGGAGGAAATGGTAGGAACAGGAAGAAGAGCTTCCACTTCGGATATGATTTGAACTAGGGATGTAGGATCAATAGTGTATAAGTAAGAGGTAAAAAGATCCACAATGGCATGCAGATCCATCCTAGAGGAGAAAATATTGATGAATGAAGGGCAAGGATTATAGCCTGCGGGAAATGGAGGGGTACATATAAAAGCATGGCCATGGAAATAAAATTGTAGTGTAATGGGGGACTTAGAAACAAAGGACTTACGACGACGCCTACCCATGATGAGAAAAGACAAAAAGGTAGATTCAAGAAATTGTTGAGAAAGACACATTAGGTTCACCAAAATGATTAACTAAAATGGGAAAACTATGAGGAAGTATATCCAATAGTTAATCTAGATAAGAGGACATAAAATGCTATGTAAATTGTAATAAATGATCTAAAGGGAAATAAATAATGATATAAGTAAATTAATCTAAATGTAATCAAACCCTAAGTGACAAGAGGAAGGTAAGAAATAATGTAGCTGATTGAAGAAGATGGTAGCAGGTTCTCGCCGGTATGAAACTGGAAACCGACTATGTAGATGAACAATCAAGAACCATGCAAAGGGTACATTCAGACTATTTGAGATGACACAGGTTCTTGAGAGGGTACTGGGGCACCTCGGGGTGCCTTGGTCTAGATTATGGGTGCTGTGAATTGTGTAAAAGCTCAGAAATTAGGTCCTGCAGTGTCGTAACAAGGTTTGAAACTTTGTCTATCTGTCACACTAGATTTTTTAGATTAACTGTATGATGCCCTACACAAGAAGAGGAAGAATGGCTCAGACTGACCTCAGTCACCAAACTGATGGAATTATCACTGAATGTTGCAGTACATTACAGACCCTGATGTAGTTCTGGTGAGTGTGTGTGAATGTTTCCCTAGGTGTTCTTGTGCCAATCACACTTTGTGTAGTAGCGAGCTATAGTAGCTATAAAAGATGTAGAATAGTATGTAGAACAGAATAGATAGAATCCCTCCCTCCTATGTGAATGGATGTGATGCAAACGTTGCTAGCTAGGATGTATGTAACTATGTGGATGAAGATGGTGCAATGGATGCAACCCTAGATGGAGTGATAATAATGATAGAATGTAAAGACCTAGGACCCTCCATATGGTCTTATAAGATTTATATATATAGGGCTCTTGATGCAACCTAGAATTCACCAGATAACACCCTAGATGCACTGACACATCAGTCAGCCTAGACTAAGAGCTCACCTGAAGCGCATAAAGGTACCAGGTCCCTCTTTATGGTTACTGTAGCAGAATGTTGTAATGATGAAGACTTAAAGCATATAGATCCATAGCTAATACATCATTATACATCGCATGACATATCTAGATATATGAAAGAATAAGTTTAAACGATAATCATGATAAAAATAAGAACATGCACTACCTAATTACACACAAAAATGACACTTAGGTTTAGTCAATATCTTCCATCTCTTAATTATCACAATAACACAGAAGCTTCTTATAATACTGGAAATCTATGCCGATGCGCGCATGGATCTGATACGGTAATTCAGAAACATGCACATGTCTCTATTATCTATCTCTCTATATCCATCATCTCCATACTAGGTAATTCACTACATATATATAGGGTAGGGACTTTCCCTTCACTGCTTATCTTTCCCAAAAATAGGTTGCATGCTATTAATAACCATGTGCCATTTTCATGCATAGCCAGACATGCAAGTGTGCTATCTATAGACTACTGATAGTTAACTGAGGTGAAAATCCTATTCTTAGACTGTCTCCATGCAAAATCCCTCTGCATCTGATCCTCAAGAAATAGAAAATGCGTGGCGCACATGTCTCTGCATCATTGGTGTGTTCTGCATGCTATCTTCTAAAAATAGAATGCCCAAAAACATGAATGCTGAATTGTCCTGTGCGCACGAGTTCTTCTTGTCCCTTCATGCCCTTGAACCTGGCTTGTTTTCCCACATGGACTTCTTGTGTGAGTTTTGTTAAGTGTTCTCTAATCAACATTACCACACACTAATCTCATTTTCACCCCGAAAATGGGTATCTCCAAAAAAAATGTTGAATAGAAAGAATCAGAAAGAATTTGAATGAATAAAGAGTGCTTTTATGTGGCAGCCTCATTTGTCTCATCTTGAAGGATCAACTATGGATACTTCTCTTTTATTTCGGCCTCTAAGGCCCGCCACTCAGTGAGAGCCTTCTCTACTTTCTCTAGAAAGTCCACAATGATGGACTTAAGCTCATCCTTCGCAATTTCCCCTTTTTCATTTTGTAAGACCAACTAATGGTAGACATTACAGTCATCCTTCCCTCCAGTACATCCATTTTCTGTGCGATGAGTTTCCCAAGTTCATTTAATCTTTCCTTGTGTGGCTCTTGTGCTACTACCAAGGCCTCACAATTTTGTTTTACAATAGTTAACCTATCTATGCGGCCCAATGTATCATCCCTCATAGCCTTCTGGACTTCATTATCTTCTTCCAGAGTCTTTACCTTGATCAACGCTTCTAGAGCTATGAAGATGTTTAAGGCTTGGTCTACTTTCTTCAAATCTTCTTACAGTGCTTGTAGCAGTCCCTCATAGAATGTAATCTTCCACATCACTAAAGCCTTTTCTCATTCCACCTCTTGTGTTGGATCCTTTGGTGCTGGCATACGCAGTGGTTCATCTTCAAGCAATAGGTCTATTAAGGTACTTACATAGTGTATTACCAAAGGAAATGTGTTTAGTACCTTTGGTTCTAGGTATGGCCTAGCCTTCATAACAATATCACAAATTTCCTCTGCAAGGCTGATAAATACAATGTTTTTTTTCTGCGCCAAGTCTCTTTCCTGTGCTAGGTGCACTATCTCTGCATCCTTTGTCTTCATCTCCTCATGCAAAACTCTTATTATTGTAGCTTTGTCCATGTTTCTTCTTGCAACTTCAGTAGAAACCTTCACCAATGCATTGCTCACCTGTTCATCTGACATGACAGTAGGTTTACTTGTCATATGTCTAGCTTGGGGTGCCTTCTTTAGCCATCTCGACATGCATGACTCCTCACATACATCAAAGTCAGGCTCATCCATGTGGGTGTGCATTGACCATGATAGCTTCTTTCGAGTGTGCACGGTCACCATATCCTCATCCATTAGCTCCCAGCTGAATAAATCCTTCTGTGCTATCCTCTGAAGTCACTTTTCCTGAGCCTCAGTATCCCATGAGTGGTGCACTATGTTCTCCACTCATCCTCTTTGTCCTTGGCCCTTTTGGAACTTGAGCTTCAAGGTTAGGAGTCTGCATAGTATCCTAAGTAGTCTCATGTGCGGTTTCAGATGTTTCCTTCTCTCCTTCTTCTCCATATTTTCATCTCTTCATATTTTGGCTCTTCTTCTTGCTCAAGTGGAGTAGGAGATCCTGGCGCGCTCTCCTCCAATCCTTTTACCTCTTCATCTAACTTCAACTTCCTTCTCCTTTTTGGCTCAGTGGATTCCTTGTGTGAAGAGAGATGAGGTGATCTCCTTACCATTTGTGGGGTTCCACCTTGAGTCCTTGTGCGTCTGAATACTTTCTTGAACCTGTTCTCTCCCTGTTCTACCCTCGTATCATCTTCTTCATCTTGCCCCTGTGGTGGAGTAGTGGCACACTGTGATTCCTTCCTATCTAAAGGTTGCCTCCTTCTATGCTCCAAGCCACCACTATCTTCACGATCTTCTTCTTCATCTTCTACGTCAATTGGTTTCTGTGGGCTTTGGCACTGGTATGTTCTCCATTGTATGTTGACCCTTCGGTGGCCTTAGGAGCGCGAAATCATTCTCCACGTACTTATTGGTTTCCATCTTGGGCTTTAGCTGAAGGTATACTAGTGCTGCCCCAATATCTTTGACAACTAGACTCATGGGATTTATGCTCAATACTTCTGAAATGAGCCTCTCGATATATGCGCTTCACCTGGATACACATATTTCTTTATCAGGGTGTGGTAGTCATAGTCTACCTTCTTTGCATTGAAGGCCAGGCGATGCATGTCTGTGAATTTGTGGATTGATGTTTGAAAGTACCTCACTGTGAAGGCATATAGGAAATTTGCACCAAGGGCTCCAGGATCCATCTTTCATTGGGAAGAATGTGATGCAGAAATGCTGATATACAACAAATTGGACTTGTTTCCCTATTATCGAAGGTAGTTCCTTCGGGATGTGCCACTCTTCTTCAAAGGCCGCATGGAGCCTGTCATACCATTTCTCCACTCTTTGTTTGACATCATCTATCATGGCCCCTTTACATAGGTACTTGCTGAACCTTTCAGCTGGTGACTTATTCTCCATGGGGTATTCCCATATCTTCTCCTTCGGTCTATCTGGTACTCCAATCTCCATGAATACCAGTGACAATAAAACAACTCCAAAGCTGATTTTTCCTCCCGTGCATGCCTCCTTGACTATCTGTTCTATACTGTAGCTTGCAATATTGTAGACTACTTATTCTGACATCTGCTTCGCAACATGCAGCCACATGGTGTTCACCTGTGACCACCTCTCCTGATCATTCAACTTTGTAACAAGATGTGCTGCTGCTTGTACAACTAGACAATTCTTTAGTTTATCAATGTCCATACCATGCTAACCCTTCAAGTATCCCAACTCCTTCTAGTTTCTAGAATCACGGCCTTATCTGTTAGGTCAGTCTTTATATCCTCTCAAATGGCCTTCAAACCTGTCACTGTGGAGATCAACGTGGATGAGATTCTGACTCTGTGTCCTACAAAGTAGAAAAAATCCTCATGTACTTTGCTCATGAGCCATCGGTATAAAGGGTCATACTTCCGAAATATGGAAGCTCATATAATTGGTAGAATCCAATTATTTTTAGAATTTTCTTGCCTGCATCATCATAAACTGACATGTCATCTACCTTGCATTTGTTTGTCTTCGTGTTGAGCAGGGCATCAAGTTCCTTTTTGTTCTCTGTGGTCCTGTGGTTATATTCACTCACTTTTATTTTTCTTATATGCGAATCCCACTCCTGGCTGACTATGACGCCCTCTAAATATTGCATTTCTGAAAAAATTACTTTCAGGTGCCATCTCTTCCTCCTCTACAACTACCTTCTTCTTCCCCTTTGTTCCCGTTGCAACTACTTTCTTGGGTGCCATTTTTACCTTGCAATCCTTCTGTAGACACTTGCCTCTTCAACTCTATAATGCCTGACTCAAACCCTAGCTTGAGTTAGTGTGCCCTAGGTGAAATTGCATGCCCTAGCTCCTCTCTTACCATCCTACTTCACTCAAACCCTTCACCACTGGGGATGCAAGCTTCTTCTATGCACAAATCTTCTTGTCACGTCTGGTTTCACACCCTTCGCACCTCAAATCAATTACTCGGATCTTCGCACTTAGCTCTTTCTCAAATACTCTTAATCACAATGGTAAAAATGAACTTGCATCCTATCCTTATATAGATTTTCAAATTTTGATGCATTTATTGCTTCTCCACCTACCAAATATCCTCTCATTTATTGACCAATTTTTTTCTTTCTGTGTGGTACATATTCACACCCCAGCTATAACCTTCTAGCACACCTTCCTACCCTCTAGTCATAGACTTCTCTTCACCCCATGCACCTCGAGTACCTCATCACTGTACCTTATCCTGGTAGTTATCATGGCCTCTGCTTACCTCGCGTTATATTGTTCCTTCATTCATCTCCATCCTTGGTCACTTTTGAGAAGCAATATTTTTACTTTGACAAACACCCGTAGCAGCTTATTCCTTTCCACCTTTCAATTCTAACAGTCATGTACCTTGATATCAATAACCACACCCCACACTAAAAGTATGTGCAGTCCTGCTGCGCATAAACATGCTCCATATTGTAGTTAGCTTCATGCGCATAAGCACGCTTATTACACAAGAACCAAAAATTGAAAAAGTGACAAAGCATAGTGACAATGAAGGAAATACAAAAATACAAAATGAAACCTAATCTAATTGGCAATACTACCTTATTACAAACACAAGAAGACTTATTTATAGTAGGGCTTCAGCCTACTCCCGTTAAAGTAACTGGGTAGCCATGTTCCATCTAGTGCTTCTAACTGGAAAGCACCTGTTTCAAGGATGTAAGTAATAACATATGACCCTAACCAATGTACCTTAAGTTTTCCTGGATGGCGCAAGAACTTAGAGTCATAGAGAAGTACCATTTGTCCAATCTCAAACTTCTTATCCCTTATGTTTCTATCATGCCATGCTTTCTGCCTGGCCTTTTCCTGCTTCTGACTCCATCGTGCTATGGCTCGTCACTCATCCAGTTGAATCATCTTCTCAATACGCTCTTCTAAAGCCTGCTCATCAGCTAGACCTCCAACGTGTGAAATGCGCAAAGAAGGTAACATAAATTCTATAGGGAGAACGGCTTCTGTGCCAAACACCAACTGAAATGGTGTGGCTTTGTTCAATCTCTTATAAGTTGTTCTATATGCCCAAAGAATAGCTGACACTTTATCATCCCAATCCTTTCTTCCAACATCACAAATTTTTGTCAATGTCTGGCTCAAAATCTTGTTGAAAGCCTCAACAGTTCCATTTTCCTGAGGATGATAGGGTGTAGTCTTATGGTGTGCAACCATAAACTCATCTAATAGGATCCTGATTGTCTCATTCAAAAAGTGTGTACCCCTATCACTTGTCAAGCTTAAAGGACATCCATATCTTGTAAGAACATTCTCCCATAGAAACCTAGCTGTCTGTAGCTGATGTACAGTCCTTCGTAGGTGTTGCTTCTGCCCACCTTGTGAGATAATTTGTACAAGTAATGATATAACGTGACCCAGTCCTACACGCGGCTGGTGAAATAGGTCCTACAAAATCGATGGCCCATTTCTCAAATGGTTCTGACACTAGTAATAGGTCTCAAAGGCATCTCATCTCTTTTCCCTAGTTTACCTAGACGCTGACAATGGTCACACGCTTTGCAATACACTTTACAATATTTATACAATGTCTCCCACCATAATCCAGTAAGTAGGATCTTTCGGGTAGTTGCATCACCTGCATAGTGGCCTCCTGCAATACCACCATGTGCCTCCTCCATTATATCCTTGTGCTCATGCTCTAATACACAATGACATAATACTTCATCTCTACCTAACTTGTAGAGGTCACCACTGATTAACATAAATGGTGCCACACGTATAGCAAGCTGTTTCTTTTCTAATGCCTTCATTCCTTCTAGTGCCACACCAGTCCATAGAAAGACAAAAATGTCTTCTAATTCTGATGGCACACGTTGTAACCTATATAACTGTGCATCTGGCATGGTTTCTTCAATTGTCTATGCTTCTTCTCCTGAGTGAATTCTAGACAAGTGGTCTAGTCCAGAGTTACTTTTCCCTGGTTTCACCACAACTGTGAAGTCAAACTCTTGAAATAGGAGTACCCATCTGCATATGTCACCCTTGTAAGATGGGTTTGTTCACCAAATAATTCAATGCCATGTGATCTGTATAAAACAAAAATGGTGTTGCTAACAAGTACTTTCAAAACTTGTGCAATGCATAGATCATTGACAAAGCTTCGCTCTCTGTAGTTGTATAATTCTGTTCAGTAGGAGTCAGCTTCCTACTAGCAAAGAAAATTGGATGATCTACAATACCTTTTCTAGGTTGAGCTAACACAACACCAATGGCCATGCCAGAGGTGTCCACATGCACATGAAATGGTTTATCCCATGAGGGAAAGTGCATAGAATGGGCGCGGTAGTAAGTTTCACCTTTAATATCTCAAACGTGCGCTACTGCAATTCTCCCCAATAAAATGTAACTTTTCCTTTTAGTAACTCTTCCAAGGGTACAACAACTTTGGCATACCCTTTTATGAACTTCCGATAATATCCTGTGTGACCCAAAAATCGTGCACCTCACTTTGACTGGTAGGCGCTTCCAGGCCTAGAATGACTGTAACCTTAGCTGGATCAACCATCAAACCTTCCTTGTAGATTATATGTCCTAACAATATTCCAAAAGGTGTAGTAAATATACACTTCTTGATGTTTAAAGAGATACTCAATTGTCTGCATCATTCAAACATTAAGCATAAATTGTCACAATGATCTTTCACAAGCCCATATACTATCCAATCATCTAGATAAACCTGTAAGAAGTTGTGAATAAAATATTTGAATTCCTGAACAACTATCTGTGAGAATACAACAGGTGCATTTTTCAGTCCAAAAGGCATCATAGTATAGGAAAAACTACCCCATTCAGTAGTAAAAGTTGTCTTTTCTTGATCCTCCTTGAGCAATCCTAACCTGATGATACCCGAGAAAACCCATATGTGAATGAATATATTTCACGCCCTGCCACTCCTTCCAATATTTCCTCAGTGAATTATGTAGGAAAAGGGTCTGTGACACATGCAACATTCAACTCCCTATAATCTACACAGATTTGAATCCTACCATCCTTCTTGATACTTATCACCATAGGACTAACCCATTCTAACTCATCCAAGGGTCGAATAATCCCAGATTTTAGCATCTTATCAATCTCTTCCTTCACCTTTTCATGTAAATTGGGATTCATTCTATAAGGTCACTTTCTAACTAGGTGTGCACTGTCCTTAAGCTTTATCTTCATTTCCCCAAGTGATTCATGCATGCCTTTAAGTTCATGATACCCTCGAGGGAATAAGTCTTGATAATCCTTGAGTAACTCAATGATCTTTTCCACTTTCAATTCTTGACCAATAGTCTCCAATTATGACCTCCTTTGGCTCAGCCTCCGAACATATATTCACCTTCTTTGTCTTCATGGGTTCATGATAGGTGTGTGTATCCTTGATCTGCACTGTCCAAGACCTCGCACACCCCTTGTGAATGTTCAATATCCAGGTTCTCAACTTCCTCATCATCCATTATGTAAACCATCTTTCCTTTCTCTTTCTCAAGGCAAGCGCGTTCAAGTAGTATGGAGTCCATTTCTTCTTCCTTTTCAAAACATGCTCCGGACTCTGTCTCACCAAATATTTCCTGAATAAGATCTTCTACCTTTTCACTATCTCCCATAGTTAAGCACTTGACAAATTTTAATGCTTCTTCTACTGGAGGTTTAGTCAAGAAGTAGTCAAAGGTCTGGATCATTCCTGCAGTCAAATTCTACCAATTCCCAGTCTCTCGATGTAGTTCTGCATATACATACTAGGCCCGTGCGCATCCTTGTAGAGTAGAATACAATCTATGCACCCAGAGTGAAGGTGGTAATGCTTCCTATCCCACTATGTCAGAGTCTCTCACACTGCTGAATGTGATGCTGAATAGGTTGATCACCATTATAAGTGCAGATCTGCATAGGTGCATTACTCCTTAAAAACCTAGTATATAGGGTGATTCCAATCTCCTCCCATTCTATAAGATTATCTCTGTGGACTACCCACCAGTGCGCTGCTATCCCACGCAAGGTATACACTAACATATCTCTTCTCTTAATTTGATCTATCCACTGTGCTTCCATGGCTTTCAAAAATACAGGAAGATCTTCTGCCCCAGTATACCAAGGTACTGCGCTACCTATCCGCAAACAGAATAAAGTCCATTCTTGTATGCGCAAGCACATGCTTTTTACCTCGCACCCTACTAGTTCATATGTACCATGAGCCCAATTGTCACAAGAAATACTCGTAGTATCACTAATAGAATGAGAATCTTCCCACTGTAGGATGCCTTCCTTTGATGGCTCATTGACCTCTGGGTCCTGAATAACGTGTACATAAATTCTGTTTAAGTCCTCCTCACTTAGAGGCTCAATATATGGTGTAGACGTCCCATCTTGTCAAAGGTATTACAACCCTTTCCTCCTTGTTCTCAAAGCTGATATACTCCTTATTGAATCTCAAGTCAACATTATTCGCATAACACCAAGGGCATCTAAGCAAGGCTGGAAAACTATGTCTCTTCCGTAAGTGCTAATACCTCAAAATCCCTAGTGAACTTGGCCCCTTGTATGGTTATAGATGCATCCTTCAAAACCCCTATGGGAGTGGCCTTAGTCTAGTTTGTACCATAAACAACACATTAGATGATGGCTGCAATGGAGGCCTCCCCATTTGTACCCGTGCATCTAATGTAAGCACATTCACTTCCGCACCTATATCAATCAATATGTTTCTCAACAACCATCCATCCATAACAACATTCAGAGTAATTTCCTTGTCATAGTTCAATGCTATCAGGGGGAATATTTTCATGTAGGATTTTCCATTCATTCTCAGTGCTTGTGCATGGGGTATTCCTCTTCAACCAATTTCCTAGCAACAAAATAATATTCTCTTGGCGCAACATTTTACAAACCTCTTTGATGTCATCAATATCAAAGGGGACTTTTTTTGCTTCTTTCTTCTGCTCCATTTTCCTTGACTGCTCCTTTAAAAACTGTATCTCACCTTGAAGATTCCTGAGGACCTCCATGGTCTCTTGATAGAATTCCTTCTGATGAGTAGGATCTGGGTACCTTGCATGCAAAACCTCCTCCTTGGTGATCGTAGGCTTCTAGTGCAATGCCTCTCTTGCACGTGTTGCTTAAGCTCATGTAGTAATCTTCACTGTTAATGCCTTAGGTCCTGGTGCTATCTTGGGAATCCCACTGATCTTCTACCACGTGATGGATTCTAACCATCCTGAACACCTTTTTTTTTCTTGCTTATGTTGCTTACTTAGATGCTCATATAAGTCTAGGACACTCTTCATAGCTATGGTTCTTTCTACAGAAAGAACATGCAATATTCTGGGGACATTCATGCCTATAGTGCTCAGGAGATCTACATGTATAACATGTTCCATGAAGGGAACTCACCTCTTCCTCCACCGTGGCCTCATCCTCCATATCCACCACGATATCCACATCCTCTTCCACGACCTCCTTCAAAACGCCCCTCATTCCTGTCATAACACGTTTGATTATGATCCCAATCTTGGTGCTCATTCTTACCCTTAGAATTATCTGTTACGCTTGTTCTATCATACCCCAATGTCTATAGCATCCTAGATCTGACCAATCAACTGAAAATCTTCAGTATCATGGGTCGTGGACCAGGAAAATTTTATAGTAACAAGATACATTCTTTCTTATCACATGTTGTAACAAAGGACAATGACTAGCATCATGATTCAAATGACAGATCTCACAGTCCAATAGTAATGAGCTGTATAGATCTACGAGGGAAACTATCCTTGGTGTGACCTTCCACTTCACAATCTGTACACCAAATCCTTGAGTGCGTTTCATGGGCTGAATTTGTTGATAGCTTCTCTAACTATTTTTCCATAGCTGCAATCTGTGCCTCTAAGAATGGACTAATGCCAGTGTCAATGCTCCCAATTGCCTCAGCACGCAAAGCTACTTCTAGTGCTTCACACAGATTAGTGTATGTCTTATGTGACAGTGCTCTTTTGAATGGTGTAATCAATCTGCCAATGAACCATTGTGCATGCTGGCTTGCGTGAATATCATAAGAAAGCTTAGATAGGAGTGTTTTAAAATGGGCATCATACTCATGTACACTCTCAGTAGTGCCTTGCTTGATATCCTTGAGTGCGCTTATACTCTTCTGCTCAAATTATGGGATATAGAACTCTTTCAAGAAAGCATCCTTCAACACTGCATAATCCATGCAAGTTTGATTAGGGTCAAACTTTCTATACCAGCTGTGTGCACGTCCCTGTAATGTAGTAGCAAATTGACTTTCCTTGCACTCAGAAGCCATGATCCCTTTCACGTGTACCACAATATTTCACACATGTGCACATGCTCAACAACATCCTCTATGCCTCTATACTCTAGAAGACGAAGAGACATCTCCATATAAATATTCTGGGGTTGGTGCGGACCTTGCCCACTTGATCCAGAACCTCCTGTGTTTCCCCTGCCTCCAGAACCACCAGATCCACTAGAAATAGAACCACATATACCTCTTGATCCTCCACCTATAGCTGGAATAGGACCTATAGATGTACTCCCCATGTGCTCCAACAGTAGTACTATATTGAACCCCTACAGTCTGTATGGTAGTTCCACTTCTCAGAGGTGAATCCAACATTCTACGCACTTACATTCTGTGTAGATGATGTGCCTAAAAATGTTCCTCCAAATAACATTGAAGCCATATGTCCTGCCATTGATGTACTTGCTCTTTGACTTACTTCGGTTCTCTTGTTTCCAAAATTCACTTGCTGATTACTTGTCATACTAGATACTGAAAACCAAGCGCAAGGGCTAGGTTACCAGGTGGATTTAGATGCACCCCACAGCCCAGGTCATCTCTGTTGGCATGCTCTCTTGTGAGGCTGAGGAGGGTTCCCTGTCATGCTTTCCTAGATGGGGAGTTCCTGATGCTCTAGCTCCACGTCTTCTACGTGAGCTCCAAATCCTTCATGAGCCATCTCTCTCCTCAACTCCATCCACACTGTAACATCACACTATTTCTCTATCTCCCTCTCACGTGCCTCATTATACTTAAGATACCTTTCTTCTCTCTTTGCCTTTCTACTGCTAAGTCTGCCATCCTTCACCAATCCTGTCCTCCACCCTAACATGCGTGGTGGGGTTTAGTTAGCCATCGATTTACTCTCTAGGTTCAAAGTTACCATCAAGATCTTGATCGCTAGTGGAATACTTTACAGATATGTTCCTCTAGGATACCACAAAAACTAGAATTCAGCTACCTTTGGGCAAGAATATGTCAAAATTGAATATTCCAGAATATAACTGTTTAGAACACCACAAAACCACATATCCATAATGCGAGTCTAGATCAGATCAGCATCATAAAGGGCCTAAAATTCTTCCTGTGTTTAGACAAGTGCGTGATACCTCCAATTCTACTTAGATGCATAAGAAATCAGCCACTCATATAATTCTACTGGAAAGATGGTAAAAAATATCTCATATAAACTGTCATACAAGTTCTGTTCCACCCATACACGTGCATTAAACTCAGATCCGGTGCTGAACCATTGTGCATATTCTTCCTCCAGATCATGTATCCATTCTTCAATACTTGCTAGAGTTAACTGGTACATATTCATCATGAACCATCCTGAAAACAACTAAAAAAGAGGTCCTAACAACGGAACCAATGATGCAGCCTAGAATTCACCAGATAACACCCTAGACACGCTGACACATCACTCATCCTAGACTGAGTGCTCACCCAAAGCGTGCAAAGGTACAAAGTCCCTCTTTAGGGTTGCTGTAGTAGAATGTTAACATGATGAAGACTTAAAGCATATAGATCCATAACTAATACATCATTATATAGTGCATGACAAATCTAGATCTAGGAAAGAATAGGTTTAAACAATAATCATGATAGAAATAAGAACATGCACTACCCAATTACACACAGGAATGACACTTAGGTTCAGTCAATATCTTCCATCTCTTAATTATCAAAATAACAAAAAATCTTCTTACAATACTAGAAATCTATGCCGATGCGCGCATGGATCTGATATGGTAATCCAGAAACATGCACATGTCTCTGTATACTCATCCCTCTCTCTCACACACACTATGTCATCTATCTCTCTATATTCATCGTCTCTCTACCAGGTAATTCACTACATATATATAGGGTGGGGACTTTCCCTTCACCACTTATCTATTCAAAAAATATGGCCACATGCTATTAATAGCCATGCACTATTTTCATGCATAGCCACACATGCAAGTGTGCTATTTATAGACTACTGATAGTTAACTGAGGTGATAATCCTATTCTTAGATTGTCTCCATGTAAAAGTGCTATGAATCTAATCCTCCATAAATAGATAATGCGTGTGTGCACATACATGTTCTGCATTGTTGGTTTGTTTTGCACACTATCTTCTAAAAATATGATCTTCATGCCCAAAAATGGTAAGTCCTGAATGCTGACTTGTCCTATGCATGTGGGTTCTTCCTATCCCTTTGTGCCCTTGAACCTGGCTATTTTCCCGCGCGGACTTCTTGTGTGAGTTCTGTCAAGTGTTCTCTGATCAACAGATCTCAAGTATAATTTCAAAATTAATCTTGAAAATGTTAACTGAGAAAAGGCATAAAGGAGATCAATGACTAGAAGTGATCTAAAAAGGAACGAAAGAGGCTAAACCTAGATTAGGGCACTTGGGGTGGGACTAGGGAGCCCCGGGGTGCCCCGGTACTAGCTGGGGTGCCTAGAATTAGGGCTAAAATTTTGGTAGATTTGTGGGATGGATAGATAGGTAATGGAAAATTACGTGGGAAAGATAAGATAAAATAGAAAAAAAGATGACCAAATGGGGGAATTAATTGGTACTTTTGTGCAGTTGAGAACATTCTAAATAGTAGTATAAGATCGGGCTAAACATGTCTAAAATGCATGAATATATGTCTACACTTTTAAAGGGGATATTTGACCTTAAAAATGTAATTCTAACATTGCTTTTGTATGTGTGAATACAGGTTAACAAAGTAAAGAAATGAAAACATTGAAAAGTGCCTTGAATGAGGACCTAAAAGACCAAAAGACTAAAGATGAAAGAAGATGATGAACTTATAACTGAAGATGAGTTGATTCGGAAATAAATTATGTAGGGTATATAAATATTATATCTCTTGGAAATGAATAAGATTTCAAACACTCATAAAGATATTAAGGGGAGAAGAATAAGTCAATAGAGATAATGATTAAACTAAATCAATTGTGAGCAATGCATGGGAAAATAAGTAGCAAGGAATGAAATCCATAAAAAGTTATGCATGACAAAACATAATTGATTACATAACATAGAAGTTGATTATAATAATACCCAATATTTCCATGTGCTATACCATGCACACTCCCATAGTTCTCATATAGAACCCAAAAGCTACATACTTCTCAACACTCAAAATCTAGAACTAGAACTAGTGATTAGAAAGACACATCACCTATATATATATATGGCTGGGGATTTCCATTCACCTCCTACATACATGTTTCCTAATATTTGGTGTGCTTTAAATATAACCTGCATGCTTTTCTAACTTTGGTTTACAATAGATTAAGCTATAAATAACCTACTTTAACCATGCTTTAATTCTTATAATTAGGAAGTCACCATCCGCTACTTTTGTCTTTGTCTACATGTGCTTTATCCTATTTATATCCCTTTTATGTGCCTCACATCATCCACTTTTCTCTATTTTTAGCCAATTTTACCGAAATGGCTAAGTCCCAAATCTATAAGCATGTACACGAGCCCTTCGTGCGCAAACCTGTCTTACTTCCATTCTTATGCATGTGCTTCTCTGGGGTCCTTTAAAGCTGTATGAACCTTTTTATACCCTGCGCATGTCCTCTTGTGAACAATCCTTTGTGCATAACTAACACTTATTCATTTCTGTGACCAAGATTACCCCACACTAGGGATTTTTTCCATTCTTGGCAATATTACAAACAAACATAATTCCTCCAAATAATCACTAAAGAATGAAAGAATAAATAATTCAAGAAAGAATATGAATTTAGACCCTAAGAATTGAAGAATTATAATTTGAGATCCATGTGCATGTCAACACTTAGGCCTTCTAGGGTGGAAGAAGTTATGAAAATTCCTTATTCAAAATATTTTCTAACTCCTTCCAGCCCTGTAACTCCCTCATTGTTTTTCCAGGCGTGGCCTCTATAATAATAGTTACTTATGCATGAGTCAATTTTTCTATCTTCTCCTTGAGATATTTGACTATCACACCATGGTCTAAGGCCACACTTTCTAATGTATCCATATCGCGTGTGACCAAAGGGAACATCTCCTTAAGCCTCACCCTAAGTGTGATCTTCATGGCTTAAAACAAGTCTCTTTTCTTCGTGACTTGGGCCATTTCCTTTTCATGCTCAACCCTATTATTCTTCATGTTAGCCTGCACTTTATTTAATTTTTCCTCCTCATTAGCAATGTGCATGCTCAAAATTGGGTCAAAATATTACCAATGATAAAAACAAATTTTGCCCCACACAACTTCTTTAACTTTCGTTGCCAACGCTTCATACTCTAATAATGAAGTGGTTGGGGTGGTGGATAATGATGGTTAGAAGGTAGAGTAATAAGGCGATGATGAAGCAGATGACCAAGGATGGCCTGTGGCATAGTAGTGGAAGGGAGGAAAAGGGGTGAAGGTAAGGGTGCAAGTTCGGTATTAGTAGTAAGATTGTGTAAATTAGCGCCAATTTTAAGTTGGTCAAGTTAAACATGAAGAGATACAATGGTGGCCTCCATGGAATGTCTGTGAGTTTGTAATAAATGTATAGTATATGAGAAGTGGGTGGGAAAAAAAGGACGAGTAGGGGGAGAAACGTCGACTGTGGTAGTGGAAGGAGAGAAAAGTACAGTAGATGGTGAATCATATGAAGGAAATGGTGGCACATGATTATTAGAAAAATCATCAAAAGAGGTGTCAAATTCGTATTGGAATGCTCTAGATACTTGATAGGAAAGTGTATGGGGTTGGTCATCTAGATAACCATGGATGCATAAGATGTACGTGACCATGGCATATTGTTCATCTGTGAAGACATGTAATGAGCATAATTGAGCATACCAAACAATAAGGTTGGGTGTATAACAAGGAAATGAGATACTACAAATACTAGCGGTGCCAAATGGCATGGGGAATGTGATATCAACATGTTCAGGATCAAGGGTACCCCTAATATAATCCAACCATGATTGGCCAAGAGTAAGTGGATAATGAGTAGGATGACGTGCGAGATGGACCACAAGGTGGAAAACACGTAGCCCATAAGCATAAGTGAGAATGATAGAGCCATGATACAAGTGTGGATCACATAGAGGAGTATGAAGGTCATCAAAGTGAAATCCTATCCGAAGTAGACCATCAAATGAGCATATGATGGCAGAACATGAGGTGATGAGCTGGATGTGCTCCTAATAGGAAATATTGACAGAAAGGGTGCCAGTGAATGATGGACTTTCTAGGGAAGATGATGATGACAATGGGATGAGATCAAGAGGGGTTGATAATGGTAAGTATGGTATAATGGTGGTAGTAACATCAAGTGGTGGGGAAGAGAAGGTACTAAGCATCCGAAGATTAGAAACAAACAACATTTCATAGAGAAAAGGGGACAGTGGGGGAATAGGAAAAACAACCAAGTAGTGCGGGGTGGGTGTAGAGGATGAAAGTGAAGTATCAATAACCATAGAAAAAGTAGGGACTGTATCGATCATGCAAATAGTAGGAGTTAGAGGAGGAGGTATGGTGCAAGATTGAGAGTCCACCTCGGGTGACGAAGAAGGAAACATAGAGCTGGAGTTTGTTGCGTCTGATGTGGGGGAGGTAATGGTAGGAACAAGAGGAAGAGCTTCCACTTCAGTTACAAGTTGAGCTAGGGATGTAGGATCAATATTGTATAAGTAAGAGGTAACAATATCTATAATGACATGTAGATCCATCCTAGATGAGGGAATATCGATGAATGAAGGGCAAGGATTATAGCCTGTAGGAGTGGGAGGGGTGTGGACAAAAGCATGGCCATGGAAATCAAATTGTAGTATAATGGGGGACTTAGAAACATAGGACTTACGATGATGCCTACCCATGATGAGAAAAGACAAAAAGGTAGATTCATGAAAGTGCTGAGAAAGACATGCCATGTTCACCAAAATAATTAATTAAAATGGGAAAACTATGGGGAAGTATATCCAATAGTTTATCTAAATAGGACATAAAACGCTATGTAAATTGTAATAAATGATCTAAAGGGCAGTAAATAATGATATAAGTAAATTAATCTAAATGTAATCAAACCCTAAGTGACAAGAGAAAGGTAAGAAATAACGTAGTTGATTGAAGAAGATGGTAGTAGGTTGTCATAAGTATGAAACTGGAAACTGACTGTGTAGACGATCACTTAGGAACCCTACAAAGGGTAGATATTGACTGCCTGAGATGACAGAGGCACTTGGGAGGGTACTGGGTCACCTTAGGGTGTCCTTGAATGGATTTGGGGTGCTGTGAACTATGTAGAAGCTCAAAAACTAGGTTTTACAGTGTCAAAACTAGGTCTGAAACTCTGTCTGTCTGTCACACTAGATTTGCTGGATGAACTGTATAACACCCTACAAAAGAAGAGGAAGAATGGGTAGGACTGATCTCATCCGCAAAACTGGTGGAATTATAACTGAGCATTACACTATATTATGGACTCTGTTGTAGTTCTAGCGAGTGTGTGTGAATGGTGCCCTAGGTGCTCTCATTCCACTTTGTGTAGTAGCGAGCTATAATAGATATAAAAGATGTAGAATAATATGTACAATAGAATAGATAGAATCCCTCCCTCCTATGTGAATGGATGTGATTCAAACTTTTATAGCTAGGATGTATGGAACTATGTGGATGAAGATGGTGTAATGGATGCAACCCTAGATGGAGTGATAGTAGTGATAGAATACAAAGACCTAGGACCCTCCATATAGTCTTATAAGATTTATATTTATAGGGATCTCAAGTAGAATTTCACAATTAATCCTGACAATGCTAACTAAGAAAAGGATAAAGGATACCAATGGCTAGAAATGACCCAAAAAGGAGTGAAAGAGGCTAAACCTAGATCAGGGCACCCAGGGTGGGACTAGGGTGCCCCAGTAAAGGCTGGGGTGCCCAAAATTAGGGCTAGATTTTTGGGGGAGTTGCGGGATGGGTAGACAAGTAATGAAAACTACAAGGAAAAGACAAGATAAAATAGAAAACAAAGATGGAAAACATGGGGGAATTAATTGGTACTTTGTGCACTTGAGAACATTCCAAATAGTAGTATAAGACTGGGCTAAATATGTGTAAAATGCATGATTTGATGTCTACACCTTTAAATTGGCTACGTGGCCTTAAAAATTTAATTTTAACATTACTTTTGTATGTGTGAATACAAGTGAACAAAGTAAAGAAATGAAAACATTGAAAAGTGCCTTGAATGAGTACCTAAAAGACCAAAAGAATAAAATACTAAAGATGAAGAACTTACAACTGAAGATGAGTTGATTTGTAAATAAATTATGCAGGGTCTAGAGATATTAGATCTCTTGGAAATGAATAAGATTTCAAACACTCATGAAGATATTATGGGGAGAATAATAAGTCAATAGAGATAATGATCAAACTAAATCAATTGTGAGGAATGCATGAGAAAATAAGTCACAAGGAATGAAATCCATAAACAATTATCCATGAAAAAACATAATTGATTACATAACATAGAAGTTGATTACAATAATAGCCAGTATTTCCTTATGATATATCATTCACACTCCCATAATGCTCATACAAAACCCAAAAGCTACATACTTCTCAACACTCAAAACCTAGAACCAGAACTAGTGATTACAAATACACATCACACAGACACACACACATACATATGACAAGGGCTTTGCATTCACCTCCAACATACACATTTCCTAATAATAGGTGTGCTTTAAATATAACCTGCACACTTTTCTAACTTTGGTTTACAATAGATCAAGCTATAAATAACTTTATTGAACCATGCTTTAATTCCTATAATTAGGAAGTCACCATGAGTTTCCTTTGTATTTGTCTGCATGTGATTTTTCCTATTTATATCCCTTGTGTGTGCCTCATGTCATCATGATTTTATGTATTTGTTAGCCAATAATCCAAAATTAGCAAATTCCTAGTTATTTTGCATGTATGCGCGCAAGCCCTATGTATGTTGACATGTCCCTTTGTGGTACGTGTACCTCTGTGAACTGTCTTGTTTTAATTTCCTTCATGTGCATGCGCTTCTGTGTCATCCTTCAAACATGCATGAATCTATTTATATCTTGTGCGTGTCCTCTTACATGCAACCCTTCATGCATAACTGACACTTAGTCACTTATGTGACCAACATTACCCCACACTAGGGATATTGTCCATCCTTAGAAATATTGCAAAAAATAATGTCCTCTAAATAATGACTAAGAATGAAAGAATAAAGAATCAAAAATAATATGGGATTTCCACCCCAAGAATCAAAAAATATAGGTATGATATCTGTGCACATCATCAATACTCATGCCTTATGGGGTGGAAGGAGTTCTTGAAATTCCTTGTTCAAAATATTTTCTAACTCCTTCCAACCCTATAACTCCCTTATTGCCTTTCCAAGTGCTGCTATCTATAATAGTAGTTACTTACGCAATAAGTCAATTAATCTATCTTCTCCTTGAGCTCTTTGACTATCACATTAAGGTCTGAGGCCACACCATCTAATGCATCCATCCTACGACGTGACCAAAGGGAAGATCTCCTTAAGTCCTTACCCCAAGTGTGTCCTTCATGGCCTTAATCAAGTCTCTTTTCTTCATGACCTTGGCCATTAAATTTTCATGCTTGACCCTATTATTCTTCATGTTGGCCTGTATTATATTTAATTATGCCTCCTCATTAGTAAGTGTGCATGCTCAAAATTGGGTCAAAATCTTGGCAGTGATAAAAAACAAACCATTTCTTCCATGTGGACAATTCTTTAACCTTTGACTCTAATGCTTCATACTCTGAAATGTGTTTTTCCACCTATTTCTTTATTACTTCTTTTCATATGCAGCTAACTCTTCTATTGTCAGACCTAGTCTATACTTCTTCTCATGTAACAACATCCACACCAAGTCCTCTAAGTAATGAAATTTGTAGGGTACTCATTCTATGGGAATTTATCAACTAGGTCTGGGCATGTGGTTGTGATGCCTTTTACTATGTTTTCCACCTTCTTGTATGTTGCATATGTCCGGTCCCTTTCTTCCTTCAAACTCTTCTTGAGCCTCTTAATCTTCCTATCTTTGAGACTCTTCCTTTTGCACAAATCCTCATAATGGCAACATATTTATCAAAAATTCTTAATCCCACCTCTACAACCATTTTATTAAGCGCATTGCATGATTTGTTCATCTGTTAACAACATGGAGTGGCAATGGGGAAAGGATTTCCCTGTAAAATACTTTAACATGTCTCAGAGAGTGATTCCCTATTCACCTCAAACTATGGCTCTTCCATATGTGCTTGATAGTTCCAAGAGAGCATTTTCCTTGTGTGTAGAAGGGCTTCATTTTATCAAACATTATCCAATAGAATAAATCATATGTGGGTACTGAAATTCCGGTACCTGGCCCTTAGCACCTTCATGGGGTCATCAATGTATTGCATCTGGGGGCCATGTTGAGGTTGCCTTCATGTTTCTCCCCTTCACACTTGTATTCCTTGGAACCTCCTGCAATATTAAATGATTCTTTGTGCCACTTGTTTCTCCTATGCACTTGTATCCTCTCCAGTGTATTTTTCACCATATTTCTTTTCCTCCTCCTCGTACTCAACCTCACTGCTCTTCCTCATGCTCTATGTATCTCCACATGCATCTTCCTTAGTTGGCTCACCATCACCTTCTTCCTCTTCTCCATCCTTCCTTGGCTCTTCTTCATTGCACTGCATCATAGCACCTCTTCATCATGTATCATCCAAGTTATGGATGACCGGGGGATCCTTCTCTCATACCACCTCCTCTTCATCCACCTTCTTTTCTTCAAGTCCCCTTTATCTTCTTCACTGGAAACCACCCTTGGATTCTTCTTCCTGGGACTTGCATTCTTCTTCACCGGACTTGGTTTTTTTTGGCGTGACTACATGGGTGACTTCTTGGGCACCTCAGAATTACTTATACCTTCACTCTTCTTGATGTTCTTTCACGCTCTATTCCTATTTCTTCTATCTTTGAGGGGCTTGATAGGTCTAACACGGTCTATTCTTAATCTTCCTCATCTTCTTCATCTTCTTCCTCATCCTATTCTTGAGGAGGAGTTCTCTCATGCACATTCTCTTTGATTCCCATTGTATAGTTTTCTTCCTCTTTGGGGCTTCTGATGAGGTGAATATATCAGGTTCGACATAGGTACTTTCCATCCTTTGGATTTGGGCCTAAGATAGATGAATATATTGGGTGAACCGTGTTATGTATTTGGCGTAGCCCACTACGATAGTTCATGGGGCTAGGTTCATGTTATCTGATTCTACCATTTCCACATATGCTGACCTTGGATGGGTATACATATAAGTTGTGTGTAAGGTATGATAGTCAAAGTCAACACTATCTATGCATAAAATTTCAACTTGCATGCACTTCTTTGATTATGTTCACAGAGGCTCTGGAAGTATTTTTCTGTGAAAGGAAAAGGTAACTTGCACTTGGGCCCCATTCCCCATTGCTAAGCACAAACCTTCCCAGGAAGAAGTGTTGGTGTACCAAAAATTCTACTTTTCCATCAAGTAAGAGGGAAATTCCCTCTTGACACACACCATTCATTTTTGAATGCCTCATACATTCATTTGTACCACTTGTCCACTCATAGTTTGTACTAGGGTTTGTTACTACCCCATCACATGTAAATGTTGTCAAACTTATTTGTGGGTGACTTGTTATCTACTGGATATATCCACATTTTATCCTTTGAGCCATCTGGTACCTCGATCTCCCAAAATAAATTAACAACAAGATTGTGCCCCAGGTTATTTTCTCACCTTTGTCTACCTGGACCCTTTCTTCCTCAACTATCCCTTCAAATGAATGTAAAGCAAATGTTATAAAGGGTTTTTGTGCCATCTTATGTGCAACATGTAGCCACTTCCTGTTCACCTGCGACCATCTTTCATATGCACCCAATTTACAAATAACAAGGCATGCTACAACTCTTGTTCCCAGGTCAGTGATGCTTGTGATATCATAAATGCGTGATTTCTCTTTGATAGTTGAATTTTATGGTAGCCTCTACTACCTCATTATCTCTAGGTCTTTCCCAATCTCAACTCTAGTTTTTCAAACCGGTGTCACTATTCCAATCAACTATGCGGTAATGTTCATTCTCCTCCCCATAAAGTAAAAGAAGTCTTCATGAACCTGACATGAGCCACTGGTAGAGGTGTTTTGGCTTACCAAAGAATGGTAATTCATATAATTGTATAACTCCAACACTCTCTAAGTCCTTTTTCACTGTATCATCAATGACCAATTACCAATCTGATGTTCTCTGCACCAATTATTTCATCACATCCTTCCTTATCTCTCCCTCATGGGCCTCTGTGTGATGATTGTAATCATCTTATTTTACATTTTGTAAGTTCAGATACCCATGGTTGCATATTATAACCTTGGGTGGGTATTGCATCTCAGAGAACCAATCCTGTTGGTGCATCATTAACTTTCTTCCATTAACCTTATTCTTTCCCTTGGGTGATTTCTTTATGGTGGATTCCTTATTTTGTACCATTTTTAACCTTCAACTATTTTTCAAACTTTAAAATTTGCAGAAAACATTTGCCCTAGGTGCTAATTAAACTTACTCAAATTTTTCTACCTTAGCGACGATGCAATTCCTTCTTCAATTGTTCTCTTCACTTTCTTAAAATCTATCTTTTTTCTGTCCTCAATGCCTTTATATGTCTTCAATCTTTTCAGTGTCATGCCCTAATCTTGTCAATCCTTTAAAACCTACAAATTCACACTCTTTAAAGCCTTACTCGAAACTTGAATATTCTTATCTCACGCCTTCCCTCCACCACCTTTATCAAATACCACTTCACAAGGATATCTCCTCAACTATAGGTTTTGTATGTTCACTCGGTTCTCTAGTTCACGTCTCAATTTCCTAGTTTCTTGTTGCACTAACCTCATCACACTCTTTGCACTTAGCTCTTAAATCACACAAATTTTTCAAAGGCAACGGTAGAGAATGAACTTCACCATGCAAACTTTTATAGTTTTAGTTTTCTATCACATTAATTGCTCCTCACATACCACCACTTTTTTATTTAAAAGTGTTTTTTTTTTTTTCCTATGACTTTTTCCTCTTTCTTCACATGTCATTCATAACCTTCTGAATGCACCACTACTTCTAAGGATGTATTCACCCTTACACTGACCTTCCTTACACTACACCCAATATTCCTATGTGACCACTCTACCAAGTAATCTATCCTACTACTACTGCCTCCCTCGCATTAGACTACATGGCCATATTTCTCACATTTTCTCCTTAAACTCTAAGAAATTCCTTTTAACCTTTCACACATTCCCATCCAAACATAGCTCATAAATTCCCTTCTTTACACATTTACTATCGTATCAGCAACTAGCATAACGTGGACCAACATTTACCAAAGCACACATATCTCATACCAATGTGCACCCTTTGAACCAACTCCATTAGACCTACCAACATCACATAGTCTATTTTTTGCACTTGTACCTATTTCACCCCACACTAATATTATGTGTGACCCTCTACAGATCAAATTAACAGATAGTAATAAACTCCTATACATGTGAATGTGCTTATTACAAAAAAAAAAAAGAAAGGGAATATAATCTAAATGGTAATACTTCCTTATTATAAATAAAAAATAACCTTATTTATAGTAGGGATTTAACCTACTCCCATTGAAGTAACCTAGGAAACATGGTTCCATCCAACACTGTAATTGACATGTACTTGATTCTAATATCTTTATTACTAAAAATGTTTCCTAACCAATGAAATTTCAACTTCCCAGGATGGTGGGACAAACTTAGATTCATATATAGTACCATCTTCCCAATGTAAAAGACTTGTTCTTGATATGCCTATCATGTCAAGCCTTTTGTCTTTCTTTTTCTATCTTTTGAATCCAACACACAATAACATGTCACTCATCCAATTGCATCAAATTTATAAATGCACTCATCAAATATCTCTTCATCATCCAATCCTCCTACACGTGCAATATATAGGGATGGTAACATAAATTAAACAAGTAAAATAACCTCTACACCAAACACCAATTGAAAGGGTGTGGCATTATTCAACCTTTTATAAGTTGTTTAATATACCAAAGCATGGTTGATACCTTGTCATCCCAATCCTTTCTTCCAACATCACATATCTTTCAAAGTGTCTGACCCAAAATATTGTTGAAAAGTCTATCAGTTCTAGCATTTTCTTGTGGGTGATAAGGTGTATAGTCTTATGGTGTGCCACCATAAACTCTGTTAGTATAATTCTAATAGTCTCATTCAAAAAATGAGTCCCTCTATCACTTTTAAGACTCAATGGAAATCCATACCTACTTATTATGTTTTCCCATAAAAAAATAGCTTCTGTTGTGTAATACAATTTTGTAGGAGCGGCCTCTGCCCACATTGTCAAGTAGTCAAATACATGTGATGATATAGAGTGCACCTTTTTAAGCATGCAGGTGGTGTAATAGATCCTACAAAATTCAATTTCTCACTTTTCAAATGGCTTTGCACTTACTATGGGCCTCAACTCCATCTCATCTCTATTTATAGGATTTCTATTATCTAACAATGATCACATGCTTAAAAAATGCCTTTGTGTACTTATATAATGTTTCCCACCATATACCTACTAATAAGATCTTGTGCACAGTCGTGTCTCCTGCATAGTGTCCTCCAGTTATTCCTCCATGTGCTTCCTCCATGATAGCTTCACGCTCATGCTCTAAAACACATCTACGTAATATTTCATCTCTACCCATCTTTATACAGGTATCCTCCAATGAGTTGATATGGCATTGCCACATAAGAGAAAGATGCTTATTTTTCCAAAGTCTTCATTTCCCCTTAGTGTAAGCCCAAGTGCACAAGAATACAACAATGTCATCTAAATTAGTTGGAAAATGGTTCAATCTGAAATAGTTGAGCATTTGGCATAGTATCCTAAATGCTCTGTACATATCCTCTCTGGGAGTTAATCCTTGATAAGTGAGTCAGGCCCTAAGTTACTCTTGACTATATTCACTATGACTATAAAATCAAATTCTTGAAATAAAAGGATCCATGGGAAAATGTGCCCCTATAAGATTGGTTTATTGACCAAGTAATTGAATGCCATGTGATATGTATAAAATATAAATGGTGTGGCCAATAAGTATTTTCTGAACTTTGTGAAGTGCGTAGATCATGGATAATGCTTCACACTCTATAGTTGTATAGTTCTATTTTATCAGTGTCATTTTCCTACTTGTAGAAGAAATAGGGGTGATAAACATTTCTATTGCCTGGTTACGCCAATACTGCTCCAATTTCCATGCCATAGGCATCAAATGGACATGAAAAGGTTTGTTTCCATGAAGGTAAGTGCAATATAGGTGGTGGTTAGCTTTCCTTCAAGGTCTAAAATGCTTGCTGTTGCGCATCACCCTAGTAAAAGTTTCCTTTATCCTTTGAATAACTCTTCGAATGGGCGTATGAAATATTTTCATACCCTTAATGAAATTTATATAGTAGTAAGTTTTCCCCAAGAAACCAGTGCACTTCACTCTAATTTGTTGGTTCTTCCAACCTAAAATTACTGCAATCTTAGTTGGGTACACCAAAAATACCTACTTACAAATAATGTGACAAAATTGGTGGAATAAATGCACTTCTTTATGTTTAGAGAGATGCTCAAGCGGTCTGGATATTTTAAATGCCAATCTCAAGTTATCTTGATGGTCTTTCACCAGCCCATAAATGGTCCAATCTTCCAAGTACACCTCTTAATCACTTGGTAATTCACTCAATCTCAGTGATTATCAAGGCCTAATGATGATTATCACTAGCCTAATATAATTTGGGGCTTTTAGTCCCACATGCACAAAAATAGAAGTTTCTACCAAAAGGAAAACTATGAATGGGTACACCTCATTCCTTAATATTACTTGACACACCATGCTTTGATTTGCATCGTATAGAATACATATGATTTCTAAGCCAAGTCTAATACTTGTTTAAAAGGATATGACCATGGATAGCAAATAAATATCTAAAGTGACTTAACAAGTCATTTGCAAAGGTCATTTCAACATTATCTTGAGTAGTAACCATCACCATGTAATGCGCATTATGTCTGATATAGGCCTGTGTTAGATAATTGATCCATATTAGTAGAAATGATTAGTTAGTTTTTGCATTGTTTTCATACTAATTAGGACTTATTTTAAGGATCTCCTATATTAATGTTACATGGTCCTAGACTAAAAGGACTAGCTAGTTAGGTGGACATGATGTTAGCCTTCCATGTTTAGCTTTTTTATTCGCTTTATAGAGTTTGGGGTGCTTTCAGACACAAATTCTTATCCATCCATATTTCTTGATGTTGTTTGACCATGGATCTTATCTATTTAGATTCCTCAATAGGCTCAATGATACATGATTTTAATAATCTTATCAATTTCCTCTTTTACCTTCATGCGTCAGGTTTGGATTCATTTTATAAGGCCTCTTTCTGAACTGGTCACACACCTTTCTTAAAATTGATCATTCATCTCTCCCAAGTATGGATGTACACGCTTTAACTACATGATATCCCCTAGGAAATAGTTCTTGAAATTCACTCAATAGTTCAACTCAATAATCTTAATTTCATAGTTAGACCAATAATAACCAATAATCACTCTTTAGGCATGTATCCTTAGTCCCAATGCTCACTTTTATAGTCTTAATATGACACATGATATGCATGTGTATATTCATCATGTGTAGTCCAAAACTATCACCTCACATGCACCCTCTATATTCTTAATGTCTAGGTCTTAAAATTCCTCATCATTTATGAGGTAGACCATTAGCTTTCCCTTCTTATTTCTCTTCCCAAGTGCACATCCCAATAATTTATTTCTTTTGTTTCTACCACAGTCCTCACAGTGCACTTATTCATATAGATTATCTTAAAAAATAGGATCATAAGTATCATCTACCTTAGTGCTTATCCCCCAACGTGTTATGCACCTCATGATATATAAGGATTCATGAACTAGAGGATTAGTAGGAAAAATAATCAAAGGTGTGAACAATACCTTCTAGTTAGGTTATGCTAGCTTGTTGTTTCTTTCTTTAACCCAGCATGCACATACATGGAACTCACGTGCACATCCTCACAAACTAGAGTAATTTTTTTTTACCTAGATAGATGGCGGTATAAATTCTGTATCCCTTTGCTCAGGCAATGTCTCTCATAATTATTTTATATGTACCAAAGTAAGGGACTTATAATCATAATTCATGTACATATGACAGAGAAATATTATTCTCTAAGTCAAACCTTGTTAAGAAGGCTACTCTTTATCTCATGTGATCCTAATAGATTTTCTCTATGTGGAATCCCACCAGTACGTTGTTATCCCATGTATTGTGTAAACCATCGTGTTCTACCTATCTCCTTCATTTCACCACCGGTATTCCATTGCAAAAAAGAAAGAGTCAATTTTATGTTCTCCAACGTACCTTGGTAATTTATCCTTTCCCAAATGCCTAATCATGTATGACCTAATCATCTTGGAAACTCTTCCCTTGACTTCAAGACCTATATTCTCACAAGTACCATGGGCCCAATTGTTACATGCCACACTAGTTGTATTACTAATAGACTATGCATATTCCTAGTGAACTATGCCTTTTTTTATGGTTCCAAGTTTTTTGGGTTGTGCATTGTATGTGCATATATTCTATTAAGATCCTCTTCATTTACGGGCTCTTTATAAGTCAAAAAATTCACATCATCCAAGGGTATTACAAATTTTTCATATTTTTTCTCAAAATTGATATATCTCTTGTTGAATTGCAAGTTTGCATTATTAGCATAGCACCAATGATGTCTAAGAATCATGAGGAAATTATCTACCTTTGAAAGCTCAAATACCTCAAAATGACCTATAAAATTACCACCTTTAATAGTGATTGAAGCATCCTTGAACACTCTAATGGGCATGGGTCTCGTTTTTTTTTCCATATACAACACATTTGAAGATGGATACAGTGGTGGCATCCTTATTTTGTTTCAAGCATCCAAGGTGAGAAAATTAAATTTTACACTTGTATCAATAAGAATGTTACTCACCAACTAACCATCTATTACTGTATCCATTTTTATATCTTTATCATACTCTTGGTTATGTGGTGGTAAATTTGCATGAAGGATATGATGCTCTCTTTCAGTCCCTACGTGTGGTAATTTCTCTCACAACCACTCTCCTAACAAGGAAATAATATTTTCCTTCCTTAACATCCTGCACACTTCCATAAGATCATAAATATCCCTATGAGGAAGCTCAGTACCCTTCACACATTCTGTATCATGCGCATCGCATCTTTAAACATTGAATCTCTCCTTGTAACTCCTAGATGAATCCCATAGTATCATGATAAACCTCTTTCTGCTAAGTCACGTATGGATACTTATCATGTACAAAATATTCCCTTACGATGAGTGGTTTTTCTTTGATGTTCTTGGGCGTGCGCCAATTCTACACGTGTAGTAACTAGTATAGGTTGAATCTCAAACTCAACCTTCTTAGGTGCCCACTTTTCATTCTTTGTATGATCCACTTTGATTGTATTTTTTATCATTCTTACACATATGTGCATATAGATCTGGAGAATATACCACAATACATGCATACCTGATTCTTAGGGAACTTGCGTTGGTAATTATCAGGTGATCCACATGTATAACATGTCCCTCACACAAACCTTCCATGACCACCACGTTCTTTACTTCTAAATCCAAATTTGAAGCCCCATTACTCTTATTGTGCCCTTTGTTGTGCTAGCCTTCTGGCTCTTGCGATTACTCGCCACAGTGGTGTGACGTAACCCTGTTTCACATGCTTCGTGAATATGATCAATCAAAGGAAATCAGCTATGTCATTGGTGTGCACATCATATATTTTTCAATACATGGAGACATTTTTATGTGTCACACACTGTAAAAGTGGATAATTACAAATATCATGATTCTTATCATAGATCTCACAAGATGTCAACAATGAGCGAACACTCCTACACAAACAACTATCATTTCTATGTCCTTCAACCTCACAATTAGTACACCATAACCCACTACGCATCTCATGATCTTAATTAGTAGAAAGCTTCTCTAGCTGAGAGGCCATTTCCATAATCTAAGCTTTAAAGAATGGATTTACCCTTGTGTCAACACTTCCAACTACTTCAATGTGGAGTGTTGCTTCTAAGGCTTCATGTTGATATGTGAATGTATTGTGTGACAATGCTATCTGGAATGGTGCCAACAAGCCTCCAACAAACCTCTGGACATGCCAAATATTATGGATATCTTAGACAACAAAATATTAAAACATGCGTCATATTCCCAAACACTCTTAGATAGTCCTCGCTTGATATCATTAAGTGCGCTAATACTCTATTTCTCAAACTCTGGTAAATTCAAAACTCATCTAAAAAGGCAGTGTGGAATGCATCATAATCAACTATAGTCTGATGTGGATCATATTTCCTATACCGTGTGTGCACCCTTGAGGTGTGATTGCAAACTAACTTGCCTTATGATATGAGGATGTTATTCCCTTAGCTCTCCATAATAGTTCACACTTATGCACATGTTCAGCTAAATCTTTCCACACATCTATACTCCTACAAATGAAGTGACATCTCAAAGAAGATATGAGGTGTCTCTGCTATTTGGTTGCTGAGGTTTTTGTAATGGATTCTTTGACCCTCATCATGGAGTGGGTCCAAATCCTGTACCTAAACCTTCACCAGGAGAACCTCCACTCAGTGGCGAACCTGAAGCTCATGAGCCTCCCACCATGACTTGGGGGCTTGTTAAAGAAATGCTGCATGTCCCTGTAGTTGTGTTGAACTGAACCCCAGTTATTGGCCCTATGACACTACTAAGAGTAATAATTCCAACCGACAACATGCCACTAATTTTTCTTGATGACACACTTACCGAATTGGTCCCAAATAATTTTTTTCCAAACACGGGAACCTGCTGCATTCCCATGTGCGAGTCCTTAATATACTATGCTTCCCGAGATGATACCAATATATGCCTACTTGTATCTCCTACTCAACATGGTGATACATGATAACCTTTTTGATCAACTTCACTGTGATGATCTTCTACAACAACTTCCATATTCCAAGTACCTTGTGCTAGGGCTAAGGGGTCCAAGTGGGATTAGATGGTTCTCAATATCTCCCTCAGATGCCAATGGGGTCCTTCTACCATGTTTTAATAATGTATAGATGACATGATATTTCAGTTATTGTTTTTCTAAAAGGTTCTCATCATTTCTACTAGTCATCATTCTTCTCAACTGCCCTTTGTTGCACATCATTATACCTAAGTCGTATATCTTCCTTAACTCTTTCTTTTACTTTGGACCAACACCATCCTTTTGAGACCTGTCTCCTGTCCCTGCATGTGCTAGGGTTTTCCTCCTACCATAGGTAAGTTCTCCATCCTAAGCTCAATCATCAAAATTTTCACTGCTAAGGGTAACACACGTATGCATGATCCCATGGGTTCATGCAAGAACCAAAACTCTGATTCCTCAGGGAAAAAAATATGTCGAAATCATGTTCTCCAAAGTATAATTATGTATCACCCCTTCCCACCAGTAATCTAAATCTCTTGTCCAAAGTTCATCCAAATGAGTGAGTGCTTCATAGTTTTCTTGGCTCCACACTTGTTTTCTACCAAGTTGGACACCCTTGTTCTATGCATACACTGCCAACCACTCATATAATTCTACTAGGAAGAATCTAAAGGATGTATCACACATGAAATCATAGAGGTTTTCTTCTACCCATTTGTGCATGTTAAAATTAGGTCCAGTGTTGTACCTATGAGTAAACACATCTTGACCAATGTTATCCTAAGACAATCGAAATGCCAAGTGTATGCAACATCTTGGTAAAAAAATTGAAAAGAGGTCCTAATAATGGAGCCAAAATGTAGTCTTATTATTTACCAACACATACCTATGTGTGCTAGAACTTCATCTAGAAAATTCTGGAAGCTCACCTAAGTGCTCGCAGCCACCAAGTCTCTCTCATTTTTTTTCTTATCATGATGGCTAGACATACATATTCATAATTACCATTCATGCAAGTAGACACATCATAGTATAAAAATTATGGAAACACATAAAATAAGGAAATCATTAATAGATAATGAATAATAAGATTTGAATACCCATCACATCATGTTCAGACATAGTCGCCATGGAAATCCATAAATAGTTATCCATGACAAAACATAATTGATTACATAACATATAAGATGATTACAATAATACCTAGTATTTCCATGCGCTATACCATGCACGCTCCCATAGTGCTCATACATACTCCAAAAGCTACATACTTCTCAGCACTTAGAACCTAGAACTAGAACTAGTGATTACAAAGACACATCACTCTCTCTCTCTCTCTCTCTCTCTCTCACACACACACACACACACACACACACACACACACACACACACACACACACACACACACACACACACACACACACACACACACACACACGGTGGGGGCTTGCACTTCACCACTTACATGAACATTTCCTAATAATAGGCATGCTTTAAATATAACCTACATGTTTTTCTAACTCTTCTTTACAATAGATCAAGCTATAAATAGTCAACTTTAATCATGCTTCAATTCCTATAATTATGAAGTCACCATGCACTACTTTTGTCCTTGTATACATGTGCCTTTTACTATTTATATCCCTAGAAAATGCCTCACATCATCCAATTTTATTTATTTTTAACCAATGCTCCTAATGGTTAACTCCCAAATTTGTAATCATGTGCATAAGCCCTTTACATGCTATCATGTCTTACTTTCCTTCTTATGCATGTGCTTCTGCGCAGTACTTTGAACATGTATGGACCTTTTTATACTCCATGCACATCCTCCTCTATGTGGTCCTTTGTGCATAACTTACACTTAGTCATTTCTACGATCAACATTGCCACCTTTATTATTGATGAGGTCTGAATCATAAATGAGTGTAATATTAAGACCTTGAATGTTGCATGACAATGAATCATTCCATATGGGAGTTTATGTGAGAAGGGGTTGATCATTAAACTAGGGTTATACTTAATAACTGAATATAGTGGGAAGTCCTAGAATATTGAGAAAATTAAGACATGATAAGAGGTGGTTTGTGTGAGAGTAAAACCTTAG
Source organism: Taxus chinensis (assembly GCA_019776745.2). Lineage (NCBI taxonomy): Eukaryota > Viridiplantae > Streptophyta > Pinopsida > Cupressales > Taxaceae > Taxus > Taxus chinensis. Next base: position 541,150,907 of record CM034154.1, on the reverse strand, counting down.
AAGGGTTACCAAAAAAAAGTTCAAGTTAGTGCAAAGTAGGGCATAAGGAGTAAGGTATTCAATAAGTTGAAGCTAGAGATAAAATTTAAGCAACTCAAGACATTGCGAAGTAAGAAGTAAGGTGTTAAGGACCCCTTATAGAACAAAAAAACCTTATTATGTGACACTTTGATATTAAGAAGTTAAGAGAGAATTACACTGAGAATAGGTGAAAAAATACCTAAAAGTTCTATTTAAGCAAAGCAAGGCCTAGAATAACCGTTGATTGCATGTGAATTATTTTTTTTCTTGTTATAACATGTGTTTTGTATATTTTATCTACATAAATTATTCTAATTTTGGAAGGGAACTAATTAGGATATCCTTATATCTCTAAAAATTCAATTTGTGTGAACCTATTGGCTCCTAATAATGGGCGAGGAGTTATAACATTACAACCAAAATGCATTAAAATTTGTGTTATTCTTAGCCATATTTTGGTGTTACTCAAGATTATTTTTCTCAAGAAGATGATTAAGACATACAATATGATGGACCACAATATGAGCAACAAGATCCTATATGGGTTCCTCTCTTATTTCACTAAGAAGGCTATTAGTTGAGTTTGGGTAATTGACTATAAAAAATTATTTGACAATAGGATGAGATTGGGATAATCCTTTTCCCTTAAACCTTGGTGATGGGAAAAGGTTGTAAAATTTTCTAGGGGTGGGATATTACTAGTTCCGACACAAATAAAAGGATACTTGATTGTGGAGTTAATATTCTCACCCAATGATTCATGATAACCAATAGAAGAATCATAATTATCATCAATGTTTTCAATTAATATTTTCTCTCTATAGTGTATAGGAGGCAATGGAGAAGTGTATATAGAATCTTGAGAGTGATAAGTACCTCTTCCTTGTATAGGTTTCCAGATATGGCTCCCCTTGATAACTATCTTGATTGGTGGGAATTCTTGATGTATCTTTGATGGATCTACCTTGAACGAAAAACATAACCCCTCTAAATTTGTAAACTTATAGTCACAAACATAAATACAAGGTGAAAGAACAGCCAATTGATAAAGACTAGACAAATATTTAGGTTAGCTGGTTCAAGAGGAACAATAGAGTTGTCAATACCTTGAAGGTATACATACATGCGATAAAAAAACATCAAATTTGAGAAATATGTAACAATATTTAACACAACATGATATATTTGTTAAAACAAAAAATATAGTGACAAAAACCAAACAAATCACAAACGATGACACAAATAATACAAATAAGACTAAATTAGACTATTACGTGCATCAATCTATTTGATAATAAGTGCAACTAAACTGTATGTGGCACAAATACTGTAAAATTTACTAGAGAAGTGAAAATGATGGTAAAATGAAATCAAATTGTTGCAATCCCTAGAAATAATGCTAGTGTTTTGGCATAGTTGGTGGGAAAATTATGAATTAATATGGAAAGAAATATAAATAAACCACATTTCTCTCAAAACTAAAATATGAAGGACAACAAACCTTGAAAATGGTCTTCTAAGGAAATGAGTATAGTGAATGAACTAATGAGTAAAAATCCTTGTAAATGATGCAAATATGTTGGAAAAGTTGGCTACCCAATTGTGAATTAAACCAACTAAGAAAAACATACATACTAGAGATAGGAAAATGACTGTAACTCAAACTAGAGTTCTCTCCAAAATGAAAATGAAGCACCAAGATCCCTAACAATGACACTATACGTACCCAAATCTGTACATGATATACAATCCCAAATTGGTTATGAGAAAACCCCAATGATGATTCAAATCTCTTCGTAAGGTGTATCGAAATCCAGAAAAACCCGCCAAGTGCACAATTGCATCCTAGAATGCCTTACCTAAACTTTGCATGCTTTGTTTCAACCTCTGCCCCCTTTTTCTGGCTTTTTTGTCTTTAAGTTACAAGACCGCCGCCCTGCTTGGGAGGCGGTCCCGTGTCCATGGGGCGGCGGTCCTGTAACCGCCGCCCTGTGCAGGGTGGTGGTCCTGTCCAACTTTTTCCAGAAGCTTCCAGCTCACTCAGGAACAAGGAAATCAAGTTGCGCTAGCAACTCTCCACCGCTTTTGCATTTTTAAGAGTTGTTTAGCCACTTGGTAATGGTAGTGCTCTATTTTTAATGATATAGCATGGAAAATTGAGCTTGCCTTCTGGTAAGTTCAAATGCTATAAATACCCATCTTGTTTACAAGCAAATGGCCCCTCTCCCTCCATGTTTTATCATTCAGTGCATTTGAAGTTCCTCCATAAGTCTCTGCAAGTTAAGACTTAGTATATGTTCTCAGCCTCTCAGTTCAAGGCTCTTCAAGTTCTTGGTTAGAGATCACTCGATCTCTCTAGTTCAAGTTCATTTCATTGTTATTTTCCAAGTAAATAGCTTAGCATAGTATCAGTTCTAGAGAAAATTCATTCACAATTTAATTCTGTTTAGGATTATAGTTTTATTTCATCACAGGAAGTATAGGTCCTAGAATTTTAGGTGAGTCTTGTCGTATCCCTGCAACAATCCTGCTAGTAACCACATAGCCAAGCTCTGTTCTCTTGCGCTATCTCTCTCCTACTTGCATTCCGTTCAGTTTACCTCCAAGCTACCATTGTTCAAATACCTTCTCCTATTTCCGCTGCCACATCCTTTTCTAGATTCACGAGAACACGAAGGAATAGAGAAATCACACTGAGGGGAAAAGTTATGATACAACCATGGATTTTCCACTGTTCTGCAAAGCTCCAGGTTTGTTTTGTCAAAGTTGTAGTTTACATCATATCAACTAGAGTAGTAAATCATTTCTTTTTAGTAAACGCTTACCTTCAATATTACTGGGGAAGCTGTGGGGAATGATAGCTTCTGAGAAGCCGTGATTCGTTTCTCACTTCTGAGGTAGGATTGAAGGTCTTTTTAGTCAAACTTGTTAAATATTTGTATTTATATCAGTTCACAAAACACACAAGAAAATTAGCTACATCTGGCTAGCTTGCTTGTTTTAAGCTTTATTTCTAGATTAGTTGCTCTTTGAATTTATTCAAGTTTATATCTCCGAAAAGCACAAAAACAGGCATAGTATAGATTCAATTTCATAGTTAGTTTTCTTTATTTAGTTAAGTTTGTTTATATTTTGCATGACTATCATGGGACCAAGAGAGCCCAGGGATTATATATTTGAGCTAGTGATACCCCAGCCAAACCTCTACATGGCCTTAGCTGATATAGACCAAGGACTTAGGATCCACATCTTCTAAAACAACTGTAAACCAACAAGCAATTAGTGAATAGTTAAGAGAATTTTAACATTGAAGATGACAAAGCACACAAATTCTGGTCAAACCAACCTGACTATAGACTCACCTTAATAGGACATCTACATGACCATACAAGAACCTGAAAGAGAGAAAACATTTGGTTGTGACCCTTTAGTTCCACAGCCAGATGCAGGAGACCTTCTCACTGATGTAGATACGGGCCTATCCATACAAGTTGCTAGGAAACCTGTGAGGTATTCTGAGAAGATCACACAGCTCCTAATATTGAATATAGAGGCTGAGAAGGCTTACGACTACTGGATAGTCAGAAGACAGGATTGATTCTTCACATGACCATAAAAGGTCCACAACAACAATGAATTCATAGTTGTGATCCCCAGGTCCCACAACCCAATGGGCCTGCAAACCAATTAAACATCGACACTGATTACATACGCTAGTGTTCAGATCCTCACCACTCCCACCAGATATAATTGTACAACTTTTTGTTTTAGACGTAGAAGCAAACCAAGCCAACATTTTTTGGGTCAGATGAGAAAATCATCCATAGTGTCCTATAGATCCTCTACAACTCTTGACGTGACTTTCATGACCCTATTCGGAAACATACACGAAGCACCCGCAGGTCACTTTCCAAGAGTCCAACAACCAACAGACAGAATTTTGGTAGAGCTCAACATCGATTGGAGCCTCCTAACGGTTATAGTGTTGAACTGATCCATAACACCAGTTTAGGTTAGAAGAGCTCTCCTCACTTTAGATTCCTAGCTCCCATTATTGCGTATAGAGGATTTAGGATTTCCCGACTAATTTGTCCATATCTGCATATATTCCACTTTCACCGGCTGTCTCGACATGACCTTGGGAGGTTGGGTACAGAGGAAAGCTTCCTGATGATTCTCACGCTCACTTGTCACTTTTCTATCGTAAAAAATTGGTGAACCTGACGTGAAACAAACAACTGCTTCCCCTTCATTTCCATTTCTTTCATCCACCTTCACTCTTTCCCATTATTTTGTGGGTATTTATATACCCCCCGAATATGTCAGGATATGATGCATATGGCAGACCTCTCTCAGGTCTCGAAACATATTATGATCAGACAAGTAGACCACATACACCATCACTTTTTGCATGGGCTGACAATTACTCAAGCAACTACTTGTCTTCACAAACTCCCCCTCAAAGAACTAGCTCTAGTTCTTCATTCTGAATTGAGGAGTTCGATCAGCTCACACAAACGCAACAACCAGAGCCCTCAGGCTCTAACAATATGATGTTTACTGGAGAATCCATTTCGTCTCCTTGGGTTTTGTTCAGACCAAAATTAGTAGATAGTCAGATCCACTCCCATTTTTAGATGAGGAGTATTTAGCACATTATGCTAGAAGTGAGACAACACTTCCAAAACATGTACCCACCTATAGGGAGTTTGCAAACACAACCCGATACCCTGTTGCAAGAAAACGCTCTCCATTCCTCCATTTATCAAAAATACTCTTGGAGAGACTTGGCAGGATAATGATCAATTCATAGTAGGGTACCATACCCCTCAGCAACCTCAAGGGGTGCCGCAACAACTACCATAACCAAACAGTGCATCATCACCAATCGAGGTCATCTCGGCTCTAGTTGATAGGGTTAGGGGACTAGAACTTGCTCAAGCAAATCAAGCTTCACACTCAGGGCAAGCAGGAACTCCCCAACCCTCCACATCATCCCAGCCAGGTCGACCTCCTTACAGGAACATGCACGTTAGGCATGCCTCCTCAATATTTGTATAACTATCCACAACAAACACCAACTAGAACCACATTTTCAAATGTTGCTCTAGTTGAAAATATGATACCTCCCGGTTTAGCACCAAACAATCCATATCAGAGCAATGCTCCCTCATACTTAAACATTTATTCAAAGTCACCACAGGGAGATATGTTCTCTTCTCCCAGGATGTTCGTCAACCACAAGGGTTTCCTTAATCCCCTACAAATATGCTATGCCATATCAACAACCCGTTCCACCCCCACCCCCTCAACAGGCACCATCAATGGTCGAAACTTATGCGATTGGGACTTACTTTGAATATTTAAAAGAACCTTTAGATTTTACTATACGAAGCATCATGCTTCCAAGACCCCTTCATGATTTACCCAAATACAAAGGGGAGGGAGATCCAAATGCTCATATTAAGGCCTATGCCACAACCATTCAAGAATTGCTTCCCTTGGGATGCGGTTGTTGCTAAAATATTTCCCAAAACCTTAGAAGGCATCACCCTCGATTGGTATTACAGAATACCTGAAGCCTCAATACATTCATTCAAACAACTCATGTCAAAATTCATCAAATCTTTCAACATGAAAAAACTATTAAGAACATGCATCATGGAATTCTTACACATTAAACAAGAGCACAATGAGTCTGCTTGCCCATTTCATTCAAAGATGGCGTACAGTTCTCTACTCTTCAGCAAGTGCTCCAAACATGGATCAGATGGAACTATGTGATTTATTCCTTCATTCTCTCAACAGAGAGATAAAGGAAGAAGTCCAAAAGTTCCCTCTGAGGACTTATGATGAAGTACTTGAAAGTTCTCTAAGAATAGATCAAGCGGCGATAGACAGTGGTTGTAAAACTTATGGAGCAAACGGGAGATTAGTCACTCCCAATCAAAACACTACGACCTTTCCCAATACGGGGGGAAACCAATCAAGGACCCAAGATCCTTAACAAAAACCGTGGGGTTATGACAGATGGAGTCACTGATCAGGTCAAAAGACCAAACGTTGTAAACACCCCGACACCTCCTAATAATCAACGCAATAACAACTTTTATCTAGCAATCAATGTTGTGGATTTTAATCATCCTCCACAACAGCAGCAACAACAACAACAAATCCAATCACAAGGCCCTATTCCAGGGCCTAGATGGATATCAAAGCCAAAGCCAAAGGCAGCAGCCTCAAAACTACAATTATAACAATTAACAACCCAATCAAAGCTTTGGGACACAACAAGACTTAAACCAACGACCACGGAATTATAATCCTAATTTATACTATGGCTTCCATAGAATCTAAGGTCATGATGCTAGAACTTTCCGTGATTGTAATAAATTCATACATCGTTTTCCAGAAGACCAAAGACAACTCTTTATAGATATGTTTTTAGCAAATTCTGTAGTACCTATGCCCAACACTTACACAGGGGCAGTCTCCCCTCAGAATGCACCCCTCAAGATCTTTAACGATCCACTCCCAAATCACTCTAACAATAACAAGTTAAATCCAAGTGGAATGAACAAGGGTGTTATGATAGGAAACAACGATCATGAAGCTTCAACTTCTTCAAATCCAACGGTCGCACCCCAGTTAGGAACTCGACCGCAAACCAAGATAGTTGGCCTGGTAGAGTTAGATATTGAGCTACCCATAGAAACCATAACAAGAACATGGGATTATTCTTCTCAACCAGTTCCAAACTATCCGTTAGAACCAGATAACATTCAACAAACATTGGTAAAACCCATAGGTGCTTATGATTTAATTAATGACTTAACGAAGACTTTCTCTCATATTTCCTTTTTGGATTTATTGAAGAATTCTCCACCCATAGGGCTGCTCTCTTAGAAGCATTAGGCCTTGGTCATTTAATTAACATCACCCCTCCTTCGGAAACAAAGGTAAACCATGTAGACTTTGATGTCTACCCTCTGGGGCAGGTAGATAGGGATATTGAGTTTATATTTGATATAAGCAAAATGCCAACAGACGCTGAAATTACACGTAGAGGTGATCCACCCTTACATTTACAGGTATGGGTTTATAACAACTATGTTAAGCGCATAATGGTTGATGATGGGGCAGCAGTTAACATAGTCCCCTTCGTCCTTTCTTCAAAAACTAGGATATGGAGAAACAAATTGTTCCACAACACGAAATACGCTAAGGGGTTATGATAGCCTCAAATACAACTTCAATTGGAACCATAGTCTTGCCAGTCACCTTAGGGCCTAAGACGATCCTCACCGAATTTTATATTATAGATCGAGAAACCAACTATAATATGATCCTCGGTTGACCATGGATACACCGCATGAAGGCAATCCCTTCTACCTTATTTCAGGAGGTAAGGTTTCTACACCTGGGAAAGGTCTTTGTGGCACAAGGTGACCCAAGACCCTTCGATATACACCTAGCTGATTTGAAGAAAAGACCAGGCATTCACTCCAAGTTTGAATTACTAATGAATCAACTTAGGAAACCAATTAGTGCAAAACCAGAAGAGAAGTTGATACCTACAACAGAATTGGAAATTACAAATCTAGTCAAGGACATTCCAGCACTCAAAAATGAGGCTAACATCATAGAAATGGTATCATTAGGAACTACTGCAAAAATTGTAGAGTTACTAGAAAAATATCTACCCATTCTCCTACCATTTGATTCCATGGGCATGGGATACATCCTGGGAATTGGTTCTCTTCCATCAGATGAAGTTTGTATGGTAGAAGTAACCAAGGCAGAAGAAACAGACACAAAGGATATCCCAACATCCATCTTTCCAAGAAAATATTGGACTCTCCACTTCGATGGAGCCAGATGTCATTTTGGAGCTGGGGCAGGTGTGATCTTTACTTCTTCGGAGGGAAAGATCCTACCTTTTTCCTTTAAGTTAAATTTTGAGTGTACAAACAATGGGGCTGAGTACGAAGCCCTCCTCCTTGGCCTCATCCTAGCCAAAAGAATGGGTGTCGATAACATTAGAGTACTAGGAGACTCACAACTGGTTGCAAACCAAGTCTCTGAGGTATATGAGACTAGAGCTGAACATTTACAACTCTACAAAATGGCGGTACTAGATCTAAGCAAAGGATTCAACTTCATATCAATTGAAGCAATCCCATGAGAACAGAACCTCCTCGCAGATTCAATAGCAACCTCAGCTTCCCGTTTCACTCCAAACAATGAGTTGGAAGATACAAGTTTTACGGTATCACTTCGTACTGAACCATTGGTACGTAAAATACCAGAAAACTCACTTCTGACTCATATAGAATCTGAGAATGATTCTTCTATCCTAGATCACTGTGACAGTGATAGAGTCACTCTCAAACATCTAGACACCTATGCGGAGCTACATCTTGCTCATCACATAGTGGATCATTCCCTAATCACACATTCCTCCTCCTATTTTGGGAATCCTATGATAGAGCCTCCTCCACAAAAGGATCTCGACATCTACAAGATAGAGAGCAGAGAAAGTTTGGAATTACCTCCGGCCCCACCTAAATTTGAAGAAGGCCACACTTCCTTAATCAAAGAAACAATCGATATAAACATTAGAACTGAGGAAGAACAAAATTTTAAAGTTAGGGTCCTCGTTAACTCCAGAGGAGGTGGAAATACACACCCAAATCCTCAAGGAACACCAAAAGGCTTTCACGTTTAACTACAAAGAAATGACAAGGAATTGCACCACATATCACAGTACATAATCTTGTCACTAAACCAGACGCAAAGCCAATTAAACAAAAGTCAAGACCAATGAAGCCAAAAGTGGCTCTCATGGTGAAAGAGGAAGTGATGAAACTCCTCCAGGTAGGATTCATCAAACCAGTTGACTATTCGCAATGGATATCTAATATTGTCCCCATTCTAAAAAAAATGGGAAAATACGCATTTGCATAGACTTTCAGGATATTAACAAAGCTTGTCCCAAAGATGACTTCCCGTTACCATCCATTGACATTATTATTGATGCAACAGTTGGATTTGAGCTATTATCCCTCATGGATGGGTTCTCAGGGTATAATCAGATCAAAATATCTGAGGAAGATCAAGCTAAAACTACATTTATAACTCCCTGGGAACCTACTGTTACGCTGTCATGCCATTTAGACTTAAGAATGCTGGTGCCACATACCAATGGGAAATGACATATATATTCCATGATCTTATCCATAAGATCATAGAATCTTACGTGGATGACTTACTGGCCAAGGCCAAAAAGTGACTGTGATCACCCGGAAGTACTCCGTATCATTCTCTCTCAGTTGATCGAATATGGAGTCACATTGAATCTAGAGAAATGTGTATTTAGTGTAATGGGAGGTAAGCTTCTAGGTTACATTATATCCTCATGAGGGATTGATGTTGAATCCAGCTAAAATCTGGGCTGTTCTTGAAATGATTCCACCATCAGATGAATCTGGCATAAGATCATTTCTTGGTAAACTCGGTGCAATCCGAAGATTCATCCCAGACTTAAGTTTTGTATCCATCCAATCAACAATTTGTTAAAAAAATATTATAGCATTGATTGGACAAGTGAATGCAACGAGGCCTTCGAAGCAGTCAAACGCTTCCTGTTGTCTCCACCCATGCTAATGCCTCCTAGGCTAGATCATCCTTTGATTTTATACTCACGAGCCACCAATGTCTCACTAGCCTACATGTTGGCTCAAGAGGATGATGATAAACGAGAACGTGCAGTTTACTTCATTAGTCAGACATTTCTCGACTACAAGGCACGTTACACGTAGGTAGAAAGAGAATGCCTTGCCATAGTCTTCGCAACAAAACACTTAAGGCATTACATGTTGAATCAAGAAACAAGGGTGATCGTTAAGACAGATCACTTATGAACATTCCTCACACAAGGGTCTTTGTCTAAAAAGGCAGGACACTTCATAACCCTAATGGGTGAATTCAAATTAACATTTGTAAATCAGAAGTCCGTTAAGGGACAAATCATTTTGGACTGGTTAGCTGACAATCCGTTAGATGGAGGTGATCTGGTAAATCTAGATTTTCTTGACGAGTGTATATACTTTGTCGAAACCAGACCCCCCATCTCTACATGCCCTTGGTACACTGATATAATCAATTACATCATGGACCACACATACCCAGAAGGGGCCACATCCCAACAAAGAAGGTGGTTACGCATCATTGTTGCTAAATACATCATCTTGGAACAGGTGTTGTATCACAGAGCCTTTGACGGGATGTTACTAAGATGTGTTGACACAAAAGAATCTATAAGGATTATTTATGAATCCCATAGCGGAGTATGTGGAGGCCACTTCGGCGGTCATGCCACTTCTCACAAGATACATCAGATGGGATATTTCTGGCCCACCTTAGAGCATGATGCAGTAGAGTTTGTATGTAAATGCCATAAATGCCAAGAATTCTCTCATGAGATTCACATGCCTGCATAAGCTCTACAGCCAATCGTGACTCCATGGCCCTTTTCCACATGGGGCCTAGACTTGATAGGGAAATTCTCTCCCTCATCAACCGACAGCCATAACTTCATAATAATGGCCACATAATACTTTACAAAGTGGGTAGAAGCTATGCCTCTTACCACTGTACCAGGCTCTATAATAGCTAAGTTTATTTTAAACCAAATCATTTGTAGGTACATGGTGTCCCACAAGTCATTATCTCAGATAATGGAACGTCCTTCAAAAATGATGAAGTCCATGAACTATGTAGTAAATTCAAAATAAACCATCACATGACTTCTCTTTACTATCCTCAAGCCAATGGACAGGCTGAGGCCACAAATAAAATGCTGAAAACCATTCTCCTTAAAACAGTTAAGGAGAACAAACGAGACTGGCATCTAAAGCTATACCCAGCCTTATGGGCCTATCGAACATCAATAAGAACACCAACAGGGGCAACCCCTTTCTCGTTGGTATTCGGAGCAGAAGCAGTTCTGCCAATAGAAGTCGAGATACCTAGCCTCCGCATCTCATTACAAGGGATCCTAGGAGAAGAAGCCTATAGAGAGGCACGACTCTCCCAATTAGAAAGTCTTGATGAGGCTAGATTAAATACCAAGCAAAGACACAGAGCCTACGCTGACCGAATGTGCCAGAAATATAACAAGAAAGTCTATGAGCGAGAAATCTACGAAGGAGATCTAGTTCTAAGACTAGATAGCCAGATTGATAAGAAAACCGATGAAGGGAGGAAATTTTGGCCCAAATGGCTAGGCCCATACTGAGTCATGAAGGACTACGGAAATGGAGTGTATCTCCTAAGCACACTAGAAGGTGAGGAATTTAAGGAAACTGTCAATTCCTTACATCTTAAACGGTTTCACGCATAAGTAACCAAACATTCCTATTTGTATATTATGACAACCTGCATCACATTAGTCATTTAGTTAATTCATTTTGTTCACTTGTTTTGTAAATGTTGTAGTCAAGGAATTTATTCTTAAGCAATTTATTACAAGCTTTTGAAAATATTGGAAAAAGTACTCACATCATATCTCTTCAATTTTCATAATATCATCAAATGGTTTCAAAATCATCTTATCAAATTCAACAGACAAAGTCTTGACAAAAACCATACCAAGGCCTGCATGCTTGGTCATACTCATTTTCTTCTACTAGGTTAAGATGTTCTTACCTACGGTCTGTTCTAGAAGCTTCTTGGTGTCACATCTTTTCCTCTTATGTCTCTTTGAAACAAGGATACTTAAAAAATTATAGATCACAAATGTCAAAATCAAATTGAATCAAAAATACAAAAAAAAAAAAAATATTTTATTCTTACACATTTCTTTGCCCTACCAATCTTCGGTGATGAGCCAGCATCTCTTACTAGTGGTGTGAGGTTGGGAAAGGAAAGAGGTGCCCTTACTCGCCTATGTCATGCCTTTGGTGATAAGCCCATACTTCTTACTAGTAGCATGGGGCAGGGCATAGGGGGTCCTTTCATGCAAATAAGTGAATCTTAGTATTTCAAAATTCAAAACAAAGTGTATTGTGAAAAGTGAAAATAAGCATCCAAGTTCCAAAGAGATCAAATCCTTAAAACCAGATTTAGTCAACCAAGTTGCCATCTATGGGTCTAAGTCTAGATAAACTAGAAAGTAGGTTGTGTCTGAGCTATGTAGCAGGTTTGAGTACGCAAAGTGTGTAGGTCAAAATTTGGTTTCTGTCAATCCTTTGTCTTTCCCTCATCATTTTCATTCATTCAAACTCAAACAATTTGCGCCCTTTCTAAATTCTTGGTGTTGAGCCCTCGCATCTTACTAGTTGCATGGAGTTAAGAATGGGGCAAGTTCATCTCATTATCACTATATATTCATCATGTTTTGCCAAAACAAGAAGAAGCAATGAACATTGCCCAAAGAATTCAAAAGTTCAGTACTACAATATGTTTGTATCATCTCATATAAGCATTTGCAAAAAGAAACAAGAGGAGAAGCATTTTGTTCAGTATTTGTTATCATTTGTCATCCATTGCATACATTCTGAAAAACATATAAACACAAAACATCCCAAAACATCTAGTATACAAATGCTAAACAAAACCACAAAAAACTCTAGATATAAGATCTATATCCAAAAGAGGTATATATATATCAAGTTTTATATACAATGCCATCATGCACTAGGCATGGTCAAAATGCTCAATGAGCCCGAAAAGTACAAAAACACTCATATAAATACAAAAATGGCCTCTCAACCCCTATGGGATCCCTCAAAGGGCGCATGGCCACATCTAGGACTCCGGCTACGCCGGCACTCTGAATGCACTGAGGGCTCATGGTCACGGCCAGTAGCTTTTGTCTCACTATGAGAATGACTCCTCCTCATCAAGCACTCAGCCGTCCTATATCCTGCTACCTCAGCACACGGAGAGAAGTCATGATCCTAGCCACCTGCCAGACAGGGGAAAAGACATCGGTATGCCTATCGGCTGTTGATGGCTCTCCCACATCCTCAGAAAGCTCGGCCTGAGTCTTCTCCGAGGGGAGCAACAAGGTATCTGTACATACTCAGAAAATCAAATCTCACCACTCATCAACAGTCGCTACAAATAAAGAGAGAACAAATTAGAAAAATATCAAAAATGAAATCAAAAAATAATAATAATAAATAAAATAATAAAACAACAAAACAACTAACTAAGCATTTTAACCAAAACAAATTTGAGAAAAGAGTAACAACTCACTCAGATCTCCAGGCCTCCAGGAAGGGTCTCTAGGACCTGCGCCTGCCACTGACACTACCACCAACTGGCATGCCTCCCCCAAATCTGGAATGAAGTGACATCCTACCATGGACTCATCATCTCCCCCGATGTCCTGAGAAGGAAACTCCTCTGAAATCAAAGTCACCTTCTCTGCACTCTCCTCTGCCCTCTCAGCCCTCAAGATACTCTGAGTGTCATGCCACTCAGAGTCACTATCATCCTCGGTCGTCCCACCAGTCTCACCTCCCTCTGTCTCCTCCTCTATATCCTCTCCAGTGAACTCCTTAGAGTCTGAGTCCACGTCAATGGGCTCATCTCCACTGTGAGCAGGAGCAGCTCCGATCTGAAGCAAAGGTACTCGAGGAGCACCTGCTACCCCCCGGGCATGAACCACCCTCCTAGCAGCAATAGGAACCCCAGGAGTAACCATAGTCCAACCACAGCCTCTAGGACCTCCCCTGGCCTCTCGAACAGACCTGTACACTAGCACCGTTGGAGGAAACATGTCAATATAGGGGAGGCCAAACTACTGGGGCACTCTGTCAAAGGGATGGGCCTCCAACTTCCCCATCCGATCTACCAACTGACCTGTGGAAGAGTAGGAAATCAATGTGGTTATCTCCTCCCCCCATAATCCCACCATGGCCTAATAAGGAGTGGCCTCCATATCTGCAGTAGTCAGGGAGGCCACTAGCTAGTGTGGTACCCTAAGTACAGTCATCCTTGTCCATCTAGCTACCCTGATAGCTCCTGGATCCTCTACTTGTACGCCTCTCCCATAGGGGATGATGCGCTCATACACCCAACTCATGACAAGAGTAGGGTGGCTCAGTGACTGTCCCTGTAGTCTAACCACTCTGTATAAATCATGGTAGGTGGTCCGAGGATGTCTGCTCCCAAAGCATAGACATGACCATATGCCTCAATCTGTGCAATAATGGGACCCCAGCAATATAGGAGAGTATCCCCTCCCTTGTCCCCAATCAACCGCGAGGCAAGGATGCCCATAACGGCCTTGCAGAGCATAGGGATATCAGAATCAATAATGGAGTGATATTCACCCCCTTCTTTGAGCCCATGGAGACAACAACATCTCCCATATAAGTGGCCCACTGAACCATCTGTGATCTTGATACTGTTATCTTAAGAGACAACCATCTCCCAAGAATAGGGACCCCCAATATATGGTAGACATCCTCCAGGGTGATAGTCCACTCACCCCTAACTCTTGGAAATCAGAATGTGTCCCGATCAGCATCCCAGTATGAAAATAAGTCACACAATATGTGACTGGCAGGTGTAACGTGAGGAACCTGTGCAATCCTCCAAATGTCGGCCCTCTAAAGAATGTCTCTCTCTACCTAAGACAATGCATCTAACACTGCTAGGAGCCAATCACACTCCCTCTCTCTACTCCATCTGATGTACTCCTCCTTCTGCATCCACCCAAAACAGAGAAAAGGAATAAGTTAGTATCATGAACGAACTGGAAAAATTGCCAAAAACATGTAAAAATACCAAAAATACAAAAACAATTATTTAACATGTCTTTTTTGGGATTCTGTTCAGAACCGCCGCCCTGTGCAGAGTGGTGGTTCCGTAACCACTGCCTTATGAGGCGGTGGTCCTATAACCAGCCCTCATAGGGCAGCGGTCCTACAACCACTGCCATCATAGGGCAGTGGTCCCATGACCGCCGCTCCGTGCAAGGGCGGCGGTCCTGTCCCGAATCACTCAAGCCTCAAAAGGCCCTAAAAATGCTAAAAAAGGTAAAAATACACCATTTTTTTCTAAAATAAAGACCTACCCTATGGGTACGCCCCCCTAGACACTCATTTCACACTGAAATTTTCAAAAATAACCCCCCCAAGACAAAGATTTTATCATTTCTACATTTTAGGTTCAAAAATAATAAATTGAGAAGAACTAACCTAAGACTTCGTAGGTCGATGTTCCACTCTCAGAGGCATGATCACTATCTCACCATGAACATGTTTTGACTATACTCTCATCAAAAACCATCACCATGGGTCCTAGAGCTCAAAAACTATCAAACCAATCCACGCAAATGAATAGTAAAATGAGTTCATTTATATATATATATAACATTTTAATCTTGTTTCGAGTGTTATTTTACACAGGTTGGAGCGCCGACGGAGGTAAGTCCTTATTCCCCGCGCAAGTGGTAAGTCCTCATTTCCTTTTAACTTAGTATTTATTTTCCAAATTATTTTATCTATCTACACTTGAGTCCTCTTTTCATTTTGCAGATAGCGGGAACTTGGACGAAACATTTCGACACATGGGCATGTCAGGTATAACTTCTAACTCCCCATTTCAGGACCACCATACTCGGACCCACCGTTTTACGCCTCTTCATGGCTAAAACGCTTCTCCTAGGGGGCAATATGTACGTACCCAAAATTATACATGTTATACAGTCACAAATTGGTTACAGGAAAACCCCAATGATGATTCAGATCTCTTCGCAAGGTGTTTAAAATCTAGAAAAACTTGCCAAGTGCACAATTGCATCCTAGAATGCCTTACCTAAACTTTGCATGCTTCGTTTCAACCTCTGCCCCCTTTTTTGGCTTTTTTGTCTTTAAGTTACAAGACTGCCACCCTGCCTGGGTGGTGGTCCCGTGACCACCACCCTGTCCAGGGCATGGTCCTACCGCCACCCTGTGTAGGGTGGCAGTCCTGTCCAACTTTTCAGAATCTTTTGGCACACTTAGGAACATGGAAATCAAGTTGTGCTTGCAACTCTCCACCGCTTTTGCATTTTTAAGAGTTGTTCAGCCACTTGGTAATGGTAGTGCTCCATTTTTAATGATATAGCATGGAAAATTGAGCTTGCCTTCTGGTAAGTGGAAATGCTATAAATACCCAGCTTGTTTACAAGCAAATGGCCCCTCTCCTGCCATGTTTTATCATTCAGTGCATTTGAAGTTCCTCCATAAGTCTCTGCAAGTCAGGACTTAGCATATGTTCTTAGCCTCTCAGTTTAAGGCTCTTCAAGTTTCTTGGTTAGAGATCACTCGATCTCTCTAGTTCAAGTTCATTTCATTGTTATTTTCCAAGAAAATAGCTTAGCACAGTATCAGTTCTAGAGCAAATTCATTCACAATTTAGTTATGTTTAGGATTATAGTTTTGTTTCGTCACAGGAAGTATAGGTCCTAGAATTTTAGGTGAGTCTTGTCGTATCCCTGCAACAATCCTGCTAGGAATTGCATAGCCAAGCTCTGTTCTCTTGCGCTATCTCTCTCCTACTTGCATTCCATTCAGTTTACCTCCAAGCTACCATTGTTCAAATACCTTCTCCTACTACCACTGCCACATCCTTACTTTTCTGGATTCACGAGAACATGAAGGAACAGAGAAATCACACTGAGGGGACAAGTTACGATACAACCATGGATTTTCCACTATTCTACAAAGCTCCAGGTTTGTTTTGTCAAAGTTGTAGTTTACATCATATCAACTAGAGTAGTAAATCATTTCTTTTCAGTAAACGCTTACCTTCAATATTTTCTGGGGAAGCTATGGGGAATGATAGCTTCTGAGAAGCCGTGATTCGTTTCTCACTTTTGAGGTAGGATTGAAGGTCTTTTCAGTCAAACTTGTTAAATATTTGTATTTATATCAGTTCACAAAATGCACAAGCAAATTAGCTACATCTGGCTAGCTTGCTTGTTTTAAGCTTTATTTCTAGATTAGTTGCTCTTTGAATTTATTCAAGTTTATATCTCAGAAAATCACAAAAATAGGCATAGTATAGATTCAATTTCATAGTTAGTTTGCTTTATTCAGTTAAGTTTGTTTATATTTTGCATGACTATCACGGGACCAAGAGAGCCCAGGGATTATATATTTGAGCCAGTGATACCCCAGCCAAACCTCTCACACGGCCTTAGCTGATATAGACCAAGGACTTAGGATCCACGTCTTCCAAACAACTGTAAACCAACAAGAAATTAGTGAACAGTTAAGAGAATTGAACATTGAAGATGACAAAGCACACGAATTCTAGTCAAACCAACCCAACTATAGACTGCCTTGATAGGGCATCTACATGACCATACAAGAACCTGAAAGAGAACAAACATTCGGTTGTGACCCTTTAGTTCTACAGCCAGACGCAGGAGACCTTCTCACTGATGTAGATACGGGCCTACGCATACAAGTTGCTAGGACACCTGTGAGGTATTCTGAAGAAGATCACATGGCTCCTAATATTGAATATAGAGGCTAAGAAGGCTTACGACTACTAGATAGTAGGAAGATAGGATTGATTCTTCACATGACCATAAAAGGTCCACAACAACAATGAATTCATGGTTGTGATCCCCAGGTCCCACAACCCAATGGGCCTACAAACCAATCAAACATCGATACACTGAGTTACATATGCTAGTGTTCAGATCCTCACCACTCCCACCAGATATAATTGTACAACTTTCTGTTTTAGACGTAGAAGCAAACCAAGCCAACATTTTCTAGGTCAGATGATAAAATCATCCATAGTGTCCTATAGATCCTCTACAACTCTTGACATGACTTTCATGACCCTGTTTGGAAACATACACGAAGCACCTGCAGGTCACTTTCCAAGAGTCCAACAACCAACGACAGAATTTTGACAGAGCTCGACATTGATTGGAGCCTCCGAACGGTTATAGTGTTGAACCAATCCATAACACCAGTTCAGGTTAGAAGAGTCTCTCCTCACTTTAGATTCACAACTCCCATTATTGCGTATAGAGGATTTAGGATTGCCTCCACTAATTTGTCCATATCCGCATATATTCCACTTTCACTGGCTGTCTCGACATGACCTCAGGAGGTCAGGTACAGAGGAAAGCTGCTTGATGATTCTCACGCTCACCTGTCACTTTTCTATCGTACAGACACCAACTATTGAAAACATTAGTGGATCAATTGTCAATTAAACCAACCAAACAACAAAAACAAACTAGAGATAGGAAAAATATTATAACAAAAATATAGTTCTCTCAAAACTAAAAAATGAAGCACCAAGATCTTAAGTAATGGTGTTAAATTGTTGGCTCTTAAATCTATACTAAGGTTTAAATGGTGAAGGTAATAAGATAGGTCATTATAGTGATTTGTTTCTTCACCTAGAATGGCATAAATTTAGGTCAAAAAATGGGAGGGTGGTTAACCTTCTACTCTTTAGGATTTGTTAGATCTAAGAGAGATATCATTCACTAACTCAAATGATTTCCAAAGATATGGATGTGGAAAATGTAGAAGGATAGAACCATCAAAGTAAACCAATATGAATTCCTACCCCAATTTTTTTTCATTAGTAGGAAATTTATAAAACTACTCAAAAATAGGCAAAGGTTATATTCAAATAGATGTTAATGGAAAACAAATCCATAATCTATAATATAAATGATCTTATAACCAACAATGTATTCAAATCAAGGCTTATGAACATGAATCCAAAGTTCTAATGGATGAAATCTTGAAGGATTTGGAAATGTGCAGTGAGAGTTTAGAAAAATATGGAAGTGAATGGAAAATATCAAAAAAATAAATTGATCAAACGAGCTAAGATCAGTGACATGGATCCATTGGTAAAGAAGTAACTATAATTTAGAATAAGTGAATTAACAATAGCAAAAAGAAGACAACAATTTACATAATTTCTGAAAATTCTACCATGAATTTAGACAAATAACAAAATGATCCTACACATAATTTCCACTAGTATTATTTCATATTATCCATTATATAACTATAAAGATAATTGTTTCAAATAAAGAGATAGACCTACAGGAATGCATCTGTCTTATAAAGTTTGATAGTTTGTGTACATTTTGAATTATAATATGATAGTTTTTTTCTTTACAACTCTTTCATTTTGAATTGATTGTTAGAACACATTAAACACCATCATTCATTTGTTTTTCATTTGGTTACACCTCCATCTAGGTCATCTTATATATTTTTAGTTCGATATGTAAAATGATGGGGGCTCCTTTCAAAATCCATCATTATATATTAATAAAGAAATAAGGTATCTTACCTATATAGTCCATACATGAATCAATAAAGGCGAGAAGTTGATTTTGTGGATCAATATTTCCATTGTATAAGGAGAGCTTAGGTGTGAAATAATAGTTGGTAAAGAATAACTAATGGCCCCACGGGCTAATGAATTATGAATTAAAGTGATAGAACTTGTAATAAAAATTGTGTTTTCCTTATATAGGAATGGTTAAATGATATTTCATGTCCTATATTTGTTGACCATAATGATTAGGGAGAGGTTTATTAACAAGTGTAGTATTAGTTGTTGCAATGAAATACATATCTTGCGTAGGAACAAACATGGTAACTTTGGGAGTATAATAGTCGCCGTAATGAGAAGGAAGACTTCTATAATTTTTTATTATGATAAGTCAAAGGGTCATCCTTAGTTTGTGTAGGTGTTCCTTGGTCAAGGAATGTAATTTTATCTTGTTTATCAACTTAGAGTTATTTATATATTTGGTCAGGGTGTTCCAAGATGTATTTACTTAATTCATTTAATATATGTTTATCAACATTATAAATTTGATTATCAACCATCTCAATTTTTTTTCTCAAAACTATGAGCTATGAAAAAAGAAGAACTAGTATCATACATTGTAGACATGTAAAACACATATAAAAAATGGGTTTTGAGAAAATGCCTAAAACAAACAATCATATTAGAAATTTAAAACCATAAGGGCAAGGAATGAAACCATAGGTTTATATGGATCCATAGATAATCACACGTGTAAATTAGGTTCTAGGGACTAATTATTTTAATAGAACTATATATTATAATTTATAATAGAAAGACAATAATCATACAATCCTAAATTATGTAAATGATATAAGATCACAAAAATATAGAGATAACTGTGAAAGTACATATATGATTTATGGTTTAGAAAGAAGTCACTATACATCAGGCTTAGAATGTATGACGGTAGGATGAAACTATATGAAAACCATGGATTTACTAATGTCAAACTATCCTTAAAATCTATGAAATATAAATGTGTGCAAGAGAGGTTCATGGGAATGGGATGGGTCTATGGATGGACATGTTTAGGTATTTTTAAATGTCATATTAATATTTAAGTTGTAATTTGATATTAGTTTCTACTTTTCCTTTATCTTTGAATATACTTTCTATATACAGATCAATGTAATGATAATGTGTACATGTATATTGATTATATTTCCTTATTAACCTAAAAAGGATTTACTAAGCATTTTCACTAGAATAACCACACCAAAACCCCACTATATGATGGGTGCTACAATACATACCAATAATATGAAAATGGATCAAGAAACACATATTTATGCTAACCCTATGATTACATAGAGAGTAGTATATAAAGTAAAAAATATAGATCCATTGATTTCAAAACTCACACTTGGAAATTGACGCTTTACTTGATTTTAGTGTTTGTATTTCTAATATAGGGCAATAATAGAGATATATCTGAAATTTGACTAGATTTATTATAGTTGGGATCTAAGGAAAAGGTGATTAAATATTTTCATCAATATAATTTTTAATTAATTCCTTTGATATGGGATCCTTAGATACCCCTAATGAGTAAGGGTTTATGTGTTTATAAAGATGATAATTTGAATGATTTTTCTACTCAATCAACCAAAAAAAATAACACATAGGATGACCAGGCTAACTTGTTCAATTAAGATGACCATTGCAAGTATAAGAGATGGGTTTATAACATATGGATAGGTTCATTGGATGAAATTTTCATAGGGCCATGAATATTTATAGGATAAATATGGAATACATTTTAATATAAGAGCTAGTCTATAGATAGTTTGAAGATGCATTTTGTAAAATGTGCAGTGATTCCTAAAGTTCTACATTAAATAAATGGACATGACTTATTGGAATTAGAGTATGAAATAGAGCATGAGAATTTAAGCTGGTTAGTAAATAGTAAATGGGATAAGTGTTTAAATAAATTCCAAAGTGATATTACAAAGTTAAAGAGGAAAGAGTATTGGGTTCTATAATAGCCTACATATAAGTCATCTATACCCTAAAAAGTGTTCTCCCATATTAATTTCTAAGTCAAAAGTCATATAGAATGGTTTCTTATCACTTGGATATATTTAAACCAAAATATTTACACTTTCTATAAACCCCACCTATCCTCCTCTAATGGTCATAAATTTAAAGGGGTGAATTTTGTATAGTTGGTCTAGGTGTTATTTTAGGTGGGAAAACTAACGAAAGGTCTCATATGTAAAAAATATATGTAAATATTATTCATAATCAAGTAATCACTTCAAACATTAGATATCACCACTTACAAAGAGTCTATATTTCCTAAATCTTCCACGAGTAGCCTTAGATCAACCAAGAATATAATTTTGAAGCATACAATGTCTCAAATTTCATGTTTCGAAGTGTTAAAATCCAAACACAAGATTTAATTTAAGTTACATATCATATTTAATAGTTATATATCATCATAGGAATTGGGAATAATAAATTAGTTTTAATCCATATTGATGTAAAACAAGATTCAAAAACTCAACAACTCAAGTTAGTATGCAAATGATCATAACTTCATATAATAACATAATAAATTCAAAATGCATATAAGGCCAAATTATTGAAATTATTGATTATGGAATATTTATAATATTTCACACCCTTCACATACTCCTTTCTAAACAATCAAATTCACTTAGGTCTCACAAGAATGCATCAATGCTTCATTCCATTCAATTTTCCCCTTCAAGCTAAAACTAGCTCTTTTAGCCCTAAAGACACACACAATTTTTTATTCCAATGAATCACCTGGTCTCAAGATAAAATAAATACATTTGTGGAAACCTGTTAAGGCCATTAAGCTTATTCCAAAATTTCAAGTATTGCAGACTGTGATACATGACCACTCCTCCAAACTACTAGTCTTGTTCTCAAATTAGGCATATTTCTCTTGCATCCACGATTTCATGTTTGAGACAATTTGAAATGAATCATAAGAATTTGAATACATTTATGAATACCGTTTATCTCATTCTTTCTCTCCACCAATTTTTATAACCTATCTCTTCCTACAACTCTCCCAACACAACTTAACATTTTTGTAATTAGGTCTCCTAGCCTTAATTATAGGTTCTTGACTGAGTTTTTAAGATTTTGATGTTTTCACCTGGGTTATTTCATCTAAAACCACATTATACACCTTATAAAACCTCTTATAAACCCCTTTCAATGCTCAATCTCTTCTTTCTCTTCCACACTCTCCATATCCACTATCTTGTTTCCTTACAACTTGGTTTTACATACCCTTGACAAGAATAACTCTTTTCACTAGTCTTAGTTCACTATCTTAACTATCCACTTATTCAATATTTTATTGACATTATTATACCTTCTCCACACCTATGTACATATTACATATGGTTACTTGACCTTCATGAAATGACAAGTCTCCATACTTTGTTTTTAGCTTCTTTAGTGTAAATATTCTCATAAGACAAGAAATATAGTTAGGACCTATGAGAATGAAATTCCTTCAAGGTAACTTCCCTAAGAAACTTGTTACAACCTCTCTTACCATATTCACATTCACTATAAAAAAAATTCTCCATTCATAAAAAGTTAAGTTGTGTTCTTAAGACTGATCTTGGATGGGACAGGGTGTATGAGAGTATACCCCTAGTTTTATCCTTTTAAATCTTATTAAATTACTCAAATGAGTAAGTTTAATCCTCAAGTATCCTTTACATAACTTAAAAATAAGTCTCCATAGGAATCAAATAGATAAATAACTTATCTTATCTAGTTTTTTCATTAAACCCTCAAACTGGGTTTCTTTAATAGTTAAGATTATATTCCTATTATTTGAACCATCAAATATTTTATAATCATCTGGAAACTTTTTACACACCTATGTCTTCATTCTTTCTTCCTACCAAATTTCATTGAAATTCAATGGTGTTACTAAAAGTTAAACAAATTTTCCTCATTTTGAAACCCTAGAACAGGGTACAATCCAGGAGACTTCCTTTTTAAGTTATTTTTACTTCTCCTCCATAATAGACTTTTTCAAAGTTCCCATGGATTGGAAATTTCCTATGCCATATTTTTCTAAATTCTTCTAGATTTTTAGCACCCTAAAATGTTAAATATGCCTTTAAATTATTATTTTATCATTCTTCAAACAAACTGTGTAACAATAAGATCAAGTTTGGAGTTTCCTTCATGTAATCATTAATGTAATCATATACATCATTCTAAAAACTTCTTAATAGTTTAAACTTGTTCCTTTACATTCCTAAATCTTATAATTTTCTCATGCATTTATCCATTTACATAGAAAACCATTCAATTCCTTACTTCTTACAAGGCTTAACTCAAATATTTACATGAAAATTACCTTCATGATACCCTAACACCTGTAAACCCTTCATATTTCCCTAAGATTTTACAGTCTCCATTTTTCTTGTAGTAACATCATTTATACCAAAAATAGTCAAGAATATTTCATTAGTTTTATAATGATTCACATAATTCATAGAATTAGCTTCAAGGAATCCTTTATTAAATATTTCCATGGACATTTACAGAATCCCTGAGCTTTTTAGCTCTATAACTGTCTATCCTATTCTTCTTTCACCCTTATTCTCTACCACTTCTACCTTCTCTATTTGAATCCTTATTTTTTGTGACCAAAAGGATTTATTTATTTAAGTAGTTAGGTCACCATACCATGGTTACAACTGGGTTGGAAATGAGTAACCTCTCCTTCATGGTTAGAGAACACACACACACACACACACACACACACACACACACACACACACACACACACACACACACACACACACACACACACACACACAGGTTACACGAAGTGGTTTTACACCTTTAAAACCATAACACATAGCCTAACCTAGTTCCTAAACCATTAAGTACAATAAGGAGAATTCAAATGTTTTAAAAGATAGTTTTGGAGGGAAATTCCAAAACCTCATTATTACATAGCAAGAGAGGTCCAAATGGACAAGTAACTGTGCCTAACACCTAAGAGGACCTCCAACACCTAATGAAAGCCAACATTTTCCTTTATACATAATGATGCTCTTGCATCACATATTCATAGTAGTTGTACATAGGAAATTCCTAGTCATCACGGGGGTCTGTTAAGGTCAATCCAACCTAAAGAGATAACCCCTTTTAAAGGTGAATTTTGGATAAACATACAATGATAGGTTTGATATAATGAGAAGAAATTGTGACAATTTCATAGAATATCATGACAATCCAAACATATAATAAATATTGTTATACAAAGAGGACCTACATTAGAGAATCGAGCATCATTATGGCAGTTCATGAAAAATACATATTCCTTAGAAAGGATGATCCAAAATAGTTTTTAGGAAAAAAAATTCATACCTTGAACTTGTGTGCATAAAATTTCTAGATCTTGATATTTTCTATAACCATTTATGAACCTCTATTGAGATTCCATAAATCATCCGAGCACATTGTTTCATCTTCTACAATCTAAATTGGGTTTATTTATTCCATTTGTAATACTTTTGAATATTTCACTATATTCAAAATGATTTTTTTTTTATAATTTATAAATTTAACATAATTCATATTTGATAGAATAAATCAGCCACAACATCACCAATATTTTGAAAGATTTCCAAACACTAGTACTACAAAGGTAAAGAGTATAGTCTAATCCAACACCATTTTATACCACCACCACTAGGATCTAGTTTCATAAAATTGGGTTGCAAAGGCTACAAAAAAAACTTCCTACCCTCAAAGAACCAATTATCATTCATTGTTTCTTTGAATATTGAATAAAGAGTCACTAGGTATATTAATCTTCCTCCAGATCTAGAAGTTATGGGATTTTTAAAAATTCCTTGCCACTTGATGTTGTCAGGGGAAAAATCTTTTGACCAATCCAAATCTAATGCTATCGATGTACTAAATATATCTTTCCTTCCCCTGTAGGTATAAAATCCCTCTTATGGGAATGCAATGTGGCTTCCATCCTCCTCCCATTCTAGATATAAAGCTAGAAAACCCTCATCATTATTCAATGATATTTCTTGAAATTTCCCAATGGGTATTACCAATATGATTTTTCATCTATTTTTTCCGTAATTTATCCTCGAACCTTACCATTTTATGTGTATCTATTCTCTAGATTCTTCTAACAAAGTAATCTCACATGAGGAAGCATATTAACAACTAAAAGGGGCATGCTCACCTAATACCTCAGATGGAAATATAGACCGCCAACAACAAATATGTTATGCCCTAACATAAACCATTTATAACCTATGAATTATATAACATTTATACTTATATTCATTAGTTAGTTAGTCATTAGGTATAAACTAATAATAATGAAGGGGTGTGTGTAGACACCTAAACTTGGGTTATAACCCTCTAGGCCCCCTTCGACTAACATACCCCTTACCATGACCCCTCCACACATTATTATTAATTTAACTACCCATATTAAGTTAATAATTCCCTCACCCATCCACCTCACCATCGACCCATTCCAAGCCTATTTACTAACCTAGACTAAGTCACCACTCCCATTAACTAACTAAGACTCATTCTAACCCTAACATTCATTACCTATTATCCCTCCTACCAATTTCCCACTTCATTTAGTGCCAATCCAGACTCCTAGTCTATAACAAATCTTGACGAATGCCAAAAATGGAGAGAAAAGGATTTTTTTGGCAAAATAGGACCTTTTCTCCCTAACCCATGCCGGTTATTCCTCAGCCAGTGACGAACACCTAACTGCCATCAATTTCTTTAAATAAGGAATTCCAACCCTTTGCCCAGGTTCCTCGATCTTGGCTTTTTGAAGTTATGGCATTCTTGGATCTCACACTTAGGCATTCAAACAAGATTCTGATGACCAACAGAGGACCTGAGTACCCACACTCTTCACCAAAAATAAAACTGTTGCTCCATAACCTCAGATCATTCATAGGGAAGCACACAAGTTCTGTTGATGTGGCAGTGGACCATGACCCGTTTCTCCTATGAACGCCCATCAACCACTGCCATCTATTAATCTATAGGTCTTTATATAAGTATCTTAACCTTGTTTGTTAGTTCTTATTATGGTCTTAGATCTCTTATTTTCTTATGTTGTCCAGATCTCTTTCTCACCTGAATATCATCCGTCACCCATCTACCCAATACCCTACCAACCTGAACCCTTTTACCTCTCCAATCACCTATCTCACCCTTACCAAGTCTTCACATAAATCCTACTACCCTGCCTAAGCCTCTCCAACACCTTGTGTAATCATAGAGAGCCTAAACTAATCCCTTTTATAATTCTACACCCAATTGCCCCTACCATGATTGGTTAGCCAATCGATACTGACTAAACCAGTGACAAACATTGGTTCCCCAACTGACATCGGTCTCTATGCCTGACAACTTTCCTTAGACCAACGAGCTAATTCACCTACCCAAAACCTCTCAAACTTCCCAGAACCTCACCCAGACCTCAGTAACACCCTCTTCCACACCTACAAACCTCAACAACCAACCACCCCTTTTTATATTAAGTCTTATATGTATTATTAGATTAAATCTTGCTTATTGTATTTGTGTGAGACACCTAAATTATACAACTACAATAGGATTTCCTTATTTCTTGTTATTTCTTTGCATTAAGTTATATTTGAACATGGATTGATAACCTTCTAGGAAGCACCATGTTTCTTAGATCTAGCTCATGTCAGGAAATCCACTGACCTATATTATTAATGGTATCTTGTGGTATTGTGTTCTTTCTTAGGTAGTCCTTCCCAGACAAAAATGATATCTTCACAATTGACTTGATCTTATACAATGCGCACAACCTTCTTTTCGCCTTGAGGTATTCCTCATGTACCCAACCTCTTACCTTATATGTTGTTCTCATATGTACGTAAATTATTGGTGAAAATTTTTGGCACACCCGGTGGGACCCTCATCTTTGTGGGTTCATTTATTCATATAGTATTGCATATATATGTGTTTTCTTTTATGAAAATATTCATTAAATTTCTTCTCTGGTAATCTTCTCGTTCTTCTATTCTCTCTAAAATATACCTTTTCTTTAGTGCAAATTAAAATAAACCCTTCTTTATTTCCTCTTGCATGCATTAGTGAAAAGACATATTCTTCTCCTATTCATCATTGTTCTCATTCAACTTCATTTCTCGATTTGGGCTTAAAAATCTTGCATTTCATCCTTGTATACTTGCATTTTAACTCACATAGCTTAAATAACAATCCAATATAAATGAGGCATGACCGGTTGAGGATTGGGAAATTAAGCGTAGTTCACTATTTCACACACTTCTTTTCCAAGCCACCTACACAAACAAGATTTTTTTTTAAAAATTCCCCAAGTCCTAGGAATAAGCTATCAAGGATTTAAAAACCCGGTGATATTGAGCCCCAACTGGTGTTTTGGTCAGGTTATCATATCAGAATTTGGACCTCATGTACCGAAAGGTATATTGAGGACTTCCCCACCAAAACAATCCTGAAACCATCCATAACTGGCTTTTAGGTACCCTACATCCATTCCTTTCTATATATTCACAGTAAGTTTTAAGGCTTAAGACATTACAACACTAAAATCTGATTCCTAGGATAATGTGTTTGCTAGGTTTTTCTTGTAAATTTTTGAATTTCTTTCTTGTTTTCTAATGTTTGAGGTGTGAGTTTGTACTTCATTTTTTTTTCACACTCAGTAATCACAACCAGTTAATTCTTATTCTTTGAGTGTGTTAGATTAGATTTACTAGACACATCCTCTTTTTGGACTTCTTTTGACCAAATCTAACTCAAGAATTTCAAATTTCCTCATTTTCACAGTAACCAACATTGATTACCTCCCTATCGGCATCGGTTTTGCAACTTATATCAGTGTTTTCATCTAGTCAGCACCGGTTCACTGACCGGTATCGGTATCTATGTTTTTTAATTTCTGTCAAAAGCAACAACCTATTTCCACCTACCAATTTTTAAAAAAATATATTTATGAGTTTTTGTCACTTTCACAAAGCCCAAAATACCTATTTTTTATCTTTCCATATGGTTTGGACTCACCAATAGGTGCGAACTCTTGATTTTCACATGAGTTGTGTACCATTACCTACTA
The DNA here is from genome assembly GCA_019776745.2 of Taxus chinensis. NCBI lineage: Eukaryota > Viridiplantae > Streptophyta > Pinopsida > Cupressales > Taxaceae > Taxus > Taxus chinensis. The sequence goes on along the minus strand of CM034154.1, from coordinate 541,122,364 downwards.
CCCCCTCACCGCCTTCTATTTCTTCACCAATGGACCCAAATACGCCTATGATTGTACCTGATGGTGATGAGGAATTCAATCGATTCCTTGATCACAACACCAAGGCCTTGTAAAACTACCTTGCCTTGTCTTCTACTCATGACTCCTTGGGTCAACCTCTTTATGGAATGCCTACTTCCATGCCCCCTATTTCTACCACCTCTACCATATCGGCAAATGCTAATGTAGCTACCAAAACTAATGTAGCATCAACAATTTCCATTTCATAACCACCTATTTCACAAGTGACCTTTGCACCTTCAACATCTGCTATCCCTACATCCACTACCCCTATTGCATCATCATCAATATCTTCTATACCCATTCCTATGCAGCCACCTGTTGCGTCAACGTTCTATACTCCCTTTCATATTTTGGTCATTTCTATACCATAAAATTTTCCATGCCATGAGGATATTTACACAATTTCCTCCTACCTACACCTTACCTCATACACAACCTACCACCTCTACTTCATATTCAGGGTATTTTCCCTCCTCTTCTACCACTGCCTATATGCCTATGTCTCAATTCACTTAGTTGAAACCACCATATACTAGCATACCTTCCATGAATTACTTATCTTATCCACCCCCGTATACCTCAGGGGGCATTCCTCAATAAAATCCCACTATATATCTCATTAAGATGATGATTGACAAAATGCAGACACTTGAGGCCTTTGTTTTTAGATCTCGTAACATCCTAACCTATGATGAGATTTGCAATGAACCAATTCACCCTTCCATACCTATTCATCATTATCTCACATAATGGGATCTTCCCAAATTCAATTGGTTTAACAGTAAGAAGGACCCCCAATAGCACTTGCATTTGTTTAAACACAATTGTTATTTTCTAGGTAACGATGATTCATTGCTCCTTTGAACATTTTCCATGTCAATGTCAGGACCCACCCTAGATTGGTGTATTGTTTTTCCCAGGCACTCGGTCTTTTCCTTCAACCAATTGGCCCAGACCTTCCTTGATCACTTCTTAATAAATATCTCTAAGAAGGTCTCTATAATAGATCTGTACTCTATTTGCCGATATAATTGTGAGTCTATTGTTGATTTCGTCGCACGTTGGTGGGGCATAATAAATTAGCTCTCCTTCTCTCTACCACAGCCTAAACTCATAGATTTTTTTATCAGGGTATGTGCTAGACACATTTCCCCAACTCTTCAAGTTCAAACGTTTCATACGTTTAAAGAAGCTTTCACCATGGCGAGGAAACTTGAAATTTGTTCCCTTGAATAAGAGAAACTTAAATTGTGTGACAAGAGCGTTGCCTTCAACTTTAATGAATCTTCTTCCAAACCACCTAACAACTATTCCAAGTCCAAAGGATATGCCAACACAGTGGTTCTAAAATTTGGCCTTTCTCTCCAATAACCCAAAACTCCTATCGCTTGTTCAAAATTTTCAATACAAATATGAACAGAGGAGTTACACTCCTATCAAAGAGCCATATTCTTATGTATTGAACAAGTTGTTAAAAATGGGAACCATCACCCTGCTTCCTATCAAACCACATACTGGTTTTGACCCTTCTTGTCCCACACTCCTAGTATAAAGAGAATGATTTTTGTAATTACATGGTGTGAGAGGCCACTGTGACAGTTCAAATTTCAAAAACATCATCCATGAAATGTTAGATAATGGGGATATCATCCTCAAAAACCCTAACACACATTCCAATGCCAACTGAGATGTATTTAAAAAACATTTTGTAATCATGCTCGTGAGACATATAAAGAAGAAAATAATGTCTGTGTGGTTCATGTAAGATTCACTTCAACATCTGAGCCTTCTATTGAACATCCTCATCTAGTATCTATTGAGGAAATTCTCATGATAACTCCCCTACTCACAGAGGAGCCCACTGTACTAGTTTCTTTACCCACAAAGGAACCCACTTTGCCTGTTATTTTAGCCTTCTATAGCCATAGAAGAGCCTCCATCACCCACCTTGCCTTCTCCTCAACCCATAGAGGAGCTAACCTTGTCTACTTTACCCATTTTACCTCCTCCTTTACCCATAGAGGATTCCATCATACCTATCCGCTCTATTTGTGATACCTCACCGAAGGACCTCACAAACCCCATCACTCTTCTTAACTCACTTTTACCTACCAAATTTGAGGCCAAAACCTTCCCTATCTCACAAATTTTAGAACTCATCACATGGATTAGCACTAGTGTGTCATCTTCTTCATCTAAACCTAAACCATTCTCTCATCTGGTTGATCGCATGGAGTATATTGATTACTCTATCCTTTGGGGGCACCTTAAACTCCCAGTTTCCACCCAAATGCAAATATTATCCCTAGATACCTCGACCATTTACCCAAAGGTATTCAAAGTAACTAAGCCTATTGCACATATGCTTCCAGCTCCTTCTTCATCAGCACCCCTTTCACTCAAGCCTTTATCTACACCAAAACCTAACACAACCTTAGGGATCTTACTGGTGCCAAGTCAAGCACATCCCCTTGTGAAACTAGAATTATCAAATTCATCCTCACCCATTGCAAAATATATTCCAACACCAAAGAGGAAGACCCAACCTTTTAGGTCTCACACCCCAGTATCTCCAATGCCTTCTTACTCACCTTCGCTTCTACTATAAATTTTAGGCCCACACCCTTCAACCTTAGTTAACCTACCTACTCACCAAGGCAAATAAAAAGTGAGACAATCTACACCCTTGCCTTTACCTTCCCTTCTACCCACACCCTCTTCAGTGCCCTCAACCTCACTTTTATCAACACCCCCACTTTCACCTTGGCTTACTCCAATATCTACACCTTCTAAGTCTCCTTCATCCTACCGCATTGTTCCTCTGCCTTTACCAAAGAACATGTAATTGAAGCCTAAACCTTCACTACCTACAAAAAAGGTAGTTACAACAACTCAACCACTCACCTCGCCCTCCTCACGATGGTCACCTACCCCTTCGCCCAAAATTACTATGAATTTTCATTATGATCCTTTGGCAGGATATTACTCTAATATCCTCACTTGGTTGTTAGAAATATCAACCATATCTCTTCTGCCAATCAAGCCTTACGACCCACTCAAACCTAAACCAGATTGGTTTGAAGACACAAAGATATGCACCTATCATTGCTCGCTAGGGCATGATGTCAAGAGTTGTAAGGAACTTAAAAACATTCTCCTTCAACTTTGTGATTCCAATGGTGTCTTCGAACAAGATGATCTATTGGTTGAGGATTCTATTCTTCCTGTTCCTGTTGCCACACAACCCTCTTTTCCTCTTCCTATATTTCAAATCAACATGGTGCATGTAGCCACTTGGTCACACGACATAAAATATAAATGAAAATAAAAGGCTGGTAACCCTCCTAGGATGCCCTCACCTACCATTTCACCTCCTCCCCCCAAGATAACCATCCTTGGGACGACACCCCCTACTTCTTCTGGGGTTACCCATTGCTCAAAGATCAAAAAAATTCACCAATCCCTGATGAAGATGTCCTTATTAAACTTATCTAGACCTTTGATTCTCTTTGCCAGGCCCTCATTGAGGTCTTATAATCCATTGAGGTAATGCCCAATGATACTTCACCTATCTCCACCTTCATTTCCCATCTTCAGATCTCTTCCATAAATTTCTCCAAATAAGAGATTTCCATTCACATCCTGATGATCCAGATCCCACTCTTTTCATCTCTGCCTACATCAATGATATTTGTGTTAAATGCATCATGATTGATTAGGGTGCTAGCATCAATATCATCTCCTCTCAATTCTATGAAAAAATGGGCATACCTGCTAATTGCATGTCTAGCAATGTCGTTATGATTTGATACTTTAATGATGCCATGGCCACTACCCTGAGCACTGTTGTCCTCCAAATCCACGTGGGTCCCCAAGTCATTCCCAAATTCTTCTACATTCTCGAAGGAGATTTCAGATATAATATGTAGCTAGGTCATCCCTGGATTCACACCACGGCTTGTGCACCTTCAACCCTTCATCGTTGCCTCAAATTCAAATATGAAGGGGAAACCTACACCATTTAGGTAGATCCTTCCCCCTTCAAAAATTGCAATATGTTGTACCATCCAAATGATGTTTTAATCCCAATTAAGGATCCTACCACATCAGCCACACCTACTACATCTACTGCTTTCACCGCTTCACTTGCCTCATCGAGCCCACCTACCAACACTCCTTTTCCACCTTTTACTGATGCCCCATATTCTCAGGATTCATATAGATCATCAAGACTAGTTACCAAAGTACCAACTACCAACCCCTTGGTAGGCATTTTTTAATGCCTTTCACTTGGAGAATACCGCCTCCTTAACATTAACACACTCCTTAATCTTCAGGAGTATGGAAAACTACACCAACACACACGTTACAGCTATCATATATGAGAGGTCATACCATATGAACCTCCTCAACTTCACACCATCCTGACCTATGGGGGACTCGATAATTCCTATTATTCCATTGAACCTCCCTTCCAAACAAGGCATATTTCATTCGATTTATCCTATCTCACCAAACGTAGCTTCGCCCTCACTTTACTTCACTGTTGCACCTGGAAAGGTTTAGGATTTGGTCATTAGGAAAAAGGTTGTCATACTGCCATACCATCATACTGTGCACCACTAAGAAACAAAAATACTATTGTGGTCTTGGATTTCCTTCTCAACCTCCTCTTAAGAAGGCCTTCATCACCCTTGTTGAAGATGAAAAAATTTCCCCACCTTCATCACCTATTGCGCCACCTTCTCCCACTGAATCTATGGATTCTGAATCTATTCCACCTATTTTTTGGGTGAAAACCATCTCCTTGGGACCTCTAACTTATCAACTTGATGGCAAGGTTCCCTTCCTCTCCTTGATCCTGATATGTTGGATGATGATACACCTTATATAAACGCATTCAATGTCATGATGATGATTCTATTCTGACCTATTTAGGTGTGGAGAATTATTATATTCAAAGTTCATTACCCTCTAACATGTAAACCATGTTGAATGAATATACCATAGAAATCAACATTCACACTCAGGACAACCCAAAAATTCTAAAGATAGGCCAATCTTTAGAATTTGCAGAACAAGAATCTTTCACCTCTTTTCTTCGTGATCATAACAAAAAATTTGCTTGGTCCTATAATGATATGCTAGGTATTGACCCTAATATCATTCTTCACAATATAATAACTATCCCCGATGCCAAACTAGTGAAATAAAAGCTACGTAAATGCATCCTGGCATTGCTCTTCTTGTGAAAGAGGAACTTCAATGCCTTCTCTCTGTTTCCCTCATCCTACCTATTGATTATCCACAATGGATCTCCAACATTTCTGCTTTCATGAAAGTGACTGGGGGAATTCGTATTTGTACTTAATTTCATGACCTTAATCTTGCCTGTCCTAAAGATGAATACGAAGCATTGACCAACTAGTTGATCTTATATCCAACCATGAGATACTATCTCTTATGGATGGGTTTTCAGGTTATAATAAGATATTAGTCACCCCAAAATATCAACACAAGACCACCTTCACCACCCCTTAGGGGACCTTCTATTATTTCCTCATGTCCTTCGGCTTGAAAAATACTGGTGCTACCTATCAGTGTGCTATGACTTACATCTTCCATGATATAATGCAAAACATACTAGAATACTATGTCAACAACCTTCTTGGTAAGTCCAAGTGTCACACTAAACACTTGGCCATTCTTAAGGTTATCTTCGATCGCATTACTCAATTCTCTGTTCACCTTTAACCAAAGAAGTGTTTATTCGTAGTTATCTCAGGTAAGATTCTTGGTTTCATCATCTCTTTAAGAGGTATCGAAGTTGATCCTACTAAGATCAAGGTTATTCTTGACATGCCTTCGTCCAATAACCTTTGGTAGCTTCGTAGTTTGCAAGGAAAATTATAATCCATCCAATTTTTCATCTCTTAAATTTTATACTGGTGCCAGCTTATTCACGACCTCTTTAAAAAGAATGTCTCTTTCCATTAAAATGATGAGTATCACAAAGTCTTTGACGCATTGAAGAAATACCTTCTTCAGCCACCTGTGCTCATTCCTCCTGAATATGATCAACCTTTTACCTTTATATCTCTGCTACTAAACATTCCTTGGGTGCCATGCTCACTCATTGTGATGAGAAACACAAGAGAACAAGCGATTTACTACATAATACATACTCTTATAGACTACAAAACTAGATACACTCATGCTAAAAATATTTTCTTAGCCCTGGTCTTCGTGGCCACCAAACTTTTCCACTACCTTCTTAATCACAAAACATTCATCATTAGCAACACTTACCCTCTTCATTACATGTACGAAAAATCTTACCAACACCAATGCATCGCATGTTAGCTCATGCTTCTTGCAGACCTTGAGTTGGAGTTCATCCATCAAAAGTTTGTAAAAAGACAAACCATCGTAGACCAACTTGTAGAAGATCCTCTTCTTGGGAATCAATCCTCAAACTTTTATTTTCTAGATGAATCTATCACTACCCTCTCCCTTGATGATATTTCTTACTAAATGACATTATTCTTTGATGGATCCAAATGTCAACACAGGGGAGGTGCAGGGGTCATCCTCATCCCTCTTGATGATGAGCCCATACGACTATCCTTTAAACTAGACTTCGACTGCACCAATACCATAGCTGAGTATGAAGCACTTGTATTAGGTATTCAAACTACCATTTCCTTAGATGTTAAATCCATTAACATATTTGGTGACTCTCAACTAGTTGTGAATGAAATCAATGGTTTGTACTAGTGTCATAACGATGAGCTTAAAATTATAGACATCATGTCCACTTACTTTTGACCACGTTTTATCATTACCTCATTCAAATCACTCAATGATCCACTAAAAAATTTATGGATACCATGGTTTGCTTTGCTTCTAAAATACCCACCTCACCTTCAGACTCAAAAATCTTTGTCACCGTAAAATAGTTGTAGTCTCCTTCTTATATTATTCTTGGTGTTAATTTTGTGGGTCACATCGATACTAACCCATATGAAATTTGGTATAAAAAATTCACTGACTACCTCTTTCTTTCAATCCCGACTCTGGATCTCAATTGTAATGGATGGCGAGCCTTCCTAAAAATTGTCTCTCGTTATGTCATCATGGGGTGTCTTCTCTACAAACATGGATTTGATGGTATTCTCCTGCGGTGTCTCACTAGTTCTAAAATCCCATACACCATCAAAGAGATTCATGATGGGATTTTTGGGGGACATTTCAGTGGCCTCACTGTCGCAAAGTGTATCCTTTGACTCATCTATTACTGGCCAAATCTTAACCAAGACTACTATGATTATGTCAAAAATTGTGTGAAGTGTCAACATTATGCTAATCTTCATCATACTCCTAACCATGCCTTATAAGTCACCCAAGAATTTTAGCCCTTTTCATAATGGGGTTTGGATCTCGTTGGAGAGATTAACCCTCATTCCTCACAATGTCATCATTGGATCATCAACATGACTACACATTACACTAAATGGGTGGAATCCATCCCTTTTATCTATACAATATATAAGAAAATAACTGAATTTATCAACCACCATATCATTTTTCACTTTGGTTTTCCTCATTGCCTTATAATTGACAATGGAAAACAATTAAAAAAAAATCCTATACAAATTGTGTGACAGCTTTGGCATTCAACTCAGCTTCTCTTCACCATATTACCCACAAGCCAATGGTCAAGCCAAATCTTCTAACAAAACCCTCAACAAAATTCTTATGAAAGTGGTTGACGACATTGGAAAGGATTGACACACGCACATTCCTTTCACCCTATGGGCTTATCACACCAGCATCTGTACCTCTACCGATGCCACACCTTTCTCTTTGGTCTATGGTACAAAACCTGTCCTACCTCTCAAATTCCAAATTCCATCTCTTCGTATCTCACTTAAAGATATGCTCTCTAATGATGATTTTCACCAAGAACATTTGGCACAAATTGAGCTATCGGATGAATGCCATTTAAACGCTCTACACCACCTCCAAATCTATAAAAAATGCATTAATCATGCTTATGAAAAACACTTTCACAAGAAAACATTTAATATTGATGACCTTGTCTTGAAGGAAAATCAACATGTCACAAAAATGGAGAAAAGTTAACGCGGCAAGTTTTTTCCTAATTGGCTTGGACCTTATATTGTCACCCATACATATGGATCTAGAACTTATCGTTTATCCTCTCTCGAAGGTAAACCCGAACATGAGCCCCTTAATTCCTTATGTCTTCAACTATTTTATTGTTGAATGAAGTACTACATTACTTCATGTAACTTATATGCTCATTGCTTGAGCAAACCTCCCATTCCACGTACCTCTTTTAAGGACCAATGACTTAAACAAAATTGTGTGATTATCCATCACCATCCAACCTTTTCTTGAATATGAGTGCCACATCTCTACTCATGGATAATTTTTTTCCTTTTAAGGATGAAATCCCATGGTTGTTCGTCACTTGAAACCCCTCTTCCATAACTAACCTTTTCGCGCTATGGTTTTGACTTCATAAAAGAGGCCTTACTCCTTTATATCCTTGTCCATGACTATCAGTTTTAGATAATGCAACAAAAAACTTGGGATAAAAAAAATTCTCCTCCTTGAGTCAAAATTCTCGCAAATTGATGATTCCCGTAAATGAACATCTATGTCTCTCTAGTACTGCTATAAGTAGATTACTCCCTTGAAGGACAACTGTAAAAAATGAGCCACCTATTGTAGTTATTCTATCTAAAAATAAGACTAATCTATATTCATCAAACACAAAAACTATCTTGGAGCTTCCCACATTGATCAAAATTCATGAATACATAAACGAGATTCTACTATTTATCCCAATATAGAATTCTCGCATTGATCATTATATACATACAAAAAAAAGAAAAAAAATAAAAGGTCAAGAAAAATACAGGATTTTGTTCATGCTCTTGCATATTCTAGTTTTGGATATCTTGCTGAAGGGGCATGCCATCCAAGAAAAAGGTTACGCTAAATGAACCAGTCCACCATACCCTACCTTCATTTATTTACTCTTATCTACTAAAGATACGTGGTGCTCATGCGACACATTGTGATCATGTAACTTCATTCAATCATGGACCTATCAATCATGCAAAGTATCTAGGGGATTATGTTCATAGGCATATTTGTATGGCCATTATGGTTCTTGCCAACTATGGAACATTTCACTTCTTTTCGGTTCACCTCTACCTACTTATTGCTTCTTCAGCAAGACGAGACCATTGAAATTAAATATCTTGGTTTGTTTATTGTTTCACCCACACCCACACTAATAATCATTTCCAAAACATAATACATATTTATCAAAATAAAATCAAAACCAAAATCAACACCTTACACATACGAATCATATAAGTTAACTATTTACCATTTCTATTTATTCAGCTCAACATTTGACCTTGCCTATTTTTCTACCTTGCCTTACCAGAACCATTTTCCTTACACAACCTAACTATCAAAAATTTTATTCTTCCCTATCCTATGGGAGAACTACATTGACCTAAGGCCCCTTTTGCAAGGGCTATGTAGTCAGCACTTCGAAGACATGGGGTCTTTGGAGGTTAGCTTGACCACCATTTTCTACCCTCTTTAACCATTTTACCACTATTTGACCCTACTAACACACCTATACATCTAGTTTCCATAATATCAATAACTTGGAAATTTCATCATATGGTGAAGGAAAATCCATCCCTACACATAACCATTATGATTTTTTTAAAGATTTCCCTTACCTTGGAAATTAAAAGAAACTATCCACACATCATCACCATAGCTATAATTGGACTTGGGTTTAAATAATGTACCTTCACTTCTAGGGATCAGCCCAGTCAGTCCATAGCATCATAACCATGCCTATACATCTAGTTTTCATAATATCAATAACTTGGAAATTAAACCAACACTTTTGGACCCAAACATCTAGTTTCCATAACATTCCAATAACTTGGGACCCAAACTCAACCATGCCTATAGATCTTCAGTTTCCATAACCCATCAATAATTTTTGAAAAAAATCACCAAACCTACCTTTTCCAATAGCATCAGAAGCTTCCATACGACATTTTTGGAATCGTGCATGGTTATGTTCTTACAAGGTTGCCTCGCCATATTACAGTTGTAGCCCTTTCCATATTTTCAATGACCTAGAAACTTAAACCGTCCCACAGTCTATATATCAAGAAACCACTTTTACATCAATATATTTGAAATTAAAAATATGATAAAAAATTATCGCTTTCAATCCAATCTTTGGATTTATTAGAAGTTACTGTTTTTTGTGAGTCTAATATTCATCATCATACCTGATATACGTGCCATCATCTATAAGACTTGAAAGTCATCCTTAGTTTTAATACACTGAATATAGAGATATGGAATAGGGTCTCTTATAGTCCCTCTTTTAGAATATGACTTGTTTGAGCATCAAGATTAGCTGAATGCTTAAATTGGCATTAACTCGCCTTCTATAGTCTTTCCACCCTTGTGATTAGCAAATATATCAGCCAATATATTTCACATTTCACGCACTCAAATATGTTGGAACTAGCTTCATCAGATACATAATTGTCTCACCTTTCCATAAAGGTATTAATTATTTTTGTCTTAAATAAAATTGGAATATTCGATTTTATAGCTATATGTAGTTTCTAATTGTTAATTTTTTCCCTATATAGGTAAAACATTATATGTGTGTATTTAAATATGCCATGTAGTAGCGTGGAGCGGCAGGCGTCGGGGGGATTTTACACAATTATATGGTAAATTCGGTAAAGGGGTTTAAAAGAACTAATTTTGTGCCCGAATTGACAGTGTAGAAATGTCATGATTGATTTATGCCACAACATAAACATGTCGGCGGTGAAAGTGAGATGGCAGGAGGATTTGGAAAAAATTGGTGTAAAGTTGCAACATAATGAACAAATGTCATAGTCACGTTGAACCCATGCCCCCATCAACCAATAAAATGTGCCACCTTCCATGACATCATTTCCTTAAAGAAACATCGAACCAATGGAGACATTTTGGGAAAGAAGGTTCCCAATTGCGCATAACGGCAGAAAGTAATCCTGAGGCCCAAAAATCAGCATTATTCAGGGTGACATTTGTGTAGCGGAGCGGTAGGACATTGAGTGAATTGTGTAATGTTTCAAATGTCAAAAAAGAGGCAAATCTTATATTTACAGTACCCTAATACTTATAGGAAGTTTCATCCCCTACTGAAATTGAGTTTTTAGTGGGATAAGCATTAATTATGGAGAAGTTTCGATCCCGAGCTCATATTGTTATATGTTCTGGTATGCACTGGAAAGAGTCTGACATTCTCCAGGTATAGAATTTGTGCAAATTTGTTCTTCCACTGGATCTATGTTGTGAGAAAAATTAGATCCCATAAGAGGTTTCATGGCTTCATCAAAAACATTGCCATAATGTCAATGCTTCTTTTCCAATTTTAATGAAGTATGGGTCGTTTTTTGGATCTGTAGAGTAATGTACTTTGGCGTATGGGTTTTTCCATGAATCCCATCACTTTGTAGGATAAACATTATAAGGGATTTGATTGGTGGTTGATGTCTCATAAATACAATTTTCCCGTTTTTTTTTTTCCTTCGTTCTAAATAAGCCACCATTAAAAGCTCATTTTTGGCTCATTTGTAAAGGGTTGGATTCTTTTCCTTGTGCCTCTTCACAAACTCCCCTTTCCCCTTGGCATTCAAATTTTTCTAGGAGTTTCAGACCTCCCATGGAGAATTGTCTCATGATTTTGCCAGAATTAAAGTTTGCTTTCTAACTCCTTGTATTTTGTAAGTTATGGCTCAACGGATGTTTTGGAGGGAAATTTTCCCAGTAAAGGTCTACTCCCAATCAGAGAGTGTTGCGTGGCAGAGTCCTTGGTGATCTTTCATTGTAAAATTGAAATTTTTACCAAGGATTGGTCACATCCTCATGATCTGATAATTATTTGGACCAAAGTTCCACAGTCCTTTGGAAGTGGCCACGTGTTTTGGGGGCTTCGGAGTTTTTGTTTTCTTGATGGGGCTTCTTTCAACCCTGTCTCCTTGGAAATTGGTGTAGAGTAAGAGTTTTGAATCAAAACCTCTGAAAAGCTTCATGTGTACACCTAAACTGGTGGGAGGTGGAGAACATGAGAAATTTCTCTGGAGAGTTTTTCAACTTGCAAAGTGTCCACACCTTGGAGAAAACTCAATGTTGTGCAATCACACTAAATGACCCAATTCCATGAACTGGCTAGATCAAAAATCATTTAGGGGGTCCACAGAGATTTGCACTAATTAGTTTTGGCACACTGAGTGGGACCTTAAAGGTCTCCATCTTCATTACAACAAAGTTGGATGTGCAGATTGTTGTAAGTTTGCTTCCACTTAAAAAGAGCCTTGATTTGCACAGGAGTGGTGGAGTGCAAAAGGATAGCCAATGGAAAATGGTTTCAAAAGTCCAAAAAGATTCATGAGAAGGATCCAAACAAGGTCAAGGACCCAGAGAGGAGGGATTAGTTTAACTATCATGGCAATTATCCCCAGAAAGAGGAGAAAGAGGAGATAGGATTTGGGGAAAGGTCTCCCAAATCTCCACCAAACATTAAACTCTATCAACTCCTCCACCCATGGTAGACCTTTCATCCAATCAACAAGGGTTCTCAGGGCAATCAGAATTTTGCATCTAACCCAATCCTTCATGTCAACTTGGTGTACTTAGCAAAGCCCACTGGTGAAATTCAATATACAAAACCCAGGGTTCCAATTACAGCATTTTGAAGAACATCCCATACTTTACTGGGGAAAATTGAATACCACTCCTTGGTGATCGGTCAAAGACATTGCTAATGTTTGTGCAATCCATGAGATTGTTGAGATGCAAATTGCTGTCAAATTTTTGGCATCTTCATTCAAAGGGAAAGCCTTGTAATGGGTTCAGGAGCCTTGAGGCATCACCTCTATAAAAAATTGGGGAACCTAGTTTTGCATAGCTCTCCATAACCTATTTGGAGAAAAGGGGGACAACTTGTCTCTATTGGAGCAACTGACATTGATCAAGAGAGCTCCCAATGAGCAGGGTAACAGACTTCAATTTCAGATTTAAAAGAACATGGGATAGAATCCCATTGGTGGAGTGAGTTTCATACCAACAGCTCAAGGTGCTTTCTTATACTTTCTCAAGCCTTTAAATTCTGACATTTCTATGTTGATACAATCCATGGGAGGTGCAATGTATACCTGTGATTGAAGCTTACAAAATCCATTAGGGCTGAGAATTGTTTTTGATCCAAGCATGGTAAACTTAGCACCTAGGCCTCCTATGCCCTTATATCTTAGACTTGTGTATATTTTAAAAAGTACTATGTTCAAGCACCTACTTTAGCTGTATTCCCACTCCTAGAAATTAGAGTTCAAATGAAACTTCTACTTCATCCTCTATCTGCCTCAAATGAGCTCCAAGAAGTTATGAAACAATTACAAAATTTAGGCAATGACCTGGTTACACTCAAGAGGAACCAAGCTTTAAGTTTTAGGGTCTTCTTATCAGCCTCAAACTCAGCCTAATAGATCTAATGTTGTGCATATCAGCCTAATAGGCCACCCAACCCAGCTAGAAATCAAAATCAAGTAAGGCCTCCTGCACAATAGACCATTTGGCAGCCCTATAACCCCAATGGTATGCATCTACCTCTAAAGCAAGTGCCATGTGCAAAATAATATAGCTCAAGAGTATGATTGGTGTTTCTCATGAAATGAACCTCACAACCACATCTATGTGACTTCAATGGTGCTTTGAACCAAGCTTTGATGGTGACAACAACTGGTGTAGAGAGTGAGGTGAGTCAAGAAACAAACCAACAACAAGGAACATCCCAGCAAAATACAACTCCAAATGAGACTACACTTGTGAATTGGCAGGCTAAAGATTTTTGTGGTATGAATCAAACACCTTCTCAGAGTGTAGTAGCTAACACAAGGTCAAAGAGGAGGAATATTGGTGAAGGGTATTCATTAGATCCAAGTGATTCACAACCTTCCATCACTCCACAAGGTGTTGGCAAGAAAAATATAGTTCCAAATGTGCAAGGACAGCCCAAGCCACCTTCTAGACCAGCTCAAATGCCAGTTATTGTAGCCCATGTAAAAGAAAAGAGTGTGCAGGCTAAAGGGCAGGAAAGAGATGTTTCATCCCCATTTAACATCATTGAACAAATGAAGAAGACCAATGTGAACATATCTATGTGGGAGTCACTATCCATCCCAGGCCAAAGGGATCTACTACAAGCTGCCATGAAGAATTGGTCAACCTCAAATCAGCAAGCTCATATGCAAGAGAAGGTACTCACAAATGCTACTCAGCTTGAAGGGAATCATGGAGGGACAGCAAGGTAAAATTTTGAAGCCCCCTCCATTCTATGTTTCATTGATCATTGGGGATAAACTAGTACATAATTGTATGATTGATTTTGGGGCAAGTAGTTCTGTGATGCCCAAGCAAATAGTTGATCAGCTGGGCCTTCCGATATGAAGTCATATCCAAAGGGGTGGTGCAATTAGATGGGACATCAGTAATAACAATTGGGGTAATTAAATATTTGAGCCTTACTTTGCATGCATTCCCCAACGTCACTATTTTCCAAGATGTCTCAGTGATAGATTTACCACCACTCTTTGCCATATGTTTGTCAAGGGATTTCACAGCTAAGATTGGAGGCTACCTATCTATGCTGATTGGTCACACATGTTGTTTAGAACAAGGTATGGAACCAAGGCCACAATCAGGTCTGAACCTATTACAAACTTTCACATTGAGCCTCATACTCCAAGCCCAATCAATGCCAACTGTTCAGCGTTTGATCAAAAGGATTATCCAAGCACAGATGAAGCTAGCACCAAAGTTGGAAGCATCCCAGATTTGACTCTTGATAAATGGGCAAGCAAGGTGCTTTCTTTTGATCCCTACCAGGAAATAGAGGAATCTAAATTGGGATTTTATTACATGCATGAATAGAATCAGCCTATTCCTAGCATCACCAAGCCAGACCATAAGGATGAAAATTAGGTATGGCAGCTATGTTCTTTGATGGATTAAGAAGTAGATAAGGTGTAGGTGGGGGAGATATGCTTGTTTCACCTCAAGGCATTAAATATTATTCATCTTTTAGATTTTATTTTGCATGTTCTAACAACACTATTGAATATGAGGGTTTGATACAAGGATTGCATTGGTCAAGGAAAAGAGGCATAAACAAATCTTACAAGTCTTTGGTGATAGTGAGCTGATTGTTAATCAAGTTAAAGGGCAGCATGATGCCAAAAATGTCCTACTCAAGTGTTACAATAATAGGGTGTGGGACTTCATTGAGGATTTTGAAGGTTTTGGCATCAACTCCATCCCTAGGAAAGAAAACCAAGCTGCTGATAGACTTGCAGCAGTTAGGAGCAGACCTTTGATGTTGTGGAAAGTATCAAAAGGAAGACAAAGTGTAGCCAAGCATTCATGTGATTGTGAGGCCATCAGTGCTAGACAATAATGCTAAGTTGGCAAGTGTTTGAAAGTGACCAACAAATCATCAATTTCTTGCAAGAATAATCTAAGTTCTTAGCCAAAAATGAGGAAAATTTAGAACAGACAGTATGGTGATCAAGTGGTACAGATGAGAAAAAACAAACTACCAAAAGGACTTGTCACTTTGGAATCCATTTTTAATCCTAATGATCAATTTAGGAAAGAGAAAGCAAACATCCAAGTCAAGGGAGAAGATTCTGGTGCCCATCTCAGTTGGAAGAAGGAAAATCACTTCAAATTGGTAGAGTGGCAACTGAGCAAGAAAGGTATGCGTTCATGCAACTTTTCCAAGAGTTCCCAGATGTATTTTCTTGGAGCTATGAAGACTTGAGATGTTTCAATCCCAAGCTAGCTCAACATACAATTGATTTGGATCCAAATGCTAAGCCCATCAGGAAAAAACAGAGACCAATCAATCCACATATGGAGCCTCTCATGAAGAGGGAATCGAATAAGTTAATAGAGGAAAGTATCATATTTACCATCAAGCATTCTAGCTGGGTTAGCAAAATTGGTTCTAATTAGAAAGAAGAGTGGAGAAATTAGATTGTGTGTAGACTTTAGATATTTGAATAGATCATCCCTCAAGGATCATTACCCACTTCCCTCTATGCAGCATATTTTGCAAGTTGTTGTTGGCTCTGAGAGGTTTTCATTACTAGATGGTTATTCAGGATATAATCAAATCATGGTAAAGGAAGATGATCAGTTCAAGACTAGCCTTCACCACCAAATGGGGAACTTATGCATATAGAAAAATTCCATTTGGGCTATCCAATGCCAGAGCTACCTTCCAAAGGGAAATGGACATGGCATTCAAGGGATTGATCAAAAAAATGATACTGATATATCTAGATGATATTACTGTATTTTCTAAAAGTGCAGCAGATCATCTCTTTCATTTGAGACAAGTGTTCCAAAGATGTAGAAGATTTGGGGTATCCTTGAATCCCAAGAAATGTATTTTCCTAGCTCATGAGGGCAATATCTTAGGCCACATTATTTCTAAAGAAGGATTAGCAATTGATCCAAATAGGGTTGAAGCCATAAAAGCACTGCCATTACCAAAGTCATAAGAAGGCCCTTCAAAGTTTCTTGGGAAGAATTAATTTTGTTCAGAGGTTTGTTCCAGATTTTGTAGCCCTTGTCAAGCCAATAACTATGATGTTGAAGAAAATTATGGCTTTCAAATGGAAAACTGAAGGTAAGGCAAGTTTCAAGGAAATCAAAGAAGCTATCTCACAAGATCCAACTCTCATTAACCCAGATTTCTCCAAAGAATTTTATCCTTTATTCATTCGGGGGTGATGATATAATCTCTACAATTTTAGTACAGCAGAAAAAAGAAAATGCAGAGCAACCAATTGCCTTCTTTAGCCAAATCCTGGAGGACTATGAGGTGAGATATTCCTTCATTGAGAAGCATGCTCTTGTAGTGATTAGGAGCTTGAAGAAATTTAAACATCTAGTTTCAAACAACAAGGTTCAACTGTTGGTTTCTCATGTGGGAGTTAAGGACTTCCTCCTCAACAAAGATCTAAATGAAAAACATGTAGGGTGGATTACTCGTGTCATGGAGTATGACATTGAGATCAAAGTCACCAAGCTGGTCCAAGGAAAGGGATTTTGTGAGCAATTGGCCTTGAGAAAATCAATTGAAGTAAGCAAAGAGAAGAATGTTGTTTTGGTGTTGCAAGACAGCCAAGAACAAAGAGATGTTCAAGAAGAAAATGGTGGTGTGCTCACTCCTTGCTGGACCCAAGACATAATTCACTTCTTACAAATAGGCCTATGCCCTCTAGAGATGAACAAAGCCAAAAGAAGACACTTCAGATTGCACGTTATTCCATATGCACTTGTTGATGGTGTCTTTGTTCAAAAGGATATCAATGGAGTGTTGCTGAGATGCATTGGGACAAATAAGATTGAGAAAATGTTAGAAGAGTTCCATGGTAGATCAGCTGGGGGGTCATTTTTCTCCAAGAGTGACAGCTCTCAAGATCATGAAGGATGGTTATTATTGGCCCAAAATATTTAGTGATTGTTATGCATGGATCAAGAGGTGCAAGAATTGTGCATTCTTCACAGGCAAATGAGAGGTTAGCATCACTTCCATTGCACCCAATCTCAATGGACCAGCCATTCATGCAATGGGGTTTGGACTTCATTTGAGTCATTAACCCAAACTCAAGCCAAGGGCACAAATGGATTCTAACAGCAACATACTACTTCACCAAATGGACTGAGGGCAAGTGGCACTCAAAGAGGCAAATGAATCTAGCATTCTAGACTTCTATGAGGGGATAACAACTAGATTTGGTACACCTGCCACTATAATATCATATAATGCATTGGCATTCATAGGATCAAAGGTAACTGAATGGGCTATTAGAAATGGGATCTATTTGAGCACTTCATCAAATTATTACCCTCAAGGTAATGGCCAAGCTGAGTCCACAAACAAGAATCTATTAAGGATCATCAAGAGGACTCTTGATGAAAATCATAGGACTTGGCACACTAAGCTCAAATCAGCCCTATGGGCTGATAGGATAACTCCCAAGAGATCCACAGGTAACTCTCCATTCAGACTTGTTTATGGGAGAGAGGCAATCTTGCCCATGTCACTTGAGTTGCCAACGTTGGAATTCATGAAGCAATTGGAATTGTTAGAGTTTGAGCCCATGGAGGTTAGATATGCAAAATTGATGGAACTCCAAGAAATTAGAGAGCATGCAGCCCAAAAAATGGAGAAGGACCAAGCTTTAATCAAGAGAAGCTTTGATAGGAAAGCTAAGGCTAGAACTTTCCAAGTTAGAGATTTAGTGTTGAAATGGGATGTAGACCGAGCAAATCCAGGAAGGCATTCAAATTTTGATGCCATTTGGAGTGGTCCCTACATAGTCACAAAATGTAAAAAATAACAATGTCTTCCAATTATCTACATTGGATGGTGAGGAACTACAGATTCCAATTAATGGAATCCATCTAAAACATTGTTGCTAGAAGGGAAAATTTTCACCTTATACATATTAGCTTATATTCTTCATTCCTCTAAGTTCATATGCACATTGTTTTGTTGTATCTTAGATTTACATTTCCTTAAGTGCTTTGGCAAAAGTTTTGTTTCCCCAAGGATGCATCTCTTGCAGGCCATGCTCCAAATCAAAGTAATGTTCTACTCTCATAATATTCATTCTAGAGATTTTCTAATGAGTTTAGAGTAACAAGCAAGTTAATTTGATGACTCCATTACCCAATGGATTTCTTCAGGCAGCTGGCCACTTCATCTAGCAGGTAGATGACCCCTCTGACTCACCAAAATTGTTATCCAAAATAAGCCCCCTGCTTATTTTGGCTAACTTTCCTTCTTCCTTTCCTTCCTTGTGATTCAATATCAAATTTCATAGATTTTAGAAACTCAAAGGTTTCTGGAACTAGCTTCATTAGATAGGGAATCTTCTCACCTTTCCAGAAAGGTAAAATCTCCCTCCTAACTCCTTGTAAATTTCGAGTTATGGCTCGGTGGAGATTTTTGGGGAATTTTTCCTTAGATAGGCCTGCATCTAGTGTAAAGATGCCACGTGGCAAGGTGGAGCGGTAGGCATGTAGGGGGAACTTTAGATTTTTTTGGCGCTTCAGTCAAAGGGCGCAGAGAGGAAAATTTTGGCCCGAAGGCCAGTGGGTCATGTTGAAGCCGCTACGTGTCCTATTCAGCGGTGGGAGTTGGGACAACATGAGGATTCGGACAAAATTTGCCAAAGTTACAAAAGGCACATTGGCGTGCATTAAATCCGCATGGCCCCATCAACCAATCAAATGGTGCCATGTGCCCACATCGGTAGCGGAGGTCGAGCCAGCAGAGAATTTTGGGAAAAATTTCCCAATTGCACAAAAGGGAAAAAAGTGATCCCAAGGCCCGTGGATCAACCATAGGGTGACACGTGGCAGCAGAGTGGTGGGGCACAGATAATTTTTGGAAAATTTTCCCAAATTCAAAAAAGAGGAAAATTTTCAAGTTTTGGCTCGCCAACCCGAATTTTGCCCTAAAATTTCTATTTTTGCCCTAAATATTCAGAGGGGCATAACTTTCGATCACGAGCTTGGATTTTAGTGATTCTTTATATCATTTGAAAGCTGTTGAAATTATCCATATGATGGAATTTTCAATTTTGTATTTTGGTGGAGTATTTGTGGGAGAAAAATGAGAAAACATCTCTCGCATGTATTAAAAATATAAAACTGACATTCAACTACCAAAATTAATGAAGTATGGGTCATTTTTTGGATCTACAGAGCAATGTACTTTCGTGTATGGGTTTATCTATAAATCCCATCATTTTTCAGGAAAAATTGAAGGGATTTGATTGGTGGTTGAACTCATAAATCAATTTACTCACATTTTTGTCTTTTCCTTTGTTCTGCTCCACCATTAAAAGCCAGTTTTAGCTCATTTGTAAAGGGTTGGAAAAAAAATTTTTTGTTATTGCAGACTCCCCTCTTCCCCTTGGCATGTGAATTCAAGGAGTTTCAGACCTCCCATGGAGATTGTGACACATTTTTTTGCCTTTCTGCCATTATAATGCATCATATTAAACTTGGAGAATGGTAATGCATATTTTGTGAATGATCCTTCAATCCTCCTATGTGTGTTATCATTGTCTTCTGATCTTTCATTATTATCTGGCAATCTGTGCATGCTTTAGTGGTACATCTCTATGATCTGTGTTTTCTTTTACAAGACAAAATTTCGTCACTCCTTTAGTGTATCATTATTTTAGCTTTGTTTTGTTTTCTTTATTTTTTATGGCTTCTTTCAACTCTGTCTCCTTGGAAATTCTAGAGTAAGAGTTTTGAATCAGAATCTCTACAAAATTCATGCATACACCTAAATAGAGGGGTGAGAACCAGCTTTCTCTGGAGAGTTTTCTCACCTTGCAAGGTCCCACACCTTGGAGAAAACTCAATGTTTTGCAATCACACTAAATGACCTAATCTTGAACTGCAAATCTAAAGGTCATTTAGGGGGTGCTGTAGATTTTCACTAACACATCTCACCTCTTCGGCATTTAGGCTGGTATGTATAACTCAAAAATAAAAAATAAATAACATCTCCATCTCTAAATCATCCCTGGGAGGGCCTGACACCTCTTCCACTTTCTCCTATCCCCTCACCTAGCCTCTGTCTCTATGAATTGGTCACCTCCCATTGGCCTTGTCCATAAGACCAATGACTCCATGAACTAATGGTAATACGGGTCCATGAACTAGACCTCTCACTGGATTCTTGTTGGGCTCTATAGGTGGCGTAGCTGACAAAGGGGATACCACTCTCTATAATCCAATCCTCATAATATCTGACCTCCACCACAACCACTCTATGTCTATCCATAGATATCACCTATGGAGGTGCCATCACTCTAACACCTATCTGAGGACCCTGTCCTTGTCCCTGTACCTGATGTTGTAGACCCTGTCCTGTTGCATATACCTCTCTTGATGGATGTCCCTGTACATGTACTACATCATGTTCTCATGGAGGTAAAGGAGGGGCAACCATGTGTCCCCCAACACCAACCTGTACCTGTGTCATGGTCAGCTACATTTGTAATGATGCCACCTATGCCTGTAAGTTAGTCACTTGGGCTTGCATTGCTGTAACCAACACCCCATCTCTAACCTGTGCCTACGCTGCCGCCAACTGTGCATGTAGTGTGACTACTTGTACCTATAAAAAAGTAACCTTGGACTTTAGTGCCATCACCTACCTCTATAACCTATCCCTCTCATTGATCATAGATGCTAAATATAGATGAGATGCCTGATTGTTGCTGCCTACAACCGTTCAATCCACCATTGCTTGTACCCTGTTGTGCACCCTACATCATCTATAGTATCATTTACTACCAGCTCCTCTAATCTTGTTGGTGGCATTGGCTGCGGAAGAGGTAATGGACTCTCCATATCATATTTGTAGTACTGTGGGAAAGGTTGGGGCACACCCTATTGTGAACCAAACTATCACCTGAATTGATCTATGGGTATAAGCTTGTGCTTCTTAGCACTCTGCTCATGGATCCACCTCAGTAGTTATAAATTCTCCAACTCCTCCTCCATGCTAATGAAATATGGATATGTAAGTTAGGGTATTCATAAAATATCTACTGGGGACATGCTATCCAGTACCCATCGATAGTAAGCAATATCTCGCATCACCCCATCCATCCTCAGCTGCTCTCCTACCCACTACCATCACCTGAATCCTGCTCTGTATCCACCAACCTCAAAGCCCTCTTGTTGTAGCAAAAGTGGAAAAAG
This sequence comes from Taxus chinensis, assembly GCA_019776745.2. Taxonomy (NCBI): domain Eukaryota; kingdom Viridiplantae; phylum Streptophyta; class Pinopsida; order Cupressales; family Taxaceae; genus Taxus; species Taxus chinensis. The sequence goes on along the minus strand of CM034154.1, from coordinate 541,100,356 downwards.
GAAAACAATGTGCTCATATTCCCAACAATGTAATAAATATGTATAACAGAGGCCATATCAGCGTATCCTCCTATAGGCCCATAACTCCCTGTACAACTGCACCAAATTGATTAACTAAAAATCAACTAAGACCTAGGGAAGGTATAAAAAATAGTTAATCTAATATAGGAGGACTAAAACATTGTATAAATGCAATAAAAAATATGAAATAATCCTAAATAATTATATTAAGTGAAATGAAACCCTAAATATGCAAAGAATTAAAGATAAATGACTTAGCTGATTGCTAGAGATTGTCGTAGAGTGTCACAGGTCTAACAGTGAATTCCAGAAGTAGGAATGACTACACAAAGGTCCTGTAAAGGTTAGATCTAGAGGATCAAAAGGGATTGGATCACCTAAGAAGGGACTAGAGCACCTCTGGACATTCCAGTCCTGATTCTAGGCTTTATAGTCCTCACAGACTTTCAAGATCTGAATTTTTCTAGGTCAGAAGAGTGTCACAAATATTCTCTATTTGTCACACTAGATCTGTGAAGCTTCCTCAAATGTTTTGGATAATGAAGTGACAATCTGTAATACAAAAGGACGTATCAAACCCTAGGAAAAATAAAGATAAAAAGTTAGTGGGTTAGACTGACCTCATCTACCAAACTAGTGATCTTATCATTGAGCGTTGCACTACATTTCAAACCCGAATGTAGTTTTGGTGAGTGTGTGCATGTCGTGCCCTAGGTGCTCTTGTTCCAGTCATAATTTGTGAAGTAGAGATCAATAATAACTATAAAAATGTAAATAACATGTGTGAATGGAATAAAATAGAATCCCTCCCCCTATGCAGTGTGTGTGACGCAGATCTCCTAGCCTTGATGCATGACACTATATGGATGCATGTGATGCAATGGATGTAACTCAAGATGGATTGATAGTAGTATGTGATGCTAGGACCCTCATTATGGTCTTATAACTTTATATTTATAGGGATTTCAAGATTAATTTTGTAATTAATCCTGATAAGGCTAGCTATGAAAAGGATAAGGATGCAAAATGGCTAGAAAGGCCCCAAAAAGAAGTGGAAAAGGATGTGCATAGATCGGGGTGCCCAAAGTGAAACCAAGGCACCCCGAGGTGTCCTAGTATAGGTTGGGGCACACTGATTTTGGAATATAATGATAGAGCAATTGTGAAATGGATGGATAAGTTCCATAAAATATGCAAGAATGATGAAATAAAATATAAAATAAAGATGGCCAAAAGGTGGGATTAATTATAGCTTTATTTACTTGAGAACCTTCTAAATAGTAACATAAATCCAGGATAAATAATGTCTAAAGTGCATAATTTTATGTCTACATAAATAAGTTGATGCCTATGTAAAACATACCCGATCAAAAATCATGTCCTCTAAAACTCCCATCAGGGTCTTTGGAAATCTCCCACCCTCTGAGTTGGGAAGAGCGAAGCATCCAACCCCAACCATCATCAATACTACCAGACAAGTCTCCTGTGGGTGTGCTGCATACATCACCCCATAGCTGATGCTCACACTATGATAAGTCAAATCTGCCATGTCTTTCCCAAATACCAGATGCATATGATCCTTTTATGCTGAAGAGGACCCCTAATATAGTGGCTCCCCAATGATCGGAAGCCACATAATCTTGTAGACATCTGCCAAGGTGACAATCATCTCTCTAATCGATAGGTGGAATGTGTTGGTATCCAAATTCCATCTATCGATGAGGGCTACCATAATGTTGTGATCTTGGGAAATTTTTCTATATCATCTCAGTGCACCTAGCCCCACTACCCATATGTGCCCCCACTCATCCTCAAAAATGGTGTGTCTCATCTGAACTAACAAGGGTGACAGTCGGTCCCTCATTATCAACTATTTCCTAGCCTACATCATTAACACCCAAATACGATAGCTAATTGACCTATTAATCTATTTACCTAGTTCACATATTCCCCTACCCAACCTCAATCCCCCCAAGTCCCTCATATACTATAATCTATTACCTAAACCCTACCCTCACATTGCTCTCAGATACCATACCCACCTTCCAATTCCCCTCGAAAACTTATCCTTAACATTTTCATAGCCTTTGACATTTCATAGAGAAACTGACACCGAGTACCCAACCAATGCCTGTTACCCTTCAACTATCGGTGTCGGTAAGCTTGCCAACTCAAGCTGATAACTGACTGACGTCAGTTATTGGTTAGGCCCCAAGCTGAACCCCTATGTCCCTCATTGCCCAAAAATTACACAACACAACTAATTTACCCACCCAAATCCATTATAATTGACTTTAAATTCATTTTCCCTCATAATTAAACTCATTTGATCCTCCTCTGGCCTGATTTCACCCAATTTTCCTTTCAATTTCAAATTTTTTTTTAAAAACCTTTTTACTCAATTTAATTACACAAAACTCAACATAGAGCTCAGATCCTACCTCCTCTCATCGGCACCTACATGCTGGGATCTCTGGGGCCTAAATGGGCACATCCTCTACTCCTTCCCTTGCCTCTTCCATCTCACCCAGCTCAACACTCACCAAACCAATCAATTTATTGCCAAGTAGGGTCACATAATCACCTCCTCCAACAACTAGCCTTGCACCAAATTAGTCTATTAGTACACTTTGCCACTTTCCTCACCAATATGCTCTTAACACGTCGTTGTCCAACCCCACACATTTATCACATGAATCAATTTTAGGTGGGTTTTTAGTTTAACCCACCATTCTAATGATCAACATCAGTCTGGTCGTGCCCTAGGTGACCAAAATTGGTGGCCTTACCAGTTTCGGTCTTCTCTAAATTAACATTGGTTACCCTGCCAATACCCCATACCCTTCATTTTCCCTAATTTATGTCTTCGTAGTCCATTTTTTAATCTTCCATAACCCTAACCAATCCCTATTGAATCACCTACCAACCTCACCACTTCACCAACTCCCTAAGGATACTTAGGGGCATGTTTTCCTCACCTATAAATCCTTTTTGAAATGACCCCGCCTATATGGAAATCAAAATCACTTACTTCTTCTATCGTGCGATAACACTACATGTGTTTTTTATCCTACCGACCTTACCTTGCATGATTTCATGACGTTTATCTTGACCAGACCAAACCTTTTGGTGTTTTGGAACATGCCTATATCCATTCCAACACCTAATCTCATTGTGTTTCTAGGATAACATCCTATACCTTGGATACCTAGACAACATCACCCTTGTATGGATAACCTACCAAACTTTGACAAGTTAGAGTTTGTGTGCCCTTCAACCTTGTGCCTTGTTACATTCTGAGCATGTGTGTGCATTTGATTGCCATCACCTTAACACACCCATTACCTACACATACACCTATACATACATGTACACATACACCTACACCTAAACCTTATCCCATTTTCATCACTTACCACCTTATCAAATTCATCACCGATTCAACCTTCCACCTAATCAATTCCTGGTTTGAGGGGGATTACCTTCACCTATAACCAGGGCACTTACTTATTATTCTTGTCATTATCACTCATTAGTATGAGCTACGCAACAAAAAGGGGAAAAAGTAGACACACAAAATTGGGTCATAACCCTCTAGGCCCCCTTCGACTAACATACCCCTCATCATGAACCCTCCACACATTATTATTAATTTAACTACCCATATTAAGTTAATAATTCCCTCACCCCTCCACCTCACCTCTCCACCTCACCATGGACCCATTCCAAGCCTATTTATTAACCTAGACTAAGCCACCACTCCCCTTAACTAACTAAGGCTCATTCTAAACCTATCATTCATTACCTATTATCCTTCCTATAAGTTTCTTCCTTCATTTAGTGCCAACCCAGACTCCTAGTCCATAACAAATCTTGACTAACGCCAAAAATGGAGAGAAAAGGCTATTTTTGGCAAACTAGGACCTTTTCTCCCTAACCGACGCCATTTATTCCTTGGAAGGTGTCGGTCACCTAACCGCTATCAATTTCTTTAAATAAGCAATTCTAACCTTTTTCCCGGGTTCCTCGATCTTGGATTTTCAGAGTTATGGCATTCTTGGCTCTCATACCTAGGCATTCAAACAAGATTCTGATGCCTAACAGAGGACCTGTGTACCCACACTCTTCACCAACAATTAACCTATTGCTCTACAGCCTCAGATCATTCACAAGGAAGAACACAGGCTCTGTTGCCACAACATCGCACCCAGACCCGTTTCTCCTATAAACACCCATCAACCACTACCATCTATCGATTTACAAGGTCTTCAGATAATTATCTTAACCTTGTTTGTTAGTTTTTATTTTGGTCTAAGATATCTTATTATCTTATGTTTTCTAGTTCTCTTTCTCACCTGAATATCATCCGTCACCCATCTACCTAATACCCTACCAACCTGAACCCTTTTGCCTCTCAAATCTCCTATCTCACCCTTGCTGAGTCTTCACATAAATCCTACTACCCTTGACTAAGACTCTCTAACACTTTGTGCAATCAAAGAGAGCCTAAACTAATCCCTTTTCTAATTTTGCACCCAATTTCCCCTAATGTGATCGGAAAGCCAACCGATACTGACTAAACCAATGACTGACATTGGTTCCCCAACTGACATCGGTCTATGTGCTTGACAATTTCCCTTAGACCAATGAGATAATTCACCTACCCAAAACCTCTCAAAACTTCCCATAACCTCACCAGACCTCTATAACACCCTCTTCCACACCTACAGACCTCGACAACCAACCACCCCTTTTTAGATTAAGTCTTATATGCATTATTATATTAAATCTAGCTTATTGTATTTGTGTGAGACACCTAAATCATACAACTACAATAGGATTTATTTCTTTCATGTTATTTCTTTGCATTACGTTGTATTTGAACATGGATTGATAACCTTCTAGGAAGCACCATGCTTCTCGGATCTAGCTCTTGCCAGGCAGTTGACTGAGCTATATTATTAATGGTATCTTGTGGTCTTGTGTTCTTTCTCAGGTAGTCCTTCCTAGACAAAAAGGAACTCTTCACAATCTACTTGATCTTCTACAACGCACACAATCTTCTTCTCACCTCCAGGCATTCCTCATGTACCCAACCTCTTACCTTATCTGTTTTGTTCATATGTACACAACTTATTGGTGAAACAATATGACCTTTCACAATCATACCTATATATATATGGGTGAGTAATTCCTACCCATAAGTGTGAAGAGTGTGAGTTAATGTCTTATTGTAAGACTTAGGAGATTTCCCCCTTGAAGTGGCTTGATAATATATTATATATTATGATATATCTACATTTATATTTAAGTAATTCCATTCCATCTGATATCATAGCATTAATTTTGGAAACGATTGGTTTTTTTCGCTATATATCAAGAAATGTTGTAAATTTCTTAGATTTTTTTACCATGTCTGAAGATATATATTATAAAGCTTTAGTAAAAATTTTAATTTTTTTATCTGTTTTGTGAGAGTTATTGTAGATATAATATTTTTCATCAATTCAGTCTATAGGCCACATTTTTTGGAAATTTTCAAAGTTTTTTTACATTTTTGGAAAGCTCTTAAATTTTTTGTATTGGTTTATTCTTCACATTTTCAAATTTGATGTCATCTACATTGAGAAATTTGTTGGTCAAATTTGGTCAAACAAGGAAAATTGAATTGTGTAAGGATAATCCCTTGTTATGGAAGGTCCAAAAACTAGAGGATGGGAAAAAAAATTCATACACACCATGGAATACTCATAAAGATAAAATTCAATCTAATTTTAAACTAGGTGGTACTTCCACCATGAAGAAATTGCAAGTTGCTTTCACCAAAAAAAATTAATGATTAGATGAGCTTGAGAAAATACTCAATAAAATTTTTCATTTTCAAAAGAATTCAATCTATCCTCCACATGTATCTAATAGCCAAGATGAAAATACTAGGGTTTTTTAAAAACCTTGTATTGTGGTTATTGAAGATGCCATGGAATATACCATGATGGGGCATCATCATTATCAATCTTACTTGACAAGTTTAGACATTCAAAAGGTTGAACTAAATATGGATGAAGAATGGAAAACAACTGGGTGGGATGGATATATTGAATACAATAAGCTTAGATTGGAATATTTGTACAAGGGTTTGGTAAACATGGATATGGGAATCAAATTTTATCCTAGGTTGGATGTTAAAGAATTTTTTAGTGTGGAAGAAGTACAAAATATACAACCAAAAATTTGGAAAGTCAAACAACGCTATGTGCGCTCTATTTTTGGCCAATGCAATGACAACTTTACAAAGAAACTACCTACTAATGGAATATTTAATCACACCCTATCTAAGATTATTGAGATACATCATGCACATGTTGGATGTCAAAACCTTAAATATAGTGGCTATGAAGGTCCATTACATCCTTGAATAAAATGTGTAAAATTAATTGTTATCTTGAGCCACAATTATGCATTTCTCGAGAGAAAATGGATAAGGAATATTTTTCAAGTGAAATGTAATATGTATATTCAAATGTGAAATTACCACCACATATAATCATCATAGTATTAGAGTTACTTCCCCAAACTCAGCTTAATAGGTTACAAATGAAGGTGATCATTGTTGATCTCATCAAGGAACAATGTCATACACATAAGGAGGTGCAATGGGTGGATAACCGTTGAGTACATGTTTTTACAATACTAACCAAACATCAACGATGAAATTTTTTTGAAGGGGAGGAACATGTTATGTGAAAGGAACAATAATAAGATTGTTCCAAGCCATGATCTCAGATGATAATAGCACACCACCTTAGATTTTTAAAATAGAAGAGCTAGAATACCATATATGGAAATCCATCATAATCCATAATGCTCAATACATTACAATACATTCCAATACAATTACTTGAATTACTCAATAAGAAAGATGTACATATAAGAGGAGGGAAGGAAAAGTACTACCTAAATCAGTGGTGAAGAACTCCCACTAACTGATATTGGTAGTTAAGCTAACTCTAGAAGACTAGTAAGCTAACTCCACATAACTGAGAAGCTAACTCAACATAACTAGTAAGCTAACTCCACACAACTAGTACACCTAAGAAAGCTAACCCAACAAGTGTAGGGCTAACACAAGTGTAAGAATTATCCTAATAAATAAATAAAAGGATAAATAATAACCTACACTAACACCCTCCTGTAAGCATAGCTTAGGTGGGTGAAAAAGAAGGTGGGTCCCGGTAACAAGGCCTGATGAGGTACCCACGTACAATAACTGGGAAAATTGGACACCGCAAGGTACCCAAAACCAGTAATAAAAAAGTAGATAGAGAAAAATTCCACTGCAAGATATCCTAAGAATATCGGCTCCAAAAACTTGTACAATGTTAAAGAAGTTTGGTGCACACTGTGGTCTGAATCCACTGCTCAATCATAGAACTCAAAAAAAACTAATACTGGGCTTCACCAGAATATCTCCATGCAAGGAGACTGTCAATGGAGTGATGTCGAAAGTGCAAAAAAAACACCAAACATAATTTGATCAACTGTTACAAATAGGTGTGCCACGATCCAAGAAAAACCAAGGCAACAAGGCAAGGACACGAGATCTAAATAAATAGGAGTGCCATGATCCAAGAAAAGCCAAGGTAACAAGGTAAGGACACAAAATCTAAAGAAGCAAGATCAAATGCTACAAATAGGTGTGTCACGATCTAAGAAAAATACCCAAGGAAACAAGGCAAGGACATGAGATCCAAATAAATATGATTGTCATGATCCAAGAAAAGCCAAGGTAACAAGGCAAGGACACTAAACAAGAAGTCAGTATCAACACATAACAAGGCAAGGACATGAAACCCAAAGAATCAATATCAACACCACACCCTCCCATACTACTGAATGGGTAGAGTGACACCACAGATATATATGAGTTTCCCAAAATCAACTACTTGAACACTGACAAATTAACACTGGGCTTCACCAAAATAGCTCCCCCACAAGAGAGACTATCAACATGCAAAAAAAAGTGTCAAAAATATAGATCCAAAATATCTTAACAAACAAGAGAGATATAAATGTATACACCCATAGATACAATAATGCAACACCCAAAATTTTAGGACGTCAAACATCAACTGAAATTACGTCCACAAGTGATTACAACACCCTCCCAAATTTGGCACTTTATAATTGAGTGCATCTAAATATTACAATGAGTAAAAGTACCTTTTACATTTTGAAATATGTGTATAAAAATTTCACCAATGCATAGATCTCAAAAAAATACACAATTTCAAAAAAAAGATCACCTTAATCTGAGCTACGGATCAAAAGTTATGAGCTCTAGAAGGTTTTGTTATTAAAATAATATTTTAATGTTGATGTTTTTTTAAAAGGTACACTGGACACCCAAATGTCCAAAGGGTAAAAGAGTGCATCCACATGATACAGGCTTGTGACCAAAGGATAAAATCCTGTACCCAAAACCTAAATGTCCAGAGGGTAAATCATTGCATCTGGAGGGTACATGTCTATATCCAATGGATAAAATAATGCACCCAGAGGGTACAAATCTACGTCTAGTGGATAAAAGACTGCATCTAAAACAAAAATATCTAGAGGGTAAAAGAATGCATCCATTAGGTACATGCTTATATCCAATGGATAAAATAATGCACCGAGAGGGTACAGATCTGCGTCTAGTAGATAAAATACTACATCCAAAATAGAAATATCCAGAGGGTAAAAGAATGCATCCAAAAGGTACACACTTATATCCAATGGATAAAAGAATGCACTGAGAGGGTACAGATCTACGTCTAATGGATAAAAGACTACATCCAAAATAGAAATATTTAGAGGGTAAAAGAATGCATCTAGAAGGTACACGCTTATATCCAATGGATAAAAGAATGCACCAAGAGGGTACAGATCTGTGTCTAGTGGATTAAATACTACATCTAAAATAGAAATATCAAGGGTTAATAAAAGAATGCATCTCTTTTTATGGTACCATTTATCATCCAATAGAGAGAAACGTAAAAGAGTTTCTGCACCCAGAGGGCTGATATTATCTTTTGTGTCCATAATTGTATTTTTGAGAAATGTGCCAAAAAATGTTTCAAAACATGGTCAAGTTTACAGTTGATTCTAGGGTTTTGACACCTTCCAAATCCAATGACACACTATGTTTTGCATAAAAATGCATGTTGCGCAAAAGTGCTAACAAATTCCGAATACATGAAAATAATAAACCCTTGCTTGCAAAGAAAAACTTATAGATGGATGTCTACATAATCTATCGCTCTGATACCATGAAAGGAATGATAAGAAGATTGTTCCAAGCCACGATATCAGATAATAATAGCACACCACATTATATTTGTAAAACAAAAGAGCTAAAATACCATATATGGAAATCCATCATAATCCATAATGCTCAATACATTACAATACAATGACTTGAATTACTCAATAAGAAATATGTACATATAGGAGGAGGGAAGTGCAACTACTACCTAAATCAATGGTGAAGAACTCCCACTAACTGATACTGGTAGTTAAGTTAACTCTAGAAGACTAGTAAGCTAACTCCACATAACTGAGAAGCTAACTCAACACAACTAGTAATCTAACTCCACACACCTAGTACACCTAAGCAAGCTAACCCAATAAGTGTAGGGCTAACAAAAGTGTAAAAATTATCCTAGTAAATAATAACCTACACTAACATTATTCCCCTAACATATACCATTTATATGTCTAAGTGTGGGCTAACTTATGACTTATATAACATTTACACTTATATTCATTAGTTAGTCATTAGGTATAAAATAATAATAATAAAGGGGTATGACATTTCATAATCATACCTATATATGGGTGAGTTATTCCTCCCCATAATTTTGAATGGTGTAAGTTAGTGTCTTACTGTAAGACCTAGGATGTTGCCCCCCTCGAAGTGGCTTAGTAATATATTATATATTATGATATATAGATGTACTAAATCTATATTTCCTTCCCATCTAGGTATAAAACCCCTCTCATGGGAATGTAATGTGGCTTCCATCCACCTCCCAGTCTATATACAAAGCTAGAGAACCCTCATCATTATTCGATGATATTTCCCAAAATTTCCCAATGGGTCTTACCAATATGATTTTTTCATCTAATTTTTCCTTAATTTCTCCCCAACCCTTAGCATTCTATGTGTGTCTATTATCCAGATTCTTATGTGAAAGTAATCTCACACGGGGAAGCATATTAACAACTAAATGAAGCATGTTCACCTAATACCCTAAACGGAAATCCAGACCACTAACAACAAATGACTATGAGATTGGAGGACTCCAATTACTACATATTGACCACATAATCTAGGATGTAGAATTGGCTATAGAGATATTAAAATATCGGTATAACATGATGACTACTTAAGAGGATACAAATTTAGCTATAGAGATATTGAATTCTGAAGAAGCAAAAAGTCAAAGTAAACAACATATGAAGGAAAAGTTAGATCTGGCTGAATTTGAAAATGTACCAAATGGTCTAGACCTAAAAATAATTCCCGAAGCTTCTCCATCCCAAACCAAATAAATCAAGAATGTTATCCCCTTATCATATCCCAAAAGTAAGAAGTGGGGATGAAAATACATGGTAGTAAAGCTGCTCAAAGAATCTTTGGAGGTAGAAAAATGGGTTGTTAGAGGACTATGGTAGAAAAATTTTATACCACTAGAAGGAAACTTTTCATTTAAGGATGGATTACCTCCTTTCTTAAGCCTAAAACCTTGGGATTTTTGTTGCATTTTTTTGATTTCTTAAACAAGGATTGTAAGATTGAATAAGGTTGTAAATGCTCTATATTGTGGCCATCAAATATTGAATTGAGTATGAAGTACTTTTGACTATAAATGTGGGTAAGAAGGGATCTATTGTGGAGGAATTTTTTAGGTGTTTGAGTGTCAAACATAGATGTTAGATGCATGTTTTGAAGGATTTGAGTTACGATATGATCTGAGAACTAATTTTTGATGGGATTGGATTGATACATTTGAGACATGGGAATGATGTGCACTTTTGAACTTTGGTTAGGGAATATTGTGTGCAACAAACTTCTATTGGGGACCTAGGAGATTATGTTTCATCTAAATATTTTTGGATTGGGTTGGGAATGATCTAGTGGTGGATCTATGGAAGTGAAAATATAAGCTAAGGAAATGTGGAGTTCCATGGGAAAGGAAAAGTGCTATATAATGAAGGAGCTATAGAATATATATACCAATGAGAACATTAAACAAAGGATCAAATTTGACTAAGATATGTTTGGAGATTATTTGATGCAAATATTTTTTTGTTGCAGTTGATTTTCCTTAAATGCTTGTTGCTGTTCATCTCCCTTTCCCAATAACTGTTTATATAAAAGTAGATTTGGGATGTATTTATTAGGTTTAATTTTTATAAATGTGGATATAATGGGGGAGGATATGTTTGATGTAATATGGACTGATATGCTTAGTAATGGTTGGGGATGATCTGATGAAGGGGCTATGTTAGTGTAAAGAAGATCTTCAAAAGGTGCCATTTGAGGGGGTTTGTGCTATGAAAGGAAAATTATTTTGATTTTTCTTTATGGAAGTCTTATGCTTTGGTTCCAAAATATTATGGTCACTATAAATTTTAGTGGAAAATCTTAGTTAATTCACGAATATTTGGGTTTTTGAAATTTGGATTTTACTGTTTTTGAGGAGTTAAATTACTTGCTATTTTGCCTAAATTTTCTAGGTACAAGTTAGTTTTTTTGGTTTATTTCTCCTAGAGTATATAATAATAGCTATTTTTTTAATTCAAATTGCATTTACTACATACATAAAAGAGTAATTTTCTACCAACCGACAACATTATGTTGTCAGATGATAACATTATGTTGATAACTGATAACATTATGCTATTAGGTGACAACATATGTTGTCAACTGTTAGCATAATGATGTAGTCTAATAGCATAATACTGTCGGATGATAGCATATGCTACCAGGCGACAACATTTAATTTCAATTCATGGAATTTACCTTGATTTTGAAAGTTGTTTTCACACATTCGCCAAGTAATATTTATGGTTTTTTACAGGGGTCTTAAAATTTACCTTGAAATTTATGCCATGGAATTAATATTTGGATTGATTTTGACTTAATATAGTTCTTAGATTTCTAATGCAAAAAATTTGACATGTTACTACACACATATTTTGATATTTTTTTGGGCCATGAAAGTTTTTTTGATTTTCTATAGAAGATCTATTTTTTTGTGGAAGACTTGTTTGTTTGGTCTTCCTAGGGTTTGAAAATTTTGTTAGCTAATATTTTATGAAGCAGGGTTGGTTACCATTTTTGAAACACTAATATAGTAATGCATATATATCTTTTGTGATTAAATGAAAGGGTGATGGACCCACTAACCCTCTTTTTACAGATAAAAAAAGGAATTCCAATTACTTTATGTGAATTATTATTTATAATTTCAATTATTTTATGTTATTTGATCAAAACACTATACTAGAATAATTTTAGTGGAGTGTGAGAAAAATATAAATCAATGGGAAAATTATGGTTGGAAGAAGTTTTTACTACACAAAATCCTAAATTTCATATTCTTATAAATTAAACACATGTGATTAAAAAATTATATCCTTTGGAATACATGATGTATAAGCCTTATTTTTTCAAGAAGTGATGTAGAGGTTCAAGAACAAGAGGATTGGTTTTTAATCCTAGTAGTCCTGCAAATCTGCTTGTCTTATTATAGGATCCCCTCCATTCACAACCAAGATAAAATAAAGAAATTTTTGGACACCATTTATGGATTTTCAACCCCACCAAATATCTTAGGATATGTTAGATCACTAAACCTCTCTAAATTAAAAAACCTAGGCTTTCATAGGCCTAATTAGGTCTGCATACTGTGTTTTGGGTTGTTAATCCCCCACATGTACCAAATCCATTTGAAACCTTTCAAATTAGTTAGAGCACATAAAATACACCTGCCTCCCAAATTTATGCTAAATTAGGTTTCAAATATTTATGCTAAATTTAATCAGAATTTGCCAACTTTTTACAGGTCCCCTATAAATTTCAGACCTTAACTCAACTCCTAGATGCAGTTAGATGGTACATGCATGCTAAAGGTCTAAAATAGGGTCTATCATAATTAGTTAGCAAAATAATGAATTTATAGAAAATTATTCATGCAAGAAAACATTAAAAAAACTCACATTAGATGCCTAAGAATTTACACAAGCTAGTACAACTCTTATTTAATGAATTTACTTCTTGAAATGGATTACAATAAGTATTTCTTCCTCCTTTCTTGCTAGAAGTGCTTCTTACTTGACCCTCTCACTACTTTGAGCTCCTCCAATGTAAAAAAAGTACATATAGAGATTTTAAACTCATAAAATAACTCTCCCCATGCTTATTTAACTTTCATATTCCCCATCTTGGCATACCCTTTGGATTTTTGTCTCTCATGTCTCTTTATGCTACCAAATTTTGTCTTCATTCTAACATTTGACCAAGATGTCTTAATACATGACAAATGAGAATATGAGAGTCCTTCAAAAAAGGTTAACCAACATCCTAATACTCCTACATACCTTCCTAACTATAAAAATTACAACATAACTTCAATAGATCCCTCAGATTACCTTTAGAAATTCAAATGTTCAAATTTACACTTTTGGAGGGAAAACTTATAACTCACCATTATAAGACTAAATTTGAATTCCATGATTTGAACACATTCTAACAACTACCAAACACCTTCCTAATCCTAATTATAATTAGAAACATCAAAAATATTATTCCTACATGATGCCCTTGCATCATACTCCTTATGGCTGAAAATTTGCTCATGAGCTCCTATTTATGAGATACCCTTTACCTTCTTTATCTGATTCCAATTCATTTCAACCTCTTGTTGATCATGCTAGTAGGTATTATATTTATCTTGAATCCTTCATCATTATCTATGAGTTTTGGAACTATCTCTTCCTTCTTCTTATTAGGTTTATGAGTTAGAAATGACTTTATACCTTCTTCAACAAAGACCTAATTATCCTCTCCATTCTTTTCATTATCATGTCCTCTTTAACCTCTTATTAAATCTATCCATGTATATTGGTGAATAAAATATGTTTTCCAAACTATTACATTATTGTCAAGATGTTTTCCAAACTATTTCTCATTAACCAACACCTAGTGACCCTTTTGAAGTCATGATACCTTATATGGAGTGGGATGTTTCATTCTCTTCAATCCTATATTTTCTACCATCTCCAATGAAACTAGATTATCAGTACTATCACTATAAATTAAAACTTGACAACACTTACTTCTTATTTTACATGTGATCCTGAAGAGTGCCTTCCTTTGAGTAGGTTCCTTCTCCTTCTTGAGTAACACCCTCTTTACCAGTAGGGATTCTCCAACTTCAGGTTCCTCCATTTATGAGGTTGTCCCATCATACACCTCTTCTCCTTGAGAAATATGATTTTTACCTCATATTTGGTATGGTTTTTTGGATTGTTAGGGAACTCCAAAACCTATGTTTGGCATACTGATTGCACTTGAAACAATTGCCTAGAAACCTACCTCATCTACTTGATTTGTCTCCTCTTGTGTAAGGTCACCCTAACCTATTATAAAATCCTCCTCTTCAGTTGTATGTTTTTCCTTGAGTGTTGCTAACCTCTAACTTTGGACTTTACATCTATTCTCCATCTCTTTGTTGTCCCCTTCCTCTAAAACTTCCACTACTTCCTATGTTTTTTTGAGTTTTCTTCCTTGCCAAATTTTCCCGAGTCTTGAGAGAAAATTGATATACACTCATCTAGGAGTAAGCAAACTGATTTCATCTTGGATGTTGTATCTAAATCCATAGAGATATGTTTATACCTTCTTAACATCCTCCTCCACATGCCTTGACCTGATGGTAAGTTTTTAGAACTCCTTAGTGCATACATATACACTCATATCCTTTTGCTTCAAATTTTGCAATTGCTTAAACAAATTGATTTGGTAGTCACTAGGAAAGAAATTTTCCTTGAACTTGGTTATCATCCTATCCCATGAATTAATATTTTCCTTATCTTTCTTCCTCCTCTCATCTTGGACATAATCACACCAGATGGATGCATTCCCTTTCAGACTAATGTAAGTAAACTTGACATTCTTTTCATTAGTCACTCCATACTCAAAGCACTTGTCTAGGTTAATTATTTAATCAATGAGCTCTGCTCCATTCAACCTTTCAACATAAGTAGGAACCTACAACATTGGTTTATGCCCTACTCCCATAATTGATTTTACAAGCCTCTCTTCTAACCCTTCTTCTTCTTTCTCTTCCACCTTTGTTGTTGCAGCTGCTTGACTTGTTTGAGGTTCTTCCTCTCTATATCACTTACATCCCTTGTATGTATTCCTTTCCTTTGAGTAGTATCTACTACTTCTATTATGGCCTCCAATATTGCTGACATGTTACTCATTTCTTCTAGGATGACATCTCCTAGTACCGTTTCTCCTCTATTTCTTTTAGGTGATCTTCTTAGTGGAATATTAAAACCTTGATTTATTTTTCTTCTTCCTTAGTGAATCACCCTCTTTCTGAGGATCTCTTACAAATATGCCTTAGAAATTTAACCTATTGTGATACAAAATGATGTAGAGGTTCAAGAACAAGAAGATTGTTTTTTTCTCCTAGCAACCTTGAAAATTTGGTTTTCTTGTTGTAGGATCCACTCTAAGTGAAATCAAGAAAAATAAAGACATTTTTTGGAAAAAAGTTATGGAATTTCAACTCCAACAACTCTCTTAGGCTCTGTTAGATCATATACTTGTCTAAATGCAAAAACTAAGACTTTCATAGGTTTAATTAGGTCTATAGACTATGTTATGGGTTTTTGAGCCACCCACATGTGCCAAATCCACTTTAAGCCTTTTAAAGAAGTTCTATCACATCTAAATACATTTTCCTACCAAATGTCATGAATTTTGGCTGTCCCGTTTTCCTAGAAATGTAAATTTACTCTTGAAACCCTAAGTGGAGCTTTACTAGGCCGAGAGTATTAAAAAATCATATTTTGAATTTGATAGGGTTTAAAAGATTAATAATAACTTCAATAGAAAATTTTCAACTTCCTATAGGTGCTCTATAAATTTCATACCTTAACTCAAATCCTACATGAAGTTATTCCAATTTTATCAGACAATGCATGCATGTTAAAGGTCTAAAACATGGTCTTTCATAACTAGTTAGAAAGAATGAATTTATAAAAAAATATTCATGAAATAAGACATCAAAAACACTCACATTGTATGCCTCAACATTTACACAATATTCAACTACTCTTATTTATTTAATTTACTTCTTGAAATGACTTACAAATAAGTATTTATTCCTCCTTTCTTACTAAAACAACTTCTTATTTGATCTTCTCACTACTATTACCTCCTCCAACGTACTACACACACACACACACACACACACACACACACACACACACACACACACACACACACACACACACACACACACACACACACACACACACACACACACACACACACACACACATACATATACATTGGATTATTCAAATTACTCTCACCATTCCTATTTACCTTTCAACTTCCTCATCTTGGTGTACCCTTTGGATTTTTTTGTCTCTCATGTCTCTTCAAGTTCCCAATTTTTGTCTTCATTCTAGCATTTGACCAAGATGTCTCAATACATGAAAAATGAGGACACAAGAGTCCTTAAACACATGTGAACCAACATCCTAAGACTCCTACATACCATCATAACTCTTTACATTACACAATAACTTGAATAAATCCCTCAAATTTACAGTTTTAGACGGAAAACTTATAACTCACCATTACAAGCCTAAATTTGAATTATATGAATTCATACACATAAAAACTACCACACACATTCCTACTCCTACTCACACTTAGAAACATTCAAATTTTTATTCCTACATGATGCTATTGCATCAAGAAGAATAGCCAATATAATCATATTTATTGGTCTAAATAATTTTGATGGGGGTACACACCTAATTTGCACCCTTAGCATTATATAAGTCTCCACATTATAAACTATATGTTGATATTAAATAATCTTATTTAACTAATACCAAATAACTATCTTTAATTAATTATGAGTGAACCCTTATAACACTTCATCTTTTTTACCAAACCATCCTATTTATTTAGGAATCCTGATGTGGGGCATATTAATGAATTAATACTAATTAATTCATACATATGAATAATATAGATATCAAGTATTTTGTTGTATTAAAAAGAGGTGTGAAGAAATTGTAAGAGAAGAAGTGAGAATACGATATTATATCTAGATTCTTGTGGTGGGTAATGGTTGGGCAATAATGTAAGTTTCCTCAGTTTAACTAATACAATGGATAATGAATTTCATCATGGAGTTTTATAGCTATAAATTTTTTCCCCACACAAATATTTATATTTAGCATATTTTTTATTTCTACATAATTCATTCATTGTTGTATTACATCTTTTATTTCATTTCTTTGTTAAGATTATTAAAATTGTAAATTATGAATGATCCTAACTATCCTTGACATGACATCAGAGTATGATGATTTTTTGTTACTAATAAACTGTAGGATTCTACTTTTGAGAAACTTATTAAGAAGAGTAAGGAGAGAAGCAATTTGAGGGAAATAGATCACATGTAAGATTTATTGTTTGAGAATGCTAAGTTTTCTTACTAATCTCAAATTATGTAAGAAAATGCTTTGAAATAAATATGATTAAATATATTTTTAAACAAGATATCCAATGAATGAAATATTCTTCAAATTGGTGAGTTATTGTTATTGTTTCAGGAATTTTAGTTTTCTTTGTGTCGTTTGACCATCCTTTTTAAAATTAAAACTTTGCAGTCATTTTTGTATTCATATGAGAGTTTTCTCTAAATTTATGAGATTAAGACAAGTTTCATTCATCCATAAATTGCGATTTGGAAGAATTCCTTGACTCAACTCTGGAAACTTTATAGTGGAAAACATATAAAATGAAGATACTTGGCAGTTTTTTGGAGTCTTGTAACATTTGGTAATGTTACGCTTTTTTGTGCCAAAATTTCTAATTTTTAAGATCTTTACACTTGTCATTAATCTAGAAAATGGATATATTTCATTTTTTCCCTACCTTAATTTACAATTTATATGGGATTGTGTAATTCAAAAACATCTATCCCAAAATCATAAAATTATAGAGTCCATGGTCAAATTTATCTTCCATCTCCCAAACTATGATTATACATATTTATACCATCTATCAAAAATCCATATTTGTAGAATACAAGAATTCTCATAATTTGAGTCTTTTTCCCCTCAACATAAGACGTTACGAAATTATTAAAAGTGTCATCTTTACATAAAATATAGTCTCAGTATACTTCCCTTGATCTTGAAACTTGTCAACCATCCAAATATTTTCCTCAATAGTATAGAATTGGAATTTTCCCTTCTATTTATTACGAGATTATAGTTTTATGACACATGTTGTGATGTCAGAATCCCATACTCTATGAATTTTTCTAGACCGCATCTTTCTTCCCTAATGTCTTACATATCTATGATCCTTACACTTGTCACCAATCCATGAAGCTGGTATTTGTACCATTTTGCATCTTGTAAACTTGTTACCTTGATATTTAGATACATGGATTTATGCCACTTGGAATTAATCCATAAATCTATATTCTAAGATGTTTTGAAGCTTAACGACATGTTGCATTGATATCTGGTCAAGAGTATACATCATACTTATAGAGAGATTACAACTTAAAAACAATACGAATGATATTTAATATTTTCCAGTGAAACTTCATTACAGACACATCCATATATATAGAAAATAGCCTTCCTAAATTATAGGAAGTAGCTATAACAACTTGTAAACCTACCTACGTGAGTTGTCAAAACTCACTCACTCGTATTTGTTATAAGTTGTTTTATATAACAACTATATAAATTACTAACATATTTACTAACTCAAAATTACTTTATAATAATTACTATTGTAATTATTATTTACCAATGGAGCACTAACCATATAATTTCCTAACATTCCCCCCTTTAGTGAGAACATGGGGAAAAATTTCCTTTGTACTTTCACCTGCTCATGATCTGGTGATTTTCATAGGATAATCACAAACCCAACAGATGGTTTTACAAATGGTTGACCACAAACCAAAAATGGTGGTTGCACAAAGTGGAGTACCACAAACCAAAATGTGATGGTTTTGCATATGATTTACCAACAACCAAAAGTGGTGGTTTTGTAAAGTGGTTTAGCAAAAAATGAAAAATGAAGGTTTCAAGTGGGTTACTTACAACCACATCATGATGTGCCAAATAATTTTATAAGCCCTCATCACATTTCACTGCAGGAGAGAACATATGAAAATTTGTCGAATTCTGTTGTTCATACACACATAGAAAATGATGACATAATGGAAATGGAACACTGAATCATTCCCCCCCCCCCCCCCCCCCCCCCCCCCTCCCTCCCTCAATGTGAATTTTTCACTTATTCAAGTAAGAACACTACTAACTGAAGCACACTAAAATAGGAACTCTGAAAAACATATTGCAAAACTGAAAGCAAACCGCAAACACACGTCATCAAACCTTTGTGTGGCCCTATCGTTGACGACTGACGAGAGGTCATTGATTTAACTCCAACCTCCGTTTGCCTCCATCCTCTGATGGATGTGCTGCTAACTCAACTGAATTTGATCATGATGCACAATTATAACATGGACATTAGGTAACACCGAAAATGTGTCCATAAGGCATTTTTTAAAATAATATTTTGACTTCAACTCATGATGATAACTTACAAAATGACTATTAAACAAATCCTAAAATCACCTATATGAATTTAAATTTTTAATTTTTTTTTACGACATAAAATGACATTTACAAAACAAAATTCGACTTTTTGATATACACACTATAAATAATTAGACTTCTTTTTATATAGGAGTGAGTCAATATGAATCTTTTAACTACATATACTAAAAGAATGTCAATTAAATAAAATAACTCGATACTACATGGAAATTGATAACAAAAACAATAACCACTTTGTCCAACTCTAGTAATTCGGACTTAATTAATACACATGAACTATAACTTGAGACTATAGATATAAGACTTAAGATTGATAAGAACCATTAGAGAGACTAGACCAAAAGTTTTGTCAAAACTAAATATTAAACAATTCATAAACATAAAACTTTAGACGAATTACTTTTAGACATTGAATTTCATAGATTTTAGACTAAAATATAGAATGACGCAACTTTTGATAACAATTATCTATGTGATATTTGCATTAAGTATCAAAGTCGGTGGCAACATTGGCAGAGATAGAAGTATAAATTAAACTCTCATCTTAATCCATGTAAGGTGATAAACCGTGAGTATCTGGATCTGATTTTTGGCCGAATGGACTATTCTTGGCATTTTCTTAGATAGAAATGCGTGATTATAGTTGAAACATATACAGAGTCTCACAAGCTAAATTACTGAGCCAATTCAATAATGCATGAATTGCATGTAACAATATATCCATACCATCAGATGTGTTAAGTCATGAAGTGTCACGAATATGCGCCAAGGCTGTGGGTGCGTGGATGCAATGCAAGTTTGGAAAAAGAGATTATCTGTGGTTTGAATGCCTATTGTCTTCTCATTAATGCAAATGTAGATATATTCCTTCTATCAATCACTTCCACAAGGTATCTCAAATTCTTCTAGAATGAAAGTGAGAGAATACAAGATAATTATTCAATGCAAAATGTTGAACCTACACAGTCAGAGGAAGGTGCAATACAAACAATGTCGATCAGATAGAGGTCAATGCAAAACTTGTTGAGTTAAATGTAACAATCATTTTCTACAAAATATTATTTTCTCATTCTAAGGGTGAAGCACAATGCAACAATCCCTCACATGCTCCTATATACCCATATTCTTCCCTCACTTGCTCTGATACCAAATCAAGAGTATACAACAGATTTACAGAGAGATTATTATATAAAAACAATATGAATGATATTCAATATTTTCCAATGAAACTTCATTACAGACACATCCATATATATAGGAAATAGCCTTCTTAAATTATAAAAAGCAGCTATAAAAATTCTCCAGCCTACCTACTGAGTTGTCAAAAATCACTCAAAATTACTAACAAATTACTAACTCAAAAATATATTATAATAATTACTAATGTAATTATTATTTACCAATGGAGCACTAACCATATAATTTCCTAACATCGGGATACACTAATTTACACTGCTTGGTGATAATCGATGACGCTGGGATCTATAATATTTTACAACTTGATAATTCTTCTACTTCAATTTTTGAAAACACATATTGGTGACACTTGGTGATAATTCGTGAAGCTAGGCTCTAGAGAGTTTTCACAATCTAAACTCAAATTTACTTTGTAATCCACCTTTACGATATGATGCCACTTGTCATTATATCATGGGTTTTCCTATAGTCTCTTTCTTAAACTCTTTGTTATATTATTTTTTCCATAGACCATCCTCCATGCATACATACATACATACATACATACATACATACATCCATACATCCATACATACATACACCCATACATACATACATCCATACATACATACACATATACATACATATGTATGTACACACACACACACACATTGAAAATTTTAATATAAAGTTAGAAATTTTCATTAATGTTTTTTGTGAAATGATATCTAACTTGTGCTCTATTTTTTAATCACATTTTTTTTTTGCTTATATAACCTAGGAAAAGGGCCCTAGCCCACAAAAAAGTTACAATGTAGTTGCCATAGATAGCATAGCTCATCTTGGTGGTCATAGTATAAACACATTATCATGTTAAAGGTGGCAAGATATGGCAATGAGAAATTTCTCAAGTAGCCAACCTATCACAACAAAAGAAAACCAAGCTATATACATATCCGAAATACATATAATTATATAATATTAATAAAATCTATGACAGATTGCCATCACCAACACCTTCTCCACTGCTCTTCCTCAAAAACACCATGTTTGAGTCAACCAAAATTTCTTGGCCAAACTCGCTGGTAGAGTCTTTACATGAAAAATTGACACAAGCTTCGGGAGGAAGCTCAAGACCCATATGGTCTACAATTACCTTTTGACCAGCAACCAAAGTTTGTAGTACCATGAGGATGGCATGCAAATGAAATGTATCTTCAGCCCCCTCCTGTCATCCACCTGCTCCAACTCAACATGATCCATATGAAGAGAGAATTGGGTAGATGCATTTGATAGAATGTTGGATTCACTGATCCCCTAAGCCACATCAAAGATGTTGTGCCACTCAACTCACTGTTTAGGGTCAATCTTTAACCCATGTAGGTGAGTTTGAATTTCATCCTCTGTCCCATCCATGTATTTAGTAATCGACCAAACCTTGGAGAGCCACTGACACATTGTAGGATTTATATTGCAATGAATCTTCAAAGGAATCCTCAACAACGTCCCTACGAAAAGGAGAACGATGAGCACCCCTATGGGACCTGTGACAAGATTAGGATGAGATGGAAGGGAACTTCCCACAAATTCTATTTCTTTCCATTACAGAGGATGGAAATATCATATATTTTTCCTTATTTTCCCACATAGTAGGATGCCAAATGGAAAGAATGAACCAGTTCATATAGGGTAGAAGGAAGAAATTCCACACGTTTCACACATATTCCACCCCTAACTTCAAATTCCAAAACACGTGGAAGAGATAACTGCCTTGTGCAGAAGGCTCAGAGGACTATGATATGTGGATTAATGATTGATATCATTAATCAAGGATTTTTGTAGAGACATTGGAAAATTATCCTTCCACACCTTTAAAAAAATCCCTTCCTTGTCTAACAATCCAACCCCAATATTATTAAGATGATCAGTGGGGGAGTTCCCATCCTTTAGGATGTGAGAAAAATGGATTTTCTCAAATCCATTTAGCCTTTGGAGGACATCTTGTATTATCATATTTAACTTCTAAGCCTTTATAGAGTAAGAAATGAGAGTATCTATGATTATTCAAGAATTACCTTCAATCCATAACTTGCTCCCGTGATAAGAATATATCTCCCTAAGCCCTTGCAGAAGAGCAATTCCTTCAACAATATTATTAATAGGATGGCTGCAATCAAAAGCCATCATAAGAACCAGTTGGCATAGTGAGTCACAAATTAAACATCCGCTTCTAGTAGGGCCAGGATTACCTTTCGAGGCTCCATTGATATTCAATTTTATCCAGCCATTAGGTGGCAACTACCATATAATATCAGATTTTAATCCTTTCCAGACCCCATTATCAGAGAGAGAGGATGGGAATTTCTAAGGTATGAGAGGTCATTTCCCGCAGAAAGGCCTATCAAGAGGGGAGGAAATATGGATATCAGAGCACCAAAAGGAGAAAAATTCTAAAATTATGGCCTCAGAGTGACTAAGGAGCTTAGAGAGCCTTGTCTTTGAAGATCCGTCGGTTTCTTTCGAGCCACAGTCCCAAAATAACAGCCATGGGGATAATAGAATGGATTAATTTGAATGCTTGAAGGGGTAAGGAGAACTCCAACTGTGAAAGCAATGAATAAATGATATTTGGACAAACCCACAAAAATCCCTTTTTGATAAAACAAACGACCATACCTCTTGAGTGAATGGATAGTCAAGGAGGAGATGAGAAACAAACTTAGAGGTAGCTTCATAGAGGGGTCATCAAGATGGGCTAGAAAAACCATGCTTCATCAAATTATCATATGTTATAGGCTTCCCCAAAGATACAAGCCATAGAAATAAATTATATTTAGGAAGATCAACCTTGATCAAAATCTCACTTATACGAATACTAAAAGAGAGATGCCCAGGATGAAAAATCAACCAATTATATGCTTCCTTGATAGATAATTCCCCATAGGAGGATCTTGTCCATATAAAATGATCATTCAAAGAAGAATAAAAAAGCAAATACATTTTGAGAGAGCAAACAAGATCCAGTTTTACATTGGGATAACATCTTTTTAGGGGATCCAATGATTTCCAACTTGAAGGACCATCACGTAAGGTCTCCAAATAATCATGTACCATATGACCATACCTAAGAGTGGCGATAGGGATGGATTTTTCTAGACCAAGAAGGTTTAAGAGAAACATATCCTTCTGCCACACATCCTCCCAAAACGTCACCTTCTGACTATCTCCCATAACCCATTTTACTGAACGACGTAGGAGAGAGAGATAAGTCGTGATGAAATTACAGATTCCTGATCCTTTGTGAAAGGATCTTTGAGTGAAAAATTCAGTAGGATAATTTGTCTCAAAATAATTTTCTTGAAATACTTTGCTCTAGAGATGAAATCCTTCATGATATAGTCTCCATACTAGTTTGCATCTAAGAGCCAGATTAAAGTGAGTGTAGTCTATAAATCTCAAGCCATCTTCACTTTTAGAGCGACATATTTTGTCACCAAGCTACCAAAAAAAAAATAGTTTTATATTCTTTACCACACCGGAGGAAGTTACATTGAACATAGGTGATGGATTTCATTATTGAGGGGATTTTTAAGAGATACATGAAGTAAGTTGGAATTTATTGAAGGGAAGTATTAACCAAGAGAGAATGACCAACTAATGAAATCCACTTACTCTTCTAAGATGCCAATTTCTTCTAGGTCCTTTTAACCACATATTTCCATTGCTCCTTCCAGACCATGCCATTTATAAGAGGCATTCCTAGGTAAGATCTAGGAAAATATCCAATTGGAAATTTGAGAATAGAGGCCAACCTTTGCTGGAGATGAGGGGCACATTAAAAAATAATTTTTTTGATTTAATTTTATTGACCTTCTGTCTTTATGCAACTTCATAATCCTAGAAAATATTTTTGAATTTGGAAGCTTCAGCTACATTAGGCTTGCCTAAAAGGATCGTGTCATATACAAAAAGGAGGTTGGAAAGAGCCTCAATTTGGTAGGAGATCTTGCGCCCCTTGAGGCTACGAGTATCAACATGCCTTTGAATATTTTTTCCCCGGTTCTCAACAACCAAAATAAAAAGAAAAGGTGACAAAGGGTCACCCTGCTTGAGATTGCGCAAAGCCATAAATCTCTCAGCCGGAATGCTATTGACTAGAATTGAGAAATATGGGGTGGAGAAGCAATATTTAATTAGAGAGATATAATATTCAGGGAAACCAAACCTTTGCAACACCCTTTCTAAAAAGGACCAATTTACTTTGTTAAAATATTTCATCATGTCAAGTTTTATAAACATCCCATGATTTTTACTATGGAAAAGTAAGTGAATAGCCTCATGGGCTATGATAATTCCATTTAATATCTGTCTACCATTTAAAAACCTACTTTGACTATCAAAAATCAATTTATCCATTAATCCTTTCAATCTATTAGCTAAAACTTTGGATTTTGTTTTGTAAATAACATTACATAAAGAAACAAGTCTAAATATTTAGTAAGAGCCTTTCCATAAGATGTACGACACAATTTTGACACAATAAAATTATTCTGTATATTTATTTCGAGACTACTTACCTAAATATATAGGAAAACATATCCTACAAACAAGTAAAGATGTAACCTCTCATATAACCACTCACTAACAACTCACAGTGTACTCTCCTTAAATTTCCCGCCAAACTCCTATTTACGTGAGTTTTTTATTAATAACTTCACATATTACAATATCATTACATTCCATATAAATATATTTTCTCATTAATGTGAGCACTAAATCTTATTTTCATAACATTCCCCCCTTAGTGCAAATATGGGGAAAACATTAAACCTATACTTGTACCTACTTTCGTGATCATGTGATTTTCCTTTAGATTATCACAAACCAAAAATTGGTATTCCATCGGTTAACCAAAAATAGAGAGTAAGGTGGTTTTTCAGTGGTTGAACACAAACCATAAAGGGGTGAGGTTTTCAAATGGTTTACCTACAACCATATAGCGATGTGCCAGGTACATCCATCATCTCTCATCACATTTCACAGTAGGGAATAACATGGGAAAATATACTGAATTATGTTGCTCATACACATAAACTGAAAACTAGAAATGGAACATTGGATCATGTCCCCCCCCCCCCCCCCCCCCCCCCCCCCCCCCATAATGTGGAATTTCCACTTATTTAAAACAAAAAAATTGTAAACTGTAACACACTAGATACTTAACTGGAATCAAACACATTTAAAAAGTGCCACCAAATCTTGATGCGGCCCTGTCGTAGGTGACTAATGAGAGGTCACTGATTGACCTCAAAACTCCATTTGCCTCCATCCTCTAGCCAGATACTGCTAATTTAGTGAATTTATATTTTGAGGATCAATGATTGCCAGGATGTTGGGTAACACTGAAAATGTGTCCGTAAGACAAATTTTTATAATTTTTGGGCACTTTTGAGACTCTATACACCACGATACGACACTTAACTTCAACAATAACAATGACAATGATATTTTCATAAACTAACTACTTGACTATTTGGATTGATGACATAATGACTATATAACCCAGATATAACAATGGCACTTACTAAAAACTTAAACTCGAAAAGTAATGGTTAATTAATGTCTATATTTAATACTTTGATACACAAACTAAACAAAAATACAAGCTTATAAATAATTGAACGCCCACTAACATTGACACACCAAAAGGACAATAAAATGACACTGAGAAATAAGACCAAACTTAGTAAACCAAAGACTCATTACTGATCGACTATAAACATGACAAGACTAATAAGAAGAAATATTTAATTATTATTATTTTTCTTTAGAGTTAAACAATTAAATATTTACCATGAACATAACATGGCTTAAATAAACTCTGACACCTTTCCTTTGTTTTGTCTCTGCACAATAGAATGCAAGATATCAAGTATTACTTTAAGCGTTGATATCTCGAGTCCACTCATATCACAAAGAATAGACTGGTTACACCATGTATACAATAGAAAATGATAGATTTGGATGGTCAATTCATCGAAATTGATGAGTTTGCAATGATTTTTCTTTGCAATTGAGGAAAGTCTCTATAGAGATGTCTTGTTGATGTGAATGAGGAAAAATATGCAGATCATTGGCTAGTATTTAATGGATCTCTAAACATATTACTTACTAATCCATCCACCAATGAATCAAATGAAGGATGCACAGGTCTTGGTCAATAATGGACTATGATTCAATGCATAGATTTGGAAAACTCCTCTAAATGTGTCATATGATGAAGCTATTAGAAGACTATCCATAGATTGTTTTCCAATGTAGATGGATGTTCCTTCATACAAATCTTCTAGCCAAAATAGCCCTTGCTTTCTTCAAGCCTCTTAAGTTACATTGTTGAATCCTATTACGTTATACTTTATTCATCCTTGGGGTTAAATCATAAAGCAATTTCCCCCTATTTCATTGTGCTATCTGTTCATATATACATCTCCACATAGATAGAGGACTGTAGAATATAATATGATTTATTCAACTATACCAGGTAATAGCCTAATGGAAAAATGTCTGATGAATGAATTCAAACCTCAATGGATTTCACATAATAAAATTGATACGATTTGATACCAAATATTTGGGAAGAGCCTTTCCATAGGATGTACGACAAAAAATTGACACAATAAAATTCTTCTGTCTATTTATTTTGAGACTACTTACCCAAATATATAGGCAAATATATCCTATAAACAAGTAAAGCTATACCATCTCCTATAACCACTCACTAAAAAATCTTAACAAACTCTCCTTAAATATCTCACCAAAATCCTATTTACGTGAGTTGCTTATTAACAACTTCACGTACTACAATATCATTACATTACATATAAATATATTTGCTCATTAATGTGAGCAATAAATATTATTTTCCTAACATTGAAATCATCGAAATATCCCAGGGCCTCCTTTTTAGGGATGAGAGAAATAAAAGCGGATTTTCACTCCTACAACACAAATTTTCATTTTTGATACTCCTCTAAAACTTACCAAATTTCCAACTATGTGCCAAAATTTCTGAAAAAACCTAATTTGGAAGCCATCTAGCCTAGGGGCTTTATACGCTCCCAGATGAAATACAACATTATTGACTTCCTCTTCTGAGATTACCCTCATAAGTGAATAACCCTCGGCAGTTGAGATCAGCTTTGGGATATTTTAAAAGAAATATTTAGCAACCATAGTATTGAATTCATTTTCACTATTTAAAATATTTTTGAAGAACACCACACTTTTTGACTTTATTTCTTCAAAATACGTTGTTTCTCTTCTAGAAGGGAGGGATAATTTCTCAATCCAGTTGAAATTCCTTTGGAATTTTTTTGACAGCTAAAAGAATTTGGTGTTCTTGTCACCTTCTTTAAGCCAACTGACTCTGTATTTTTGTTTCCACAATACCTCTTCCATTTTTAATATAAGATTTTGCTTGTCCACATGAAAATTTTCAATTTCAAGAAGTAAGTCAGAAGTACCTTATTTGAGTATGACTTCATGAATAGCTTAGAGATCCTCTGCCACCTCCAATTTCTTTTTAGACAAATTCCAAAAGGAGTTTTTATTCCAAATCTTGGCCATAGCTTTAACATGCTGCAATGTTTTGAGTAGACTAAAGTGTTTACATCCGGGGAATTTGGCCTTCCACAATTTAGAGAGGTTATCTTTGAATGAAGGATACAAGAATCACATAAAATCCATTTTGAATGGAAAACTGACGGGCCTTCTTTCTGGGTCTAAAGAAAGGGAAAAAAGATAATGATTTGAACCAAAGCTGAAAATTGGAAGTTTTCCAAACTCCATTTATGATTGATCAAAAATCTATCAAGCCTCTCTGATATGGATCCCAAGATAAAGCAGTGATTAGACCAGGTGAAAGTTTAATTTTTGGGGACAACATCAATTAACGCCATATTACAATAGAAATGATTAAAAGCAGAGGAACTTATCAAGATGGATGTGTTCCCCCTTTATTTTCCCTAAGATTTAATATGGCATTGAAATCACCTGCAATAATCCATTTGCATTCAAATTGGCTTATGAGGGATTACAAAGATTTCCAACAATCCCTTTTTTGGAGATGCCTATAGGCCCATACACATTAGAGACCATAAAGGAGGTACCTGTGAGAAGATAAATAAATTACAGGTTGATTCCCTGAGGAGATTTAGAAATTATATGACCCTTAAATAATTTTGGGTACTAAAGAGTTATGATTCCCCCTAAACTTCCTTATAAGCCACTAACCTTCCGATTGCAAGATGGCTAGCAAGATTTTATGGCCGATTCTACTTTGTCCAATTCCAATTTAGTTTCTTGAAGGTTCAAAATTATAGAATTCATTTCCTCTCTTAGCCACTTGATGAAGCGACATTTGTCAGGGGAGTTAAGACCTCTAACATTCTAAATTTGAAAAATCATCATGGCTTAGGAAGAGGGAAGAGGTTTTCCCCGCATAAAAATCCTCTAAGGTGATTTTTTGGCCAAGATCAACATTAAACTTGGTTTCTACCTTGGCAATTGAACCATTTAAATTACACCAAACACTTTTACTTGGACCAATATTCGGCTGGCCTTTGGTAGTAATTTTAGATGATTTTCTTTAAACTTTGTTTCTACCTTGGCAATTGAACCATTTAAATTACACCCAACACTTTTACTTGGTCCCATATTCGGCTGGCCTTTGGTAGTAATTCTAGATGATTTTCTTTGAAGAGATGGGGAATATTTACCTTCATCAAACTGAGATTTCAAAGCTTCGACCTTTGAAGAAACTTTGGAGGTAGCCACTGGTTCCCCTATTTATTTATTTAGAGAATTTTGAACCAAAAATTTTCCTGCTAGGCCCATGGTTTTTAATCCCGATTGATCCAATCTGAAAGATTCCATAAAGATATATAAATTATCTACAGTTAGGTTTTCCTTTAAGAATTAGATCTCATAAGCTTTATCCCCATCTACATCAGGCCATCCTAGGAGTGAAGCTTTGACAAATTTGTCATCTAGAGGGGGGAGATCATGAACATGCCATGAAGCATCCTTCTGAATAATATCCTCTCCCATTTCTTCCTTACTGAGATTATCCAATGATGCTTGAAAGACTTCCCTTTATTTTCCCTTCTTGGGACCCTTCAATTTTTCAAACCAATTAGGACTGATATTATGGGGTTTAGAGTCCTACCCATGTTTTTCTTTCCAACATTTCTTAGATAAGCCTAGATTTGGCATTTTTTAACAAATTTTTCCAAACCCTTGGACAATCTTGTTGCTTATGTCTATTTTTATTGCAAAGATAAAAAAAGAAAGGGAGACACTCATAATCAACTTGTTGAAGCCAATTTCCGAAGGGGGAGAAAATTCAAATGGAATGGTGAATAGGCTTTGAGATATCCACCAAAACATAAATTTAGGCATAAGAGGAAAAAAATTGCTTCCTATTGTGTTCACCAATTCCAATGGGGGTGCCTAGAGCCGAGGCAATTGATAAGAGAGAGTCAATTCCCCAAAATTATGGAGGGAGCTTGTATAATTGAATACACAAAGGAAAATTTCTTACCAATTCTTTACCCAGGTTAAATAAAGGGGAATAGGGTCTTAAGTAAAGGCCAAAGTTTCTGAAAAACCAAAGACCACAAAAGAATATATGTTATGTCAAAAATGTAACACCCTGAGATTATGTGTTAGAGATCCCTAATTTTTGCTAACATGGTACCATCTCTCAAGTTGTTGGACTTGCTACTTGAGATGGACCTCCAGAGAAGGCATGCTCACTCCACCTAGTATAATGTTAAAACTAATCCTAAACTAGCCATTTTAAGGGACCAGAGAGAGAGAGAGAGAGAGGGCTAGAAAGATGCATGGAAGGGAAATCCTAAGCTAAAAGATGGTGATAACACTAGAAAATGGGTGAGAGATCTCCAAAAGGGAAAGGAAAGTGAGAAAACATAGGAGAGAGGGCAGAAAAATGTGCCATAGACAAGAACCATACAGACTAAACCTTGCTTTGCATTGACAACACAAAAAATGAAACTTACGAGTAACAAATACACACAACATGCTAAAATAGAATAGAGAGGTAAGAATGCAAATAAAATGAGCTAGGAAAAAAAAAGTGTCATAAAAATAGATTTTATATTGCTTAAAGTATGCGTAATTCCATTACAATCATGGAAGAAGGTAAGAATACATTGCAAAGACCAAGCTAGAGGTCTGAAACTTATGGGAAGTCATCCACCATTAGGGCATAATTTCGTTACAAAAAAGATCCATCCTTTACAAAATGAAGGATTTTATAGTATATAGATCAAGGAAGAGAGAGAAGAGGGAAAAATATCAGATTTGATCTTGTCAGTAATGAATATCTATTTTTCCCTATAACATGACATGTCAAGTGTGCCCCCCCAATTCTGTTTGGCTCGCAGAATAAGGAAGGGCCCATACTTCATTAAATTAAGTGGTTGAGCCATCTAATTCTACATATTAACGAACCAATTTTTTCCCTTTTTGCCCACTAAATGCCTTCAAAACTCAAATATGATTAAATCAAGTTGAAGGTCTCGAGGATACCCTTTCTAATGATATTAAATTTGCAAGATTTAGAGCTCGAAGTCAAAAGATATGGCCATTTGAAATTCTGCATGTCGGGATGAGCGAGAGAACAAAAAGTGGCAATATTTGATTTTCTTGAAGGATTTCTTTTCCTTACATGTCACTTGCTTCAAATTTTTACCATGCTTCAGCCTCTGGCTTTGCTAACCATCCAAACCCGAGACCCTTTTATCAAATTCCGTTTATTCTATGGACTTGAGGTTTGCTAGAGTTCATCTCCTTGAAGACTACCAAAATGTCACCACATGCCCTACTTCGACTGTTGTTCCTATGCCACATTAGTGACCCCTTAGCCCGTTGCATGTTCTTTGACCTTGTTGACTTAATCCTAGACCCAAAAGACTATCTAACACAAATAATCTCGTGGAACTTAGGTCCTCTAGCCTAGAAACTTTGAGGAGGGCCGAAATCCTACCACTTGGCTTTATGTCAGATACTAGGTGTTGAATTTGACAATGAAATGAACGTCATGTGACTATTAAAGGGACTTGCCAATATTTTAAACTCAGTTCTCTTGTGGGTTTTGAAAAGCCAACATCCTATGTTTTTGAGAAGGGAATTTCAACACTCATTTAACTATTCTAGGCTTGTTAAAAATGGATAAGTTCATTTCAAAGTTTGTTAGAGCTGAAATAACCTGGGGGGGTAATTTTGGATAACAATTTGGCAATGTCTTGGGGTAATCTATCTATTAGATTAGATCAGTATCCTTTATGTAATCCATTGGGCATGGATTCAAGCCCACAACTTTAAGAAATTGATCTAAACTTTTAAAATGTTTTCCTCTAAACCATATAGAGCACGGAATGAACTTAACATGATCTATGAATCTGTAAATGATATGTGGAACTGCTCCAACTTCTGATTTTTCCATTAAACCTACTCAAACTAAACTAAAGCTACCTTGGTCTACTCCTGAAGCTGATTGCTTGGGAGTTTTTATTCTCTTTAAAAATATCCCAAAACACTATATTTTGACTAAGGAAGAGGCACAAGAAATCTAAACTGAAGTGATCTCTTGGGGCCAAAAAATACACTTTGAAAGCTGCCCCAAAATATGATTTGGTCATGAACACTATTCTGAACTAAATTGAAAGGTGTAAATAGTAAAAATGCCATAAAAACTATATAAAAACATGGAAAAATCATACATGCCTTAAATGGAAACATGCATAGTGTGTAAAATGCACTTATTTTACTAAAAACAACATACATACTCTAATCCAACTAGAGGCAAATGGAGCCAAACAAAACTTGTAACAGGGTATGAGAAATAACTACCTTTCCTCACAAAATGTGGCCATATGATCTGTTTGGAAACAAAATCACATGATGGAAGTGAAAACATGATCCACACTTCCCGTTTCTTCAAAGTATCATCTGAAAACAAGATGTATACCTCCTCCAGTTTCTCTCCATTTGGCTAGAGGTGTTGGAGCTGTCATTTGGTACTTTGATGATCATCTTCATGCTTTGAAATGAGCATGATGAGTTACAAATCTAATTTTGGCTCCAAGCTAGCTAAATACCTGATTGGGAAAGGGGATTTTAGAATCAATGGGCCGATCCTTGTGATTTGACCATTTCTTTGAAGCTTAATCCCATGAATGGAATTATCTTGGAGACTTTCCATTTCATGAATGAAGTTTCCTACAAGCTGATTTGAATCTTGCTTTGATTCTACAAGCAATTTTACCTCCTCCATGATGATTTATTAGTAAATGGTGTCATCATCCTATTCTTCCTCCTCCATGTATGAATCTTGGGAGTTTTTTTGTAACAAGAGGCTCTCCGTTTAGGAAGACAAATGGTGGAACTGTAAAAGTAGTGAGGTCAATGTGTTTATCTTCACCCATGCAATGTTTCAAGTTTGATAAAAAATTTGCCTCTTCATTGTAAAGCTTTGTAGGACACCCCTCTCGGATCTCATCCTCCTTGCGATCCTCTTCATTTGGAGATGAATTATCCTCTTGAGTGGTTGCAACATCTAGAAATATTCTTGGTGGCTCATTGCAATATTTCAAAACTTCCTGTTCATCTTGGAAGCTTATCTTCCTCTACTTTCAACTCTTCTTTTGATTTTACAAGATGGGATGAATCAACAACCTTTGTGGAATATGGTGCCAATATGCACACTACATTCAGATTATAGAGATTGTTGGCCATCTTCTTCTTGTGCTTTATTTTATGTAAAATCAATCTCCACCTTGTGTTCTTTAACTACAACCTTTGTTGAAGGCATGAACAACTGTGACATCTGATTGGTTTCAAATTTTACATCCCAATCCTTCAGAATTTACATAAGTTTTTATTTATTGGGTTCTTCAACTTTTTTCCCTCCTTGACTCATTTTCTGATTCATTTCTTCCCAAAGTGGGTTTGGGAATACAAGAGGAGGGGTGGGATGGGAATCAACACAGTTATACAATTGTTGAGGTGGAAGGGGAGGTTTAATTTCTTCTTGTGGAGGGGAAGGAGTTTTAGAAGAAAAGAGAGTGGAAAAATGGAGGTGGGATGAAAGGAAAGAAGATGGAGAAGGGGAATTCTCAATGGGGGCAACAGACATAAATCTAGGGATATAAAACTTAGGATGAGATGGGGTAGGTTGGGGAGTAGGAATGGGATGACTATAAGATGGTAGTGTAGGATTTCCCCATTGACAAGCTTGCCTAACACTAAATTCATGAGCCTCCATTAACTCAACCCACTTTTTAATTTGGGGCATCATCTCAATCATAAAGTCCAACTTCTATTGAGGATTGAAACAACTTGGCATATGGCTAACCCATTGACGAGGGACCCTAAAACCAATTATAAATTCCTTCATTGTACATTTGGTCCTGGTCTGTACCATGTTTAACTCCATTTTTTGAATATGCCTATGGACATAAGCATCTTCCATAGATTTTCCACCTTCACATGCATAACCTTGGTCTTAACAAACATTTTGGTTAGAATAATAATCATATTGGTCAGTGGAGGGTGGGTTATATGCAGATTGTTCATGATTGGGCCCATAGAACTAATTTGGAGGAGGATTTTGAAAATTTGGGGATGGAGGGAACTAGTTTTGTTGTTGTAAATGAGAATCCCATGAAGGAAATGAATTCATGATTGCACAACTTCATGGATGAAAGTAAAATGGGAGAATGGAAGAATAATATGAATGAAAGGAAATGGAAAGGTTTGTTGATGAGATAATGGGTTATTTGGATTAGTGGAGTCATTAGATGTGTTGAGAAAATGCCTCCAAATGCCTAGATCTCACCAAGAGCACATAAAACTTTGTGAAATGAAGTTTAGACTAGGGTAAAAACTCATGAAATGTATAGATTTCAATGTTTGTGCCACTAGGCGTGCCTAAACTATTATGTCAAAAAAGTGGCACCTTGGGATTATGTATTGCAGATCCCTACTTTTTGTTAACACGGGACCATCTCTCAAGTTTTGGGACTTGCTACTTGATATGGACCTCTGGAGAAGGCTAGATTCCTCTACCTAATATAATGTTAAAACTACTCCTAAAGAAGGAAATGTAACTAACAATCCTAAACTAGCCATTCAAAGGGACCACAAAGAGAGAGAAAGAGGGTTAGAAATATGGATGAAAGGGAAATCCTAAGCTAAAAGTTAGTGATAACACCATAAAAGGGGTGAGATATCTCCACAAGGGGAAGGAATATGAGAAAACATGGGAGAGAGGGTAGACATGCCATAGACAATAACCATGCAGATTGAATCTCGCTTCACATTGACAACATAAAAAATGAAACCTGCAAGTAAGAGATACACATAACGTGCCAAAATAGAATAGAGAGGAAAACATGAAAATAAAAAGATCTATAGTAGACAAATGTGCCACAAAAAAAATTCTATATTTCTTAAATTATGTGTAATTCCTTTACAGTCATGGCAGAAGGTGAGATTACATTGTAGAGACCAAGCTAGAGGTATGAAACTTGTGGGAATTTGGCCACCATTTGGGAATAGTGCCATGAAAAAAAAGAGCTATCCTTTATAAAATGAAAGATATTACAATATATAGATCAAGGAAGAGAGATAAGAGGGAAAAATATTAGATTTGATCTTGTCATTAATGAATATCTATTTTTCTCTGCAACACGACATGTCAAATGTGTCCCCAAAGTCTATTTGTCTTGTAGAAGAAGGTAGGGCCCATACTTCATTAATTTGAGTGGTTGAGCCATTTGAAGGAAGGACCGATGTTTTTGGGAAGGGAATTTTGGTGGCCGTTTAACTGTTTTAAGCTTGTTAAAAATGGCTAAGACCATTTTAAAGCTTGTTAGAGATCAAATAACTTGGGGGGTACTTTTGGATAGCAATATCTTGTCCAGATCTTCAACTGTTGTAAAGGTGGCTTGGAAATAACATTTAATAGGCAGTCTCACTACTAAACATGGAACCAAGATCCAATGCTTCCCCATCCAAAACTTAACTCTTCATGTGAATGCCAAGACCCAATGAATTCGTAGCTGAGGGCCCTTTTCTCCATTTGATCCTGGTATTCCTTCAATGATTCCTCTTTTTCTACAATCCTAGGGTTCTTTGTTACATAAACCAATAGTTCTTCTATCTTTAGCTCTCATTTCTCTAGTTCCCCGACATTCCCAGATCCATTTTCTTACTTTGAAGAAAACTTTGAATTCAGAGGAACGCTAGTTGGGGTGTTAATCTTTATTGCAGATGGCTGGAATAATCATATTTAAAGTGGATGCGACCACCAGATTTATCAGATGGGGAATGAGGCCATTCATTTAGGACTGGGGGATATTATTTCCTGGGTGTTTTGAATTTCTCTTTAGACCCAATGGAATAGCATTTGTAATAGTGAGGGGCCAATAATTTTGAAATTTAAATATTGGCAGGAAGTTATTTTTATAACAACTTCTACCACGACACTAGGGGTCCAATTTGAAGTTTCCTTTTGAATGCCAAGGCCCGAATCCATCTCATATGAAGGAGAAAAGTCTCCGTAAACTCCCTACATCCTTCTCTCGGTGACTCTTGAGGGATCCTAATCCCTATAGACGATGACATCTATGCTGCTTCTGTCTCCAACTCTAACTTTGACTCCAAAATCTCCTCTTCCATCTGATTCACATATTTAGTGAAATTTGCATCCCTC
The DNA here is from genome assembly GCA_019776745.2 of Taxus chinensis. NCBI lineage: Eukaryota > Viridiplantae > Streptophyta > Pinopsida > Cupressales > Taxaceae > Taxus > Taxus chinensis. Next base: position 541,063,404 of record CM034154.1, on the reverse strand, counting down.
GCTTGTCATCACCTCCTTTTTGATCACAAATTATATTTATTATATAATTAAAATTACATCTTTCTATTGAAAATAAAATGAATTTGTAAGGAAGTTTCTATATTGAAAGTATTAGTTATTAAATGGAACCAACTATAATATCTATAAAAAATACTTAGATTAGAATTCATGCCTTGAAAAATTTGGTCCATTGTAAATGCGAGTGAATAACTATATATTGGAATAAAAACAACAATTGATAATATAAATGCTTACAATATCAAGAAGCCATGTCTATCACTCTTAGAAAATTTTAAGGATGATTTCCTTTTCCACATTCAAAATCATGAATCTCCAAGTGAAGATTGAAAAATTATAGAATAAATGCATGAAAGAAAAAGGCAATAAAAAATCATCAAAATCATTCTTGAACTATTGAACACTCCTATGAAGGGAGATAAAAGGTTTGTAACTTACCTTGCTAATATTAGGAATTATGAGTTTCAACTTGATGGTTGCAATTATAATATGATCCAAGATCAAATTCTCCATTTTATTATTCAAATGAATATTCATCATAAGTTTAGCAAATTCATATTCATCCTCAATTCCAAATATTATAATGGAAATGATATTCCTCATTTAACAACATTATCTACTCTTCTTATTTGTAAAGAACAAGCGATGTTAAATTTTTGACTCCAAATTAAATACAACCTAGGCCCCTATCACATAAAAAAGTTGAAAAAATGTGTTCCAAAAAATAGTGGAACTCTAAATGTTAAATCTAATTTCACATCAAAGTTTAAATCCTTCATTAACTACATAATTGTGGGAGTAAGAAACAATTCATTTTTTTTTTCAAAGTTAAATTTAATAGGAATTGTAATGAATGTGGACATTTTTGTCACATAATGGAAGATTGTTATTAAAACAAAACTAAACAAAGTACAAAAAATTATATACTAACAAAAGCAATAATTTATTTAAAAACAATCAAAAGCAAAATCATAATCATAATCAAGACTCAAAATATATATTTTTCTCTTCACACTAAACTTTTTGCCTCAAATTACAATGAATGAATCCTAGATAGTGGTTCTTCAAGACACATGACTTACATGTATGATATCATAACAAGTTTCAAAGGATGTTATGAAAGATTCTATCTAGGAGACAACTCATTCATAGAAGTAAAAAAATTAAGGTAAAGCCAAAATCTAAAATGGATTTATTAGCAAGATTTTATTTGTTTTCTAAAGTCAAAAATAGCCTTTTATATTGTTCTCAATATATGAAAGGTAATTTCATAGTATTTTTAAATACAAGGAAGAGTTGTGGCTGTCATATAACAAGAATTAGCACCAAACATATTTTACGAGATGTCTTTGCACCTACCATAATATTATGGAGTTATGAATTTTGTTGAACATGGCCATAAGTGCAAAATGATCTGGCATACAAATGAGATGATATCATTAAAATGTAAAGCTAGTCAATTCACTATGAAATTACTATATCATACCCATAATTGGTATAGGAAGAATGATCTACTACAAGCTATGGTGGATTATGATCAGCTGAAGGCAACCTTTTTATAGGAATTTGACATCCCAATGTTTGAGAAAAATATCATCTTAGTGCTCAAGGAAATAATATAAGAACTAACTGAGAGTGAACATACATGTTACTCATGATTTAAAACCCTAATCTCTAAATTTTCCTATGAATTATATCCAACTCATCATATGCAATGGTTATTTGGGGGGTTACTCATGTCATTCAGATGCACCCTCTCACATAAAAATTTCACACATCCACGCAAAGCCCTTGAATAGATTTACGTGCCAAATAATTTTGAAGTATAGATACTAGGGTTAATCCCTTCATGGAGGTGCATATTGTGTAATGGAAACTCAATTAGATATTTTGACATCAAATACTACTAGGGAGACACACAATGGAATATGGTATACAAATTATGAGATAGAAGGAAATATAAAGAGTATCTTCTTGTAAAAAAATTTAAGAGTGATGTTACTATCATATGAAATATGTGAAGGGAATAATGATACAAGAAACTGGCCTCTATTACAATGTGCAATACAAAAAAAAATTCACTCTATTAAAAAAACTGTGATGTGCATATGCATGATATAACCAACAATTAGGCGATTGATCAAATTGATAAATAAGGGTCATTGGGACTAAGGAAGGATACTGTAGAAAAAACCCATGAAGGATGTAGTGGATATACTTGAGGATAAGGGGGATGAGGTAGAGATGGATGCAAAGGAGGAATATTACCACCAAGAACTTGTTTCAATTGTGGATCACTAGATCATTATTAGTGCAATTACCCAAACTTCCTAATACATGTACATTTCCAGAAAGAGAATAAGGTTAAATATTGTCCAGATCTTTACGCACTAATGAAGGAAAAGAGTGAAAAGTGTGCAAGAATGATCAAGATTACATGCAAACTTGCATAATATTACAAACCCAACATTATCACATCACGTTTAAATCCTTATCCTAAGGTACACATCAAAACAAGAGCGGTTTATGCCCATGTGCAAGCATATAATCCCTGGTAAAACACAAGGAAAAAATAAAAACATACAGGAAAGTGCCATCGTGATGATAAGCAACAAAAGGAGTTACTTCAGGAAAAAAAGATTTTATTCATGAGCTACAGGGATAAATTGAGTTGTTAAGAGAATACATGAAAATATGAAATGAAAAACTTAGACCCACATTAATGAAAAAAAATGGAAGAGAATAGTTATAATAAGTATGTATACTTCTAGCACTAAAGGTATACTCCCTTTAATAAATAAATGGTTATCACATAAACTCAATAAAATGGAAATTGGAAAGTAATCAGGGCAAATGAAGAAAATTGTCAATGCAGAAAAGGTAGAAGAGTTTGATTCAGCAATACTTGTCAATTCTTGTATATATGGATGAAATATTAATGACATATTGATAGATACAGGGGCTGAAGTAAATATTCTTATTCTAGATTCTTGGAAGAAAATATGATGACTTGCGCTCCATCTGTCTCCTCATGTTTTGTTTATGGAAAATAAAACGTGTGTCATGCCAGTTGGTGTATTGAAAAATTGTATTTTTAGCATAATGGGGGGTCAGGTTCCATGAAGATTTTGAATTCATTACCTTGGCATAAGTAGACAATTTCCATGTGCTACTTAGAAGACCATGGTGATATAAGAACAATGTAGATCTTCGGTGCAAAAAGTGTTATGTAAGCTTTGAGAATAAACTTATCAACATTTAATACTTCGTATGGACCCAAACAAGGTGCCTCATATGTTGATAGTATATAGGACCATGAAGACCTAAAACACATATACAATATTAAGGATGACAGGCTAGAGAATTATGAACCCACACAAGAAGGATAATCACAATGGAATGATGTACAATTGATATCATATACCACTAGTTCTACTTGTGGTAATTGGGCACATAGTTCATATGAGTTGATTGGAAATAATTACAATAAAGTTCCATCCACTACAAAACATATAAATTCTTGGGGGCTAAGATCTATAAGAAGGAATATCAAAAGGATGAGAAAATAAAACACTCAATCTATGCAAAGTATTAATGGGGGTGAAGATGTGAAAATTTTTCTAGAGAAGATGGAAATTTACATGGCAAATTGAGAAAACACGCATAAATTACCTGATGTTACATAGTAAAAAGAACCATAACGAGATGGTGGGATACACATAGCACATTATTGAAAAACATGGGACTGGGTAAAAGAATCTATGCACACTAGATTTGAGCATATTAAATATACATGAAATTCTCCAAGTTATAGTGGCATAACCAAACCCAAATAACATCTACAAAAATGTAAAGATTTATGGAATACATGGGTATATGAAACCAAAGAAAGTATTATGGAAAATTGTGTTCTACCATACTTTGTAGTATATAGGCATGTGTATGGTATGTCATATGTGAACTACACAGAGACATTTCCCATTGGGATACTCTCAATACTAACTTCACACACACACACACACACACACACACACACACACACACACATATACACACACACACACACACACACACACACACACACACACACACACACACACACACACACACACACACACACACACACACACACACACACACACACATATATTTACTTCATCAATACCATGCTTGAATTATCCTCTTTAGCGTATAACATAAGTAGTTTTGGCAGAAAATGTAGTGGTGAAGGAGAGACTATTGACACTAAACAAGGAGAAAGGACTACTATTTCCCCAAAATATGAGGAAACAATTACTATGAGTGATTAAAGTGAAGAGGATGATGAGGTTTGGATGGAAAGAGACTGGAGGCATAAGGGTAAAGAAAAAGTGTTGCAATAGATATAAGAGAAAAATATCGACAATCATCTAAATATAGAAACATCCTATGTATTTTGAAAAGTCATTGAAAAAAAATATTTAGAGGATGAACCACACCATAATATACTAAGGCTATACATGTCAACATCGAAACTGAGGAAGCATAAAAAACTTAAACAATTGGAGATTACTGGAATGAGGTAGAAAGTTTAAATAAAATCTTGCTCACTAGGGCATGAAAGTTTAAATACTTAAGTGGATAATTTCTACCAGAACATTTTAATGGCATTATGCTAAGACCCTATTATCAATAAAAGTCATACTTGTAATTGAATAAGGCATATGGCACTAGATTAATTGTTATTTCACTTCTTACAATAGTTTTTATTTCATTGTGTTGTAATAAGTTTATAACAACTTGCATATTTTTTATGCATTATTTTTTAAAAGTTTTGTCCCAAAATATTCTACACATAATGAAAATGGGTTCTTAGGTCACAACTTCAAAATATACATGTGGATGACCACACAACATTTTGTTCTAGAGGAAGTTAGTGAAAATTAGGTGCCTTAAGTTGAAGAAAAGTGGGGTAACGAACAAACAAATGTGCACCAAAATAATTTTTTTTAAAGCCAAGGTGGAGTACTTAGTTAGTGTGGGGTGCAACAAAAATTGTGGATAAAATATCACGAGGAATTGGTTAAATTCAAAAAGTAAAATTAAGCTTCACAATTGGTTGAGTTTAGATGTAAGGATATGCTAAAACATGACATGAGATTTTTAAGGAAGTTAAGGAGAAATAAGGAATTTTTTTTGGCATGAAAGAAGAACATTGGAACATGGAAAAAACTTGAAGGGAATGATGAATCTATATGAAGGGATAGTGGGGAACGTGAAAACATGGATATAGAGAAGGAAAGGTATTTAAATGGAAGCTACATGGCAAGGATAAGTGTGTAAGAATGAATAAGTGCACAAGGAAGTGATGTCGGCCAAGAACAATAAGCCACCTCAAGCAACTAGAGGTTTCAAGGAAAAAATCAACACAAGTCCATATGATTCATAACACACATGTATGTGATGGGGCCATCAAATCAAGTTACAGTTAAAGGTGGAAAAAAACTATTAAAAAACATTGTATTAAATGTAGTTGGTGGGGAAGTGAAGTTTCCTGCATGGGAAATGAGTAAATAAAAAATTAATTACCCATTTGAGAGGTATAAAAAGGGGGAGGTAAACTCTTTTGAAAAGTTTCCTTACATTTGAAATTGAGAGATACAAGTGATAAACAACAGAAAGAGGTGAAAAAGTGATGCAGAGAACACAAAACCAAAAAAATCATTTGCCATTAGAATATTTCAAAAAAATTTATAGGAGTTTGAGTGGCGAAAAATTAAGGGGTGGCAGAAGTTACCAGATGCAACAAAAATAACCATAAACAAAAAATTTGATGCAGGAGCATCATGTAATGAGAAACACTATGTTGTCAATCCTCCTTCTTGTCATAATTTGGATTTGTTGAAATGTGGTTGAGTTCTTAAAGAATATAAGTGAGTCATTCTATTCAAGTAATAAGGTTTAAAAATTTAAATTCTCCTTCTTATAGTATTTCCCTCCAAAAAGGGAATTTAAATTTGTAAAGGCTTAAAATGAGGAATGTGATTACAAGGATATTGTAAGGAGTGTTAGAGTGTGTATTAATGACTAAAAAAGATGCCATAGGTGTTGTGTCAAAATCCATAAATGTTGAAAAAGTTACAAAATGCTTCCTAATGTGTGATATGGGGCATTACAAGTCGTTAAGAAAAATAATTAGGTTTAAATGAGGGAGATATAATGAATGAAATCTCAAAGGAATTAGTTATGAGAGGGATCCTTGAGAGGGGAGGATCTGAGGAAGAAGAAGAAGGATGAGAATATGAAATTTTGTATGAATGCACAATATTTGATATGAAACTCTATTTTTTTACAAGAATTTGGGTTGTGCTTATTTATCAAGTACTTATTATATATGTTCATTAACTATCCATTTCATTCTATATAGTATTTTGGGATAAGAATCAAGTTACGAAAATAAGTTCATTTCATTTTATAAGTAAAATCTCTTTCTCGGGTTCTACAGTAAAACCCAGCTAGGGTTTGGAGGAAACTCATTTTTTAAAGCCTCTAGACATTGAATTTTGTCTTAAAATTCAGTAGATAACATGGTAATAACCTCTTTAAGATTAAGCCCATCTGGTTTACCCTAGCGGTGGGGAATGTGGGCTATACGTGGGAGGTATTGGGGTCCATTCCCCCGGGCTGGCCACCTCTATAGCTCATCGTTACTCAACTACGTAGTTCCGGGTGGGTCAGCTACTTTAGTGGTGGAGGTGGTCTCTCGACGTGGTGTCAATCCGGATCAGTGTTCAATGCGACGGGGATCGGGGTCAGACATGAATCTTGTGTTCAATGTGACGAGGCATGTCTGGCATTATGGCACGAGAGTTATCCCAAAAACCACTTTTAGCCAATGGGGTGGGAGTGGTGCGGTCAAGTCACATGGTTGTGTGCTTGCCCACCCGGTTTCAAATCCCCCTAAGGCACGATCCTCCTCGGAGGTGGTTTCACTGCTAGAGGCGGCATCTTTGCTCGTGCTGACACTGGTGATTAATCCTCACTGTTAATGCTGGTGGCTACTCCTCTCATTGTTGACACTGGTGGCTCCTTCTCCTCTTGTTGCTGACGCTGGTGGCTGCTCCTCTCACTATTGCTTCTCCTCTCACTGCGGTTGTGGTTTCTCCTCTCGCTGCTGACACTTGTAGCTGCTGCACTTGCTGCTGATCTTGGTGGCTGTTCCTCTTACTGCCGATGCTGGTGGCTATTCTAATAGTTGTCCCACTCACTGCAGTCATTGTCGATGGTCGCTGAATCTTCACTTTGGTTTCATGGTTACTTCAATTGGGTTCCTAATAGTGGTCCCCTTCATTGTAACTAGGTTGTGGATCCTCTCAAAAATCCTCAAGTGTACAAGGATGTGGGTCCTTTCAAAAACCCTCAATTTACCCTCAATCCAAAAAAAAAAAACCTCTTTAAGATTACTTTAAAATACTTTTAGAAAACCATTGGGTAGAATGTGTTTTATACGTGGGAAGTTTAGATGAAGGGAGCATGCACAACCAATAGGTCTAATTGAGAATGTGATCTTCTTAAGAAAGTGGGTCTTAGAGTGAGAACCCAAAGTTGAATATTTTTCTACAGCTAAACAAAGAAAATAGGTTCTTGAAAATACTAAGAGTTTGTTAAATAAGGGTGGAAATTGAAATTTATAGCCAGAAAACCAAGTTACAGGGCTTGTAAGACTAGGTAAGCTAAAGGAAAGGAAAGTGAGCTTAATGGAAAAAGTACTAAGAGTTAGAAAAAGAAATTTAAACCCAAAATATCACAATCCCAAAGGGTATTATAATATGTCAGTACCTTGTTGTGGGTAGGATCAGTTAGTTTAAACCTTGGAATCACTACAATGCTCACTCTTAAGAGTTGTAGGGGAGTAGGATTTGAAGGAATTGAAAGAGATAATGATTTTTCTCGTTGTGCATGCATTTAGATAAGTGTGGTAGCATTGTAGAAAGGTGAAATACTGAGGTGAAGTATTGAACAATGAAAGGTTAATCCAAAATCCAAATTTTTTCTAGCTTTTCCAAAGTTCATTTGTGGACAAGAGATTGACTATAAGGGTAAAAAGGAGAATTTTTAGTCAAATTTATTGGTTTCAGTTATAATGATGGATGTGATAGGCTAAAGTGACATGAATGAACATGTTATATACATGGATGAGATTGCTAATAGTGTATGAAAGAGTCTAAAAATTTCATACTAGAGTCAAATTGACCAATAGACCAGGGTCTTGTAAACATGGTCGGAAGGTAAATGAATTTGCTTATATCTTAATAAATTATTGAATGTACTATGAATGTAATTAGGCTTCTGCATCAAAAGGTAAATGTAGAGAATGGTCCCTTTAATAACTATAAACTCAACCCTTGACCACCATTAATGTGGAATTCAAACTCTTTTTAAAAGATGAGGAACTTTTGGAGTCCATAAATAGCTCTAGAGTAGAATAAGAGTGGATTCCAAGCTAGGCATGTAAATAAAGTTAGATTAGAGAAGGCATACACAAATTAGGTCGTGAAACAATATAATACTTCTAGTGACACTAGTTTAAGAACTACCATGGAGTAAATGTCAGGAGAAGGCTTGAGAAACGAATACTATCAGGGATGTTCCAACTGGGGAAGGATAGATATATAGTATTGAAGAAGAGGTGGAAGTGCATGAGGTGGAAGTAGAGGCATACACCAGTTATACCATAAAATCAAAGAAGAAGGATGAGAAAATAATGAATCCCCATATAGAAATCCAAGAAGGATATGAGTCATGTGTGACTAAAATTTAAAATGCAATATCCAAAGGATGTATTGGAAGGGGAGACATGGCCTAATCAAGTCAGTTCATGCAAAATTTCTAACTATAATAAACATGTGCGTGTATTAGAGGGACTAATAGTTGGAGATATGGTGTGCACCATAAAACAAAAGGATGATAAGTGTAACTTCATTAATGATGATATCATAAAGCAAAAACCTAGTGGATATCTTCTAGTACTTACTCTCATGTGTATGCAAAGGATGTTTTCCATTTTATGGGGAGGTGTATGAGAATGAACTACTTCTTTATCAATTAAAAAAACTAGGTTGATCAATGCTGGAGAGGATTTGGCACAATCATTAAGAAAATTAGCAAGAATATTAAAGAGGTTAGAGACATGCATTACAAGAGAGTAGGGTTGCACCCTCCCCAGTCATAGAAATAAAGGAACTAAGCATAAGAGTTACATCATGATTCCTTAATGATAAATGTTTGAAATGTTCGCATGTGGTTGTAATAATTTTTGTAATTGATGAAAAAGCACATTAATGATAAATTGAATGTTGTATTATGATGTCATTATTATGTTCTCGATGCTAACATATCAATTCATATATGGTTGAGTTGATACAATGGGATTCAGTGAGGTGTGCTTGCTTTTGCAAGCCTATACAAGTGCCTCAGAGATACAACATGATTATATGGGCTTCTTGAATCTTTGGGAAGCATGTTGACATTATTCATAACATGTTTTGAGGGTTCTTGACCACTCACAGTAGTGGTATGATGGAGATACATGTGTTTCACTTTGTTACAGGTGCTCTTTAGGAGCATGTATGGTAGCTTAGAGGCGTGACATTGTGGATTAGAGATATGTGAGATCATGGAAGTATGAGTGCACCAACATTAATTTCGCACATAATTGTTATAATTTTTGAATATTTTATTCTTAAATTTCTTCAAGTGCACCTTGAGGACTGGATGGTATATGGAATTGTGAAGGACCACTACAATAATTTATTCCTAATGTTTGAGTGAAGTCACCATCTTTAAATATTTTTAAATATAATTTGTTTTCTTTGTGTGACCTTTTTATACATTAATGGGACACAATTTATAAAGATGATTTGTTGGTTGATTTGGCCAAAATCATGGTATTAGTACCATTACAGGTGCGAAAAACACAAAGGGAGGTCTGTGCATTCCTTAGACATGTGGGTACTATACAAATTTATCAATGGTTATTCAAATTTTTCCACATCACTAGATAAATTTTTGCACAAAAAAGAGAGTTTGAATGGGGAGAAGAGTAAGAAATGAAATTTCAAGAGTTAAAGGATAAATTCACAAATGCGCCAATATTATAGTTCCTAAATTAGGTCACCCATTTTTATGTACATGTAGATGAGATGAATCTGAAATAGATATTGGGATAATATTGGCACAACCAGGAGAAGATAACATGAATCACCTTGTTTTCTTTGGAATAAGAAAACTGACACACATAAAACAAAATTATATATTATGGATCATGAGAGATTATCAATGGTATATGCACTAGAAAAATTCCTGCAATATTTACTAGCTATATCCTACAAAAATCATATAGTGTTAAAACACTTGGCTAATAAGGAAGTATTAATTGGGAGGATATTTCAATGGATAATTCTATTTTAGGAGTTCCAATTTTCAGTTGTTGTCAAACCAGGCAAAAATAATGTAGGACTTGATTATTTATCACAAATCAACACTTGTGAATAAATAAAACCAATTGATGATGGGATGTAGGATGTGAAATTTATTCAAATAAAGAGTGACCTAGATGAAATGTGTGATATATTATTGTTTCCACAATATGGACTTACACCAACAAATTGGGTAATTCAACAAAAGATAAAACTTTCTGTAAAAGTTTTGCCATATTAGTTAATCAATGGAAAACTATAAAAAAATATAGTGTGATGAAATACAAATACATTACATGATGAAGAATGGGAAACTAGACATAATCTATTAATCACATGAGGAAATCACCAATGGAAATTATGCAGGAGAGGCTATGACATGAAAGATTTTAACAACATGATTATGGTGGAAAAAATCTGTTTAAGGATGCAAAAGAGTATACAAAGGCATGTGACTACTTTCATAGAGTTGAAAAGATAAGAAAACATTATGAAATGACCTTAATACCATTAATGTTTTAAGATCAATTTGAGAAGTGGGAAATTAATTTTATTGGACCTATAATACTTAATAAGATGGGAAGAGGCCACCTCAAAAAAATATTACATAGTAGAAAAAACCACTAGATTTATATGGGAGAATATAATAATTCGATATGGGTGACCCCTAAGCCTTACAAGAATTAGAGGAAGCCATTTCCTCAAAGACATGGTGCTCATTATTTTGCAAGAATACATGGGTTTGTACCATAAAATAACTCCCTATCACCCACAGGTAAATGAAAAAAATTGACGCATTCAACAACATACTCACCACAACTCTCACTAAAATTTATGATGTAAGATGCAAGGATTGGGATGACAAGGTTTCAATAGTGCTATGGGCATAAAAACCCACTTATAACTGGTTAAATAAGGAAACACCATTCCAACTTGTATTTAGGATATAAAGTATTCTATTGATTGAATTTATGTTTTTGTCACTCCAAATAACACACATTGAAAATTTGGATGATGAGGCTTTGATTACATAACATATAACAAAAATGATACAATTGGATGAACAAAGAAAGTGCACAAGGTGGATCTAAGGAGTAGAAAAATCTAAACAAAAGGTATGACATGATTGGAACATCAATAATAAGAAGTTTAATGTGGGAGAGAAAGTATTGTTATATGACTCAAATTTTCATGAAACACTGGCAAACTAAAAACACTTTGGTTAGGCCCATATGTGATACATAAAATCTTGCTCACTAGGGCATGAAAGTTTAAATACTTAAGTTGAGAATCTCTACCAGGAAATTTTAATGGCATTATGATAAAACCCTATTATTAATAAAAGTCCTACTTGTAATTAAATAAGGCATATGACACTAGATTAATTGTTATTTCACTTCTTACAATAGTTTTTATTTCATTGTGTTGTAATAAGTGTATAACAACTTGCATATTTTTTATGCATTATTTTTTTAAAGTTTTGCTCCAAAATATTCTACACATAATGAAAATGGGTTTTTAGGTCACAACTTCAAAATATACACGTGGATGACCACACAACATTTTGTTCTAGAGGAAGTTGGTGAAAATTAGGTGCCTTAAGTTGAAGAAAAGCGGGTAACAAACAAACAAATGTGCACCAAAATAAATTTTTTTTAAAGCCAAGGTGGAGTACTTAGTTAGTGTGGGGTGCACCAAAAATTGTGGATAAAATATCACGAGGAATTGGTTAAATTCAAAAAGTAAAATTAAGTTTCACAATTGGTTGAGTTTGGACGTAAGGATATTCTAAAACATGACATGACATTTTTAAGAAAGTTAAGGAGAAATAAGGAATTTTTTTTGCATGAAAGAAGAACGTTGGAACATGGAAAAAACTTGAAGGGAATGATGAATCTATATGAAGGGATAGTGGGGAATGCGAAAAAATGGATATAGAGAAGGAAATGTATTTAAATGGAAGCTACATGGCAAGGATAAGTGTGTAAGAATGAATAAGTGCACAAGGAAGTGATGTCGGCCAAGAACATAAGCCACCTCAAGCAACTAGAGGTTTCAAGGAAAAAATCAACACAAGTCCATATGATTCATAACACACATGTATGTGATGGGGCCATCAAATCAAGTTAAAATTAAAGATGGAAAAAAACTATAAAAAACATTGTATTAAATGTAGTTGGTGGGAAAGTGAAGTTTCATGCATGGGAAATGAGTAAATAAAAAAATTAATTACCCATTTGAGAGGTATAAAAAGGGGAGGTGAACTCTTTTGAAAAGTTTCCTTGCATTTGAAATTGAGAGATACAAGTGATAAACAACAAAAAGAGGTGAAAAAGTGATGCAGAGAACACAAAACCAAAAAATCATTTGCCATTAGAATATTTCAAAAAAATTTACAGGAGTTTGAGTGTCGAAAAATTTAAGGGGTGGTGGAAGTTACTAGATGCAACAAAAATAACCATAAACAATAAATTTGATGCAGGAGCATCATGGAATGAGAAACACTATGTTGTCAATCCTCCTTCTTGTCATAATTTGGATTTGTTGGAATGTGCTTGAGTTCTTAAAGAATCTAAGTGAGTCATTCTCTGCAAGTAATAAGGTTTAAAAATTTGAATTCTCCTTCTTATAGTATTTCCCCCCAACAAGGGAATTTAAATTTGTTAAGGCTTAAAATGAGCAATGCGATTACAAGGAGATTGTAGGGAGTGTTAGAGCGTGTATTAATGACTAAAAAAGATGTCATAGGTCATGGGTTGTGTTAAAATCCATAAATTTTGAAAAATTTACAAAATGCTTCCTAATGTGTGATATGGGGCATTACGAGTCATTAAGAAAAACAATTAGGTTTAAATGAGGGAGATATAATGAATGAAATCTCAAAGGAATTAGTTATGAGAGGGATCCTCGAGAGGGGAGGATCTGAGGAAGAAGAAGAAGGATGATAATATGAAATTTTGTATGACATGCACAGTATTTGATATGAAACGATATTATTTTACAAGAATTTGTGTTGTGCTTCTTTCTCAAGTACTTGTTATATATGTTCTTTAACTATCCATTTCATGATATATAGTATTTTTGGATAAGAATCAAGTCGTGAAAATGAGTTCATTTCATTCTATAAGCAAAATCTCTTTCTTGGGTTCTACAGTAAAACCCAGCTAGGGTTTGGAGGAAACTCATTTTTTAAAGCCTCTAGACATTGAATTTTGTCTTGACATTGAGTTGTAGGGGTAGGATTTAAAAGAATTGAAAGAGAGAAGGATTTTTCTCATTGTGCATGCATTTAGATAAGTGTGGTAGCATTGTAGGGAAGGTGAAATACTGAGGTGAAGTATTGAACAATGTAAGGTTAAGCCAAAATCCAAATTTGTCTATCTTTTCCTAAGTCCATTTGTGGACAAGAGATTGACTATAAGGGTAAAAGGAGAAGTTTAGTCAAATTTATTAGTTTTGGTTATAATGATGGATGTTGTTAGCCTAAAGTGACATGAATGAACATGTTATATGCATGGATGAGATGGCTAATAGTGTATGACAAAGTCTATAAATTGCGTACTAGAGTCAAATTGACCAATAGATAGGGTCTTATAAACAGGGTAGGAAGGTAAATGAAATTTCTTATATCTTAATAAATTATTGAATGCACTATGAATGTAATTGGGCCTTTGCATCAAAAGTAAATGTAGGGAATGGTCCCTTTAACAACTATAATCAATGTGGAAGTCAAACTCTTTTTAAAAGATGAGGAACTTTGGGTCCATAAATAACTCTAGAGTAAATAAGAGCATATTCCAAGCTAGGCATGTAAATAAAGTTAGATTGGAGGAGGCATCACACAAATTAGGTAGTGAAACAATATAATACTTCCAGTGACACTAGTTTAAGAACTTCCATGGAGTCAATGTCAGGAGAAGGCTTGGGCAACAATACTATCTAGGATGTTCCAACTGGGGAAGGATAGATTTATATATTGAAGAAGAGGTGGACGTGCATGAGGTGGAAGTAGAGGCATACACCAGTTATACCATAAAATCAAAGAAGAAGAAGAAAAATAATGAAATCCCATCTAGAAATCCAAGAAGTATACGAGTCATGTGAAACTAAAATTTGAAATGCAATATCCAGAGGATGTAATTGGAAGGGGAGACATGGCATAATCAAGTCATTTCATGCAAATTTTCCAACTATAATCAACACGTGCATGGATTAGAAGGACTAATAGTTGAAGATATGGTGTGCACCATTAACCAAAAGGATGATAAGTGTAACTTCGTTAATGATGATAGCGTAAAGCATATGATTGATAAATTAGTTTTCCTTTAACTTTTTGAGCTACCTTACTTAAAAAACCTAGTGGATATCTTCTAGTACTTACTCTCATGTGTATGTAAAGGATGTTTCCATTTTATGGGGAGGTGTATGAGAATCAAATGCTTCTTGATCAATAGAAAAACTAGGTTGATCAATGTTGGAGAGGATTTGGCACAATCATTACAAAATTACAAGGATATTGAAGAGGTTAGAGACTATGAATTACAAGAGAGCAGAGTGCCCCCTCCCCATCATAGAAATAAAGGAACTAGGTACAAGAGTCACATCATGATTCCTTATTATCCAAATTGGTAGGTGTAGAGAGGTAGGATGGCAGGGTGAGCAAGAAATTTTATTTATATTGTGTGCAAAATGATGCAAGGCAATTAATATAATTCATCCTAATATATCATTTAATGTATAACAGAGGATGCACAACTTGTGCATATCATTCCTATAGTAAAATTTCAATGGGTTGAATACTCTTGAATTTGGTCTTCAATGAGATAGGAATTCCTCAAGGAACTAGAAAACTTAACCGGGTATAAACTCAAGAGAAAAAAGTCTCCGATAAAATGATTATAAGTAATTTTTGGATCCCACCAGTCTTAATAATGGCTTATGAGGCCTAGGCTTGGTAACTGTTTGAAACACTTGTAATATGTGTTTGAGAAAAACTGAAGGATTCCACTCCATCTACCCAAGGTTGTAGAAGGATAAGAAGAGTTTAATGTAATGTAACACTACTTCCTAATATTATTTATGTAGAGAGTTATAATGCAACATTACTTCCTGGGATGATTTATGTAGAATGACGAGAATAAGTCTCCTTGGGAAATTTTTTCATGTGCCTTTATAACATAATAGTTTATTTGATTTGTGAATTGGATCAAAGATGCAAAGAGAATATGAATTGATTCATTGTGAATTTATGTAGAAATACATACCCTCCAAATACTTACAAATATGAGGGAAGATAAGTGTATGTGGGGAGGTGTGAATCAAACATTTGTTCCTTAAGAAGAGTGAAGTTAATAGTAATAAACAATAAGGTGCATTGGTTTTTTTTATTATATAAGAAAAAATAAGAAATACATGATAATCTCATAGGTGGAGGAATAGTCAGATCAATGAACTATTCCATTGAATAGGAAAAAGAGAAAGGAGATGAAAAGGTTTAAAGCATATAAGAGCTACTTTTTAATAAAAAGAGGTGCATAAGGCCTCACCCATAAATAAGCGAAGGGTGGAAATGGTACAAAATTACACGATGACACCATAATTTTGAAGTAACTCAAAAGTTTGAGGAAAGTGTGTTTAACAAAGGGGATGGTGGGGAGGAGACTGGTAGTGTAAAAAATACCACTAGACTAGGAGATTTGATCACACTAATACATATGGACAAAGGTGCAAGAGGTATTGGTGAAATACCAATTTCATATAAGTATTGGATTGGAGATAGGTTTGGGAACACAAATATAAATAACCCCTCCAAGATAACCTACCCCTACCCTAAGTCGTTCATACGCAGAAGAAGAGCTAGAGAAAGAAAAGAGTCTTAAAGACTCTAGTGCAGAGACATCCACAGATCTAAAATAACCTGTGGATATTTTCACAATTAAGGATGAAGTTGAAGAAATCAGTGAGGATAAGAATAAGTGGGATAGGGAAAGAGGAAGAAAAAGGATGGTGGTAGTGATGTAGAGGGTGAATGAAAGAATGAAGATGAGGAAGAGAAGCATCTACAAGACAAAGGAAACACCAATTTGAAGAGTTAGAGAGGACTGAGAAATATTTTTTTCAACTAAGATTACATGAAATATTCTATAGGTATCAACAACCTCACATATATATTCCCAAAAGGTATCAATAAGGGGGGGATAAAAAATATCTATTCGCTTGAAAATGTATGAAAGATTCCATAGGTAAAAATCATGTAAATATGGTTCTATACTTTTCCATTGATGCCTATCCAGCTGAGCCCGTCATTGATCTACCCAATTCCTATATGAACCATATTCCTATGGAAGATGGAGAAATAATATCCCTTATCAAATATTACTACCTTTTTAAAACAAAATCATGTGATGCATTATTAAAAATAGTTGGTAAAGTAGTCAAACAAAATATGCTTAATAGCATAAACTAGCACATACAAAGAAAAAGGGTGGATGGGATAGCTAAAGAGCTTGAAAAAACCAAGAATAAATTGTGTGAGTTAACCAAGGAACACAAATTCCCACATGAAAAATATGTGTAGGCTGATAAAAAGGTAAAAGAGTTAGGTGGTAAGATACTCTTCAATGAACCTAGTATTATAAAATAATATCTGATCATCATGGGTGAGTATATAGAAGAATTGAAACAACTGTTAAACCTCACTATTCAAAAAATTGGAAGCAGATAAAAATATAGTGCAAAAAGGAAAAGGTAACATGGATAGTATCAAGGTCAATTGTATCAATAAGGTAAGGAACTGTGGGATTTGGTGAAAAAAAAAGAAAAGGCAACATATTGTGACACTCAGATTTGGAAATCTATCCTTTGACATTGACAATCTTGACATTGTACACTTGCATGTACAAAGACACTCTTCTCACTCTTTATTTAAACACCTTGATATATCTTTAGTTAATTTTATTATATTTTCACACCTCTATGTAATCAATTTATAAGGGTTAACAACATTAAACATTTTTATAAACACCCATCCTCCAACCTGTGAAGTCAAAACAAGTTTTTTCCCACTTGATCAAAACTTCCATTTTCAGTCGGTTTGTAAAAATATACAAGTCGAACCTACTATAAATTTTGGAACGACACGTTGTGCACTCAAAATATCAATTCCTTCATCTTCATATGGACTATTTCCAAAAATAAATGTCTGGCATATTTTTGGGCAACTAGTTACAAAAATGAATACTTGTGGGTCTTGATCGGTGTTAGTAATCCACTCTTGATCCTTGATGCCTCAAATATTATTCAAATTAATTGTGTGGATTAGACCTAGGGTTCTAAAATTAAATATAGTAAAGGAATTACCATTGTATTCCTTACTTTTACATCCCTAAAATTACATGGGTTCCCAATTTTCCATGGGTTCCTAATATTTCGTGGGTTCATAGTATTCTGCAAGTTCATAGTTTTCCATGGGTTGCTAGTACTCTGCAGATTCCTAAAAATACATATAATCCCAAAACCCAATGGATACCTAAAATTCTATGGAACACTATAATTTCCGTGCAATGCTTGAAATTCCATAGAAAAATCCAAAAGCCTTGTGAAAGTTAAAATAAACATAATAGTCCACGAATCAAAGGAGTAGTATGTGTTGAAAGAAAAGCGAGTCCGCTAAAAAATACACACATTGAAGATTTTTAAAATCCACTCAAAAATGCATAGATTGAATTAATTCCAAATCCACTCAAAAAATTTCACATTGAAGTATCTCCAAATCTGATAAAAAAATCCGCACTATGAAGGAATTGAAAATCCACACTACAAAGGATTTTCATGACTTCGACAAGAATCTTCAAAATTCCATAACTTTTGATGGGGGCCATGAAATTGAGAAAAAATAGTACCGTTGGAAAGGTTTAGAAATGAAATAAAAATTAGATGTGGTTTTGGATCTTGAAAAATCCTTTTAGTGATCAAATAACTAGATTCGGGGCCCATAGCCATTTTGGATCTGAGTTGCGACTCAAGCATGAGACTAGTTTTTTGCTTGTATATTTTGATCCAAAGCTCTGTTTAACATGGGATCAATGCCATTAGAATAATTTTTCAAATGACATCACTCAAAGATAAATTTTAAAAATAATGGTGGAGACACTTGGGAGATTATAATGAAAATGTTTTGGGTCATTTTCTTAATCGATTGATGCCTGAATCAGTTACAAAAGTTTTTGTTTGATTCCTTTTGTCCAATGATGCTTCTTAGATTGTATAATCTACTCATACCAATAAAAATAAGAGAATGGGTTGAATGGTTTATTCAACAAGAAATTAGTTGTTATCAGTTGTCCAAAGGATGGCTATAACCAAAAGTAAACATTTGGCAACTCACTCTTTATCTATCTCTCATGTTTTCATGGGCATTAATTGATATAAGTTAGAATCCATTCACATAAAAAATATTTAAAGGTTTTCTTACAATACAAGGCACCCCATAGGTGTGGATCATCATGGGATTAAGAGATTACCTTTTAAGCCATTTCTGCGATAGTTTGGAAGGGTCAAGAAAGTTGATCATCTCCCATGACATCTTCAAATTCCTTCTTCTCTCTTATTCTTATATAAATGTAATGAGTTTCAAAAGTGAAAGGATCCTCTCTTGAATGAAAAGAAACTCTACCCAAATTATTTTTTACTATTTTGAGTCTATGAAAACGATTAAATTTGAATTGTGTAATGTATTCACTACCTTCTCAATAACTGTGGGTGATTGTGCATTCCTCAAGTAATAATATCTAGTTGATTGTGATTTATAGATATCATTTGGCCTATATTATTGCATCCTAATCTTCTCTACTATTATTGTGTGATGCGTATGAATTATATCTACATTATTTAAATCCATTATTTCATTCATATAGAGGATTAATTTTTTTTAGAATATAGTGTGGATTACGGATCTTATTTCCCCCTTTATCATGATATTTTTCCCTTTTTCTTTGATCTCAGGGAGAGGGATCCCTTCTTGTCAAATTTCAGTAATCTTTATCCCTCCACTTCTTAGTATGATTTTTTATCCTTTAATGTTGGTATCCCACTGACTATAAATGTGTGGAATGGCCTCCCAGGTAATAATCTTAAAACCCTTCCCTATTTCACAACTAAGAAACATGTTAATCCTACTAATCATCTTAAAGATATCATCTAATTGTGCTTAGCACCACATAACCCAAGTAGATGTTACAATGAGGCTTTTGACATCTTCCCTTAAAGGAAATTTTCTTTAATAGTGTGGGAGTCCTCCTTCTGATTCTATTTACACATGGGATGAATTTAGAATGCTTAGTGAGACAATTTTTAGATAAGAGTAACCACCTGTCACTTATGGAGAAAATGACAACAATCAAGACACCATCTACTGAATATCTATCTAATATTAAATATATATTCAAGAAGTTATGGGATATAATCCAAATTTTTATAAGGGATATAATCCAAATTTTTATAAGGCCTTATTCATATTAAAATATCTTGTACTATCTCAGGGCTCTTAATTTTAATATTATTGTTATGATTCAATCTATGTGAGGTGTATATATTTATGTGGTTTTTTATATTACAATTTCAATTGAGAATAGTTTGATCCAAGCTAGTAAACTAGCTCCAAATCATCTTATGCCATTATTACAAGAGTTAACACACACTTCTGTAACCCAACCCCAACTTGTTATTATATAGCCATTATAAACCATTTCCAATACCTATGATAATGAGTTGAATGAGTCTAAGGTCATGTTAAGGAATATGGAAAATTAAATGATCAATTTGAAAAGATAGCAAGCCTCATCCACTCAAAGATCTTGACAGTCATATAACCCATCTTACCAACCCAATAAAACACAACCTCAAAACCAAAATAACCTTGCAAGGCCTATAAATCAGACATACCCATCTCTTACTAATATGAACAGAGAAATTGTTCATATATAGAAAAACATGGATAAATATCTAAGGTGATATTATCCTTTCTCCAACCCTATGATTCTAAAAAATTCCCTTATGGAGTAGTGACACAAGCCTTGGTAGTTTAAAATTATTTTGTGTAACCCAATCAAATGAATGATCCACCATTGCCATCTACTTTAGATGCTTGTGAGAGTCTAGTCTAGTGGCATGGGGAATATTTTTGTTCCGTGAATCAAGTTCAGGGAACTCTACAACCACAAACGAGGTTTGATTATAATACAAGATCAAAGAAAAGACTTGTAGAGACAAAATTTTATGCCTCTAAAGATCAGGTGACAATTTTTTCAAGAGGGGAAAGATCAAAACCAACAAATTTTTCACCTCACCTACTTGAGAAAAACACATTTTTTGTAGTTCCACATAAACCTATCATTTAGAAGCCAATGAAAGTTATGGATACTCAAAATTCATAAAAAATTGTAGCAATAACCCTTGATATTGTTGAGAACATGAAGAGAGTAAACATTCATGTCTTCGTATTGGTTGCTTTGGAAATTCAAGGGTAGATGGATCTGCTACAAGAAGGATTAAGGAAATTCAAGATTCTTCCCAAAACTCAAAAGGAGGCAAGATGCACCCCAAACAATTTTTATTAGTCTAATATCAGTGATCCAAGTTGTGCTCCTAAAAACCCTCCATTTTACATATAATTAATCATTGGGAAATATTTAGTCCATAACTATATGATTGATTCTGGGGATAGTATCACAATCATGCCCAAGAAATTTATTTATACACTTGATTTGAATTATACCCCTATTAACAAAGGTGTTTTCCAACTAGACGATATTGTTGTTAAAACTGTGGGTGTTATAAAAATATTAATCTAATTTTTTTCAATTTGAAAAACACTATTTCGAGATTGGTGTGGAATATCTCCTTTCAATTGAAAAAATGTGAACACTACTAGGTTATGAGTGACATGTATGTTGGAGTGAGTCTCTAGAGAGGGTCGATTCCCCTAATGCAACACCCAAAACTAGTGTTTACTCCTAAGACTGCTCTAGTCTACTAAATACAAAAGGAAAAGAGATAGGGAAATAAGAAAAAAACTGAACAAGATGGTGATACATGAAAACTTTGAGGATATCAGACTTGTTTATAGCCACATAGATGAGCCACATGAACCATACACACCAGACATAACTTACAAATAGATATGTTGATGCAAAAGTGTTTACGAGAAGGGTTTAAAGTTTTTGACAAATGATTAACTAAAAAATGAATTTTAGAAGTTAATCTAAACTAGGAACATCAATGAAATAACTGATGTAAATTGAAGTATAAATGCTAACTATTTTTATTTAATATTTAAATGAAATGAAATAATTAAAATAGGAGGGAAAAGGTACTAACCTGAAAATTACTTACCTCACTGTGGTCTGGGACTGAAGAGGATGATGAGTGGACATATCAGAGTATGATAGCACACCTCAGGAAATTATAGCAGATGAAGATTCGGCTAGACTGGGGTTCTTAGAGGAGGATTAGGGCACTTGTGGGCACCCTAGTCTGCAGTATGGACACCCTTGTCTACAGAACATATCATAAATTGAATCTAGGAATTTCACTAGATTTTTTTAATTATTTGATTTTTGTCACGTGGATTTCGCACTAGCCGTGCTAATGATGCCGTAAACTTGCAATGAAGATTCACCTGCAAAACCCCATACAAAGCATCAAAACCCTCAAAAAGAAAGATGCATATGAAGGGTTCAAACTATCCTTAGCGGCCATAATGGTGGACTTATAACTAAGTGATGCACTACATTTCAAACCCAATGTAGTTATGTGTGATTATGTGTGCAATGATGTGCCTTAGGTGCCCTAGCACCAATGATGTAGACATAACATGAAATAGCTAAATAAAGTGCAAAATGGCGGATGAAATAGAATAGAATTCCCTTTCCCATGTAGTGTGTGTGATGCAATGATGCCCTTAATTTAGTCCCTTTCCTTAGTAGATAGCTATCCCTTAGTGGTAGATAGTCTACCCATAATATAATAAGTATGTTATGTTTATATAGGGATCTCTTGCTCAAATTTCGACATTAATGACCTGACATGCCGACTGGTACCTAAGGGAATGGGAGGGAAAACCGTAAAGAACAACATCAAAACTCTAAATGAGACCCAAGTAAAACTGGGACCATGACATCTAAAGCTAAGGACCAGGGCACCCATGGGCACCCTAGTCAAAGACTAGAAAACTAAGTAATTAACGATAACTGAGACTCCCTAAGAGATGACCAAAACTGTGTAAACAATTAATGACTTTGCAAGACACTTAATAAAAATGACTGACTAAACTGATGATAAAACTAGGGGATGAACCATTATTGAATACTTTTCTTACACAAGATCCATATATAAAACAACATACTTGGTGGTATAATTGTAATAGTAAGTGCATGATTTTGTGATTACATTTTGCCCCACTTTATATTGGTGAGAAGAAATCCTGGTAACATAAATTAGATAGAGTTGTGTACTTGAGAGAATTCTAAGAAGGATCCATGATGATTTTTGGTAAAATACACAGATGTGGATAAAAGTGTGCCTTGGATAATAAACTCTTCAACATATTTAAACCATGTTATCATGTGATCCATGCAACATGAAAAAACATCAAAGTCATGATTATGTGTACTAAAAGAGAGTGGTAATTATAATGTTCAGATGACTGATATATTTCGGATCTTATGATGATGATATGGGTAGGGAGTGATTAGTTCCCAACATGATTGTGCATATATGAATAATTGACTGGAATATTTGGGTCTACCGCTGCGAGAGAAAGAGTGTATTGGAGAAAAGTTGTTATTCTCCAACCTCTAACTACAACCTAAATATCTAGCCACTACAACATGGTCACTTCTTGTTTTGTTTTGGATCAAATAATTTCGATCAAACAATCGAGAAATTCAGGATCATGGTATAGGAAAGGAACTCTATCCACCCACTCCATGGGTGTTGTATCATGGGATTTTTCCACAGTCATGTTTATCTAGAAGCAAACATGAAATCCATGATGGCTTCCAAGTTAGGTCATTTGGAAGCTAAGCTGTAAAATGTAGAATAACTTTTAAGTTAGGTCATTTTAGAGTAAACATGTAACTCCCAAGTTAGGTATCTAGGAGGCCAATTGTGTAGAATATTCCATTGATTTGATATGAATTTAAGTGTTAAAGATTATGATTGTTTGCATGGATTGATTAATTATTTGGTTTGATTTGTCATACTCATATAGAGGTTTTACAACTATTTTCCTCATTGTATAACCATTATGGGGATTTGAAAGAACAATTTGAATAATCACATGGAAATATTTTAACACTTATGCCCCATTATTAGGTCAAACCAGGGGGAAGTCATAATCTTTCACGTATAGAATTATTTTTGTTTCTATTACCAATTTAGGTTGTTAAGTGGAATCGATGGTGATTTGTGTAATGTTTAGTAAATGTTTGAAATGTTGGCATGTGGTTGTAATAATTTTTGTATTGATGAAAAATCACATTAATGATAAATTGAATGTTTATTTTAATGTCATTATGATGTTATGATGCTATCATATCGTTCATATATGTTTGAGTGATACAGTGGATTCATTGATGTGTGCTTGCTTTTGCAAGCCTATACATGTGCCTAGGAGATGAAACATGAAATATGAGATTCTTGGATCTTTGAGAATCATTTGAGCATTCTTGGATCTTTGAGAATCATGTTGAGATGTTGTAACAGTGAAACACCTGTATCTACATGTTTTGAGGGTGTTTGGCCACTCACAGTAGTGGTATGATGTAGATACAGGTGTTTCACTTTGTTACAGGTGTTCTTTGGGAGCATGTATGGTAGCTTGGAGGTACATGATATTGTGGATTGGAGCTATTGAGATCATGGAATCATGAATTCAGTTGTATCATAAAATATCAGGTATTATGGATATTTACAGAGGTTTTTAACGAGTTATTATATTGTTTCAGTTGACCCTAGCTTTACAGTGATAATCCCTAATGAAGCTATGCAAATCTATAGGATAGAGATATTGATGTATGGTATTCACATTATGAAGATTGGATATGTTATATGGATGCATCATGAGTGATTTTAGAAAATTTTTAGATGCCCATGATGTATATTTTCCATATATGAATATTTTGTGAGACATGGTTAAAATCAAGTCTGTTTCCATACTCAAAGTTGATCTTCAGATGATCGTTGTGATTGTGTGATTTACCTATGGGACCTTGTTGATTTCAGAGAAGATTATAAGGTGATTTTATAAGGTTTAAAAAAATAATGGGGTTTTTTTATTAACAGTATTTTATGAACAAATGTTAAGAAGACAAAGTAGGTCTAAAACCCTAGTTAAACCCTAACTAGGAGCAGTTTGTAAAAAATGAAGTATAGTACCCAATTTTTATTGATTCATAAAAATGTGATGATTTTATGATGTATAGGACTCCTCAAGATTTCCATAAATGTATGGTTGAGGTCATGTTGATGAGTGGGCCCCACTTAAAAATAGTAGTGTAGTGGGAAAAAGGATTTAGGACAAGATGGTCCAAAGGAGTAGCACAAAAAATTGATGGTGCATGATGAATGGGAGTTTATTTACATGAATTTTTAGATAAATTTTCTAAGATACATGGTGTTTTGAGGTCCAAATAGGTTGACTGTTCAAAGGGTAGTTTTGGGATCTCAAATAGTAGGGTCCAGTAAAATAAGCATCTACTTGAACTAAAGGTGGAATTTTGAAGTAATTAAAGTTGAATTTGAAAGTATATTTCAGATATATTTACATTTATATAATTTTTTCCTCGTTATGAGAGAATTTGATAGGTTTTTAGGCTATTATTTGGATAGGAATATTTTTGGCAGTCAAGACTAACATGTGCTTATGGTGAAAGTTTGATGTTTTTTGAGGAATGATATGGATTTTTTTGATGCCTCATATCACCTTTAATGTGAATATGGATTATATTTTAATCCAATAAATATATTTGAGGTTTATACTGTTTGTATAAATGATTTTATGAGCTAAGCTTTGGAAACAACCTTTTTGGAAGGTTATTTTGGTGAAGCAAAAAGTATCCGTGGTTTGAAGAGATGGATGTTTCATGACTTATAAATTTCATATAAGTGGTATAAAGGTTATTAAATTTCCAAAAAGTGTTTAATTTGTATGGTTTTATTATTTTAAGTGATTTGGTGGCCTTATGAAGTTTCCATGGTGTTGAAGGGTGCATGAAACAACTGTTTTGAGAATTACAAAGTGAACTGGGGCCTTTAAATGAAATAATTTTGATTGCTTGATATTAATTGTGACCATGTATGATATTTAAATGTTAATTTAAAATGTTTGGTGATTTATGGGTCATTAATAAGGATGATTTTTAAGTAAGGGCATTTTTATCTTTGTGCACATGGGGTTTCGAGCCATTTTTGGCACATGAAATGATGGTTTAGGATAGGTCAACCTACTTGGGTCAATTTATCTATTATGATTTTAATTTATAATGTTCATATAATGCATGGGTCAAGATAAAGGAGGGAAAAATTTTGAGTTTGAATTTTAGACTTGGAGAGGTTATAAAAGTGAAGTTATAGGCATATTGTTTCTAGATTTTTGAAACTCCTTTTATCTTCTTTTGAAGAACCATTTTGCTAAAAATAAAAAACCTTTGGGCATAGAAAAAAAACCCCTAGAATTACATTCTAGAACAGAATCTAGTTGATTTTTCATGAGAATAATTTGAGCAAGGACAAAGTTTGCGTTGTTTATTTGGAAGCGAGTTAGAGAAGGAGTGCAGATTTGGATGCTTGTGTTTGGATGCTATATTCACAACATGTTGATTTATTTTGCAGGTTTATAAGGTTATTTAAGATCTGATATTTAATTTGGAGAAATTATCATAGTTGTACATATTTTTATGTATTCATGATACATTGATTGTCTTGAGAACACCTCATTGTATCTTGTGATTCATTGTTGAAGACACTACTCTTTGTGATCTGATTTGAGAATCTATATAAGTATGTAGACCTGATTTGATTATCAATATATGTGTCTTTGATAGTATAATGTGTTCCTTTCATTGAGTTAACTTCATTATAAAAGGTTGTATCCTTTGATGTGTTGTATATGAGCATGTGTGGTTAGGGTTTGAAGCACAAGTGTGACAAAGGTTTTATTGTGGATTGATTCACCCCCCCTAGTCCTTGTCACCTCCAACATGAAATTATCAAATAGGTAGTGTTTGTTTAAACACATGGTGATATAAGGGGAATTGTAAGATGACCCCTAATTGTATGCCCCCTTTTGTCGAAAGGGGGAGTAATGAAAAGAACGAATGCTGATCCGAAAGTAAGCCTGGAATAGATAGAAAATGCCCAAAATGTGTATAGATTAGATGAAATAAAATATCACAGGGAGATAACATGTGCATAAAATATATGGTATGATGGTAGGAAGAGTTGTGAAAATAACGCCACAAAATGAGTGTAAATTAGAGTATAAATAATTTGTTGGTGTGTGGGATCCTATGTGTCCCCCACTCACATATGGAGGGTCATCTCACATGGGTTAGGTTTAGGGTTTTCTTGTGTGTCATGCACTAGGGTTACTCAGCACCCTATATGTATCCCTTCATTTGACATTTATGAGTATGCCAAGACACTCCGCTGTCTTTCTCTATATGTGCAAGTTTTGTTCTATTATGCAAGTTCTTCCATTGATTGATCGATTCCTCCTTGTGATTACACTGGAGCTATTACATTTCCTTTAGAGTGAAACTTCATTTTGGTGCACAGTTTTTCATACGATTCTCGCAAAATCTTTCATGGTATCAAAGATGAGATCGGATAAATGTGCATTCATCATCTAAGTTGCGACCACTCTTGGTTTCGTTATTTTTTACTCCTCGTGCAAGATTTTTTTGATCATTAGATTCTGGAAGTTCATTGCTAACATTCTTAACAAATTATTCTTGGAAAGTTTTAGTTTTGTTGTGTTCTTCATGCATGTGTAGATCTCCTTGAGTTTCAGGGGTTTTTAGCTACATTTAGCTAACTGCAGCAGTAAATCTGATCTCTAGTTTTTTAGATCTGGTTTCTCTGTGTTTTTTGCATGTCTCTTTGCAAAATACAAGTTTTTTTGTAGCTTGGAGGTTAAAATTTCAATGTTTGGTGGTTTTGAGCTCACCACCGAGCTCTTTCTACACCACCTTCGATCTATTTGACTGGGTTACACCCTCTGCAATCGGCTCCTGGCCAACCTAGGTCTTTCCTCAGCTCGTTGTGTAGATTCCCTCTACCCTGAGCATGTGACGTGGTCTATGTGACCTCCTCATGGTCTGTCATCCTAGCTGTGAGTTTCTCTCACCTACGTGCTCTGCTTTGCTTGACCTTGGTGACCTCATGAGTGGCTTCCTCTACCTCACGAGATCTTCCCTCTAATGGATTCTTCCGTGTTTTGTGGCATTGATCTCATCCTTTGATCCATGATATCCAAATGTTGGCCGTTACATGGCTTTCTTGGCACCTCTAACTCATATTTTCCAAAATTCTTGACATTTGATTCACCACCGTTACACGGCTTTCCCATACTTTCTCCTCCTAATGCGGGATACTCTGATCTCTCCATCTTTCTCACGCCCGACTACCTCCAACTCGGGTTTCAAACAAACCGTAAGTTTGTTCAAATTTTTTTTGGTAAGTTTTTTAAAAATTTATCTTTTGTGGGATTTTTTATGGGGTTTTCAATTTTTTGGTGGGTAATATCTTTTAAAGGGCTATATATTTTATTTAATTGGGATTTAATTTTTAATTAGATCTTAATTAGTTTTTTATTATTGATGTTAATTAGATGTTAATTAGTTTTAATTGAAATTAATTATATCTTAATTAGTTTTTTTATTATTTGAAATTAATTATATTTAATTATATTAAATCTAGTTTTATTAGTTTTAAATCTAATTATCCTTTACGATTAGTCATTATTAAAAATCGTTGTTCTTAATGCTTATTGTCGTTTTTTTTTCTGAGTCCAAATAGCTCTAAAATTAGCTAAACTAGATGTTTCTAAACGATAAATTTTAGGTGTTATTGTCATTTTTTTTTACTAATCATGCGCTCAAGTGTGCAGTGACACTCTAAGCACCTATTTGTCTTCCGCATGTTCCCTTCCGACATTCTGAAGATCATCGGGACTCATCTTGAGTTTGTTTAAAACTTGTATTTACCCTTATTATTGCTTGCGACTAGTGAGCGCATCTGCCATAGTTTGCAGCAAGGGGGGTATCCTTTGCGACGTGAGACACTTTTTCTCATAACTAGGATTTGATTTCACCTCCTTCCTAGTTTTTTGCAAGTTGTGCTTGTGTACGGTGTCACTTTGTACGCTCCACGAAACACAATTGTGGTCTCCTCTCTTGCATGTTATTACGCTGATTACAAGGTGAGTTACCAAGTGTTTCAAGATGCATGCTCGGACCCGATTGTATTCAATGCACTAAACTATAAAGTGTCGAAAGTAGGGGGTTATTATATTGTCCTGGGTGGTTGTGATTCTTGTGTTTCTTTTCTGCATTCCTTCTATCTCTCTTCACTATGGATGCACTTTCAATTCCTTTACTTACGCCATTCAACTTCTTCGAATGGAGATCGAAAATGATTATGAAACTAAGGGGTAAAGGGTTATTCTGCATCACCATGGGAACTGAGACTGAACCAGATGATGACCCTAAAAAATCTAAGAAGTTAAACCGTAGTGATGAAGCTTTAGGTCTTCTTTGCATGTTTGTTTCTCTTGACTTGCTCTTCCACATTGAGTCATCCGAAACACCTAATTCTGTGTGGAAAATGTTAGATGGAATGTTTGCACAACAATATGACATGAGAGCGCATGAGTTGGAAAATGAACTACTAGGGTTAAATCCTAGTGATTTTGAAAACCTACAAGCATTCTTCTCTAAGTTTGTCCACACTAGATTGTTGTTAAAGGAATGTCAAGTAGAGAAGAAAGATTCTCAACTGATCTTGTCGATTATTTCTAAGTTAGGTCTTTATTTTGTCTTTGTGTCAACAAACAAAAGCCTTGGGAAAGGATTAGAATATGCCCTCCTTTGACTATTTTTCATCCCAACTCATTCGAGAACAAGAAAAACTCATTCAAATGGGGTCTCTCAAGTCCAAGTCACATGCCCTTGTAGCAAGTACTAGTAAGGAAAAGAAGACTGAAAAGAAGAAAGAAAGAAAGGATCAACCTAAGAAGGAAACCAAGACCAAAACTAAATTTAACACGAAAACTTCAACTTCTGAGCCTAGAGCACAGAAAGACAAGTATTTGTGTTCATATTGCAAGAATCCTGGTCATAAAGAGCATATCTATGTATGAGAAAAAAATTGATCACCTTACTCATTTACTTGAGAAAAATCAAATAGGTGTTCCTGAGTCTATCAAACAAAATGCTCAGAAGGCTGAGTCTTCTACTGCAAAAGGTTCTAAATCTGATAAGAAGAAAGGAAAGGCCCTTGTAGCCAAAGTTACTCCTTCATCGACGTGGATTATAGATTCTGGTGCCTCACACCACATGGCTTCTTCACATGTTGAGTTCTCCAACATCGAGCCTTGTGGTATGTCCCAAATCACGATGGGTAATGACACGACAGTGTCAGTTTCTGGTAGTGGATCGGTAGAGATGGATGGGGGAACATTCAACCAAGTGTTGAGTGTTCCTGATCTCTCTACCAATCTCCTATTGGTTTACCAAATTACTCACCTTAGTGAAGGAATGGGAGTGGAATTTGGTCCTAACTCGGTGATTTTTTGTGAGCTTAACGATGACACTATAGTGGCTGAGGGAAAGGTGAATCACCATTCACAGTTGTATACCTTCTCCCACTTTACTTCTAATTCTATGCCCACTGCCTTGCTCACTCATGAAAATGAGGTTAGTAAGTTATGGCATGACCATTTCAGACATCTAAATTATCACTACCTTGAACAATTTAGCCAAAATGAAATGGTCAATGAGTTACCCCATGTCAATTTTTCTAAGGGTCTTTGTGAGGGTTGTACCCTTGGAAAGCATCCTGAAAATAACTTTGACAAAGGAAAATTCTAGAGAGCTACTCGTCCTTTGGATCTTGTTCACAATGATATTTTTGATCCATTTCCATCTCCTTCTTTTACTAGAGCTCTTTATGTGCTCACCTTCATTGATGACTATTCACGATATACTTGGGTATATTTTCTTAAGCTTGAGTCTGAAGTCTTTGAACATTTTCAAGACTTTAAGGCTCTTGCTTAGAAACAGGTGGAACGGTCTATTAAGGTTATTCATACCAACAATGGAGGTGAATATGTAAACAATAGGTTCATGGATTTATGTACTTCCGAAGGGATCTCCTTACAACATACAGTTGCTCATAGCCCTTTGTAGACTAGAGTAGCAGAAAGAAAGAACCATACTCTTAAGGAGATGGCCACTTGTATGATTCACTTGAAGTATCTTCCTCCACAGTATTATGCTGAAGCAGTGAATTGTGCTAATTACATTCAGAACCATGTTCTACATAAGGCAATAAGAGCTATGACACCCTTTGAAGCCTAGTTTGGACATAAGCTTGATGTTGAGAAATTTTGAGTCTTTGGATCCAAGGCTATGGATCAAATT
The DNA here is from genome assembly GCA_019776745.2 of Taxus chinensis. NCBI lineage: Eukaryota > Viridiplantae > Streptophyta > Pinopsida > Cupressales > Taxaceae > Taxus > Taxus chinensis. The sequence continues at coordinate 541,032,227 of CM034154.1, read as the reverse complement.
CCCAAGAAGAAACGCAAGGCATTGGAACCACAACCCAAACCTTGTATCTTTGTAGGGTATCCTTATGGCATCAAGGGATGTCGATTGTTAAATCCTACTTCTCATGAGCTTTATATTGAGAGGAGTGTTAAGTTCGACGAGTCTTCTTCGAATTCTACTTCTCTACCTATTAAGGTTCTTCAACGTGTTGATCTGGATTCTGACTCATCAAATGATGATGTTCTTGAGAGTGCTCCTCTTCCTAATCCTCCCAACCATCAGACATTTGAGTCTTCCGATTTTGATAGTAGTGATGATGAGGACTATGACCCTACTCACTTGAGTGACGAATCTTCCGACTCATAGTCTGATCCTCCTGGTCCTCTTTGGGCTAGGAAAACCTTACAAAGTGCTAGAGATTTAGTTGGAGATACTTCAGATATGAGATGTACTTGCTCATATTTCATTGGACCCCACTCTTTCTTCACCTCTGCCTATGATCCACAGTCTTTCTAGGAGGCTTCTGGTATTCCTGAGTGGGATTCTACCATGGATGAGGAGTATTCCTCTCTCATGAAGAACGATACTTGGGATCTCACCCCTCTTCCGAAAGGAAGAAAAATTGTTCGGTGTAAGTGGGTGTTCCGAACAAAGTATGGAGTAGATGGAGATGTTGAAAATTTTAAAGCATGATTAGTAGCTAAGGGTTTCTCCAAGATAGCTGGGGTTGATTATACTGAAACCTTTACTCTGGTTGTGAAGATGACTTCTATTCGACTGACCCTTGCCATTTCCGCATCAAACAAATGGAAAGTCCATCAAATGGATGTTAAGATTGCCTTCCTTCATGGTGACCTAGAGGAAGAGATCTACATGGAACAACCTCCAGGTTATGTCCATGATCCCTCCCTCATTTGTAAGTTAAAGAAGTCTCTTTATGGCCTTAAACAAGCCCCTCAAGCTTGGTATGCCAAGATGGACTCCTTTTTACTTACATCAGGGTTTACTAGGTGTCACTTCTGATCCAAATGTTTATATTCTATGGTAATATGACTCCATACTCATTCTTGTTCTCTATGTTGATGACTTGTTGATCACATGCAACTCTTCCTCTATCATTGATTCTGGTGAAGATCTGCCTTGGCCAACAAGTTTTCCATGATTGACTTAGGTATGCTTCATTACTTTCTTGGGATCCAAATTTCACAATATGACTCAGGAATTTTGATTTCACAACCTAAGTATGCTCTTGACTTGCTTGCTCATTTTCAGATGTTCGATTGCAAGTCTTCTCCTACTCCCTTTCTTTCTGGGGTTAAGTTGGTTTCTGATTGCTCTACTCCCTTGGTTGATGGTACCCTTTATCAACAGTTGGTGGGGAGCTTGATTTACTTAACCCACACTCAACTAGATTTATCTTATGCTATTGGGATCATGTCCAGATTCATGCAGGAGCCACATGAGTTGCATTGGAAAGTAGCTAAGCAGATCCTTCATTATGTCCGTGGCACCTATACTTATGGAATTCACTATTATGGAGGGGTGGATATTGACTTGATTGGGTTCACATATTCTAATTGGGCTGGTGACTTAGATCATCAGAAATCTACCTCTAGCTACAGTTTCTCTCTTGGTTCAAGTCCTATTAGTTAGTCTAGCAAGAAGTAGAATGTAATTATGATATCTTCTATAGAGGTAGAATACAGAGGAGTAGTTAACGCTGCCACAAAATTTGTTTGGCTATAAGGTATTCTGATAGAGTTTGGCATCCACTTTTGGCGGCCTACCATTATCTATTGTGATAACACGAGCACTACCTCAATTTATAGAAATCCAGTTCAGCATTAGTGGATGAAGCACATTGAGATCCATATGCACTTCATATGAGAGCTTATTCATAATGGTATCATCGACATTCAGTACATTCAGACAACTGATCAAATTGCAGACATATTCACCAAGCCCTTCACTAAGGGGAAGTTTATTCACTTGTGGTCTCTTCTTGGGGTGAGGTCTTATGTATCTTCTCATCTTCTTCGAGCTATATAGTCCTTCTCTTCTTCTTCTAGGAAGATGTTGTTTGTACATGGGCATCTTATCAGGCCTTTAGTTTCCAAGCCCCATTGACACATCTTTCTTAGTTGTTTAGGAGTGTCTTCTTGTTTTGTATGACTCATCATAGCCGCTACCCCCCCCATCTTCGATGAAGGGGGGGTGTTGGTATGCGGGATCCTATGTGTCCTCCATTGACATATGGAGGGTCATCTCACATGGGTTAGGCTTGGGGTTTGCTTGTGTGTCATGCACTAGGGTTATTCAACACCCTATATGTATCCCTTCATTTGAATTTTATGAGTATGCCAAGACACTCCGCTGTCTTTCTCTATATGTGCAAGCTTTGTTCTATTATGCAAGTTCTTCCATTGATTGATTGATTCCTCCTTGTGATTACGCTAGAGAAATTATTTTTCCTTTAGAGTGCAACTTCATCATGGTGCACAAATTTTGATATGATTCTCGCAAAACTCTTTCATACTCAATAGATGGTGAAAATCACGTGGTGTGTATTAGTTGTGAGAATAAGCGTGAAATTTGATTATAGTAAAGTGGCTAATGAAAAGTAACTATAAATAGTAAGATGAAAAGTGATTATTCACTTCATTTTTATTGTGCACGATTGAGATTGAGCTCTGAGTAAGTAAGGCTACCGCATATGAGAGCAACATGAACGAGCTGATTTGAGATGGTGGCGACTACCTTAGCATCACGTATGACAGTGGAGTTGGTAGGTGTGATAGTTTGTCGAAAAATGGATGGTGTAGTATTCATTTATATTCAATTTTCATAAATTTGATATTTGTAATTTTCTCAGCATTTGAGAAATGGATAAGAGTGGTGAGGGTGCTAGTGACCCCTAGGACAGAAGCACCCAGATCCATGCACTAGTGTCCTTCTTTTGGGCACCCCCGTCCTACATCTGGGTGCCTTGGTTGAGAAAGTGTGTATGTGGCCTATAATGGTGAAAATGTGATTTTAATTATGTAATTATTTCATAATCAAGTGTGTATAGATCTATATAGTGTTCTAATGTTGTGTTTGTTGTCATTTTGTGTTGTGTAGAGGGATATTCACTTGAGGGAGTTCTGCGGAGGTCATCATATGAGTACATTGCTTGGGTTGGGTTTGTCAAATGATTATTGGGATGTTATGGACCGTGCTGGCCTGTAGCACATAACACGAATGGGGTATGTTCCCCAAAATATGTCTTTGTTGACTACATTATGCAAGGGGTGGTGTGTAGATACATGTACATTTTTGTTTCCTACTAGTTAGATGACCGTTATGTTGGAGGATGTGTATCACATATTTTGATTGCTAGTCTTTGAGGAGGGAGTACATGTAATGCCATTGGAGGATATGGAGAGACAAATGCAAACTGTTATATGATATTTTTTGGGGACTCGAGTACCTATTGAGGTCTATATCATTTGGATGCTATTATGAGGTATGGGTTTCTATGTTTGTGGAAGTTCATTATTATTTTTATTGCTTCATCTATCATAGTAGAGGGAGGAGGTGTGGGCATCTTTTATAATATGCATGACATCTGTTTCCAGATAGAGGAGGAGAACACTAGGTATGCGTGGGCATGGTGTGTGTTGGACCACCTATATAAAGACCTATACCGATTTACTCATGATGAGCATAGAGGTGGGATAGGATCTACTATGCTATTGCATGTATGGGTGTATGAGCATATAACAATGTTAAGGCTAGTTAAAGGTCCATGAGCAGAGTGGGCTAGGCATGAGATATTTGGGAGGAGGTGGATTAATTTACATGGGTGGAAGATGGAAACTGCTACTTATAAGGCCTTGATAGATAGGATGGGGCCCGACATAGTTATATGGAGGCCATACCATGATTATGGAGGATGACCAAAGGATGCTATAGAGTTATAGTGCATACATAGGACTATGTGGTTAAAGGACCAATTTCTTGGATTATCTAAAATCTTCCAGGTGGGGAGAGTATCATGATAGTTTAACATGGCCTAGGACATGCTCCCAGAGCCGTATATATGGTTGAGAGATATTAGAGCAACTAGGAGGGTCAGAGATAGACTAAGGCCCACATGAGAGTAGCTAGTACATCCTAGGCCAAATGAGGTAGATGTGGTGAGAGAGCCAATAGATTCAAATGATGTGGGTGGTACAGAGGAGTACCACACATGGTGGGTGGCACATCAATGGGTATTATTATATTTGTTGTTTGTAGATGCATCAAGATTACCATAGGGAGGAGGAGGGGATGGGGAAGCATATGCCCCAAAAACTATTGCAGTAGATATAACAAAGCGTGAGTATCTACGTATAGCTATGTTGTGTGTTTTTTTCCTATGCGATAACGATATTTATCTAATGTGTTGTGCTATATTTTTTGTATGGGATGCATATTGGTCTCTAATAGTGGACACATTCATCCACAAAATGATAAAAAATGTGCCCACTGATGTACTTACAAGTGGAGGGATACTAGAGCATGTTGATGTCATTGTAGGAGAGCATGCCCATTTGTTTGAACCTGTGGCCATAGTACCAATGACATGCATATTTCTATGTAAGAGGGAAGAGGCACATGAGGAGACTCAAGTTACTAGAAAGGTGGCAGGTAGTGGTCCCCTGATGTAGGATGTGTTTATGGGCTACATGGAGTTGCAGTTCTAGTTTGCATAGTAGTCTATCGAGAATAAAAAATTACAGAGACATGTATCAAGGTATCGAGGTCATGATCAACGACATAGGGTTAGTGGTGAGGTATCGAGTTCTAGTGCTCTAGCAGTACCTGATTTTTATAGTGATGATGAGATTTGATTTGTATTATTGTGTATGATGTAGGGGGAGTTACCTCCCAGTGATGAGATGTGTTTTGTAATGATGATTGTATTCAAGATATGTATAAATCATTTTGATGTATGATGATTTTATTTCATTATGTATTGATGTTGTAATGTGATTGATGATGTATGATTCGATGATTATTTTCATACTGTATGTAATGTGTTGGATATTGTTCATGTTAGTTGATGTAGATTTGCACTATGATTTTGGTATGGATAAAAAAAATGTATAATGTGTATGATGATAGATAACATGTGTAATTGAATTGATGAGTTAAGTGAAATTCATATTTTTTGAATAGAATGTGGAGTGTGAAGTTAACATAATGATAATAGGAGAGTGTGTGTATGATTGCCAAACTAATGTGTCATAATGAATTTGATAATTTAATGTAATCATAATATGTTAGTGTGATGAATATTAGAGGGGAGAATATTAGCGATTCCCCTAAGCATATGGATGAGTAGGTTAATTTAATTAATACCCCTCAAAAGTCGAGAATGAACCGCGTAAAGCAAGAGTATGTCATTGGGAAATGATGGACTGCGCTAGTTGAATCAAAAAAGTGCATGATGAAAGGTTCTTATAAAAAACCCTCAATAGTCATGTAAGAAATGTAAGAACACAAGTGTGTAATTGGGGGGTGAGGTGATAGTAATCACCTACCAGAGACCAAGATGACATGAAGAAGTGGAAGCATGTCATATGGAAGAAGTGTGAGCATATGAACCAAACTAAATATCATATGGAGCAACAATGGGATGTATGAATGTAGAGGGTCGTGAAGGCCATTTTGAATTAGGATCATGATGTGGTAGATATGATGGGTGAGGTGGATGTGATGGATGTTATGATGCAGTGATGTATGGATTTTGTAGAGAGCACACATGAGTAATGGACTGCGATGGTGGACGTATATTGACCTGAGCACGAGATGGAGGAGATGACTCAATTATAGGATAAATTATCTAATGAGGTAGAGGAGAGATGAATTTATCATGTGAGCAAGATCCAAAGGTGATGATGCCCTTATCCTCTAATTATTGTAATCGATTGTGAAGGGAAAAACAATCATTGGCCCTATGGCTATTGATGCAATGACAATTACATTAAGGTTGGTCACGCTGACATTGTATTCTATGCTATGGATGATGTTGGTTGGATGGTAAATGAATTAGATGATTTTCAATGGTAAGAAGCACATCATGAGGTCTATCATGATGGGATAAGTTCTTTTGTGATAGAGTGGGTTGAGCTTGTTTTCTAGGAAAAGGTGGAGATCGTGTAGGATGCTCAACCGATGTCAATGGAGGAGGACTAGATGATACAATAGTAGTAGATATGCATGGAGGATTAATGATATGTGTCGAAAGAAGATATTTCTCTTCGTCTATAAATTTGTAACATTAAAGAATAGATGACTCACATGTATCATATTGAAATCTTTTCTTAAACGTGAGAATCAAACTACGACAAAAAATGAATTACTTCTCAAGGTATATAGGTGGGAATACTAGTTGATTCATACAAGCATTGAAATGTAAGATATAATCCTTGATAGATTTTGATGAGCCCTAATGTAAATTAGGTAAGTAGTCACAAGTAAATCTAGGGCCATTGTTGATGATAAAATAACAGAGGAAAGCATCCTCCATGTCATAGAAAGTACTAATGGACCCAAATGGAAGGTGAATGTACCATTGAAAATCCTCATCAATAAGACTATGTCGAAAGACATAAAAAATGCACTCTGTAATGGAGGAGATGAGCATGAGGGTCACCACCATCAAAACATGTAAATGTAAGCAAGATAGATTCCTTAGGAAATGCAGAATTATGAATCTTCTTAGGAATAGGGTTACATGTAAGGAGTTTACTTATTAATAGAAGCATAGTAAGTCCTACTTTCTACAGTGAGAGTTAGAACCTTAGATTGTAATTGACCTATGGAATGCATGAGAGAAATGATATCTTGTGAAGGAATAATGGAATATGGCAATAATGTGTTGAGCAATTATAACTTTCCATTGTGAGTGATCATAGTAATATTGAGAGAAGATAGCGGAGGTCTCGACACTAAGGATACACTAGGAATAGGTGCGGAAGAAGCTATAATAAATGATATATATGAAATACCCATAGAAATGGTAGGAGTAGAATCAGAGACATCCCAAGGAGGTAAAGTGACTAATAGGGACACATCTATAGGAGAAAATGAACTAATAGATAATGTAATAAAAGGAGATGAAATGGTAGGAGAAGAAGAATTGGTGGATGGAGAAGAATCATGCACTATTTTAAATTAAACCTTAGGAGAAGGTGGTGATGGAGATTTACACTTGGTAGAATAAAAAGTAGAAGAATCATGGCTATCAATTGCTTCATCAGATATAGACTCAGAGATGAGAACATCACTAAGAATGTTATCAATAGGATCATCAACATAATATGAAGGTGTATGAGGACTAGTATGTGAGGAATGATGATGATAAATATCAGAAGTAGAATAATCATTAGATGGAACTATAATAGTGGTCTTACTAGAAGAAGAATCATTATGCACATGTGAGTGATTATCAATACCAATCAAGTAATCGATAAGAGAATCATCTAAAATTTCCTTAGAAAGATCAGATGGAGGATCACTAGTAGCCATATAGAAAGGTGTACAAAAAGTGAAGGCTACCAAATCCTCAAAAATACTAACTCCAATGAGAGAATATTTAAAATAATTACACACATATTGTTGACCATCTACAAGTTGTTGAATATCAAGAGCGGTAGTAGTATTACTATAGAGAGACACGAGTTCAGCGATGGTAGACTCATCATAAATAGGTTTGACACTAAAATGAGACATGATGGGCGTAGAAGAGAATGGATTATCTTTATCCATTAGGGTTTGAAGTGGATCCTAGAGAAAAATATCCTAAAGTACGGGTTCACCAAAATGATTAATTAAAAGATGAATTTTAGAATTTAATCTAAACTAGGAATAACAATGAAATAACTGATGTAAATTGAAGTATAAATGCCAACTATATTTATTTGATATTTAAATGAAATGAAATAATTGTAATAAGAAGAAAAAGGTACTAACTTGAAAATGACTTACCTCGTTGTGGTCCATGACTGAACATGATGATGAGTGGACAAAGCATAGTATAATAACACACCTCAGGAAATTACATCAGATGAAGATTTAACTAGACTGGGGCAATTGGAAGAGGATTAGGGTGCCTTTGGGAGCCCTAGTCTGCAGTATGGGTGCCCTGTTCTACAGAAAAAAATTAGAACCTTAATCTAGGAGCATTGCTAGATCTTTATAATTATTATCCTTTTGTTGCATGGCTGTTGCACTAACCACGTTGATGATGTCATAAACCTACAATGAAGATTCAGTTACAAAATCCCATAGGAATCCTCAAACCCCTAAAAAAGGATGCATATGAATGGGTCAAAGTGTCCTTAGTGGCCACAATGGTGGACTTACAACAAAGCATTGCACCACATTCTAGACCTAATGTAGTTCTATGTGATTGTGTGTGCAATGATGTGCTTAGGGTGCCCTAATGCCAATGACAGAAAGATAACAAACAATAGATAGATAAAGTAAAAAATGGTGGATGGTATAGAATAGAATTCCCTTTCCTATGCAGTGTGTGTGATGCAATGATTACCAAATGTAGTCCCTTTGCTTAGTAGACAACTATCCCTTAGTGGTAGATAGTCTGCCCATAAGATAATATGTTGTGTTTATATAGGGATTTCTTTCTCAAAATTTGACACTAATGACCCGACATGCTGACTAGTACCTAGGGGAATAGGAGGGAAAACCATAAAGACTGACCTCGAAACTCTAAATGAGACCCAAGTGTAACCATGACTAGGGAACCTAAAAAAAGGACCGGGGCACCCATGGGTGCCCTAATCCAACCCTAGGCACCCTAGTCATAGACTAGAGACGACAACTAAGTAATTAACGACAACTAAGACTCCCCGAGAGATGACTAGAAATATGTAAACAACCGATGATGTGCAAGACACTTAATGACAATGACTGACTAAACTGATGATAGGACTAGGGGATAAGCCATTAGTGAATAATTTTCTTATGTGAGATCCATATATAAAAAAAGCATACTTGGTGGTATAATTGTTATAGTAAGTGCGTGATTTTATGACTACAAAAAAATAAGGGAAAAAAAATGGATTTGAATGTAATTTTTTGAGTTCCACAACAAGATCCTACATAAAATTAGGTTAAACACAATCTATGACCTATAAATTAACATAAAAATACATAAAGGCATGGAGATTAAACTTTAAATCAAGGATGAAACACTAGCACAAGATAAAATCAACTTAGAAACATAAACTTGTACTATAAACATGTTGTAAGAAGGTAAAAATGAATCTTTTATTAATCCAAGAGGTGAAAAAAGTACACTTGATCACTTGTGACCCCTGCGCTTCCACTCAAAATGTAGATTAAACTCCGAAATTGAATAAATGTGTAGAAATATTTTTTACAATGAATTTCATGGAATTTTATAGAGAATGGAGAGAGTAAAGAAGAGGAAAATAACATACATGCAAGTATGATGATCTAAATAGCCAAAAAATGTGTGGCATGTGTGAAGAATGATAACTAAAACAAAAACATACACTTATAAATAGAACGGCATATTCAAACTAGTAAAACACATGCTCAAAAAAGAAAAATGCATTTAGAAATATAGAGATCATCTGCATGCTTTGTTTTTCTTTTAGCTTTTGTATGCTTTAAAATTAGTTTTTTAATTGAAAAGATGAAGCTAAAAACAGATTCATGGTCATCCTATGCCAAGCAAAATTTCATATGCTACGCAGATTTTCTAAGTTTTCCACCTTATTCCATGACTTTTTAAACCATTTGTGGACTTTCTTAGTGCATTAGAGACTTTGTGTTTTTACTCATTCTACGGCTTTCCTGACCACCTGTGGCTTTCTTATATTTTTCCTTGTTCCACGAATTTAGTTTGGAAAAATCCTTTGTTATGTGGGTATTAATTTACTTTCTGAAGTCTCTCGTGTCTTTTCTAGACCTATGTGGATTTTACTTTGTTTTCACATACTTGTGGAATACCACGTTTTGGTTTTTCTTATCTTCAATGACAAATTATCCTTTTGAATGCCCGCGGAACACAAGAAACAAATTTCATTTATTCCACGACATTAGAAAACTCCCAAAAACTTGTAGAACACTAGAAATGAACTTCCTTTTTTCTGCTACATACAGTCCTTGTGAAAACCCATAGAATACTAAAAACTATTTTCTTCTAAACCATGACATTACTTACAAAATTCAAACAACAATATTTTCCCCCCTTTGGTTGTAGTATCGTGCAACCACTTTTCCTTACATGTTGGTCTCTCCTCTTTGTTCACATGATTTGTTTCATGGATTTTATCAAATTTACACAAAACATTCATCCTCTAAGTCTGTGAAACACTAATTTTCATGGCCTCTTGTTCACATGTCCTCCATCCAAAGCCACCTAAGTCTAAAAGATGAATAATTTATGAAAATAATTATGGATACTATTTTGGATAACAATTTGGTGAATTTTATAGGACATATGCCTGCTATATGTAAGAATTAATAGCCTTTAAGCATCCATTTGGTATGGAGTCAAGTATACACTTTGAAACTTCTGAGATCAATCTTCCTTTCACCTTGAAAAAAATTAAAGTAACAAAAAACTTGTGTATCCAATGCACTTATTGAAACAATCACCACAAGGATTCAAAAAGGGAACTTAATCAGGGATCGTTTACATAATAAAAGGAGGGAACCTCCAATAATAAAAACAAAGGAAGGAAACATCACAAAAATTGGGAAATCATACATGATCAAACTAGAAGTATGAAGAGTGTTCTCAAGCATTTATTTTACAAGAAACAACCCTAAACTACTCCTAGTCTAAAAAAAATAAAGGTGAAATAAACAAAACCACATATTGGTTGGGAGAAATAACTTATTTTTCTCACAAAATGGTTCATGACATCACTTTTGCGATTGGATCACATTGTTGAGATGAAGACATGGTCTACACCTCTGTTTTTCTAAAAATATCAACCAATAATAGAATAAACACCTATGTATGAGATGAATTTGGTTTTTCTGGATAGTGAGGATGATCTTTGGAAACTCTAAACTTTTCCTCATGCTCCGAAGTAAGCACAATTAATGACAACTCTACTTGTGGCTTTGGGATAGCCAAATATCTAATTGGTTAAGTTGTTCCTTGTAGTTGATTAACTAATCCTTTGGGTTTTCCCATATTATTTACATGAAACTCTATAAATGAAGATATAAGAGGTAATTTCTCCATCATTTTGGATTATTATAGGATTATTTTTACTTTTTATTACTTACTCTTGCACAAGCACTTTACCCTCCTCAACTAGTTCTGATTTAGCGATTGAGCTCTCATTATTATCTTCATCCTCAAGAAACATTTTGTATACCTCAAACCCATCCTTTTTTTCCTCATGAACATTGATTCGAATAACATTATCCTCATTCATCTCCTCCTATCCCAAAAATAAGTGTGGCATTTAAAAAACATATTCAAATTCATCATGAAGCTCAAACTGACCAACATATTTGATATCTTCTTTTCCATGTTATTCCTTAAGTATGAGGATACTTCATAGGTAGGAGACTCTTTATTGAAGAAGGTGGGTGATGGGAATAAAAAATAAGTAATCTCAATGGGTTCTTCCTCATCATCTAGATCCTTTAGATCAGGAATAAAAATTGTCCTCTTCATTGTACAAGCTTGCAAAATACTCCCTTTGGGTCTCATCTTCCATGTGTTCCTCCTATGTATAATTATTTGCAAGTTGATGTGAATTATGTTTTACTTATTCTTCTATAAACAACTTAAGTTCCACACTTGGGGCCTCATTATTGTCTTCTAAATCATAATTATACAAATCAACCATTGTTATTGAATCATTTTCTATAGTAAAACCAATTTTAGAAGGGTGTGAGACACTAGTAAAGGACCGCTCCTTAATTTATAACTTAGAAATATAAGAAAAAAAATCTAACCTTTTATTGTTGAGCATAATTATCTAAGAAAATTGTATGATTTTGCATGGTGAGTAACTCTTTCCTTTTGAAAATATTGAGAACAATTAGTAACCTATAAGAACATAGGACCATCATAAATACTGCATTCAGAACATGTAGATTTTTTATCATTATCTTCCACATGTGCTCTTCAAATTCAAACTCCTCCTTTTGGATCTCAACTATTTCATCCTCTCTTGCTTATATTTTAATAAAAACAACAAGTACTTCTTCAAAAGATGGGGTTATTTCTTTAACCATATGCTCGAGATTTAGTCCATTTATCAATAGGTAATTCATGATTAACCATAATGGAGCTTACCTTAGCTTATTTTGATGGATTTGGCTGAATGATAACCTCTTGATGAAGAAATTTTTGGATGATTTTAAAATATTTCCACTAGTCCTTAGGAATTTAGAATCTATTCTCCTTTTCTTGACTCCTCCTCAAACTAATTTTGGCCATTAATTTTATTCCAAAAGGGGGTTTTGGAAATCGAAGGATGGGGAAGGGTTTAGGATTCTAAATGAATTTTACAAAGGTTTAAATAATGGAGTGAGGTATAAAATTATCTTGTGGAGGAGAAGAGATGAACAATGGAAGTTGTATGAAAGGTATGGAATTGAAAACATTGGTTAAGATTGTGTAGGTTAGGAAGATAGGAATGGGAAAACTACATGATGGAAGTGGAGGATTACCACATTAATAGGGTTACTTAAAACTAGACTGGTGAGATTTCATTGATAAATTTCACTCTAATATATGTGGTAGCAATCCAACTATAAATTCTAGCTTCTCTTGAGGGCTATACCATTTTGGCATAGGACTAGCCCATGAATAGGGCACCCTAAAACCAAGATTGGTTGTTATAATTTGGAACCTCCCCTTAATTTATTGCATGATTTTCTCTATATTATGGATCCTACCTTTGAAACTCATCATCAGACATGAAATTACCTCCATAATACTACATATTTCATGCTCCTAAAAAACACCATGATTAATAGTGATAACCATATGGATCAGTAAGGTTTGGGTCATGGAGAATACTCATTATGATAGGGCTTATAATACTGATCTGAGAGGAACATTTTGGGGAAATGGAGGTGGAGGGGAATAATAATTCTCTAGGAGCTAATAATTCTATTGGGAAAAATAATTCACAGTTCCATGCAACCTCATAAATGGATGAAAATATGGAGGAAATGGCTAGAAAATGAGAAAATGGGTCTTTTTTGGATCATTGGAGTCGCCAAATGTTGTATATATGTATTGAATTTTTTTTATAGATGATATACACTAATATATTACCAGTATGTTCTTTAAACTTATAAGAGACGCCAGATGTTGAATGAATGTGTCCTGAAACATTGATACCTGCCAAGAACAACGTCAAATCTCTAGAAAATTCTTTGTTCTGTTCCACTGGGTGTGCTAGAAACTATTTTCAGTTGAAGGCACTAAGTTTTCTAGAATGTTTTACAATAGAACACTTAAAAATTAAGACCAGAATCTAAATAAAGTTTCCCACCAGGCGTGCCAAAAAATGTTGTCACTTTGAAATATACCCTTTGGAGAGTGGTGTGGAATATCTCCTTTCCATTTAACAAAATGAAAAAAATCCTAGGTTGTAGGTGACATGTATGTTGGAGCGAGTCTCTAGAGAGGGCCGGTTCCCCTTAGTGCAATACCCAAGGATAGTTTTTACTCCTAAGACTACTCTACTCTATTAAATCCAAAAATAAAAGGGATAGGGAAATAATGAAAAAAACTGAAAAAGACAGTGATACGCCATAAGGTTAAGGATACGAGACTTGTTTAGAGCCATACAAATGAACCCCGGGAACCATACTCACCATACACAACTTATAAATATATATATGTTAATGCAAAAGTGTATTAGATAAGGGTTTGAAGTTTGCGACAAAAAAGAAGAAGGGAAAAAAATGGTTTTGAAGGGCAATTAGGTGAAATCCATAACAAGATCTTATACAAAACTAGGTTAAACACAATATAAGACCTATAAATTAACATAAAACTGCATAAATTCATGGAGATCAAACTATAAATCAAGGATGAAACACTATCACTAGATAAAATCAGCTTAAAAACATAAAATTGCATTATAAGCAATCTGGTAAGAAGGTTAAAAAAGACTCTTTTATTGATCTAAGTGGTGAAACAAATACAATTGATCACTTGTGACCCCTTCTCTTCCACTCAGAACACATAATAAAATTTAGGAATTGAATAGAATGTACATATATACTTTTTACATTGAATTCCATGGAGTTTTATAGAGAATTGAAAAAGAAAAGAACAGGAAAATAACAAACATACAAGTATGATGCTCAAAATAGCCTAAAAGCACATGGCATGCATGCAGAATTATCACTGAAGAAAAAACACAAACTTAGAAATAGAACTGTATGCTCAAAATAGAAAAATGGAATGCTCAAAAATGCAAAACATGTTTAGAAATAGACACACCATATGCATCTTTTATTTTTATTTTAGCTTTTGCGATGCTTTAAAATTAGATTGTTGACTGAAAACATGAAGCTAAAAATAGACTCATAGTCATCCCATGCCATGTGAAATTTCCTATGCTACGTGGATTTTTCTAAGTTTTTTTCCCTTGTTCCATAGATTTTTAAACAATTTATGTACTTTCTTAGACCTCCACAGGCTTTGTGGTTTTACTCATTCCACAGATTTCTTGACCACCCACAAATTTCTTATGTTTTCCTCATTTTGTAGCTTTAGTTTGGTAAACCCTTTGTTATACAGGTTTTACTTTAATTTCTGAAGTCTCTCATAGATTTTATACACCTCTGTAGACTTTGCTTTGTGTATATAGAGAAATACTACACAATAGAAGAGAACAAGCAATAAATTACAAACCCGGGTCCTTCTTCATATCTCCTTGCAACCTCAGATGAGATTACTAAAACTTGGAATCAAGGTTCACTTTAAGAAGCCTCTGGTAAATTAGAGGTGGAAAATCCTTGGTGAATATACCTTGAACAACTTTCACCGGAAAGGTGAATTTTCCTAGGTTTTAGAATGAAATTTTCGCTTGATATTTTTAAGGGAGAGATAGGGTTTTGTTGACGTATAGTTGTCGCATGACAACAAGGGTTTTTGACATGTGATAATAAGACTTTTTGTTGGTGATAAAAATTCTTGTTGTCACACACCAACAACCCTTGTTTTTGTATGAAAACGAGGTTTGCTGACACACGTCAGCCATATTTTCTATCATGCAACAACCAAAGGTTAGTGATGCGTGTCAAAAAAATGTTGTTATCGTGAGATAGCAATTTTTGTTGACGTACGTCAACAAATGTAATTGTCATATGAAAACAAGGGTTGTTGATAGATGCCAACAAGAATTTTTGTCACATGACAACAATGTTTTGTTGATGCACATCAACAAACCTTGTTGACACATGTCAACAAGAATTGTTAATGCATATCAACAAATGGTTATTAATACATGAAAAAAATCCTCATTTTCATGCATTCACCATCCATAGCTCCAAAAACCCTACTTTTCCCCTATAAATACCCTGTTAGCCCTCATTTTCACGCTCACACTTCTTGGTTCCCAAATTTTTCTTCCATTCTCCAACTGCTACATGCTACAGGAACCGTACATGAACACACAAGTGGTCTAGAAAAACACAAAAAACTCCATGTCTCTAGACCCCAATCAAGGTCAAGTATTCATGACTACTAGTGCTCAAGATCAAGATCAAAAAAAAATCAAACTAACTAGGCATTGACAACCCCGAAGCCCTACCCAAGGGAAAGATTCAATACAAGAGCTTGATGTGCCCCCACATCTATATAGTTTTGCAAATGAATGCAGAATACAAGGATTATGTACAAGCATGTGAATTCATAGGGCTCGATAACATGCCCTAGTTCGAGATTGATCATGACATTCTTAACTACCTTCTCTCCTCATACAATACAGAAGAAGGTCATTTTACTGTTACTTTGGAAGATGGTCATACATTCAGGTTCAGTGCTGATCCAATTGATATCCATCGATTGACAAGCATTCGATTTAAAAATTCACCCATAGTAACAACCAAAGCAACCCTTATTGAAGAGGATAATATTTACCTTGAATCTTGTTTCGGTTTCCATGTTGATTATACGTGTAACTTGCTTTCATTTGAAATATTTTTATTTTGATATAAATTCCAATGACTTTTGTAGCTCATGTCAACAAATCAAGACAAGGTGTGGATACACAAGGAATTACACACCACTTTCTTGCTGCCATGATTTCTTTTTTTTAAAGCCAAAATTATTTTGCAGGCTTGGAAAACTGATATTCCAAACTGGGCTATTGCATACATTCTTGCAACGATCGAAAAGAAAAAATTTGATTAGTGGACATTTTTATCTAATAAGATAAAATTTGTCATTACAAATGCATCACTTTCTAAAAAAACTAGTTATTCATTCAACAAACTATCTCCCTTGGTCTTTTTTATGAGGTGTATTTTTAATTTAAAAGATGAGCCAACTCCCACTTGCACGAATGAGATAATGAAGAAATTTTCAATTCCATTTGAAGAACAACATGTTAATAGTTTATATTTCAATGTTAGTAAGGTTATTGTCTTGATTATGTAATTTTGAATGAATATTTATGCACTAACATTATGTAGTTTTGATTGAATATTTATCTTATGCAGAGAAGAGTTTTAGAGGCCCTTCCACGAAAAAAGTAGCATCAGGAGGAATATGGAAACAACACGTTGAGGCATTGGGAGATTCCTAATCTGAAATGGAAGTTCACTCATCACCCAACCCCCAAGTGTTTACATTATTTAAATGACAGAGACGTAATATCCTTAACATTCAATATAGGGGTTTTTTACACTTAGCATTTATTATTTTCCATTTACCATTTATCATATTGAATTGACATGAAGTTGCTGCACTTGCAAGGACTTTAGACTATATGTGTGACTCTCAACAGGCATCGCCAACTCACTCAGTCCAATCATGTGTAATTGTCAATTCTCAACCAAAGTAATTGGAATACCCCACTCCACTAAACCAGTCACCCATAACTCCATAACAATCAATTTAAACTCTAACATGGCCACATCAGGTATAACGACAACTTTCCCTTCAACAAGGTATAATTTTATTGCTTTTGTGTAATTTTTCAATATTTTTTCATATACTTTAGTAGCTTGTGTAGTTTTTAATAGTTTTTCATATAATTTAGTAATGATTTTGTTTATTATTCTTGGAATTTATAGTACATAGCAATCCTTTACCATCTATTCAAACAATGGCATCGTCACACACCCTCCACCAACATCATTACAATTCAAAATGCCCACAAGAGGTTTAGGTAAAAAGACCATTAGTAAACACATGTCAATTCTGGCCCCTAGCGAGACACTAAACATTACCTCTTCATTTCCAATTCTAAACCTCTCTCTCAGTGGCTGGCCCTATGCAATGGGCCAATCAGTGTAGAATCAAATAAATTTAGATGAAGAATATTTGGGCATTGATAGTAATGACCCAACCGGTTTTTTAAACACATGTGATATGATTCAATGCCACCAGGTATATTTCTATTCTAATGTACTTCATTTAAAATTTTCACATTTTAAGTTCAATTTAAATATTAATTAATTTTATTGCAAATAGGATCAAGGTGTCCAAAGGCAAAAAGACGCAGCCGATGTTGCTCAACCTGAAAGCCCCCATACCACTCCATCAGCATCATCCTCTTTAGATACAGATAGTGAAAAAATTCCATCATTTCCTTTGGAGAATGCGATTAGTTATGATTTTCAATCCCATGTCAAAGAGTTTATCATGCCTCATATTAGTGAACTCATAGAATGGAAGCGAAGGAAGAAAATATTAATCAATGAGATAAGAATTCGTTATGATAACCATTGGCAAAGGGAGAGTTTATATGTGGTAGTCCAAAATCAGCCTGCCAAGATGGATGCCTTACTCATCCAAGAAAAATGATGGACTGTGACATATAATGACAATTATAATGACAATATTTTACATATAGTTTTAAATAAATTGGAAAATATTAGTGCTGAAGCCCAAGCCTATTTCAACAAATAGTTAAAGGACAAGGATTTGGTGGAAATTGCAAATGCTGAAAGAGATGGAGTAGTTGTAAGTATTATCAATTTGAAACAATATTTTTTATTAATTTGAAAGTTTATTGTTTTAGTAATATATTTAATTGAGATCACTGTTTTTGTTGTAGTTGAAATATGAAAATTTAAAGAGTCAAGAAAAGGTGTTCCAAGTTCACTTGGAAAATGCAAAGAATAGTTTAAACGCAACAATAAAGATAAAGGAAAATATTATTTTGGTTAACAAATAAAACAATAAACTTAAGCGGATGATCAAAGAGAGTGGATTCGAGCTTGACATTTTGTTCAAAGTAAAGGTAGCCATAGATCCTTCATTGGAATCCCATGAAGATGTTATAAAGGAAGAAGAAGCAATCATAAGGAATATAGAAATTGTTGTGAAGGATCTAATTAGTTATGGTATTATTCAATCAAAGAATACAAGAGGGAAAGCCATTAGAGAAAGCGACACAAAAGATGTTATAGAAACTCAAAAGGAAAGTTCTAATGGGTTTGGGGGAAAAATTTAATGATTGAGGCTTGAGAAAATAGTGACTAGTTCAGTGGGTATGGGGAACTTGAAAAATTGAAACTTGAAATATTTTATATATTGAAGAATGAAACTTGAATATTTATTTAATTTGAAGTTGCAATCTGGATTTTTATATACTGCTATATTTTTATATAGAAATTCTAGATTGTATATGGTGTTTATGTTTGATATGGATGTAATGGTAACGAATATAGTAGTGGTAGATGATAATGATGATACAGATAATCATGATTCATGGATGATGATAATGGATTTAAACATTAGGCTTTATTATCTTTACTTGCAATGATGATGACATTAGATGTGGATGCTGACATTAGAATAGATATGGATGATGATAATGGATAAGTTTTTCAAGAAAATTTAGAATGTGTATGACAGAGACATCTTAATACAGGAAAATATTCTTCTCTCTACTTGTAAAATTCAAACTTTGTATTAGGTTTCTTCACATTTATACCTTTTCAAAATCTTCTTCTCTCTACTTGTAATGATGATGACATTAGAATAGATATGGATGATGATGAATTGTATGTGACTGGACATTAATGTAGCTTCAAGCACAATCATGAATGATGATAATTGATAATTGTTTTAATAAAATTTAGAATGTGGTACGATAGAGACATCTTAATATAGAAAACTATTATTTTATCTACTTGTAAAATTCGAACTCTATATCAGGTTTCTTGATATTTAAATTTTATACCTTCTCAAAATATTCTTCTCTCTACTTGTAATGATGACATTAGAATAGATAAGGATGATGACATTAGAATAGATAAGAATGATGACATTAGAAGATATGTAGCTTCTAGCATGATCATGGATGATGATAATATAATGGATTTAAATGATAAATTTTTAAGAAATTTGGAATGTCGTATGATAGAGACATCTCAATACAGTAAAATATTCTTCTCTACTTGTAAAAATTTGAACTTTGTATCAAGTTTCTTCACAATCAAAACTCCTTAATATGTTTTTCTTTCTACTTGTAAATGTAATGTCTTTTGGGAAGATATATTTTTACATGTAATTTGATATTCATGCCACAAATTTTGAACACTACATCAAAGAATTTTGCAAATACCAAAACAAATTAAACATGAATGTAAAATCTCTAATTGTGATAGGGTTTGAGGTACCTCTTGTCTTATAGATAGGTGTGACAAAACATATGGAATAAAAATGAGAAATCATCCTTCAAAACAAGCTTGATGACCTTCGATTCTAGAGAAATCAACACGAAAAAATGGATTGGTAAATAAATCGATGAGTTTCCTGACAATGTCAGTCCTGAGAAGTGAGAGTTTCCTTGAATGGATGTCAACCCACATTTTTAAGAAAGAAAAGATGAATGAAATATTTATTAAGCAGATGAAAGAAGAAATTTGAAACATAAAGATTAAAGAAAATGAAAGAAAACTATTATCTAATTTTTCTCACATGAAAAAATTGGACAACAGGGTCCTATTACGATCAAATTATGACATTGGTCCTAAGGACTCACGTTCAGTTATCATGGAGATAACATGATTAAAATAATTAATAATTCACATAGGTGATATCACCTAGCATTGAACAGGGTAAAATTGAGCTCAAATCAGTGTTAGCTCGGTTGAGAATTCAGTCATTTATCATTGGAGCTCAACTTGATGGGTCGTCTATGACCAACATTGAAAAGAGTCGGTCGAGTCAGGAAAATATGGGAGAATTTTACAAAAATGGGAAGAGTTTACAAAATAAGCCAAGGTCCATCAAGTAAACATTTAGCTCGTCGAGTAGCTCGGTTAGCTACTTGGCAAGTTGGCTAGGTGGGGAAGCCATTAAGTCAATATGGGGAGCTCGGTTCAAGGATTCGAGTTCAATATTGAGCTATAATAGTTAAAACATCTATGGCATATAGGAAAGCTCAAAGGGAGTGGCTCAAACTAGAGATCAACTCGGTGTCGAGACGAGTAGTAATGATCTCACAAACAATCTCATATGGGTCAAGGTTTTGTTATGTGGAGATACTAAGAAATTCATAGGAGATAGTGATGAATAGCCCAGCTCACTGAGTCATGGATCGAGTGGAGCGAGTTACTTAGATATTTGGAGTTCAAATTAATGTGAGTGCATTATTGTTGAGCAAGTTTAGAGCTTGGAAGTGGCGAAGAGCTCGGGTCCGTTGAGGGACCATGCAAACAAGAATGGTGTAGAGACAAAGAACGAGTCACAGGATCAAACTAAAGATAGCTTAGGGTTTCACAAATGAAAGTAAGGAGCTTGACATGTTTTGTTGAGTTGAGCTTGAGTTTGTGAGGTAAACAGATGGAATTGAGCTCAAACAAAGGGACCGAGTTGATTGGAGAATCTCACCAAGAAAACATAAAAAATCAGATGTAATATGGAGGATTTAAAGGTCTCCACGTAGTTGGTCGAGTTAAGAGACAAGTCACTTGGATGGAGGCACGAGCTCAAAGGCATGGAAGACGAGCCATTGGTGACTCAACAGGTATAATGGAGATGTGAATCTCGAGTGAGCATTGATGCTAAGAATGGTGAGTCGATAAGAGCTCATCAAATTTATTTTGAAGTAATTTGAAAAACTCACTCAAAGGAGATCACATGTATAAGTAACAAGAAGTTTGGGTATTCATGGACGAGTTGAGCTATGTCATCGAGCCAAGGGTTAGAGCTCAGTTGGCAATCAATTTGCATAGGATGATTTAGCAAGCCATACAGATGTAGATCTTGGAGCGTATCAAACATTGAGCTCAGTCAAATTAACCTTACAAACTCAACAAGTTGGGGGACACATTCGAAGCATTTCCAACATCAAAATGATGAGCTACAATATGACAAAATTCTATGATGGGGAGTTTTAGGCCTTTGCGACCATGGTTAAGAAAATGCATTGCCAAGCCAAGTCGGTAACTTTGTGTGGGGGAATTTGGGGAACTGATCACCAGGTGGAGATAATGCCATGGAAAACCAATATAAGATTTCCATACATGGGAAAAGTTCATGATGGTTTCCATGTGGAATTTTTTTGATGGAAAACCAAGATAGAGGTTCCACGTCGAGGTAAATTGGGAAAGGTAGCCATAGGGAAAAATCATTCAATGAAGGCTGAGTCTATCATTGAGTCAAGTGGGAAATGATTTCTCTCTATATTAGAAGTGATTCATGCATGGAGTGGTAGATACAGATGATCTCAACACCTTATTTAATGCATGATCATGCCAAGAATCATGGCAGAGGAAGCTCATTGTGGGGAGTTGCGTGAGGAGCTGTTATGGAAATTTAAAACTTCCATGTAACTATCTTGATCAATACATGCCAAATGCCGAGTTGTTTGTTGAGGTTCACATACTCATCGGGAAGTAATAATGAAATGTGGAGTTCACCCAGTTAAAAAAAGTCACGTCGTGGCTGAGTTGTAGGACCCAACGTATTTGGAGCTTGTGAATCGAGTAAGAAAGCAGAGAGGCATTTTGATTTTCATCATTCGCATGCAGAGCTCGGCATACTCAAATGTGGGGAGCTCGGCAATGAGCTCATAAAAATCCAATAGGCTCTACTTGGTGTTAGAGTATGGAGCTCAGTCAGGCCATAAGAATAGCTTGTAGGCCAAGATATGAGATGACAAGGGCGAGTCCTTCCCTGAGTTGGAATCACATTGCCAGATGGTTTTGGGAATACACAATTCCATGAGAATTTGATATTTCTCGAGCTCAACATATCATTCATAGACTACATTACATGCATGGAGGAATATTGGATTCTTACAACCATTATGAGCTCGAGAAAGATTAGTCGAAGAGATTGCTTTAATGAAGATTCAAAGATGATTCGATCGGGTTCACCTAGTTGAGGGCATCAAATGGAGGAGCTCAGAGGTGAGTTCAGGGAAATGGTCATAGTTATGACATGGACATGGGAAAATGGGCTCTCCAAGATACTTTATGGATCACATTGAGGCGAGCCAAAATAGTTTGATGAGGTGTTTCCGATCACAAAGTCATTAGCACTGACCAAATGAAGAAGTGGAGATGGATCATCGAGATAGAAATAAGTCATTTAACAAAAAAGGCTCACAAGATGAACGAGCTAACTAAGCATAGGTTGAGGAGGAGATCGGAAAGAAGAACTCAACAAAGAGCTCACAAAAGGCTCAGATAGACATGGAGAGTGATCCGAGTGAGCATAGCTCGGTCAATGTGTGTAGACAAGATGATCTTGATTCATAGTGGGAGCTTGGTCGTGGCAATGGAGAGCAAGCTCAATGGAGGAGCTCATCGCCCAACTCGGTGAGTTGGCTTGGTGAGCTAATCACCGAGTTGGGATGTTTTTAACTTATTCACATGGATTTCCCCCTCTTCAGTGTAAACTGGTTTTTCAGGGGGGTCCACCTAATAGTAATTAAATTAATATTTTTATTTTAATATTTTAATAATAAATATTTATTATTATTATTATTAAAATATTTTATTTAAATATTCCTTTAATTAATTGAGAAGATTAGGTCCACTGGTCATTAATGGCACATGATGGAGGATTAAGTGGTTCAACTAACTTTGTAATAAATGAACCATCATGTACCTTCAATTTAGGAAGGAATTTATTACTTTTCCTTTTCTATCTCATGGAATTATTCTATAAATGTAAGTTGGGAGCTCATTCCAATAGGTTGGACAAGTTAGACATCTGAGACAAGTGTATTTTTTTCAAGAACCCTCCTTCTTCTGCAAGTTGTTATTGTATATTGAGGGAACTTTCAAGCCTCCTTTTAAGACTGTAATGGAAACCGTTGCCTCTTCTGAATGTATGATGAATTGTGCATTCTGTTGAAGTAATAAAATTGTGTGTTTTGTGACTAATCTTGTTCCTTTCACCATGTTGTACTTCCTTGTGCCTTTCTTATGCTTGTAGGTACACTATGTAAGTTCAAGTTTCTATTACATGTTCTTGGAGTTCTATGCTTATCAAGTGGTGGATTATTGTATGCGGTTGAGTTTGTGGCACTTGTTTACCCTTCTCAAGTTCATCCTTCTTCATTGGAAGACTAATAGATTGTCTTATATAATTGAGTTTAACAAAGGGAACACATGCTTCCTAGCCTGTGGTATTCTGTTACCCTCTCTAAGTTGTAGTAGGCAAAGTTGTCTTATGGTACACAATAGCCTCTTCAAATTGACCCTTCCTAAGTCCGGTAACACCCTTTATTTGGTGCATCACCATCCCTAGTATAGTTTCATTTCTTGCAAATATATTTCCCTAAAACCCATGATAATGTTAGCACAGGTCCAGATAACTATTTTATCACACTAGGAGTAGTACAACACTTAGTTTAGGAAGAGGAAGCTAAACTTATCTGGAGGTTCACCTCGATCACAAGTCCCATAGCTTGAGAGGTGATCCCGTGTTTCCCAATCACACCAAACATCATGTTTGCATTCTATCCATTTGGAAGGTGCAATGATTTGGCGATAATAAAAACTTAGGTACCTATTTGTTGAGAAAATAAAAGATAGATTAAGTATGAAAGTGCATAAGGATTGGGTGTGCAAACACATGAAACATAGAAGGAAACAAAGATATAGCAAAACAATGCATGCCTAGAACAAGTGTATAGAGGAATCAACAACTTTTGTAGATCTAGGCTATTTTTTGAGATGGAGTGATGAGAACACAATGACATGAAGAATTGTAGCTCACGTAAGACTATTTTACGGTGTGCAACAACTTGAGTGCCATGCAAAGTTTTTGTTTAATAATAAGATTTATAATTAGAAATAACTATAGGAAATCTATTATTAGGGTACTTGCATGATTTTTTATTCTCTTGTAAAGGTAAATGACTATTATTAGCATGTAGCCTATTTTTGGAATGGGCATAGGTGGTGAAGGGAAAGTCCCCATCCCTACATATGTATTTATTTGCATGGTTCTGAGATATTGATGATTGTAGAGTTATGCTCTGGATTTGTTGGTGCACATAACCATAGAAACTGGATCTTCAATATATGAAGCTTCTATGTTTTGCAGTACATAATACAATGGATCATATTGGCTGGATATTGGTGTTAGATGTGACTGAATATGGTTCTTGTATGGTAAATCTCATTATAATCATTGTTCAGTCAATCTTTCATAAGGGTTAGATCTATATCTGGTTCATGCACTATGGTTTACTTGATTATCTGTTATGGATCATAATTATACTTTTAGTCATGCTAACATCTTGAATAAGCTTCTCTAAAGGGGGGCTAGGTACCCTTGTGCACTTCAGGTGAGTTCTCAGTTTAGGCTAAGTGATGTGCTAGCTCGCCTTAGGCTAATTGTAGTGAAATCTAGGCTACATAATTGGTTCCTTTGTCGGGACCTATTTCTTAGTTCTTGTTTAGGATGTTGCATAATGAAGACATACCAATTGACCTTAGCGAGTATTAGGGAGTGGCTAATATATCTGGAAGAAGAGTATGCCCACAAATTCAACACTGGACCTGATTTCAATGCATGCACATGGGTTGAACAAAATCTGTATGATGCATTGAATGAGATGCTCTTTGATATCTTTCCTATAGAGTTGTATGAGTGGTTGATTGTTTATGTGTCTTAGAGGAATTAGAGGTTTCACATGCTTCTTTGGACGCAGAAAGAATTCCAAGCCTTGTATGATGTAGATTTGATTTGGACACACTATGCGGATGTTTGGTTCCATGGTGTTTTTAAACAGTTATATTCTAGAATATGCAGTTTCAACTTACTCTTCCCCAGATGTTATTGAGTTTCAGTTTTTGGAAAATCCCAGAGGATCTTACTTGCGTGGTATTCCACTTGTGATTAAGATCCTGATTGTAACTTTTGATTTAGAAAATAAGTCAATGGCTAACTAAATGCTACCACGTGGGGGCAGGAGTGGGTTTGGAAAGGATGGTGAACCTAGTGGCAAAGATACAAAGGGAAGAAAGTTGTCTTAATTCCAATGAGGTAGGTGAGAGGTATTTAGAGAAGCAACGTGAAGTTATTGTTGTTGCAAATCAACAGCACCCCTAGATGCAAATCAGGTTTCTAAGTTGATGTTTCAGGAATCCAGTGTGATTGCACAACATTGAAACCTCTCTCCAAGTGTGGGACTTGTAAAATGAGAGAGGAATCTCCAGATTAGAGGTTTTTTCCTCAAACTCCTCTGATCAGATCTATTATTTGCACAACTGCAGAGGTTCAAATCCTAGTTTTATCTTAATTTGTAAGGAGACAGGGATAAGAAATGTAAAAACTAAAACTAAACTGATAAGGGTGATACACCAAAGGAGTGGTGAGCACTTCTTGCTCATGAAAATTGACACAAATCAGAAATTGCAACATAAAACATCATGCACAGGTTGATAAGCTGTAAACAAGGGTTTGAAATGAAGCAAACAACACATACAAAGGACTGAAAGCATTCACAGAGCCTGCATTGTGATTTTCAACATCAAAATCCTTGTATTCCAACACCAAAGAGGCAGAAAAACCTATTACAATCCTTGGAAGATCTAATACTTGCCAAAATCACTTGTTGGAAGTGAAAACATAAGCTTGTTGTGTAAAAAAAATGTTCCCCCCTTTGAAAAATGAGCCAAATCCGGCTTTTACAGTGCATGGGTCGAGCCCAGGAGAGAGAAAATGTGTGGAAGCCATTCCCCATTGACCAAAATGCATTAAAAACAACATGGAGGTCCTTACAAACCCATGCCCTGACATTTTTGACCATGTTGGAGAAGAATGCGACCCATTTTACATTAAAATTGGTTGTTGAAACGTCAGTTCTGTCCATGGGTGCGTACCAGAAGTGTTTTTTGATTTTCTCCCTCCAAACTAAACTAAAATTCAAAATTGACCATGGAATCTTGTAGATCATTTCACCAACTTTCCATTGATATAAAGAACACAAAAATCTGAGCTCTGGATCGAAAGTTATGGCAATTTGAAGTTTTAGGGCAAAAACAGGCCAAAATCATATTGCTTTGATATTTTTGACCTGGACACGTGGCGAGTTCTGATTGGTTGCGGACCTTGCAAGGGAAAATTTCCCACAAAAACTCCGCTGAGCCATAACTTGAAAAATACGTGGAGTTAGGAGGAAATCTTTACCTTTCTAGAAAGCTGAGAAAGAGCTCTATCCAATCGTGTCATTTCCAGAAGGTTTTGAGTGCCTACAAAGTAAAAATTTATGACTGAGGCACAATAGAAGGAAAGAATGAAAGGGAGTTAGCCACAAAATGAGCAGGGGGCACATTTGGATAACAATTTTGGTGACTCAGAGGGGTCATCTGCCTACTGGATGAATGATCAGTAGCCTGAAGTAATCCATTGGGCATGGATTCATGAGTAGTAGCCTGAAAACTGATCTGAACTTTGAAAACTTACCTCTGAACCGATTGAATCCCACTGGACATGGAGTTGTTCCCACCAAAATGCCATCAAAACGAACTATGCAAGAGTGAAACCAGCAGCACCAAAACTATGTACAAACTAAAAATAATACATGCTCCAAATGGAACATACAGAGTGTGCACAAGCACTTCTTCTACTGAAAGCAAACCTACCTACTCTACTCTAACTAGAAGTAAAGGTGAGCTAAATGAACCCTGCAACTGGTTGTGCAAAATAGCTTCCTTTCTTCAAAATTGGCAGCCATGCAAATGATTTGGAGTTGAGTATGGCTGATTGGATGAGTGGAAAATCAACAAGAAGCTGGTCTTCTACCCAAATTAGCAAGGTGTCAACTAAAAACAAATCCAATACCTCTTTTAGTTTCTCTGCATTTGGATTGGAGAGGTATGACAACTGATCCTTGGAACTTTGCAGCTCATCCTCATGCTTAGAAGCAAGCATGACTAGTTTGGCTTCTCCTTTGGCTCCAATGAAGCCAAATACCTGATTAGGCAAGGTCTGATCTGTTGAGTATGCCCATAATTCTGATTTTCAACTCCAAGAATGGAGTTCTCTTGTAGACCTTGAATGGATGGTGTGGAAGCAATGGTAGAACCCTTCTGCCCTTTCTCTTCCTCCAATGAAGGACATGAAAGATTAAAATCTTCCAATCTTGGTTCCAAAGAGCTTCTATAAGATGTAGGATGCTTCAAATGAATACTCTCCTCCATGACAGCAAGCTCTTGTGTTTGGAAGATGGATGATGAAAGAGAGAATGGTGGAAACTCGACCGGTTCTTCTTCATCAAAACAGTCCTCCAAATCAGATAGGTAAACTGCCTCATTACTGTCCTGCTGCAAATGTTCAACCTCTCCCATGGCGTTCTCTTGATCTGTAACTTGATCACCATGGTTTCTTTCATCCTCCAGCATTGAGTTTGAGGGATCAAACTCTTCTTCAGTACTAGAACTTGAGAGAGATGAAGTAGAGAGAAGAACTGAAGGTTCTTCTATAACTTGCTTTGTGCTCAAAGCCTTTGGATCTACACTTTTCTCCCCCACAGCTGGAATGTGCTCCTCTTCTTTTAGATTTAGAGCAGCTTCTCCTTCCTCTTGCTGTCCCTCATGACTGATTTTTGCAATTTGAATTGGATCAACATTTCCTTCAAATAGGGTGCCAACATGGACACTATATTTTGAACAAATTGATTGCTGATCTGCAACTCCTTTTTGCTCTTCTTCTGCTGCAACAAAATCAGTCCTGACCACCATTTATTCTGTAACTCCAACCTCTTCTGAAGGTTTCATCAGTAAAGGGATCTTCTTCATCCCAAATTTAAGAGCCCAACTCTTCAAAATTTGAATTTCTTCATCCTTGTTTGGCTTCTCTTTTTGCTATCCTTCATGACTGATTTTTGTATTTTTTTGTGGTGGAGGAGGTAAAACCTCTTGTTTCTTTGGAGGAGAGGGTGTTTCATTTAGATCTTGTGGAGGGGATGACTGTTTGGAAGGGAAAAGGACAGAAGAATTGAGATGAGGTGGAAGACTAGGGGGTGGAGAAATGGATTCAACACTTGGGATGGCAGATGGAGAGTTTAAAACTTGACACTGTTGAGATAAAACAGATTGGGAAAGAGGAAAAGAAAAGGCATGAGATGGTGTGCTTACCCATTGACAAGGTTTCTGAATACTCCTCTCATACACCTCTATTCCTTCAATCCACTTTGCAAGCAATGGCAGCGTGGCAATCATGAATTCAAGCTTCTCTTAAGGGTTGTAATGCCTTGGGAAAGGTCCCACCCATGGACAGGGTGCTCCACAATCGATTCCAAATGCTTTCATTTGTGCTTGAGCCCTAGATTGCACCATGTTTACCTCCATCTTTTAGATTTTATCCAACAGACCAGCATCTTGCATCTGATTGTCTTCATTGTATGCACACCTTTGCTCTTGGAAAGCTCCATAGCCAAACTGATTTTGGCATTGCTGCTCATATGGGTATGTATGCTGATTTTGAATTTGTTCAAAATGCTGATTTAGAGGATTTAAAAAACATGTTGGAGGTGGGAAACATTGCTGCTGTTGTAAATGTGAGTTCCATGATGGAAATGAAGTCATGATTGCACAACTTCATGGAATGGAAAATAATGAAAGAGATTTAAAGAATAATGGATGGAAATGGATGAAAAATAGGTCTGCAACTTCAGAAATGGGTTGATGATCAGATGGAGTCACCAGATATGTTTGCAAGTGCCTCCAAAGGCTGACATATTCATAGGAACACACCAACCTGCTAAAGATGAAGTGGAAGACCTCTAAGGCCCCACCGGGTGTGCCAAATTTATTGTTGCAAATCAGCAGCACCCCTGGATGCAAATTAGGTTTCTAAGTTGATGTTTCAGGCATTCAGTGTGATTGCACAACATTGAAACCTCTCTCCAAGTGTGGGACTTGTAAAATGAGAGAGGAATCTCCAGATTAGAGGTTGGTTCCTCAAAATCCTCTGATCAAATCTATTATTTACACAATTACAGAGGTTCAGATCCTAATTTTATCTTAATTTGTAAGGAGATAGGGATAAGAAATGCAAAAATTAAAACTAAACTGATAAGGGTGATACACCAAAGGAGTGGTGAGCACTTCTTGCTCATGCAAATTGACACAAATCAGAAATTGCAACATAAAACATCATGCACAGGTTGATAAGCTATAAACAAGGGTTTGAAATGAAGCAAACAACACATACAAAGGACTGAAAGCATTCACAGAGCCTGCATTGTGATTTTCAACATCAAAATCCTTGTATTCCAACACCAAAGAGGTAGAAAAACCTGTTACAATCCCTGGAAGGTCTGATACTTGCCAAAATCACTTGTTGAAAGTGAAAACAGAAGCTTGCTGTGCAAAAAAAGTGTTCCCCCCTTTGAAAAATGAGCCAAATCCGACTTTTACAGTGCATGGGTCGAGCCCAGGAGAGAGAAAATGTGAAAAAACGTGGGAGCCATTCCCCATTGACCAAAATGCATTAAAAACAACATGGAGGTCCTTACAAACCCATGCCCTAACATTTTTGACCATGTTGGAGAAGAATGCGACCCATTTTGCATTAAAATTGGTTGTTGAAACGTCAGTTCTGTCCATGGGCATGTACCAGAAGTGTTTTTTGATTTTCTCCCTCCAAACTGAACCAAAATTCAAAATTTACCATGGAATCTTGTAGATCATTTCACCAGCTTTCCATTGATATAAAGAACGTGAAAATCTGAGCTCTGGATCGAAAGTTATGGCGATTTGAAGTTTTAGGGCAAAAACAGGCCAAAATCGGATCGCTTTGATATTTTTGACCTGGACACGTGGCGAGTTCTGATTGGCTGCGGACCTTGCAAGGGAAAATTTTCCACAAAAACTCTGCCGAGCCATAACTTGAAAAATACGTGGAGTTAGGAGGAAATATTTACCTTTCTAGAAAGCTGAGAAAGAGCTCTATCCAATGGTGTCATTTCCAGAAGGTTTTGAGTGCCTAAAAAGTAAAAATTTATGACTGAGGCACAATAGAAGGAAAGAATGAAAGGGAGTTAGCCACAAAATGAGCAGGGGGCACATTTGGATAACAACAACTAGTAAGCTAACTCCACACAACTAGTGCACCTAAGCAAGCTAACCCAATAAGTGTAGTGATGACACAAGTGTAAGAATTATCCTGATAAATAAATAAAAGGATAAATAATAACCTACACTAAACAATTGTAGTAAAATAAACAAGGTTAAATATGTTAGAGTAGGTATTTACCTTATCTCTTGTTCACCTAGGTACTTTATTTACCTTTATTGTATTTATCCTCACCCACTTATGTGTGTAGATATTTATTTCATCTTATTTAGATATTAGGAGATATTATCTAGTTGTTAGGTATAGTTATTTCCTTGATCTATGGTATTGACTAGATCCTTGATGTCTAGTTCTCTCTTAAATCTATGGTCTTGACTAGTTCTTTGATGACTAGTTATTTCCTTGATTTATGGCTTGATCTACAACCTTGACTAGTTCTTAGATTGTTATTCCTTTCCTATTTAAACAAGGCCCATCTCTCAATGTATTGCATTGAGTTCCATAATAATATATGATATTGTTGCTCATTTGTTTGCAAAGGTTTTATGTAAAGCTATTATGGAAAATTTCTTTCATCTTAATGATCGTGGTGTTTGATTAGCATCTGTGGCCTTGGGTTGGTACGATATGGTTATCGTTCCTTTCAAAAGAAAGGAAATAGTTCATATTCCATCCTAACTACACCTTATCCTAACAGTATCCAATTAAGTTATTTTTCCTCAATAAATTTCTAATTTTTTCATGTAGAAATAAATATATTCAATCCTACCTACAAGAACATGCAAATTGTTAACTAATTTGGGGAGAATCTCCAAAACAGTACAAGATTTATATATCCAGATCAACACAAAAGTGATATTTAGACTGATTTTGGTTGTGACCCCATATTCCAAGTAAGAAAGACATAATCGATTACAATCAACACAATATCTCATGGAAGAATTTATTTTAAATACCTCATAAGGTTCATTTTA
This sequence comes from Taxus chinensis, assembly GCA_019776745.2. NCBI lineage: Eukaryota > Viridiplantae > Streptophyta > Pinopsida > Cupressales > Taxaceae > Taxus > Taxus chinensis. The sequence continues at coordinate 541,000,532 of CM034154.1, read as the reverse complement.
AGTTTAGTACAAGGAACAAAGAAAATTAATACTTAACAGTCCTAACAACTACCTTTTTCTTTAGAAATAAAAAGATACAAAAAAACAAGCTACCATTCAGGGTCCTACATCAGTTTCAACCAACCACTATCAAATCGAGAAAGGGGCAGGATGATTACGAATTTATAATTCTGCATAAGACCCAACATTACCCACAACAATATCAATAACTCAGTACTAATTCATACAATCAATTTAATTCTTTGACCAAACTCGAGGTCGAAAAGTGAAAATCTCAACAATTCGGAGATTTATCAACAAATTTTAAATATTAAATAATTTCAGTACTTGTGAATCAATAAAGGGAGGGAGAGAGATTGAAGTTTTTTCTACTACCTAGATTCGACTAAGGATGAGATATCATTTTTCAATGGAAGGACAAACAAAATGTTACAGGGTAGACTTCTCAAGGAGGAATGCACATCACATGCATAAACAAATTAAGGAAACTTACTTATAATTAACAAAATCATGGTAGAGACTCAGCATAGCCCACTATTCAATGAATATTTTAGAACCAAGAACCATAATGAAACCCAAACCTCCAATCTTTACTTGTTGTCCTTTTAAGAAATACAATCCTAAAGAACGATTCAAACTAATAGATTTAAGGAATTCGATTCATCTTATGGAAATCCAATGAAGTTAGAAAAAAAGAGAAAAAAATCCAATCTAAAACATGCCTCCATCAAAACTCTAAGCCATTTAAACAAGAAGATAGGTTACGTATTCTAGCAACCTCCAAAATGAAAGCTAAAAAATCATCAATGGTTCATAAAACCTTTAAGAATTCTTTCAACGAAATGAGCATTTACAATAGTATACAAAAAAAGGTATTTCCTAATCATACACTAATTGGGTATTCTTCTATAATCTACAGTCTCAAGGAAATTTGAGATGAAATGATGGTTCTCACTACTATGATCAACCACCAGAAAAAGATATGAAACATGTTTCATTTCCAAAACAATGGCATTATGACCACAAAATAATCCTTCCATTTTTCCTTTAATGAAAATAGAAGAGGGCGTATAAGTTGAAAGCTAAGGATTTCACTCTAACCATGCAAGGATTAATAAAATCAACTCTTCACATGAGTTTTTCTTCAAACATGAACAAACTGTAGACATCAAATCTGCAACAACGAAGAAATCAACTAGAAAACCTAATCATCAAATGTTGATGATTTGAAATAGGTTTGCAAGATGTTACAATAATAAGAGAAAATTATTCGAAGCAAGGGATCCTCATTGAATCTAAAAACTCAATGTCACAAATGAAATGAGAGACAACTTTTGCATGTTAATCTAGTAAGGGCTCAAGACAGTTTGGATTATGATCAAGGAGATTTCTCTAAATGTTGTTGTTGATTGTTGGGTTTTGAGTAACATCTTGATTTACAATAATGCATTCAAAAGTAAATGTACACACTTTGGATGCAGTGGGTTCAAATTAAACCCAAGAAGCTTCACATTACAACCAGAAGATCTTCTAATCAGAGTTGTTTTATGGAAAACTGAACTGAAGGAAAATTCCCATTGGATTTTAAAAGATGCATGGCCATGACTATACAGGGGGAAATTTTAATGAGGAATCCTGAGGTCTTAGCACTTATAGAAGTAGAAAATTTTCTAAGAATTACTTGGGAACCTTTGGTGTTATTCAAAACAACACCTAAAACCTTCAACAAGGGGTATATTGATTTTGAGAATAAGGAAGAACGATTCATTATACCTCTGACCATGCAAAGTAAAATATGCCTTATGCAGAGCCTTTAAACTGAAGAAGACTTGAAGAACAATTATGTACCACCATTCAAGATCCAGAATTTCTTGAGCCATAAAAGGAAGGAAATGATCAAATCAGATGATGCAAATTCCATGAGTGATACTACAAGTCTTGCATGTGATAATTGGGCACACTAAACTTATTAAATGGTTTGGAATGAAGTGTTAAGTACTTCCACTTCACGTCAATAAACCACCAGTATTTTGTGCTTGGGAACCAACTAGGTTCAAAAGTACACATGTGTGCAACTAATTGGTAGAAGTATCCCTCATCTTTCTATGGAAGCCTCAATGGCAATGTCAGGTGGAAAGAAGGAATATGTTATTTTATACCCTATATAGGAAATTGATGCCACTGGTGGATTTTTTTACCATGGATAATCTTTTGGAGTGGAGGTTAGAAGTAAGGATTAGTTTATCTTTCAGTTTCTAGGAACTAAGCAAGGCACCTAGGCCAGATTTTTTAGTTTCATGGTAATGATCCTATTAAAACACCACGTTCAACAGTGTAAGAACTCTAGACAATTAGAGCTTAGGAAGCTTTACCACCTTCATTGTGTGTGCACAAGTTTTACTTCACCTTGTGAGGCTACGTGCACGCATGCTATATCTATGCAGAGTTATAGAGCTGCTAAAAATTGGTATCCCAACTTATCAAGGTATGAATCAGAATTTTGACTACTTTTCTTCATGAAACCTCTATGAATGAGGTGTTGCAAATTATGAAGTGACTTAACAATGGGAATCAAATGCAAAGGCTTTGAATTACTTCAGCTAATTGTTAGTCAGAATCAAAAATAGTGGCATGTTTTGAAGAAGAAGAAATTGATTTTGATCAGGTATTGGGCATGCTATTCCTAGAAAGAGAAAAGGGTAACTGATTTACATAGTTGATGATGAACAATGTAGAGAACTTAGACATTGAGCACATAGAGGGTTTCACGAATATTGGATTATGTAACATAAAAAGGCGATGAACCTACCATGAGCCTATATTCAGACCAAGAAAGTGAATATTTTTACTGGATTTAAACAAGGAATCCTATTATAGAAGAACATATTTCTGACTCTAGAGAGTTGTTAACATCTTGAGCAAGTTACATGACATTATGGATTTATTCCCTAGAGGCTATCATGAGTTGAAAGGATACATGAATCTTTGGGAGATGTGTTATATAAAACTTAAGGAAGGTGTGAACCCAGTTAGGAAGAGGCATTACAGGATGAATCCTAATTTACATCAAGGTGAAAGAAGAGATTGAAAAAATGATAATTTCTTGGAATCATTGTGCCTATTGAGGAGTCATAATGGGTAAGACCTATGGTGATCAACATCAAAAAAGATGGAAGAATCAGAATTTTTGTGGATTATAGGGAATGTGAATGTTGCATGTGTCATAGATACCCTTTCCCACACCATTTACTGAAGAAATCTTGAAAGGAATTTCAGGGCGTGAAATATACTCCTTCACTAATGGATTCTCTAGATATCATCAGGTAAGGATAGCTAGAGAGGATCAAGAGAATACAAATTTCACCACTAAGTGGGGAAGTTTTTCATACATGGTTATGCCCTTTGGATTAAAGAATGCACCTATAGTATTTTCATGCATAGTGTACAAGCATTCTAGGATTTTATTCAGAAGTTCTTGTAGGTGTATCAAGATGATTGGAAAGTCTATGGGCTCGTGAAAGATCACTGTGATAACTTCAGGTTTATTTTTGAGAGATGTAGGTAGTTAAGCATCTCTTTGAACATTAAGAAGTGCTTATTTTCCACCCCTTTTGGAATTTTTTTTGACACATCATCTGTAAAGAAGGTCTTACTAGTGGATCCTGCTAAGGTAGCTATGATTTTGGGCTTAGATGAACCTACTAGCCAGAACAAGGTGCATAGATTCTTGGGGCATATAGGTTATTACAAAAATTTTATTAAGAGATATGTCAAGATCGTTGTGCTTAGAATAATTACTCAAGGGAAAAGGAAAGTTCTATTGGGGTGAGGCACAACAATGCACGTTTGAATACATTAAAGGAGAAAGGCTTACTACAACACCTATTTTTCACTTTCCTTCATGGTCCAAACCTTTTCACATTCATGTGGATGCCTTTGGCATGGCCATTGGTGGATTTTAGCTCATCCTAGAGAAGGTATTATTGATCATCCTATTTTCTTTACTAGCAGAAAGTTAACTCTAGTAGAACATAATTATACAACAACAGAGCACAAGCCTTATCTATGATCTATGCACTCCATAAGTTTTGATAGTACTTGTTATCTACACCTTTCATATTTTATATAGACCACATGGCATTGAAGTACTTGGTGAACAAGACCTGATTTTACCTAGGGGCAGCATATGCCATTGGGTACTATGCTGTTTCAGGAATTTTATTTTACAGTGGTGGTTAAGCCAGCTAAGACCAATTCTAGTCCAGACCATTTATCAAGGATTCAATACATGAGAGGACCCGCATAGAGCATTGAGGACACAATGCCATATGCACAACTTTTCAGGTTGAACCAAACAACCTCTAACTTGGAATATATTGATGTCTTTTTAAGCATAGGTGTGGCACCCGAAGGAATGAAGGATTTAGAAAAGAAACAACTTTCTATTCATTGCACCTTACATGTTGATCAGTGGAGACTTATATAAGTTAGGCCATGATGAATTTTTGCATCAGTTGTGTACTTGAGCATGAATGTGAAGCAATTATGGCAGAGGCTCATGGGGGTATTATAGGTGGATAGTATGTAGGGTATGCCACTGCACGTAAGATTTTACTAGACAGGCCTATGGTGGGAAAACATTATACAAGGATTGCAAAGAATATTGTAAGGCATGTGAACCATTTTCAATGCCTTAGAAAGCCTCAGCAAAAGAGATGAAATTCCTTTGAGACCTATTACTAGTGTAAAACCTTTTAAGAAACATGGGCAATTGACTTTGTGGGCCCTATCTCCCCACCCGCGTGCAGGACCAGATCATGTTATATTATAACTTGTACATATTATCTTACAATGGTGGGCCAGAAGTGGCACCTATAAAGGATTTCACCATAGCTACAACAACAAGGTTTCATATGGGAAAATATTATTAGTAGGTATGGATGCCCTTTAAGTTTAACAAGTGATATGGGTACTCATTTTCTTAATGAGACTATCAGCATATTATTGGATGAATTTATGGTTACACACCATAGAAAAACCCCTTATCACCCTCAGGAAAATGGAATTGTTGAGGCCTTCAACAAAATATTGAGCCATACTTTGACAAAAATTTGTGATGTTGGAAGGAAATATTGGGATGATAAAGTCTTTGCTGTGTTTTGGTCTTACAGGATAACCTATAAGAGTTTGAATAAGGCCACACCCTTATCAGTCGGTGTTTAACATAGAGGCTAGTTCTACCCATGGAATTAATGTTACCATCTCTGTGTATTACATGCGCATGAGGTTTGGCTGATGATAAAGCACTTAGAAGAACAGTATTGATAAACTAATGCAGTCTGGATGAAAGGTGCACTATAGCATGATGGAGTCAGAAGCAAGACAAAGGCCAAGTGGAAGGCATGGCATGATAGACATATTAAGGATAAGAAGACTTGAATTTGGTACACATGGTTACTTCTTTATGACTCAAATTTGTTGTGCCACCCTGGAAATATTTTAGGTGCATTGGTTGGGACCATATGTTATAACTTGTATACTTGATTCAGGTGTTTGTCCAGTTAGAGGCACTAGATGGAACATAGTTTCTTATTTACCTCAATGGGAGTAGGTTGAAGCTCTACTATAAATAATTCTTCTTGGTGTGTGTAATAAGGTAGTATTTCCACCTAGATTATGATTTCCCTTAATGCACTTCCATTTATATGTGTTTCCTTCATCATTGCTATGTTTTTTCAATTTAGTTCAGTGTTTTATTTAATCAGCGTGCTTACGCACTAGAAGCTGATTACTATCTAAAGTGTTTTCATTCCTAGAGGACCACATCTACCCTTAGTGTGGGGAGGTTTACATATATGGCTCATTACCAAGTTGGATATAGTTGATTTTCATCTAAATATGGGTATGCATAAGGAAACTTTTGTGTAGGTGATTTTTGGAAGGGTGTAGATAGAAAAAAATACTCCTAAATGAAGACCACATAAGAAAAAAATAGACACATAATATAATAAAAGGTAGGTTGTAGCAAGGGAAACTACTTAGAAGAAGGTGTAGTGGCAAAGTAATTTGGAACATAAGAGCACGTGAGAGGAGTTTTGTGGCCAAGAATTAGGAGGCACGCTAGAAGGTTCTGACTGTGGTGTATAAATGAGTAGTGCAGAGGCATTGGAAAATGATGCATTAATTTTGGGATCGATGGTAGGTGTTTCACCATTTTCATTACGTTATTGAGATGAAACAGATAAGGGTAAGGGCTAAGGAGGAATAATTGTTTATGTTGGTCAGTTGATGGTTATTGCATGCTTTCTGACTTCTCAAACTAATGTTGACTGTGAGAGCTTCCTTTTGGCTGGGAGGAACTACCTGAAATAGAAAACAAGACCACAAAAGAAGAGTTAAATAATATATGACAGTGGACTGCCTAGCATGTTAATAGATCTAGGAAGTGTGATACTCCCTAGACAACTATTCAATCCACTGTTTAACACAACTTAATGTGAGAAATAAAAAAAAATCCTACTGTATTTGATATGATTTAGGTATTTCATTCAAGACACAATAAGCAAATCTAAATAACAGGCTAGGCTATAGTAAAATCTAAAGGGTAGGTAATTGTCAGGGTGTTGAAATTGGTCAGGGTAAGGTTCTGGGTTGTTTGGATCAATTGGTAGAAGTTAGGCTGGCTCTAATATTAGAAAAGGTGTAAAACATAGAAACCGATGTCGCTTTTATTAGTATAACCATGGATGGTTTAGGAGAGACCGATGACAAATCATGGGTAACCGACATCGGTACAATCAGGTGATAGTAGTTTAATAAAAAAGCTTATTACAGAGTCTGGGTGAGGTTAGATAGAGCTAAAGGAGGGGATGGATGAGGTATGTGGAAATGTTGAGAAAAACTCATAGAGTTGGAAGGGCCATGATAGATGATCTAATAAAAGGGTGGGCGAGGTTTGAGTTTGTTAAAAAGTAGACTATGAAGGAATGGGAATATTAATGGAAGAATGATAACAGAAATTATAACAACCTTATTGCTAGGATAAGAAGGGAAGTGATCAGTGATAAAAGCACTTACCAATGTTACAGATCCAATGGTTGGTTAGTGGGTATGATCGATGGGTGAGATAGAGCTTCATGTAATAGTGATGCTTCCTGGAATGTCACCATGAGTGCAAATGCCTCTGGATATCATCCTGGTGCTAGATATGGATGTCTATGTACATGTGAAAAGGCTCTGGTTATACTTGCATGTAGTTCTCTTCTTGTCTCCTTGATCTTAGAATCTACCAATCCAAAAACAAGGTTGCTAAGGTGAATAAATGGTAACCAACAATGGTTCCTGGTTGACTAGTGTTGGTTTCGGGATGACCGGCATCAGTTAAGGAAGGATTATGTAGGTTTACCAAAAATGGCAGATATCACATCATTTAGATTAGGTTCATTCCTTTTAACTCCCGTATCCGAATGGATGTTGCATTTTTATGAGCGTGAAGGTGGTTAGAGGGATAATAGGCATTGATTTTTAGGGTTTAAACTAAGTCTTAGCTTATTAACGTAAGTGGGACCAAGTCTCAGTTAGTTATGGAAACATGTCAAGAATAGGTCTAGTGTGAGGTGGCTAGATGAGGTGGAAATTAGCTTAATTAAAGTAATTAAGTAATGAATATTGTGAGGATGGGTGTTAATTTAATTTAATTAATATTAATGTGGGGTATAATGGTCATGGTTAGGTGAATGTGTGTAAGTTGGTTATTCAAAAGGGGACCAAGGGGAGTGTGACCCAATTTTGGTGTCTACATTTTTCCCCTTTTATTGCATAGCTTGTATTGGTAAGTGACACTGAAAAAAATAAGATTTGGTTGCCTCATGTGTTGGTGAAGGTAACCCCCCTCAAACTAGGAACTGATGAGGTGAGAGAAGGAAGCGGTGAGTGGTTTGAGAAAATACGTGTTAGGTGAGGTGAAGAAGGTGATGGTTGATGGTATGGTGATTGTAAGAGGTAGGATAGGTGATTAGGTAGAAAATTCAGATATATACGCACATGCTGTGAAATGACATGAGATACCAAGGTTTCTCAACATAACAAATTTACATTTGCTAGGGTCATAAAATTCATCCAAACAATGGTTGTTGAGGTCTAGTATCTAGGGTAAAGGATATGGTCCAGGAACTTAATGAGGTAATATGTAGGCATGTGTAGGTGTGGTTTTGGTACATCAAAAAGGTCAAAGGGTCAAGGTTTCTTTGGATAAGAGGCATGGCCATAGGAAAGGTAACGCTATTAGGATGAGAAAAAAATTTACCATTATCGCAAGATGTAATTGGTTGAGGACCTGGGAATATCCGAAATCAGGAGAGGGATCTAGTGGGGCCACTGGTGTAACGGCCCAACATGCCATGATGGAGATGACAATTCAGGATGAGGTATAATTCAATGCTATTCTTAGTTAGTGTAGGTCATATTTTTGTAGAGAAATTGGGTTAGGTGAAAAATAGGTTTACATGGGGGGGATAAGTTATTTTTAATTTAGGAATAAAAGCTGGGAGAAATCATACATGGAGGAAGGGGTAGTTAGGTGAATCCAGGGTGGGGGAGTGGTTGAGGGGGGTTTGTAGGTTAGGGATGGGTGGGTAGGATGGGTGATTATCCTAAGGTTTGAAAAGTTTTTGGAAAACAAAATGGGGGGGGGTGTTGAATGGTGTCGGTGATTCAATAGTGATCAACATCAGTCAAGGGTTGGCTAGCACGTTAGTTGGATAAACTTTCTGGTCAGGCATTCATGTAGTAGGTGACTAGATGCCAAGTCATAAGGAACTAATGTCAGTTTGGTCTAAAGGAGAATTAGGTCAATAGGTATATAAAAAGGCTAGGAAGAGAAGGTGTAAGGGATGGGTAAGGATCAAAAGTAAGGAAGAGTGATAACGGTAGAGGGTAAGATGTTTACAAAGGGTAATGAGTAGGGAATTGAGGTATAATGACCGATGCATAAATAGACTCATTTAGCAATAGGAAACTGGTAGAGTTGGGTATATTAAAATAATAAGGGTTGGGGAGAATATGGAATTGTTGGGTATAGTATGTGTTTGGTATGAGAAGGTTTTGAACAATAGTGTGTTTTGTAGTTGGTTCATGTGAGGGAACAGACCCTACAGATGTGGAATATGGTACCTCCCTTATTAGCTAGATGTTAGACGGGATCCATGAGAGCATTGTGGTTGACACATGACTAGAGGTGGGTCTGATTAGGATTCAGAATTATAGGCATATAAAGCTTGTGATCTAAGTTTGACGGTGGACTCTCATTGATAGATGGGATGTCTACGACCAACACGTTCCATTTGCTGATGAGGTGAGATGATTCTCACCTTGGTTAGGACATTTTCAAAATTCTACAGCTAAAATGATAGTAGTGGTGTAGGTTTATTCTATTTATTTGGATGCATAAGATGGAGTTGAATGTAATGAAAGTGTTCATGTGAGAGGGATGACGGAGATGAGGTTTCATAGCACCAACCTAAGGTATGGAGACATGTACATTAGGCTCATCCTAAAAGGAGAAAAATGAGGCTAGTGGTCTTGATTATGGAGGAAGTGATGTTATTTTTGTCACTACCAGATTAGGCAAAGGGTGGGAGATTCCCATCAATCATGTAACGGGAGTCCTTTATGGGTATGATGGAGGAGAGGACCTACTGGTTTCCTAGGAGACTAGGTTAATAGGTACTTGGTACAATCTATACAAGGAAGTTATGGGCCTACGGGAGACTACGAAGTTTGACAGCTTATGCCAAACCTTTCTTCTTCACTGTTGGGAATATGAGCACATTATAGTGGTTTAGTTTTAAAATTTAGATTAGGTTTCCCTGGCTAGGGTGCAAGGTTTGTTGAGCTAGGTATGGTATGAGTTGGTTACAGGCAATGAGTGCGAGTTGGTGGGGTGCAGGCTAGAGGGACCAAGGCTACGCATGATGTAGCCCACTATAAGAAGATACTAGATGAAGTTGTGTGGGGTAGACATCATTCTAAAGGTTCATATGTGGGGCTTCCCATCATACATGTAGATGGTTAAGAAATTAGATGAACTACAGTTGCAATTGCCGATGGATAGATGGGAGCCATGCAAGAGAGTACAAGATGATACCCATTGATAGGGTCAGACAACAATTTGGGTTGCTACAAGTTGTACCTCCACCATTCCTATAGTACAGGAGAGATGACATGGAGAGGCCTATACATCTACCACATCTGACAGTGCCTCTAGGGAAAGAGGAGTAGAGTGTTGACTGATGGATTGATGATGTTGGAGTTATAAATAGGTACAGATAGTGGTGGGTAGTACAGCTGTGAGCTACACCACTAGGGCTGGGGCAGCCAGACATGGCCACCATCATAGTGCAGTAAGAGATTCCCTCTAAGGGAAGGTGGTGACCCCAGTTACACAATTAGGGCTAGTGGAGGGATAGCTAGCAGGGTCAGAGTTAGAGGTTTCCACATTTTAGGCATAGGTGATAGGGCTGTATGGCCAGTTGGCCACTACACAGACATAGATTGTGGCCCTACAAGCCCAAGGATAGGCACAGGTACCCCCGAAAGACTCTAGGATAGGTACCCATATAGGCTCAGGTAAAGGGGCCCATTTTATAGGTAGGGGTGAGACATGGTCCCTCAGTACAGGCACAGGCATAGGGACAGGGTCCTGAGAGATAAGTACAAAGGCCGAGATCAATGGCTTCACCATAGACAATACACATGGCCACGTTCAGAGATTCCTTAGGAGAGGAATGATATTATCATGATCACCTGATTACTGTAGGGGTATACTTCCCACCCTATGTAGATTACAGAGCAAAACATGCCTCGAGTGAGAGGACCACATCTTGCAGACATAGTGTTGAGAGTAAAGGGGAATGGCGAGCCCCGAGACAGGGTTAAGGAAAGGCCACCAGTGTATGGAGGCTGGCTCCAAGTGTGGTACCAACCCATGGTAGACTGAGGCACATGGTGGGTGGCGACATGTTAGTGGGATTCCACATGATAGCAGAGGAGGAGGAGGAGACAGGTGAGATAGATATGGAGGATATCTAGTAGGGTGATGCCTGATATCCACATATACCTCTGGTTTTATGTAGTTAATTATTTTGGATATATAGTGGCTTGCATGTCGAAGAGAGTGAGGATGTATACGAGAGTTTTGTATTTTTTATCATATACTGTCCTACATGCTGAAGGTGACGAGGTTGTATATGAGAGGTTTTAAGATATGCATATTAGTTGGTATTGATGTATATTAGACAGATATACAGATTTGTATGATGAGATGGATGATTTGTTGATGATGTATTTGTGTTGGTAGAATTTTATCATTATGTATAGATGGCTGGAAAATACATGTTTTTAGGCATGGTAGAGTTAGGTCATATGCATGATGGAGTAATGTTACAGGCATTGTTGAGTCAAGTGGTAGGTATGGTTGAGTTAGGTCATAGGCATGGTTGAGTCAGGTTAGTTTAGGTATGATTGAGTTAAGGTTTGTTTATGCATGGTTTTGTCATGGTTTTATGGTTAATTGAATTTCTAATTCAGTAATTTGTGTAATTAATGATGGTATGGTTCATGTTTAATTTGAGTAAAGGGGAAATTAGGCTAAAAACAACAAGGAGGTGAGAATGGGCGGTTTTAGTGTAACTTAGTATATGACAACGTGTTCTTTGCAACAAGAAACCCATGATAAAAAATAGGCAAGTACATGACAAAAATTTCATATTTTTTCTTCATTTGTTTGTGTTTAATAGACTAATCAATGCAGGAAGTCTATATGGGATATGTATATTATCTCCTTCAGGTCTTCGTGAAGCTGATTGATGTGGGAAGATTTTGGATTTTTTTATTAGATTTCTGAAATGACTTGATATAGTTGTCCTTCAAGGGAGTAGTCTATTTATAGTGGTGGAATTTAGATTGAAGCAATGTCCCTTTTGAGGGAGTCATCGTTTTGCTAGAAGTTTGAATCAAGGAGTTGCATCCCTTTTCATTTCTGGGTGTTTAAGTCATGGACAAGATTGTAGAGGAAGATTAGGTTCTTGTTTAGAATACAAGACCATAGCACACAGAGATTAACTATGAAAAAGGTGGTTTTGAGTGATGAACGAACCATGGGATTCCATCTTGAAGAAGATGAAAAGTATCCATGAGAATCATGTTATGAATAGAGTTGTAGTAATCATATTGAAGATAAGGCTTGAAAGGTGATGGGTATCACATGATTCTTTTTGAGTCATGGATCCTCAAAACAGAGCAATATGGAAGGTGAAAATGGGCTCAAGGGATGAGCAATCATTTGACAAAAAAGTGGTATAGAACTGAACATTAGCAATAAAATGGTCAAAGATGCAAAGCATTGAGGGGTGTGGGTCCAGGTTTTCCTTCGAGTGAAGACAAATGATAAGCACCTGATCCATAGGCATGGGTAATGATATAGGGTCTGAGCCAATTAGGAGAAAATTTACCCCGTTGAATTTTCTGCTCTTTGGTTATATGTTGATTTTCCTTCAGGACGAGGTCACTGACCTAAAAGGCTCATTCATGAACACATTTTTCATAGGCACATTTGATACATTTTTGGTAGATTTGGAGATGTTCAAGAGCATTGAGATGGACGTTCATCTAATAACTCAACTTGTGCAAAACAATCTTGGTGAAATTCATCACCGTTGAGTATGTCTTGTAGTGAGATGCAGAGAGATGGAATCTAGACTTCGAGAGGTAAGACAAAATTGGTACCGTAGACCATAAGAAAAATGTGTGGTAGTAATTCAAAGTTCAAATACTAGTGTGATAAGCCCACAAGGTGAAAGGAATGTGCATATGTAAATCCTTTCCAGTATAGTTGACTGACCTTCATAAGAATTTTTGTTACAACGTTTTATTGGTTGATTCATGGCTTGACCATTGGTTTGTACAGGTAATAAGGTGATGAGAAACTGAGTTGGATGCCAAAATCATTGCATAGTTTGTGTAGGGTTTTGTTTTTGAATTACTTTCCATTATCAGTGATGAGATGGTGAGGAACACCAAAGTGATAAAATTATGTGATGGATGATGAATTCACATATTTTCTAAGATTTTGTAGAAATGATGGGAATGGCCTGTACCCATTTAGTGTATTATTCAATAATAGCTATGATCCATTGGTGGTGTTGTAAAGAATGGGGGTTGATCTCACTGAAAAGATCCAAACCCCATTAAGAGAAAGGAAAAAAGGTCTCATGCGACCTTTAAGGCGTGACTAGGTGTGTGGTGGAGATTAAAATGTTGTTGGCATTTCACACAACATTTGACATAATCACAATACTCATGTGGTTTAAGGTTGGCCAATAATAGCCTAGGTGAAGAATGCATTTTTGTGATAGCTAAACCACTAAAGTGACCTCCACAAATTCTATCATGGAATTTCCTTAATGGTTTTGGGAATTTCAGAACTTGTAAGGCATCATAAGAGAATGCTGTCAAAGTTTCACTTGTAAAGAAGACCACCCATGATGACATAAAGGGAGACACTTTTAAGAAAGGCACGTTGTCCATTACGAGTGAGATCAATAGGTAGAATGGAAAGGGAAAGATAGTCTGCATATTACATATACCAAAGGTCACGTGGATCAGGGGCCATAGTTTTAATGGCGTAGACCTCACAAGGTAAACAAGAGGGTGATTTTATCCTTCGTATTGTGAAAAATATTTTAGAGTCAGCAGGCGAAGTAGGTATCTGAGAAGGCAACTAGACCATGGTATCCACAAATTTATTAGTAGATCGTGGGGTGGTTTGAAGTGTGTAACAGTCAAAGGTGGTTAAAAGTATGTCTACATGATGTTTATACTTTTGAAGTATCTCATTACAATGACACATGTATATACCATTGACTTGGTTTGTGACCAGTTGAGAATCACCAAAGATATTGATTGACTCAAAATCTAAGCCATAATCATCCTGGAAACCCAATATGAGTGCTTTGTATTTAGCAATATTATTTGTACAATCAAAACTCAAGTTTGAAAGACAAAGGCATAGGTTCACCATCAAGAGGAATGAGGATAACACCAGCCCCACCCCCATGCTGACACTTAGAGCGATCAAAGATGAGTGTCATTTGGTAAGCGGGTTCATCAAGGGAAAGGTTAGCTATAGACCCATCTGGGAAATCAAAGTTAGATGGTTGATTCCTAGAAATAGGTGCATTAGGCTAGTTGGTCAGCAATATCATGGCCATTTGATGGAATTTTGATGAATGAATTCGAGGTTGAGGTTGGCAAGACGCATAAGCCAACGTGCGGTACATTGATGTTGATAGGGTTTGGTGTACATATAGTGTAATGAGTCAGTATTACTAATGATAAAGGTTTTTTGGTTGAGTAGGTAATGGAAAAGTTTCATGGTGATAAAAAACTCAGGCTAAATAGAGTTTTTTGGTGTGGGTATATCTAGTTTCATAGTCCATAAGGGTACGAATTATGTACTAAACCAATTACTCTCTCGATGTTGGTCGTCGTGATGAGCAAGCATGACACCTAAAGAATGGCCAGTAGTGGAAATATATAGCTAAAAGGGATGGTAATACTTAGGAGGAATGAGCACTGGTTATTGAAGGAGGTATTATTTTAAGGCCTCAACAACTTTATGGAATTCATCATCCCATTTGAATGAAACGTCTTTCTTGAGAAGATGATGAAATGGTTGATAAAAGTTAGAAATCTGGGAGATAAAGCATCAAATAGATTACAACTTTCCTTATAGGCTTCAAAGTTGATGGATATTAGTGCGTGGAGGCATTTCTAGAATAGTCTTGACTTTAGCAGGATTGACTTCTATGCCATGCAAAGAAGCGATGAAACCTAGGAGTTTTTCAGGATAGTACCATAAATACACACTTCTTTGGTTTAAGATGCACACAATATTTGATGAGAAAGTCAAACATGACTTTCAGGATGGGTAGGTGTTCATTTTGATGTTTAGATTTGGCCAAGAAGATAATCTATGTAATATTCCAATATGTGATGCATGATGTCATGGAAGATGTAAGTCATGGCTCACTGATATGTAGTAACAACGTTTTTTAGGCCAAAAGGCATGAATTAATAGCAGAAAATTCCCCCAAGGGGTGATGAAGGCAGTCTTGTATTGATCCTCTTAGAGCTAGTAATATTTTATTGTAGCCTAAGAAACCATCCATGAGAGACATCATTTCATGGCCAACGGTGAGATCAAATTTTTGGTCAATGCCTAGTAGAGGGAAATCATCTTTGGGACAAACTAGGTTGAGGTCATGGAAGTCCATGCAAATGCGTAGATTCCCCCTGTCACCTTTGTGATGGGAACGATGTTATAAATCCACTGGGGATAGTCAATGGGTAAGATAAAGGAAACTGATGAGAAGGTGTTGAAGCTCTTCTTTGACCAGAAGAGCAATGCAAGGATGCATTTTCTATAGCTTTTGTTTGATGGGTTTGGCATCAGAAATGGTGACGATATTGTGGAACAATAATTTTTGGGTCAATACCAGGTATATCAACATACGACCAGGAAAACGTGTTGCTATGGTCCAGAAGGAAAGAGGTGAGGGCCTCTTGTTCAAAAGCATCTAAGGACATGCCTATCTTTATAATGTGTGGGTCATCTTGAGTGTGAATGTTGATTTCGATGGCCGATTCATTCAACATGGTTTGCATCTCAGAAGGTAACGACTGATGAATATAAGAATCTTCTGCACAAAGGTAAGTGAGGATGGATTCATCATCCTAACACTAAAAAACATTGATAGAGGGTGTATCATCATCGATCATGTCAATATACATGAATGGGAGAGAAGAGGGATCTTTTCCATCAATGTTGATAGGTCAAAGGTCCCAAGGAAATGGTGTTTACAAAAAAAAAATAAAAAATTAAGAGGAATAGATTCAGGATCTATGGAATCAGTGGGTAAAGATGGTAATGTAGGTGAAGGAGGTGGGGAAGGTTTTCCTATCCTAGGATGAGGTCGAAATGAACCTTCTTGGAAGGTGGTGCATCAAAACCAATGCCATTATGGTCATTGTGTTTATGAGATGTACATGAAATGACAGTATGAGAGGCTTATTCAAAAAATTTGAAGCCAAATCCTTTCCATGCACACCAGATGGAGGAAAGTGTGATCGAAGTGGTGGTTAGTGAGGGAGTGTAGGTTAGATGAAAGTGGTTGGGTTTGGGATGGAGGTTCAACTTTATAGGTGGTCACATCAAATCCCCCATACATTAGATTAGTGCTAAGATGGGGAGGGACATAAGGAAAAATGTCACCGATGTACATGTCATAACTAGGGTGTTGACGTAGGTTCCCATATTCTTTGCAGGGTGAGGAAGGTGTCGATATTGTATAGGCAGTATTCCCCAAGAGTGAAGCATTAAAAACACCTTCTAAAGGATCTATAGTTAGTATGTTAGTAGCGGGGATAGATGAATCACTTGATTATGTGGATACAAGGGAGTTATCGAAAGAGGCCACAATGGTAGTAGGGATAGCAAGGTAACTTTTGAGAGAGGCTATGACAATCTTTGTGGGTGGGCTAGTAGGTGGAGGTGAAGTAAGGATAGTGGAAGATGCCTTGACTAGTACAAGCACATCATTGGGATGGTATAACATGTTACATGTCTTAAAAGGTGATGTCTTGGTAGGGATGGTGTACTTATGTCCCTCATGTTCAAATTTGTGGAAGTGGTGTAAATTCAAAGCAACACAACCCATGTCATAGATCCAAGGTTGGCTAAGAAACAAGTTATATTATAACTCCCCTTCTAGGACATGGAAAAGTTTTGGGATAGTGCGGGGACCCATGCGGACATGGAGAATGATGGTACCCAGGGTAGAATTCATGGCATCATTGAAGGAGCGCAACATAAATGGGTTAACATGCATGTAATTGGCAAGTATTCACATTTGGTTGTATGAATGGGAGGAGATTATGTTAATACTAGCACCACCATCGATCATAATGCGTCGTATGCATATATTATCAATAAAGATAGAGATGAAAAGAGTAGGGTTGGGGTCGTCAGACTAGAAGGGAGTGATCTCTTCATCTAAAAAGCTGACGGTCGCTACTTGGCGAGTAGGTGGAGGTGTAGAAGAAGGATATGACCTAGTGAGAGAGAAAATGTGGTGAGGGGTAATGATGGATGCTACAGATGTGGGGTCATTTGGTAAAACCTCAATAGATTAAAGGACCTCCATGAGGGATTGATGATGTGAGTCGGGGGTTTGACAAGGTCAAATAAGGAAATTTTGAGAGGGGATTGATGTAGTTGTTTTACATTGTGTGATGTGTACCCCATTAGATATAGGATATGAATGACCTTGAATGATGACTTTGGGTATGGGTGCGGATGGTATGTTGGGTATAGGGTTGGTTGATGGGCCAGTTGCCTTTTCTTTTCCCTTATGAGCATGGGTGGTAATGTGAACCATGTTAATTTGACGGGAGGTGGATGAAGAGGGTGTGTCATGCAAGGTATAGCGACATGAGGGTAAAAACCCTAGTGGGGGATATGATCCTTGTGAAATGAGTAGAGTGCATTGGAATTTATGTGGTGGTTTGGCCAACTATCTTATACAAACCATGTTGATCTCAAATCTTAGGGGAGGATCGAAGATTTTTTGGAGTGGAGATCTTGGTCATTGAGTAAGTAATGGAATAAGATCTGTGGAAATCAGTGAAGGTGAAATTGGGTCCTCATCAAGAAGATCGTCTTCGTCAAAATTTTCTTTAGGAGGACTCAATTAGACTAGAGTGGATTTTAAAGCCTTACCGTTCTTTACATCATGTCCTAACACACGATGGTAGCTACAAACTTTAGTTTTGTCAAACCCTTTTGGTTTGTGTTTGAGCGGGTCATAATGTCTAAGAGTTTGTAATGTGATGACATAAGTTTCAAGGAGATTCGTTAATATTTTAGCATAGGACCCTGCTAATGGATCACAATGGGAGGTAAATGTGGGTTTGGGTGTAGGTGCAACTGATTGTGGAGGAAGAGGATTTATAGGAGAGGGAATGGATTGGTCCAATAGTTTGGTGTGTAGGGTGGTCTTAGGTCTTGCGGGCATATGTTTAGGTACGGTCATAGTAGAAGAGCTAGCGATGAAATGTTTGGTTGGTTTAACTACCTTATGGGAGGGTAGTGTATTGTTAGCATTAGGTTTCACCTTTTTGGGAAAAGGTGACATAGGTACACACGATGTAGAGGGAGAATAAGATGGTTAAAGAGGACAGGTTACCCATGAGAGTAACTGATTTACTGTGGAGTTGGTCGGTAGAGGTTGGGTAGAAGGTGTGAGTGTAAGGGAAGAAAGTGTCATGGGTAGTGAAGAACTTATGGATAGTAGTGGTGGTATGGGTGGTAAGAAGGTTACGGGTGAGGGAAGAGGTTGTGTGGGTTGTTTGGGTACATTAGAGGTTTGTGATGAGGATGTGGGCTACTGCGCTCTTAGTTTACTGGTGGAAGGAGGTGGTTTGGCCAGGTCGAGGGGTGAGGTCCTAGGATGGATGGAAGGGGTGAAGGTGACAATGTTATGGTACATGAGGTTTGTGTATGAGGCCTAGGGGGTTGGGTCTTCTTTTGAGGGTTCAGAATAAGTTTAGTGTTGGTTTGGGAAGATGTGGCTAAATCTAATTTGATGGGTGCATGAGTAAGGTTTGATGTCGGCCTGACCCCTAAGATAGTGATGGGTTTAAGTAAGGGAGATGATATAGGCATGGGTAGGTGTTTGGGTGTAGATGTATGTCGGGTTATGGGAAGAGTTGTGAATTGGGACATGGGTGGTGACATGAAGGGTGTTGCAATAGTCATGTTTGTGTTTGGTTTAGTTGCTTAAAACACTTTTTGATAGATAGTGGAGGTGTTAGTGAGTGACAATTGCATTTGGGTTGACACAAGAAGTAAGAGGCATGCCCAAAGTAAGGCTCTATCAACATAGTCCAGATGATCGGCCAAGCATAAAAATGGTACTATTATAAGCAGGGCTGATGTGAATCGAGTATCAATCCCTGTAAAATTTGTTTGAGATATAGGGAAATGGCTAGCCTCAGAATTTGTGGTTAAGAGAGCCGAAAGTAGATCAATGGGATCTTGGGGGTCCGATGGTGAATGGTCATCTAAAGGCAATGGTATTTATATAGTATTGTCCATGGGTAGTGTAGTGCCCACTCCCCTTTGACACTTTTAGATACTGATATTGATACTATTGATCATATTATGGACACTATTATGTTTTGTGTTAGTATGATGGTTAGATGTTAGATCATGGATTATTATTGATCTGGATTCAGTTAGTATGCATGATGATTACTAGATACATTTCCTTTATGTGGATGATGATATATTGTTTGACATGGACATATTATAGATGTTGATTTGGACTTGTGACATTTGATATTTTGAGTAGACCTAGTATAGAATAGCATAGATGATGATATAGCTGATTTATGAATTAAAAATGATAATGTTGAATTCTTGATATTGTTATTATTCATGTGTTAGATGATCTTGAAATGTTGTTTATATCATTTTGGATGTTCTGATATGGCCATGAGGCTGAATGAGGTATTTGCATTTTTGCAAGTTAAAAATCACAATAATGTTGGGGGACTGGAGACTAACCATATTAGAATTCTGGGTGAAATCAACAAGGTCACTATGGCAACTGTTTTGTGTGTGTGTTTTTGTTAAGGATTCCCATGGGGGGATTTCCATTATATGTGACTATGGGATATGTATTTTATTATGTGTTCCTTTTTAATTATTGTTGTATGTACTTTATTAGGTAATGTGTTCCTTCTTGTAATTAATTTAAATGTGGTAGATTAATGTGAGAGATCATATAGTTAGACTTTAATTAAATCAAATTGGGGACATGGAATGTAATTAATGAAGTTGTTGATTTTAAATGTTAATTTTGGAAGAGTTTGTAAAAAGGTGTAAGGGATATGTAAGAGTCATGTAAGAAAGATTTTGGAAGGTTAAACACTTCAACTCCTTAAGAATTCGAATTTGTCCTTGGAGGCCAAATTTGGAGGCTTGTGGGACAAGTTAAACTTGTCCCACACCTCTTAAAATGATTCACCAACCATACATATGGTTTGGAGGTTAAATTCAGGCATTTTTATTGCATTTTGGAATGATAATTTGGAAGTTTTAATTTCACTTCTCTTACATATTTCAAATTCAGTCCTTTTTGAGTATGGGTCATTTTGGAGTGTGTAGTTATTTTGTCATTCTTATTTATTATGATTTGGTGGTTAATGTTGATTTCCTCTTGGAGTTGAGGAAGAATGGTGTGGCATACCACATGGATCCACATCATCCTCATCTCTTCCCTCTCCTTTAAAAGTGAAACTCCTTTCTTATTTTGGGTTGTTGAAACTTTATCCATTCCTCTTGGGGGCACATTTTTTTGCTGTTTTTGGAGCTTGTTGTGGAGGAAGTTTGGAGTCTTTTGCATGCTTGAACATTGCTGGTTTTGGACTGCACTTTGATAGTTGGAAAGCTTGTGAGATTGGAACAAACTCAAGTATGGAGAGGTAGGATCTTGAGATTGTTTTAAATAATTTCTTTCTTTCTCTTGCATGCATGTTTGAAATGGTGAATGTGTTTTGTGTTCTTGGCTAGTTGGGTAGACTGCTTAGGACATGGTGTAGGAGAAGGCTATGGGGATTTCTAATGGGGGGCATAAGGGATTGCCAATGGCACCAGTTTTATTGTGGAGGGAGTTTTGGATTGGGATCCACCTTGGAAAAAAAAACTGCTTGCATTTCTTACTCTTGGGGGGGGCATAAGGGAGAAACTTTGGGGGGGCATAATGAGGGGTTGGGAGATATAAGGTTTATGGGATTTGATATGTTTATTGGTGGTATGATTTAGGTGGATGTCCAATTCTAAATAGGGAGGCATAAGTAGTTCCCTATAGTTCTTGATCTTGTTGTCTTGCTTGATCAAGCCTATGTTTTGTGTGAATGGTTTCAAATGCAATTGTGAACTGTTGTCCTTGTTTGGAATGTGTATCTTATTGATCTGTGCATGTGAAAATGTTGCTTGTATGTTTTTGGAAGCCTTTGTTGCCATGATTTGATTCTCATTCTCTATTTCAATATGATTGGGGCTCAGGGGCCAATGAGGAAGGATGGTTTCTCTTTTCTCATTGGATGTCTTGGTTGGGTGGAGAGTGTTGCCTTTCCCCCTTCCTTGTTGTGATCAAAGATGAAAAGATGGAGAAACTAACATGCTGCTATTTGGAGCAAGAAGAATACAATTTGACAGTCCCATCCTTTGAGCAAGTTTGTTGTAATCTTTCCCACTTCGAAGTGGATGAGTTGTATAGTAATTATAATGTGAAGTTATTGTATTGTAGATGGAAGATTGAATTTGAATTGAGAAATGCAAGGAGATTCATAATTGTCCTTTGTTTTGGAAAAGAAATGTAAATGAAGTTACATGCATTGTCTTATGTATTTTGTAAATTGTATTTTGGAAACCAAATGAAAACGGAAAGTTGTAAAATTGTATTTGATGATCAATGAAGGATTGCATTCATTTCTCAAAAAGTGTATTGCGTATTAGATTTGAATTATTATTGAAGTTGAAATTGTGGTTAAAGATTGGAAATTGTTGTTTGGAAAAGAAGCATGCATATGAAATAAAAGATAATATTTTATTCTCTTGAAGGAGTTGAATATATAAATAAGACTTACAAAATTGTTTGTTCTGTTCTGACACATGCATACTGACACATCTTCATGGGTCACATCCAGGATGTTGAATGACATGATGAATGTATATATATGTGAATTTGTGCTTTGGTTTCCACTCCCATCAAATCTTGGGAAATTCTTGCGGTTTCCATGAGGGAGTGCGTGAACAGGATGTGGCAACACGAGAGGGCCCATAGCATTTCCCCATGGTACTGCCATTTGAAAATCTGGAAAGAGGATGCAAGTCAGAAGCATGGTTCCGCTGAGTAACAAAGTGCTGCAAAGGGATGTGGAGGCTCCTTACGAAAAATGGTTCTTTTGTGGGGGCGAGGCACTTCTGGCTGACCGATCTGTTAAACTCAGTGATGAGAAGCGTGTTGGTGTAATACTGAAGTTGTGCCTTTGAAGTAGATCAAAAATAGGATCAACTTCTCCACGAGCTCTCTTGCTATGAGTAAATTTCTCACTCGCCAGCGTATCTTTCAAATCTGTAATGTTTTTAGAGCAGATTTAAAAACTCTTTTTGGTTGTACTTGCTGATTTTTTGATTTTTTTGACAAAAATCAGCAACATGTACTTTTCTAAATATTTAATTTTATCCCTCTTTTGGAAACCGATTGCGATTTAATGACAAAGATCAATGAGGATAAAATGATGGTTTAACTTAGTAAGCTGATTTTCAGATCTTAGAGTTGAATTTTTGCAAGGGTTTGAAATTATTTGTAAAACTGTCAGAATCTCAGATCTACGGAAATATATGGGTTTTTGTAAAAATTCAATGAACTAAAGATTTCTAACTAGCCCAAATCTATGGATCTCTGAAGAAAATTTTCGGTTTGGATCCCTTTTGCAAAATTTTTGGATTTTAAGCAAAGAGTTAAGATTTGCAAACAGGTAGTGATTTTCACAGTTTTATCTATTTTCTTAGTTACTTTAGCAACTTTTTAAAAACTGTTAGTGTCTTTTAGCCGACATAACACTCACATAGATATGGTTTGATCCCTAGTAGAGTCGCCAAAAACTGTTTGGCCAAAAATCTGTCAGGTGGGCAGATCTATGGATAGATAGGCCAACAGTGTGTAGGGCATATCCCCTCTTTGAGACAACAAAGAGAAACTGGTTTATTGCTATTCTACCAACAGGAATATGTGCAAGTCCTACATTAATCTACCTTCAGGGGTTTGGGATCTCGTCCCCAGTAGGGGTATTTCTAACTGTAAATAGAAAGGAACGAAGGGAGGAGGACGGAGATAGGATAGATATGAAGGGAAAAAATAAATGAATTCCAAAGTAGAAAGATCAGAGGGTTTATGTTTTGGGCTGGCAGTAAATAGAGCCAAACCTACTTGCATAAACAAAAAAAGCAATACTAATGAGCAAATGACAAAAAAGTAGAGATAGATCTGACAGAAAAGCAACATAGATCTAACTTAAGAAAGATCTAATGCACATAACACATCCATTGAGCACAAAGTCTTAATTTTTGTATTAATATTTTCTGTTTACAAAAAGTACAAAGCCTTTTCCTTCTCACTTCTATTTTTTATCTAAAAAATGTCCACCACTTGAATACAACAATTATCCAAATATATATAGAAGGAGAAGAAGAAAGAAGGCAAAAAGGAACCAACAACTATTTACAAAATATCTAAAAGTCAACTGTTGACTTTGGGGCAATTTGGTGGATGACAACATCCCATGGTGTAATATGGATGATGTCATCATTTGTGCCAACATACTTTTAAATACTTTACAAAAATGGGAATAATCCTAGGAGGAACGAGCCTATTCGTCGTCATCCCTGCGGTTGGAAAGGAGTATCCTGCTTCTCCTCAGGAGAGGAAATGTGAAATTGAGCACGATACTCCATGAACTTGCTAATCATTGGTTGAAGTTGATCCTGAGCAGGACCCTTGGTGTGATCACCGATGACCTCACAAGTCTTCCATTCATCTCTAAGTCTCTCTAGGAGCTTGAAGTATTCATTACCTGCCTCCATTAGGTATCCAAAAAAATCATGGTAGGCCAGAAGGTTATTGATAGATTCTGTGTCAAAAGTGGCTTATGACCCTAAACCTTGTGACGCGATCTCCTTGAAGAGCCAAATAGTGTCATCTACCTTCCTCAAGGCGTATGATGGTGGTGAGCAAGCCCAAAGACATCCTTAGGACGAGCTGTTCCATTTGATGCATTGCATCCAAGGCTTTCTCCTTGATTTTATCAATTTTCTCCAAGACAAATTCCATCTAGTCAACCTGATAGTCCAAAGCAGCAAGGACTTTGTTTGGTGCTCTTGGTTGATTGAAGACGCCGAATTTTATTAAGTCATCGACTGGGTAGTCGAGCATCTTCTGAGAATGTCTCATGTTGTAACTTGACATGGTCCAAATCTTTGGAGATAGGTCCTGCAATCACCTGGAATTCCTTATTAGCCTAATCAATATTCTGATACAGCTCTGTGAACTTTACAATCACTTCCTCACTATCCTTGAGGATCTGGTCTCTCCAGGCAGATACTGTCATACCTTGCTCACCAATCTTGGCTTACTCATTTATCTTTTCCTGACTAAGGGCTTTAGGAGTTTCAGTGGTAGCTACAGGAGGTGCACTACCCATTTTCTACAAGGCTTGGAGAAGATATTTGTTCTATTCTTTTAGTATCCTCTTTTCTTCCTTTGCTTCCTGAAGCTTTTTGCAAAGGGCATCCACTATAGATAAGGCCTCTCCCTGTAAGCTTTCTGAGGATGTTCCCATTATGACCTGTGTCACTGTATAATCTATAGGAGACAGATCTTTTTTATCCTTTATGGGATCAGGGTATGTGATCTCCATAACTCTTTCACCTGAAGTGCTTTGAGAGAAGCGGGTTATTTCCTTTTGCTTCTTAGATCCTTTAGTTGGAATCACAGAGAAGTCCATAGGTGTAATGGGGACTTTCCTCTTGTGCTGGCTCAGGTGTTTAAAGATCCATTCTGAACTTAAGGGAGTGGGACCAGAGGGAGAAGAGGGAATGGAGGTGGAAGAAGGAACAGCTATAGTGGACATGGGGAAATGCATCGAGACACTTGGCGGTGGCATTGAAAAAGAAGCCAACCCTCCAATGCTCACAGGGGTAGGAGTCACTGTAGGAGAGGAAACTGTGGGGGTGGAAGGGATCTGAGAGATGAGAGAAGAAATGTTGGGGGACAGATCCATGAGGGAAGAGAAGATGGAGGAAGAGGAAGGGGGAACGGTAGAAGACGGGGGAGAAGACACAACCAAAGGAGTGGTTTCTTGAGTGACGTGAGGAGGGGAAGGAGGAGTGCAGGAGATGGGATGGTGGGAACCTCAGTAGTTACAACAGTGGCAACATCCTGAGTGGATGTGCCCGTTGGAACACTTACCATCTCTTCTTCTTCAGGGGATACCATGCTTACTACTTCTTCCTCAATGGTGGAAGAAGGGCTCTCGAGAGTTTCCTCTTGAGCATTGCTTGTTTCTCCTTCTTTATCTTTCCCTTTGCCCTTTGGCAAGTGCTTTGGCTTAGCGGGTGCATCACCCAAAGGAGACGTGGTGAAGTCTACCCCAAGGTAAATGAGACCGTTCTTCCTGCACCAATGCTCTGTGTGCTGCAGAGTTCCTTTAACCCTTTCCTCAATAGTCTGAGGTGCCTTTGTTCTATCAATCTTGGCAAACAGCCAATTGTCCCTGTCCGTGTCTAGATAGACTTGATCAACTTCTTGATCGGTTACTTGGAAACCTTTTGGGACAATGGCCACACCATATTGGATGATCTTTGTCAGGGCCAGGCCAGGAGTGATCCTTTCTTCTGAGCTCAACCTCGTGATATAAATCGATGTAGATATATTTGATCTATGGGATGTAAATTGGATCGAGCTTTTCCCTTGGAAGGCAATTGCGAGGATCAAAGGTTGGCCTTGCCAGGAAATTTTGTTTCAAGTTGAGCAATTCCAGCTCCGTAAACATTTCCTAGGATTTGTTATGAGAAGTGCATGTGTACCTACCCACTATGAGGGGGAATGGAGTTCCACCCTTCTTTCTTTTTAGACACTTCTCATGGTATGTGATAAGCTGTCTGGACAGCTCTAATAGAATCAACTTGGGTCCCGCATACCTCGAGAACTTGGTGGGCTCCCCCAAGAAGTTGGTGGCTCTGAGATAAGTGAAAGTGGGGAATTGCATAAATAACACCCCCCACTTCTCTGTGGTAGTAACCACACTCTTGGTTGTCTGACCATGAGTCATATTAGGCCTCAAGAGGAAGATGACGCCATAGAAGAAGGAATCATTGATCTTGCTAAATTGTGCGATGTTGTTTTCGAGTCTCAACTCTGGATAATACTCATATATTCTTACTTGGGACCACACCCCGCATCGGTTCAGTGCTGGGTAGTCTCTTTTAGAGGAAGAAGTGTATACCACGTAGGAGTTCATGTAGAACTTCCCAGTTGTTGAGAGTTGTTGAAGCTGCTCGGAGATAGTGTTGTTGATGATCTCCGCCCATTCAAAACGTTGATTAGGAACGTTTTTGCTCATGGTTTCCAAGTATCTGAGCATCCATTTGTGAAAGTAATGGGCATCAGGAAGCCCAAACACCCTACTCAGGAAGGTGATGGTGTCACTCAACTCTTCTGAGAAGTCGCTGCGATGAATAACTTGTGGCCACCTGGTTATCACCTTCTTGTTTTTCAGATATACTTCATTCATAAGTTGCATGCATTTGTCTACATTTTCATTCCATGCTTTTATGCAGTCTTCTTGGCTTATTGCCACAAAATTTCGGTGGTGGGGGATACCCAACATGATTTCAAAGTGCCGGGCAGTGAGGTTGATTATTACCTCGCCCTTCTCATTTTCGACACATCTAGTGTCCTTATTGTAACAACGGCCCACCACCATCATGAACTCATTGTTTACTGTGCTCATGGGAATTCCTGCAATGAAATGTAAACCACTTCTGACCAATTTGTCCATCCATGGACTACCTATGACCTTCTTGGTTCTGGCCCAGAAGTCCTCCATATCGATATGACCAAGTTCTAAATCCCTGATGTCCAGGTCACACTCTGCAAGGGATTCAGGCATCGTGACCCTTTGCTATTTGTACTTCATTTCTTCTTCTGTGAGTTTGGCCTTACCCTTAGACTTGGTTGGCTTCTTACTTGATGAAGACATGTGCAAATCTAAGTTCAGCTACTGATCTGCAAGAAGAATTAGGGAAGTCCATCGCAGAAGAGCCATGTTAGCTGTTAAATCATCCATCAAAGCTTTACAGAATGAAAATTTATCAATTTACAAGCCTCTAGGTGCAAGGCGCAATTCTATTGCAGGTTGCAAGGTCAGAAAAGCAAGGCACACTGCTGGAGAGTGTTGCATGGAAGAAAACATAGTGCCAAAAGGGGCACAGGGTGCGGAAAGACTACACACAACATTCAGATGTTGGTGTCATATGATGTGCGCTTGTGCCATATGAAGGGTTAACTTAGGTGCAGATTTATTTTATGTTACAAGGATTCAGGGTGTGCCTTTAGCGCAGATATGGTACATGTTGCAAAACATTATGATGCGCCAAAGGGCACAGGTTCAAAGGGTGCATCATTGATTCAAGGTGCACCAAGGTTTGAGCTTTTGGCATGGCACGAGAAGGGTCTGCACGACATTTGAATGTAGGTGTAGATGTGGTTGCACTTGCGCCTGTGTTAGGTTTTAGGAATTTTTATAAGGCGCGGGAAAGACCAATGTTGCATGCAGGGACAGTGTTCCCCTTTAGCGCGACTATGTTTAGTGTAACAATAACGAAGTTTGCGCTAAAGGAAAATAGTGGTTTCTGGATTGCAATAACTTTAGATTTTTCACCTTTTTGATAGGTTTGTGCGTCTTTTTCCTCTCTCCAACTCAGATTTTTCAGTGAGGGGAATAGAGGAAAGAGGGTCAGGGATTCATTTTTGAGACAAGGCCTTCCCAGGTTCAGCAGATTTGGAAGGAGGGTAAAACCATTTTGAAAGTGGGTCAATTTGCAAAAATGGGCTGGAGTTGTATTATTTTCTTAGGTTCATTCATTTTTGTTTTGATAATACCAACCCTAAACAACAATAAAAAACCACAAGAAAAGCAAGGACCACTTACCAGGAATATATAAGATGGAGGAAATGATGTGGGGTCCACGAATACGACGGAAAGCAAAACATGGGGCTGACAAGAGCGCTGACAAATGCAGAAGAATAACCTTTTTCCAAATTTTTTAGTCGTGAAAATGATAGGTCGGATGTGCCTATTTATAGAAAAAGGTGCAATAAATGCGCCACCAACCTTTTGTAAGGTGCACCCAGGCAGATGTCAACATGAAAATATTTGCGCCCTAGGCACGGATTTGAGGCTGTCAACATTGCTTTTTCAGTGCTTTGGCACACCATTTAGGGGCGCAACATTTTGAATGTCGACAAGATGGTGCATGTGCCTTGGTGCAGGCTTGAAAGGCACATCATGGGAAGGCGCAACATTTGGAATGTTGACACTCCAAAGGATTTGCCAAAGGAAAGGAGGGGGTGTAGTTTCATTTGATGTTGCGTGAATAAAAACTAAGCCCAACCAAAAAAGGACCAAATGACTAAGTTTGAAAAACTAGATTCTTTGGAAGGGGATTTTATGCCATTCCGAACGCTAAGGGACCTCGATGGGGGACTAGAACATGAAATTTGGTATGGTCACCTGCAAAATTGCCCTTGTTAATTTTACAGGATAACAAGTTCGTTTTAACATTTGTTCCTTTTGAAAAAAATTGGGGAAAATTTTCCATCTTGACCACACAACCCACAACCAATGAGAAAGTGCCATTGTGGCACTTTGGGGTTGACAGCAGGTAGGGTGGAACCCCTTTGCTTCTTTAGTTTTTTTTTTCCCTTGGGAAAATGTCTAACATTTCTCCCGTGGCCCGTAACTCTGCCTTCTCCCTCAACCTTTCCTTCTCTCACGGGCGCACGGGCTTGCGCGTCCCCTTCTTCCTCTTGGTCTCCCATCGGCGTAGCATGCCAAAATACCATGCTGCTTCACCAAACTCCTCACCCCTTCTCCATCATGCACCAGGGCTTGACATGTGTCCACCTAGGGACTAGTGAGGGCGTGAAATGCTTTATGACTTTGAGCCATTCGATGGGAAAATTTCCTATGCCGCCCCGCGACCCGCCAATCCGTCCAAAGCGCATGCCCCTCCTCTTGACACGTGTCCCATAAGGGAATTTTTGACCTTATAACTCTGCCCACTCATATCTTGAGTTCTACAAGGAGTTAGGACTTTCTTATATCACCAGAAAGGTGAGAAAATTTCCTATCCATTGGGAATTATTTAGGGAAATTTTGGAAGCGTTAAGTAAGAGAAAAATCAAGTTGAAACTTTGATCCTGTTAGAGAGCAGGTATGGGGGTAAATTACTCCTTGAACCTGACTAAAACATGTAACCCTAAAACTTGAACCTTGTGAACTTGAAATTGTTAATGAAGGAAAACATAGGTTGTAGTAGTTTGGTCTTGTTCCAAAACCTGTTAGTGAAAACTATTGTCTTGCAACCTGGTTGTAGACACTTCAAAAGAAAAATTATCCCATAATTTTCTAGCTAACCCTATGGTTGTTTCTTGGGTCTCAAGTGGTTGTTTAAATGGGCACTACAGGTAGAGGAGAGGATGGTCTAGATGAGGTGGACTCTCCTTGTGATGGTTTAGATTGTGGACATGTATCTCCTATGAGTAGGAGAGGTGCCACTGACAACTGCTCAGAAATTTGAGGGGTCAAAGGCAGTGTGCTAATTATAGGCTCTTCCATGGGTGAAGTAGAAAATGAAGGGGCTTCCTCTATGGGTGGAGGAGTAGATGAAATAGGTTCTTGTGTAGGTAGGGGATCTTCGGCTAAGATTTTTCCTATGGAAGGAACATGAGGTAATTGGGAAGTAGCTGGTATGTCATCGAAAAAAGCATGGAACTCATAGACATTGTTATCATTGTTTAAAGCATCACTAGCTTGGTTGGAAGATGGGGCATGATTAGGGAATGAATTCTTAAATATATGTAGGTTTTGGTTAGCGGGTGCATTCGGGCTATCCAAGACTAGATCTTTGTTGTCTAACATTTATTGGACGATATTCTTAAAGGTGAGGCAGTTATTGTCACTATGACCTTTAACACAATGATAGTTGTAAAAGTCATGTTCTTTATACCACATGGGCATGGGGCGCTCAGGGTCAAAACCAATGTGTGGTTTTATAGATGGAAGGGTAATGGCACCAGCATTAATAAGCTTTTCCAAAATAGTATAAGGTTCTCCTATTGAAGTGTACTTTTGATGTTCTCATCTGAAATGAAAAGCTTGGACGAGATATATATTAGGAGGTTTGGCTAGGTTTAATTGATGAGGGGGCTAGCTTTGAGAACTATGGCATTGGTAGATCCTTTGGGTTTTAAATAGTTGTTTTGGGGTTTAGAAGATGAAGAAGAATCATTTGATTTGAACACGATGTTCTTATTACGAAGTTGAATTGTCTTCTCTTCGATAGCACGAATTTCTAATTTTCGTGCCATGGTGTATGCCTCGTCAAAAGTGCAAAAGGTTTACACTTGCAGGGTTGGTGAAATGTGTCTAGCACAAGCCCGAGTAAACAAATCTATGAGTTTAGTTTGAGGTAATTGAAATGTGAGCTAGTTAATTAGGCTATGCCAGTAAGTGAAAAAGTCAGCAATAGACTCATCGTTGTACTCTCGTGTGGAGTAAAGATCAGTCATGGTGACTTTCTTAACAATGTTGATTGAGAAGTGGTCTAAGATGGATTGGGCTACTTGATTAAACGAGTAGATGGAATGTTTGGGTATCCCACTGTACTAGTCCAATGTAGGTCCTATAAGGGACATCAGGAAGGTCCATAGGAGTAAAGCGTCATCATGGGTGATCAGGTAACACCCATGTTTGAAAGACACCAAATGTTGATGTAGGTATTCTTTACTATTGAAATAGTTGAATTTTGGCATTTCCCAATGTACAGGGTATGGGAAAATAGGGATGGATGGATGAATGGGATCATTATAGATTTCATCATCGGTGAGAGAATTGTGTGAGCCAGAAACCAGTGCTTCTAGTGTCTACATCCTTTCCATCATCAATTTTATGATGTCATTGGTAGGTTGTGATGAAAGGGAACCTCTTGTGGCGTAAGGGGGCGGGTACTGAACATGCGATGTGGTCGACATTCTAGTGTATGGTGATGTTGAATAAGGAGGTTGAGAATAGGGGACTGACATAGAGGGCATATATCTAGAATGGGTGATAGAAGAGATAGGGGGTTGTTGATAGTATGTGTATGTAGGTGGGATGGTCATAGTGACTCTAGTAGCGATTGGGGGCAAAGATTGCAAGATGGAGAGGACAAGATTCTAGAATGGTGTAGAGGTCACCGAAACCATGGGCATTTGTGTTGCAATTGATATCTATGAGATAATGGGCACGGATGGGGTTATGGTCTGGGTGGTCAATGAAGGGAAAATAGATACTACATGTGTGACTCATATTGTAGACGCAGCGGTCATAGTCGGTATGGGGCCTAGCTATGAAACCACTGGGGGTAAACCAGGTGAAGTTAATGCCACATTAGTAGAGGGTGATGCAGAAGTGGGAATAAGGGTAGGCAAGATGGATACAGGCATGTCATATATCAACTGACTTGAGGAGTCCCGGGTGGAAGAGTGGAAAAGGTAGAACTGTAAGGCCACGGGATTTTGATTAAGGAGTCATGTAAATTCCTCATCGCCTGTAGAAATGGTGGTAGGTAGGTTTGGATCCATGGGTGATAGGATAGAGGGTGGTGAAGGAATAGGCGGGAGTGGTTGATGACTAGCACGAAGTATAAGAGTGTTAGCTTGATTACGAGTCAATACCATGTGAATGGATGTGTATCAAGTGATGTCGTATCTTGTAGATAACATGGAGAGCATTATGAATGAGAAAATAAAGTTCTTATAGGTGGATTTGGGTAATTTATCAATTGAGTTTCAGCACAGGGTAACTGATGTTGGTTAAGGATGAGTGATGACAGTTCAGGGGTAATCGAGGTTGGTTGTTGTGAGAAAAGAACAATTTAACCAAAAGGGACAAAAAATGATGAATTTCAAATAGATAAGCTGTATGAAGACATTTTATGAGAGTACAGAGAGTGCAGAGACTCATAAAAACTCAAAATAATGAAGAAAATGAAATAAGTGTTCTTTGGGAAATTTAACCCAAAAGAACAAAAAATCGATGCCGGTTAGGAAAAACCAAGGCCGGTTAAGGTGGGACTGACGCTGGTAGATAAATCAATGCCGATTACTATGAAAATTGGAAAAATGTAGAAAAATGGATTGTTATGAATTTGAGTCAGATAAATAATCAACCCAGAGGTCTGGAGATGATGCAATGAAGTCTTGATACACTCAGAAGAAGTCAAAATACTCCAACTGTGATTGTGGAGTGTGCAAGAGAAAAGAATGGGAAAATGGAGAAACGTATCCTCAACACCTCAAAACACACAACAATCAAATGATAAAAACATGTATCCATTTAATGTTTTGACCTTATGCTATTTAAAATACTAACTCATGAATTTAGAGTAGAGTTTTTTGGTTAGGAAGGCTTCCTAAAAAGAAGGATATCTACAAGGAGAGGTTTCATCTTATGTTATGGTGGGGGCAGGTCATCCTTTGAGATAATGACTCGATAAAAGTAACAAGCTGGGGAGTACCTACCAATCCTCTGATTACGTGATCACTAACAGGCATTCCCAGGTAAGATGTTGTTTAATAAAGATGTGTATATTTCAATTTTGTGTAGTTTGGTAAGACATAAAGAGAGAGAGAACGTACTTTCTACGATTCTTTGTGTTAACCATCAACTGCGCATGACTTCCAGCATATAGGTTACCCTCATTTTAATGTGAGCTAAATGTAGCAAATCAGAATGTAATGCAAACCAATTTTAAGCCCAAATCAAAAAAATTATGTTCGATGAAACAAATGATGAATAGGAGAGGGTATGCTCTTTCACTAAATGCAGAAAGCAAGAAAGAAGAATGATTCTTTTTAAATACACCAAGAGAAATGTTTCTTTTAGAGAAATTAGAAAGAAGAGAGGATTACCAGAGAAGAAGATTAATGTGTAATCCTTTTAAAGGGAAAAAAACACACAATTTTCACCTAGGAATGAATAAAATGTAATAAAACCCCTGATGGGTCCCATCGGGGTGTGCCAAAATGTTTCACCATTTTCTTTATGTTATTGAGACAAAACAGATAAGTGTAAGGGCTGAGGAGGAATACCTAATTATGCTAATCGGTTGATGTTTTTTGCATGCTTTCTGACTTATCAATCCAATGCTGATTGTGAGAGCTTCCTTTTGGCTGGGAGGAACTTATTGAAATAGAAAACAAGACCACAAAAGAAGAGTTAAATAATATAAAATAGTGGACTGCCTAGCGTATGCTAGATCCAGGAAGTGTGATACTCCCTAGATGGCTGTCAATCCATTGTTTAACACAACTTAATGTGAGAAATAAACAAATTCCTATTGTGGTTGATATGATTTAGGTATTTAATTCAAGCACAATAAGAAAATCTAACATAACAGGCTAGGCTATAGTTAGATTTGAAGGGTAGGTAGTTTTCAGGGTGTTGAAACTGGTCAAGGTTAGGTTCTAGGTTATTTTGGTCACTTGGTAGAAGGTAGGTTGGCTCTGTTATTAGTACAGGTGTAAAACACAGAGACCAATGTCGGTTTAATATAACTGGTGATGGTTTAAGAGAGACTAACGATGGTCATGGGTAACCGGTGTTGGTACATTTGGGTGATAGTAATTCAATAAAAACCTCATTACAGAGTTTGGGTGAGGTTAGATAGAGCTAAAGGAGGGGATGGTAAGGTCTGTGGAAATGTTGAGAACACTCAGAGAGGTGGAAGGGCCAGGATAGATGATCTGATAAAAGGGTGGGTGAGGTTTGAGTTTGTCAAAAAGTAGACTATGAAGGAATGGGAATATTAATGGAAGAATGATAATAGAAATGATAACAACCCTATGGCTAAGATAAGAAGGGAATTGATCCATGATAAAAGCACTTACCAATGTTGCAGATCCAATGGTTAGTTGGTGGGGATGATCAATTGGTGAGATGGAGCTTGGTGCAATAGTGATGCTTCCCAGAATTTCACCATGAGTTTGAATGCCTCTGGATCTTTCCTGGTGCTAGCTATGGATTTCTATAGGTGGGAAAAGGATCTGGTTCTTCTTGCATGTAGTTATCTTCTTGTCTCCTTGATCTTAGAATCTGCCAACCCAAAAATAAGGTTGCTAAGGTGAATAAATGGTAACTGACGATGGTTCCTTATTGACCAACGTTAGTTTCGAGATGACCGGAATCAATTAAGGAAGGATTCCCTAGGTTTACTAAAAATGGCATATCTCGCATCATTTAGATCAGGTTCATTCCATTTTATCCATGTATCTGAATGGATGTTTTATTTTTTATGAGTGAGAAGGTGGTTAGAGGGATATTAGGAATTGATTTTTAGGGTTGAACTAAGTCTTAGCTCATTAAGGTAAGTGGGACCAAGTCTTAGTTAGTTATGGAAACATGTCAAGGATAGGTCTAGGGTGAGATGGCTAGATGAGGTGGAAATTAGCTTGATTAAAATAATTAAGTAATGAATATTGTGAGGATGGGTATTAATTTAATTAAGTTAATTAAATTAATATTAATGTGGGGTGGAAGGGGCCATGGTTAGGGTAAAGAGTTTGAGTTGGTTATTACACAGGGGACTAAGGGGAGTGTGACCCAATTTTGGTGTCTACAGTAGGTAACGGACAAATAAATTTGACCACATTTAAAAATCTATATAAGGAAGGGTTGTGAGACCATTTTTACCTTACCTTTGTGACTACAAATTCTTGAGAGAGTGGTTTACAAGTGAGCTAGCTAAGATGATTATGAAGAGTGGAAAACTGTGAACTGGTTGGGTTGGTCAAATCTGCACACAAGCAACTGTTATGCTCAATTTGTTGAAGTGTTTGAGCAAGGGAAAGGCGTGCAGGAAAGGAGATTAATGGATAGGGTTTTATTTTGATCTAGGGCATGAGGAACCAAGTTGTAGAGCTCAAGTGAGGTAAGAGAACACATCTTGTTCATTGAAATGACACCAAAAAGAGCACCAGGGGTAGGTATAAGGGGAAAGAAACAAAAGTAAGTTGAGATTGAGATCAAGGATGCCCCTAAAAGTAGGTTTTTGGAAATGCAATATCCATAAGAAGGGATCATGGGGCATGATTGGGATTCCCACGTTTGTCTAAGAAAAGTTAGTGATTAAAACCATAGGAAAACTAATAACAAAGAGGAGTTGGATGCATTTCTAAATAAAAAGACAAACAAATAGACATCAGATGACATGTCCGTATACGAAGATGCTAGGGAGAATATCCTAAGCAAGGTAGGGGTTTTATAGTTGTACAATTTTCCCTATTTCAGAAATCCATAGAACTTTTACAAGTGGCTAATGAGTAGAGTCCACGAGGAATTTTTCTATTTTGTTGGGCAATGAATGAGGATCATTGTGTCCTTGATTGGCACTTTGACGGGTATGAAAAGCATAAGCACAAAGGTGAGTAGTGACCTAACTGATAAAACAACAATTATAACAACTAGCAAGGAGTTGGGTTTTATAAAAGGTGGGTGTCGCATTGATATTTGTAAGCTCAGGAAGTATCCGGTCATACTGGAAGCCTCACACTTACTGACAAAATTGAACGACCAAGAGAGATGGTCACAGGTGAACACTTTGTGGCTACATGTTACAAAGAAAATTTCATAAGGGGAGACCTACAACTTGGTTGGATGGATTGCTGAAACAATCATTGAAGAGGCACGTAAAGGTGAGAAAATTAGATTTGATGCTATTATATTGTCCCTTGTGTTTGTGGAGATTGGAGTGCCCGATGGGCCGAAGAGAAAAATCTGGGAGTACCATGTAGAAACAAAATATATCTAAGAGAGATCTGAAAAATATCTTTGTCAGGGGACCATGAGTGGTCCATTCAAACCAAGGGTAGAGAAGTGGTATGGATGAGTTTGTGCCACATTCGAGGAAGAGTGGAGGATACCTAAGGATTTACTGACGATGGTAGGAAATTTGGCACAATTTGTAGTATATTAGCATTTTTTCATCACACATTTTGCGATGAAGGACGAGACATGGAGTCCTTGGTGTAAACTTCCATATGCTTTCATTGTATGGTTCTGTTAGGAATTTTCTCAAAAACTCTTAGACACGCATCGGCTAATCTATAATGTTGATAAGGTAGACTGTGACTACCATAATCTGCAGAATACTTACGTTTATCCATGTAAGCCTGCTTACATTGAAAGATAAATTTCTGATGACATAAATATGAAGCCTATAAGCTTGGAAATAAATGACAGTGGAGTGATATTGGTATACCTTCAGCTTAAGCCTAGGCTAGAGAACGGAAAGTATGTAGAGAATGAGTTCAAACTGTCAGGCCCGCCTAAAAGGAAGCACACAGTTGGCACATTGGCAGCTAAAAATCCTACTTCACCCATTAAAGAAGAAGAAGAAGAAGAACTACATGAGGATAGTGGTGGTTTTAGAGCACAGGGGTCAAAGGCATCTCACTAATAAGAAGGAAAGTGAGTGCATGACAACTCCTCCATTGTAGCAGGAAGAAGAGGTGTTGGAAACAGGTGTGCTAGAAATAGATACAGAACAAACAGCTGAGGAGTAAAAATTCAAAAAGGTGTTTAGGAGAACAAGGGATTATGGTGTAGGGTCATTGCAACCATTAAGAAGGTCACCTAGGTTTTCACTGTAGAAGGAAGTGCCCGAGAAGAAGAAAAGGCGCAAGCTAAAGGATGGAGAGGAGGATGAGTTCAGAGAAAGTGCATTGGATACTCTAGTGCAACCAAATGATATAGAGGAGACTCATGATGAATATTTGAAGGACGATGAGGAGGAGATGAAGGGAACATAAATAGAAGAAAAAAAAATTGAAGGCCCGATTCTGGATTCAGACGCCTAGGTCCCTAAGGTAAAATGAACAAGGAAGGAGAAATAGAGTGTGACTCCCACGGTTGGATATGTAAATGATACTAGTAAGATCATATGCACGTGATTTAAGAGTACCATGGAAACTAAGGACTTATATGGATGGGAGTTGATGGATGCAGAGATGGTAAACATATGCACACATAAGAATTTTTCCTAGTTGATGCAAACTCATATAGATGAGCCTGATTTTGACATGTGTGAAGAATCATGCATCTCACATAGAATGAAGAAGGCACCCCACATCTGACACGTAAATGTCAGGCTGATTATTATGTCAAACAAACAAGTGAGCAATGCCTTGGTGAAGGTATCTATAGAGGTTACGTGTAAGAACATATTTTTTTTTACAACCATTAGGGCATTGATGGATGATAACAAGGATAAGGACGTAAAGATAAAACACTTAACAAAAGAGAAGGAAATGTCTAAGGCAAAGACAGAAGCATTGATCTATATGGTTAAAGATATTGGTGATGATATACTTAAGGTGAGGCCACATCTGGAATCACAAGTTCCAGAAAAATTTCCTTCGATAATGCACAATCTATGCACACTTGTAAAATTGGTCATAGATGAAGGGCTTATGCGTATACCCATGCCAAAATATCATGTAGAGGAAGCAACAAGAGCTAAGGCTAGCATTGCCAAAAATATTTCAAGCTATGAATCTTTATTGGAGGCCTTGAAGGATGAGCTGAAAAGCTTTGGTCAAGCTTTGAACATGTATACAACACTGGATGTAATAATTAGGAAAAGGACTCTTAAAGAAGATAATGAATTCCTAAAATCCATGAAGGATGATAAAATTTTGTATACAAATAGAATTTCTCTGGTGAAAGAAAAGCGTGAATCCCTTATAACAACCCAAGATCCACACATGGATAAAATTAATGAAAGTGGGAAGCTTAGCACACAAAAAATGGATTTCATGGAGGGAATGATGTCAAACATGACTAGTGTTGTCTAGGTTTTTCAGAATGAGAAATACAAGATGACTCAAGATGAACTGGATGCCATAGTGACATACATCCTAGACAAAGTAAGTGAGGCATTAAGTGATTAGAAGACATTAGAGGTGAAAGTTAAGAATGAGTATCCGGAATTAATACTCTTTGTTGAGGAGAAAAGCACTGAGCAATATTTTATTCTTTTGATTGAATAAATCTTCATTTTTTAATTCACGATTCTTTACCTTGTAAAAATAAGGGGGGTTACCCATTTTTCTAGGGTGGTAATGCATTTATTGTGGGGTAATATTGAGTAGATAAAAGATAGCTCAAGTATGAAAGTGCATAAGGATTGGGTGAACGAACACATGACACATAGAAGGAAGTGGATATATAGCATATCAATGCATGCCTAGGACAAGTGTACATAGTACTTAGGTAATTTTACAGATCTAGGCTATTTTTGGAGATGGAGTGCTAATCACATGATGACATGAAGACTTACATCTCACACAAGACTATTTTGGGATGTGCAGGAGCGTAAGTGCCATGCAGATTTTTGGTTTCATAATAAGATTTATACTTAGGGTTAACTATAGGAAATCTATTATTAGGGTACTTTCATGATTTTGTATTCTCTTGTAAAGGCGCATGGCTATTATTAGCATGTAGCCTATTTTTGGAAGGTGCATAGGTGGTAAAGGGAAATTCCTCATCCCTACATATGTATTGATTTGCATGGTTCTGAGATACTGATTATTGTAGAGTTACGCTTACAGATTTTTTGGTGTACATAACCGTGGAAACTAAATCTTGAATGTATGAATCTTCTATGTTTTTCAATATTTAATACAATGGATCATAGTGGCTAGATATTGGTGTTAGATGTGACTAAATATGGTTCTTGCATGGTAAATATCATTATAATCATTATTTAGTCAATCATTCATAAGGTTTAGATCTAGATACGGTTCACGCCCTATGGTTTACTTGATTATCTATTATGGATCTGAATTATACTTGTAAGCATGCTAACATCTTAAATAAGCTTCTCTAAAGGGGGGCTTGGTACCCTTGCACGTTGCGGGTGAGTGCTCAATTCAGGATGAGTGATGCGCTAGTGTGCATTGGGCTAATTGCAGTGAATTCTAGTATACATCACTCTTTTCTTGTAGATGGGGTGTGAAAAATAATTTATTCGAAAAATGAGAAATCATCCTTTGTAGTGAGCTAGACGACCTTTTATTCCAGAGAAATCAACATCAAAAAAGGATTAGTATATAGATGGGTGAGTTGCCTGTAAATGTCAGTTCAAAAAGTGAGAGCTTCCTCAGATGGATGTAAACCCACATTTTCAATAAAGAAAAGATGAAATTTTGATTGAGCAGATGAAGGAAGAAAATAGAAAGATTAAAGAAAATTAAAGCAATTGAGAAGTAGAACCTATGCATGTCTAGACAGTGGAAGTATATAAGTCTGCATGTCACAAACACAACATCAAAGCATTTTAAAAAATCCACAATAGAAATTAAATAAAACACATTTTTTTTATAAATAATTGTATTTAAATAAATGTAAATATATATACCTATAACATCTTCAATGATAACAAGAGCTGAAACAAAATATGTTAAAAAGCCTCCTCATAGTCAATATTTGCATCTGTAGAGTTACAATTATGTTACATCTAACTATAAGATTTTATATTCGAATCTATTAATATGAAATTGAATAAATAGCCACATTTAAAATGTAAGGTGACAAAGAATAAAAGTAAGGTCAAGGAGATACGTATTTAAAGTTGAAACAATCCACTATCAATAGATTCTTCAAAGTCGATATTTGCTTCTATAGAGTTTGACGACACACCAATTCCAGTCTCATCATTGAGAACATTTGTACTTGTAACTGCATTATTTACACCTCTTCTTTCCACAAGGGAATTCCAATGCACAATTTCTCTATCGAAAGGAAATTTTTCCAAGGT
The DNA here is from genome assembly GCA_019776745.2 of Taxus chinensis. Lineage (NCBI taxonomy): Eukaryota > Viridiplantae > Streptophyta > Pinopsida > Cupressales > Taxaceae > Taxus > Taxus chinensis. The sequence goes on along the minus strand of CM034154.1, from coordinate 540,960,703 downwards.
GTACTGAGAAACATAACACCTCATACAACTTTCTAGATTTTTATCCAACCTGTTTCTTAGTTTTGATTTTATAAATGATAAAGCATTGAAAGCCCTTTCATCCTCCACAGATCCCAAAACCATTGTTTGGAACAACTCATATGATAAAAAATATTCACTGATGTCTTCTTGTAACACAATAATTTGATATATTCCTCACCAAAGCCTTGTAATAACACCACTCTCAAAAGGTTCGTCTAATAATTTATATTGGTTCCTCATTATCATTGCAAAATGTGTTGATTGAGACTTTAATAAATCAACATTCAGTATACCTTTGATTTTGATACCCTTGACCTCTGTTGTCTTGGTGAAATGTTCCATTATTGTACCCATGGATTTATGGAAAATATTTCTTACAAAGTGCTGCATGAGCACCTTCAGTATTCCAAAAATTAGGATTCATCACACCCCATTGCTTCAATAATTTTTATCTTTACATAAATGTTCTCTAATTTATGATGATAAGGATTCTGAATTTTTTCTAAGTTTTTAATCTTGTTTTCAACTGTAACAGAATCAAACAGATTACGTGTCACATGAACTCCTTCTCTTTCTGATCTTGTAATATCTTGAACGTTTTTTACAAAATGTGCAGTGGTATGTCCCTCCCACTAACATTGATACAAAGATGATCATGGATATTAAATATCAAATAGTTACTAGGATTCTTAATATCTAATAAAGCTTTCTGATTATCAAAAACAAGTGTATCAAAACTATCTTGGGAAGTGTACAAAACATCAAGATTTTGACATACCATTTTTCCCATCTTTATAAAATCAACAATATAGATTAATCTCCCATGTGCATGATTCATCAATGTATTAATCTCCTACAACATTAGAAGAATGCCAACCAATGCAAGAAATGTCTCGAAATCAGCTATACGGAACAAAAAGTCCCTCACCCTATCAATTTCATGATGATATTTGTTCATGAAACCAACCAACGAAGGATACTCCTCTCACACTCTGCATGAAAGCTCATACAAATAAATCCACCTTGTCTCAACATCCTTCAGAAGCTTAATGTCATTTGTAATTCCAATCACAAATTTTTGGAATTCAAGAAATCGCTTTAGTAGGCTTGCCATATATGCATGAAGTTCTCTTATAAGGTCTTCTACTTTAGCAACATTTCCATTTTTGTTAACCATTTTATATGATAAATTCATTATATGCGCCATACAGTGAATTGCTAGCATATAAGGGGCCATTGTTGTTTGCAATCTAACACATAGTCTAGTTCGATGATCCTGCATGAATGATGCACCATCTGCTCTAACGCATACCAACTTAATAAAAATTTCATAATTATTCATGTCAACAATATCTTTCAAATGAGAAACAACTATTTTATGTAGGTTTTCGGCATTGCAATTTTCAACCATTTTCATAAAACCCAATAGATGTGGTGTCCTTATATGATTTTCTAATGTATAAACATGGATACATACCCATGCATTGTTTTCTACTACTGTCACTTCATCAATTGATAGAGAGATAAACTTCGCACTTTTTACACTCCTTTAAATATTCCTTCTCTATCATTGAAAGGCATTTGGCCATTTCCCATCCACTATTTTTTGACTAATGAGACTGAGGAATGTTGTGCATTCCATTATATTGAAACAAAACTTTGTAATCAAGGAAAATCTGAAATCGGTCTTCCTTTCTTAAGTATGTGAAATAAAGTAGAGAATTGTATGAGTTTAGAATGCAAATTTGATTGATTCATCTTACCAATTTTCGATGTGATTTTTCCTTCCTTTTCCACGAGATGTCTGTGTCTTTTCTACTCTATTTCATACTCTGTTGTGTATTTAACATGCATGCATTCTTTTTTAGTTTTCCACTTGTATGTTTTTATTTTTTAGCCATCCTCCCCTTTTACAATAAAATATTATTTTCCACGATGTTTTTCAATTGTGTCTAACTTCATTTGCATTTTTTGGTGCTTTCCTAATTTCCACATACATATTGTACATGTACATTTAGATTGGATATCTTCTGAATTAGCTAGTTGTACAGGTTCGATAGAAGGAAATTTGGTAGCACAATCAAACTTGTATGTCCTCCCAAGTGTCCACATATTGTTGTTCTTTTTCAATGTTTTACTCTTTTGAGTAGAAATTTGAGCATTATCATAGTCACCTGGTTTCCTCTTTTGTGAACTAGAATTTGAATTTGATTTGTGTGTTCCATTTTTTTTGAGTATTTATATGTATGATAGCTTGATGCACCCTTGGTTGCACCTCAACAAGAATATCTTCAAGCTTTAGCATCTCAATAGGAATATCTTCAAGCTCTGGCATGGTATCACAATAGGTGTTATTTGGTTGGTACTTTGTATAATTCATGTCCACTTCAATAACACCTTCCATATAGTATGTACTCATATTGATTCCAGTGGCAGTTGTATGGGTGTTGTTGGTTGCGGTATCTATAGTAGAAGAGTTTACAAAATACTTGAACAGGGAAATTTTGAGATTTTTTTGTTACATTTTGGGTCTTCTGAGCACTAGTAGCTTCTATTGTTTTGAACGGTTGAGTTGAAACTGTGTCATGCATCAGCAATACTATGTCATGCATCAACAAATGAGTTTCTTGTGTCAACAACCTATCCCTTTTCATACGTCAACAACCTATCCCTTGTCATGTGTCAACAACTTATCCCTTGTCGCGTGTCAACAACTTATCCCTTATTGCACGTCAAAAGAAGAACCTTGTCGCACGTCAACAAAAGAACCTTTTTCTTATCGTGCGTCAATAGAATAAACTTTTCATGCATCAAAGAAATATTTTTTCATGCGTCAAAAAAATTAGTGTGTTGTGTCAACAAAAAGTAGTGTCATGCGTCAACAGCCAAACCCTTATCACGCGTCATTAGTATCTTCTTGTTGCACGTCAACAAAAAACCTTTGTCATGCATCAACAAATAACATAAGTCACACATCAACAAATAACAATGGTCGTCTTATTGTAAACTTTAAAAAAATTACACTGTGTACAGGTTCTTAGATTTTGCAAGTTCATTGTACTTGATATGCCGATACCTCAACCAGTAGTAAGTTAGCATTATACTACCCGACAAATCACCTAGGTTTTTATAGGAGATGTTTTCAAATGTAGGTGAAGCCAACCCCTAAAAAAATAAACTGTAAATTTTAGGCGAACAGGGCATTAACCTGCTCTGAAAAATTTTCCTTTTCAAATTTTCCTAAAATAAAATATTCGTCAAATTTTGAATATTCACCACTAAAAAAATACCTTCTTGGAATAAAGTACTGAGCTTGTTGAATATTTTGATCAATTTTTTGTGGATGCTCTAAATATGTTCCTAATGGAAGTAAATTTCCGTTATGAGAAAAAGGATTAAATGACATATTTTATTGTTGATTCGTTAATCAATTGGACAATGGAATGACGTGTAAAAATTGAAAGTTAACTTGATACAATAATGACTCAAATTTCAAAGCTTCCAAAGATGATAAATGGAGAGGAATGAGTTCTTATTTATAGATGAGGGAAGAGAATCCCAAATATTTTATTTGTGTGATTGATTTTTCTAATTTGAAGCTAACCAAAACATGAGTAGATTGTTTAGTTGACTTTCTAATTTGATTGATGATTTGAACTATTGTTTTTAGTTTGAAGAGATGAGCCATCATTGAGTTGGAAAAGGTTGTACATTCTTTTGAATATTTAAAACTTGGAATTAAATATTAATACCTGTTTTTTTGTTTTATTCACCCAAAAACATGACGCAAGTTTTAGCTTGGAGAAAGTTTTGATTTAATATTGGAATGTCATGCTTAATGGGATTATGTTTAGTTAACTCAAATGCTCATATCTAAACTTGTCCTCTTGTATATATTTAACGATTTAATCTTTAATTGATTGTTTTTCTCTAGTTAACTTGAGATGTTAATTACTAAGGTGAGAGTGAATAATAGGTGAGGTGGAAATGGATATATGTAGGATTAATTTAATTATTTTAATATGAAAATTAGCTAATGAATTTAGCTAATGGGATAGGGGGTGAATAATAAGAGTGATAGGATTAATTAATTAATCCTAAGAATGGGATATGAGTGTAATAGGGTCCATAACACAAATATTTAATAATTTGAAACATATGTCTGAGTGATTAGAAATATTAGGGGAGTTGTAGGACAATGCGATTAAAGGTCATAAAATAGTAGAATATATCAAAAGTGGTCAAAAATGGTTTTAAAAAGGTCTATGAAGTAATTATAGGGTGATTTCAGAGGTTTAGAATGTGTAATGCAATATTTTAGGGTGTATCCATTTTCCCCTCTTTAAGGTATTATTACAAAGTAATAACACTTTAAAGATTTATACGCATGTAGATCAGTTAACAAATGATGAAGAAGTGTGGTGGACTGCCTTATTTTCCCTGGTGAAGCATTCATATGCCCCAACAAGTTAAGGGTGATACCAAAGGATATGAAAAAAATGAGTTGTAAATAACTAATGAAGTAACATGATGTGTGTAGGAAAAATTATATGCACTATATGTGCGAGAGAGACATGGATGATTGTGACCATTCAAGAGATGAATGACAAGGTTATGAGTAGAGAGGACTATGGGCGATATCAAAGACATCAGGATTGGCATACATAGCACAAATATTAGACATCATATTGGAATATTGCTTGTTGATTGTGTTAGTAGAGTTATGACATAATGAGTCAAAGACATTCAAATTACCCACTGGGGAGATGTTGGTGACATTAGAAAATGTAATACCACATAATGCGGGTTGTAATGTAGGGTCAGTTGATTAAGGAGAGGTGTGCAACTCAAATCTGGTCACAGACACAACTATTGTTTGGAGTAGATGAGATTCATGGAGAGGGTACTCCAGTGTACCTAGAAGACTACATGAAGGATGACACATTAGTGTGACTTTTGACTACTTGTTTCCTAATAATACTGGGAGGCATTTTCATCTTGGTTTGATTAGCTTAGTAGTGGAGTTGTTGAACTTAGCAAGAATGTTGTCATGGGGGCCATACATACTTGCCCATTTAAATAGATACATACATATGGTAGTATATAATAGTTAGAGGAATTTGGGTCTAGTGACATTATTATAGATTTGGGCTTGGGTCCATATCATAGTCGGGCATACGATGATTGTATATAGAGACAACCAACCAGAGGATCCACTAGTATATGGATGGGAGATAATAGGTGGTGGTCACAGAGGTCACTGAGGAGATTTAGGATTCTATAGACAAGCATTGGATGATTTGTAGTTGCGGAAGATTACATGGAGTCCATACATATGATATAGATGGGAGACATATGCTACAAAGTTAAGGGATACTAGAGATAGAGAATTATATTAGTCAAAGTCGATCATACATCATTGAGTGGTATAGAATAGGCAGTGCCATGCGACATTTTGGGATTATTTGAGACATTTGTACATGGACATTTTATTGATGTTTATAAATGATGTTCAATTTATTTTGTACATTATATTTTATTCATGGATGGGTGTGTATTTATTTTCATACTTTATGATAAGATGATATGGTAGATATGATATGGATGATGATATGACATATCATGGTGGACTCACACAAATCGTAAGCCGAAATCAAAAGATTTTCTATAAAAAAATCAGTTTTTGTTTGATTTGGACCGAACTCAAGAAGGGATTTGATAGTAACCATTGCATTTACTGATTTATTTTGTATGCAAGGAAATTTTTCAAATGTGATAATTTGAAATGCAAGGTCTTGTCCCTTGATGTCATTTTGATTGAAAAATTCTATGTCAAATTCACTAGCTAAACATTCTTTTGGTTAGAACATGTTTGGATAGTAGATACTTGATTGAATCTACTTTTGCAATAAGCTTATTCACATGATTGAGAAAATAATGACATAGCTTGTGAAATGTGAAAGTAACGGCTAAGCATACTTTCTAAACCTGGGAATATTTGAGTTTGTGATCAATCAAGGTCTTATTGAGATAGTAAACAACTTGTCGTCCTTGATCATTGCGTTGAGATAACAATGATCCTATTGCATATTATGTGGTAGATGTATACAAAAGAATTGGTTTTTCTGGAATATGTGGCATGAGAACCAAAGGATTTGGTATATATTCTTTTAGCTTTGAGAAAGAATCTTGAAATTCTTGATTCCATTTGAATTGTACATCCTTTTTGAGTAATTGATTGAAGTGGTGGCACTTGTCAGCTAGCTGTGATATGAACTGTCTGATGGATTGTATTTTTCCTTTAAGACCTCGTAATTTTCTAATATTTTTTGGAGGATTCATTTCCATGTTATAGTTTAGTTTTTCAAGGTTAACTTCATTACCTTTATGTGAAACAATGAACCGAAAGAGTTTTCCCAAATTCACACCAAACACTCATTTATTTGGGTTGATTCTAACCTTCTATTCATATAATCTTTCAAAGATTCATCTTAAAACTTTTGGATGATCAACTCTTGTTTTTTATTTTGCTAATATTTCATCCACATAATCTTCCATAACGTCATGCAACATGTCATAGAAGATGATTGTCATTGCTCTTTAATATGTGGCACCTGTGTTTTTTAGGCCAAACGACATGAAATTATAACATAATATCCCCATGGTGTAGTAAATGTTGTCTTGGGTTTATATTCTTTGGAAATTTGGATTTTATTATAATAGCCATTAACAAGATTTGAGATTAATTTACACATGTTTCCCTTGTCTCCTTTGTAAATGGATAGACACGATCATTTTTCCTTGCACATGCTTCATGTTTCTTTTTGTAAACATGCCTCAAATAAATAAATATTAAACTTCCTTTGTAATTTTGAATCTTATTATGTCAAATAACTACAGAGGATAATTCTATAGTTGATTGTTTGACTCAGTATTGAGTGAATGGTGTCTTATAGTGTTACTGAGAATCATTTCTTTCAATTGTAAATTCCTCTCTATAATGAATTTGAATGAAAATTTATTATAGGGTGTCTTTTGATTTTAGGTCTTTGATATGGTAAGGACAAGGAAATTTATTCCCAGGTGTCTGTGTTAAATTTTCAATGGTTATTATGCATTCTTTTCCTTGCTTGGGTATCCATGAAGGTAAACAACCTTTGGAAGGTTAGTGTTCTTTGGTTTTGGGTTTGAATACATTATGAATTATCAAGATGATGTGGTTAATGCATCTCCTCCATCCTATTATTCTCTCATCCCTCCAATTTCATTCATCCTCACCTTCATTTTATACTAGTCTTTTCGCCACCCCTAAATATTTCTTCTTCTTTCTACACATCCAATATGATATCTACCAGAAAATCACATCTACCTTGCATATTTGAAGTGTATTTGATTTGATCTTCAATATCAACATCTCAAATTTCATTTCATACCAATTTTTCAATAGATTCATTCAAAATGATGCTTGTGATCACATTAAATATGTCTTCAATGGTGTGTGTCTGATGTATCAAGTGTTTGCAATTCTTATGTGACCAATATTTTGAATGAGAATTGCATTTTGTGGTTACATTTGATCTCATATTAAGGTTCTAAAAAGTATGAAGGTTTGAAATATAATGTCTCCCTCTCTCTTTCAATCTACCCCTTAGGTTCTCTCACCTTGGTTCATGTAGAGCTACAAAGCAACAGGTGAATAGCCACACCTTCAGTAAAGTACCTCCATGTCATCTCTACAAGGCTCAATCATAAGGATAAGATAAATCCAATACTACATTTTAGTATTTTTTGGGGGGTGTTAGATTGGGAACAAACAAGGATATCTGGATAGATCTTCACTTTTTAGAAGAGCCATACTAGCTTTTTAAAGAATAAATATGTCACTTTATATTTCTCAATCATATGAAGATCTCTTACATCGGATGGATTTCCTAAGTAGTTGAAGAAGGGGTCTTACTTCATTGAACAAGTGAATGGGTTTGTGAAGCAACATTATTTGGTGCTACCCATGCATGGGTAACATTTGAAGAAGTGCAAGCAATAAAAGTGGGTTGTCCCCCACATGTACCATAGGTGATTCAAGTTTTTTGTGTTTCCCCTTTCCCTTTTGTGTTTTTTTTCCTTTCATATTGTGTGTGTGTGTATGTTTTTCCCTTTTCATTTTGTATCCTTGTCGAGACTCTATTGCCCAATGGATAAGCTATAGTTCTACTAAATTCTAAATTGAGATTTTGGATTTCCTTCTTACCTCATCTTCATTTCATGTCAAAATAATTCAAGTACCCGAGTATGATCCAAATTTTGGTATATAAAAATTCACTTCATTTTATTTGACAAAATCATCTAACCTATTTCCCCTTTTTTGGTCAAGCTGGTCAAAATAGCCAAATTTGTCAAAATTTCTAGTTTTCAAAGTTTAACTTCTAGGAAATGCTTTGGGAGTCTTAGAGTGTTTCATAAGTCCTAGTTATATTCAAAAGAAAGGTATTAAAGTATTATCCGGGATGGTATGATTTATCAAGCATTCTGCGGGCTTTAGAATGGTCTTAGGAAAGCTTTTTCTCGAGGCACTTTACGGGAAAAAGGAGTTTGTATGCTTCATTAAAGATCTAACTTTAGATAAATGTTTCAATAACCCTAGGTGATTTTGGGAGCTCATATCCCAATCATCGGAAATCTTATGGATAATAATTCATATTGGAATGGGTGAGAAAATATTTTGGGAGCATAACAAGTAGAAACATTTTTGACACTAGCTCAAGGTGGAATTTCTACATAGGAATTTTACACTTAAGGTTTTAGACACCTCAAGTGGATTTTGGAGCCTATAAGAAGGTCAACTGAGAGAATATTCAATCCCCTTCATGATCCATAAGTTTTTTTGGTTCGTGTTTGTTGAAATATCCTCCTGCAACTCAACTCACCGACATACCACTCTAAGCCAAAATGGGGGTTAAAAAAACCAACTGTTGATTAAATCATTTTTATACTTCCTAAATAGTCTCATTATATTAATTAGACCATTTATATTTGAAATCATATATTATACGACCAAAATTCACTAAGTACAGACCTTGGGGAGAAGGTAAAACTTAGTGTGAAAAATAAGGCAGTGTAAATGAGGTTTCAAAGTGTGCATAGGCACATTGGCACACTTTTCTTAAACCTTTATTCCTTTGGTGCAATTCTAAGGTGAAATTACACCTCTATTTTATTGGAGGACATATTTTAAAGTAAACACTCAAAAAGTAAAGAAAAAAGCAAAAAAGTGAAGGCAAAAATGAGTTTTCTTGACATGTGCCCCCCCCCCCCCGCCCCCAAATCACCCTTGGCGCACTTTCAACCTTATTTTGCATCTTAGATGCACTTTTAAGGTGAAATTACATTCAAAAAGTGAAACTATACCTAGTGGAGGCATTATTTCCACTTTCCCTTGCACCCTGCACTTTAACTTTGCAAAAGCACTTCTCGTCTCCACCATATGACATGCTCATAACTTGTTTTCCCTCCAACTCTTCAAAAAGTGCATTTAAAAACACCAAGGAAGCCATTAAATCATATTTGAAGTTGGTTATTCATCTCTACATGCTTGTAAAACCCCTCAAGTTCCCTAGGAAGACTAAGAAGTGTTTTGCCCATATATCATAATCCTTTAAACAAAATCACTCCAAATTTTAACTACCAATTACTCTTGAAAATACCTTCATGTTGATCTAATATTTGTGTCATGAGATGCCTCCATTAAAAAAAAATTTATGAATTTTTTTCCAACCATCATACCCCTGGTTTGCCCAAAAATACTGATTTTTCAAAAGAGATTGTGAAAAATTCCCAAAAAGGAATCTCACCAAACTCATATCATATTTCCCCTCATGAATACCTTCATTTTAAGCTAATGGTCATGATATAAGATGAGGAATTTATGGACTTGTGATAAAAATTCACCATTCTTTGTTGAAGCCACTTACAAACCCCATGTGCTAAAAATTGTTTTCATATTTTCTCTCAAACCCTGCAAGATAATTCCTTCAAAATTGGAGCATTGTTTCCCCCCACCAATACGATTCCAACAAATTAAAAATCACTCAAATCATAAATTCATTTCTACTGCAATGAAGAATTAAAAATTTTCCCTTCCACCATTAATGTCATTTTTCAAGCTTTTCCCACAGCCAAAATTTGTTTTCCAATTTCTCATTGATTCCCGTGAGATAATTTCACCAAATTTTGAGCATATACTTGTCTTGGGAATAAATTTCCAATGAATTGAGTCATGTCTAATTTAGATTTGATTTTCTCTTGTTTTTCCCAAAATATGAATTTGGTTGTCCTTAGCATTAAAATCCATTCAAATTTACAGATTTTTGAATCCATTTAAGCATATTTGAACCTAGTAATTCTTCTCTCGATGCTTGCAAAACCCTTCATGTGCCCTAGGAAGACCAAGAAGTTTTTTTTCCCATATCTCATGATCCCTTAGACGAAATCACTCCAAAATTTAACCACCATTTCCTCTTTAAAATGAATTCATGGTGATCTAATTTATGTTTCATGAGATCCCTCCATGAAAAATTTATTCATGACTTTTTTTTTCCAGCTATCATACCCTTGGTTTACCCAAAAAACTCTAATTTTGCAAAGGAGATTGTGAAAAATACCCACCATGGAATCTAACCAAAGTTGGAGCATCTTTCCCCCTTATGAATGCCTTTCTTTTGAGTTATTGGTCATGATCTCATATGAGGAATTTCTAGACTTATGAGAAAAATCCACCATCCTTTGTTAAAGCCACTTACAAACCCCATACATCTTAAAAATTTATTTTTTCACAACAAATCAAAAATAACTCAAATTGAAAAATAATTACTCCCACGATGAAGAATAAAAAAATTTCCCTTTGTCTATTAATGTCTTTTTTCAAGTTTTTCCCACAACCAGAATTTATTTTCCAATTTCATGTTGATTCCCATGAGATAATTTCACAAAATTCATAGTGTCCACTTGTATTGGGAATATATTTATAACGAATCTATTTATGTCCAATTTGGATTTGATTTTCTCTCGTTTTGCTTGAAATATAAATTCAACTATATGTAGCATGAAAATCCATTCAAATTTGTAGATTTTTGAAAACTATTGTGGAATCCATTTTTGCTTGCACCATATATTACTCACCAATTTCTAAGACCAGTGAGATCATTAAAAAAATGAAGCTCCACAACTCTAGATACAAGTCTGTTTTAGTTCAAGTGTTTGAGCAACCATACATTAGAGACAAGAACATGGAGCACATGGATTTTGTGTTTTCTAACTTGATTCATCAGAGACGTGATGATTTTGATCACAAAAAATTTGATTGGATCATTCAAATAATTTCATGGTAGGGACCATGGCTATGAGTTTTTTTATGTTTCCGACGAGGATTCTTAAGAATCTTTGATATTGTCAAATATAAGAGGGCTCATGGTTACTGGGTTTGGGTCATGTGTGGCATGAGTAAATTCTTCATGGTGTTTGTAAGATGATTGATTTCTCATATGAAATAAAGGAGATCATGTTCATGACAACTAGTTGAATTTTTCGTCTTATTATTTCCCACAAAGGTATATAATTGAAATAGATCTTCCCAAGCGTGATGAATGATGATCACTAAAGATAAGGTGTGAAACATAATTTCTAGTTCCAATAATAAATATGTTCTAATAAAAGAATTATTTAAGGAATATCTTATGCAGTTGTAGGGTTCATCTTTACAATGGAGGAAAATAAAGACTTCATCCTGCAACATCTATCTTCTCTCTCTTCTTCTTTCTTCTTCTCTTTCTAGAATTCTATTTCTCCGTTGAGGAGTACTTTTGTAAAAAGTAACTTAAGTCACTTAAAGTTTATATTTCTTTGTTGAGAATGCACTTTAAGTTGAAAGGTCACTTGGGAATGCAAAGATCCATTGTTTTAACTATAAATTGTAAGGTTATCTCCATTCCAAAAAATAAAATTTTCCCTCTGTAGCAAGTTATATTCTTCCATTCCCTTGTATTGTAATTTTCCTCCATTCTCATCTTGTCACTCAACCGAGTACATGATATAATTTGTAAGAAGTTGAAGGAATTTTTTTCTTCTTTGTGGAATGCAAAAAAATTGATAAAGCTTTGTATTTGTCTCGTAATTATCCATTTCATTATCTTTTGATGTTGTGTTTTGCTTGCATGTTTCCTCCAATTGAAACTAGAGTCACCTCTAAATTGTAGTTGATGAAATTTGAGTTATACTTATCAATTCAATTCCCCTTCTCATTTCTCTCTCTCCCTACCTACAGTTTATGCCCTCTTTAGTCAAGTTTTACAGTTACAAAAAGGGTGTTTCTGCACATTTGTTTGCCTCTAGACACCTAAGGATATTATTCTAGTGTAAATAGTTTCCAAATTTTAATAAATGGGAGCCACCCAATCCACAAGGGGAGGGATTCAATCCTACGAGTTTTGAAGAAACACATGTTTTATCCTTGAAAAAATATTTCACCAACATGGCTTTATGCCTATTTTACATGACATTATTTGCATACCTACAGTACTTGATTATCTTGTGAAATTGAGGGTGTCCCATGTTTGTGGATTAATGTCTTTTACGTGACATTTTTTGCCTATTATTTTCACTGATTGCACTATTTATTTATCTCTACACTTTTTTTCTTATACATGCCTTATTACTATTATTAATCTTATTTCTATTATTACTCTTTTTGTGCACCATGGGCTTCACCATGCACACCCCCTTTTATAGCTTTTTGATCCCATCATTAGTGGACACCATTACATGACTTATATGTGTTCCCACATAGATTATTATACTTATCATACATGATTACACATCTATTATTTTGAGTTGCACACTCAAATGATTTATCACACACACCTCAAAAAAGGGGGAATTCATTTGGGTATATTCTACAATTGCAAAAGAGGAATTATGGGTTCATACACAAGTATATACAAGTTACGAGTAATCAAACACAAAAATTTAGAAAATATTGCACACATTTTAAAACATATAGCTTTGTCAGGACCGTACAAATGGTTTTGTCCCTTTCACATGGTTTTTTTTTAGGGGTAGTTACACCAACTTTCTTAGCAAGTTCAAATTTTCACCTTCAGGCACTATTTCTTAGAATAATTTCAGATTCATTTGAATTGTCTCATATCAATATAGGGGGCATGAAATACTTCACTCCTTCACCAAGACACTTGATTTTAATTATATTTTCAAGGATCTTGGGGGCATGGGTCTCCTTTCTACATCTACATTTCAGTAAATTACAAGTTCTATTCAATTGTGTGGCATATGGGAAGGGCATAGGGGAAATCATTCTCTTTTCTATTCTTTACCTTTATTTTTAAAATTGGGCCTAGATATGTTTGTAGCAGTGCGGTCCATGAGGTTACAAAAAATATCAAAGCGAGCAAGTTCTTCGTAGGTAGTATTTATGTGCCTCTTACATTTAAAGGGGAAGATATCAATTTTTTTGGATGGATTTAATGCATGGTCTTCTTCCTTCATGAGGTGTTTTGGTACCTTATTTTTCTTCTCTACTTATTCTTTACTTTGTGTTGGGTTGTATACACCCAATAATATGGTTTCTTATCAACGCAATTGGGGACTCATCACCCATATTCACCAAAAAATTTCAGAAATCCAAATCTCCATGTACAAGTAAATCATTAGAGATTCTCCCCTCCAAACAAACAAGTGTATTCCTTCCATGTTTTTTCCATCGTCTTTATTTTCACTTTTTTGACAAATGCAATTTTTACATATTACACTTTATACTTGAGTTAGATTTCATTTTTCTACTATATACATTGACTACACTATGTGTTTTGGGTTTCATCATGGAGCATGACATCACCAAGCACAACAAGATGACTAGAAAACAAATTCTGAGTAAAGACAAAAGTATGTCTACACACTTAGGTATATTTTCCTTTAAGCATGTAATTTTCATATCATACTTAAAGAAGGGGCAAATATAGACACTCAAATTTGTAAATTTACTCTTTGACACTACTGGTTTTATAATGAACTCTTGCTAAGATAAACACACTCTTTCTATTCCTAATTAGTACATCACGACATCACTTGTCTAGCTTGCTTAGTCATACACACTGATATGTCAATAGATTTTGAGAGTCAAATACATAAAATCCATAGATAAACTCGAACTAACAAGATGTAAACTCCAATTTTCATGTTTCTCATCCTTACGAAAAATCTTACAATTTGATTAGGAGTTGATATCCATTCATGGAAAACTCTCACTACCGAGGATATTTTACTCCACCTAGGTTTTAGTCTTTTTTTTTACAATTTATTTCAAAATCCTATATAAGAAAGTATAAACTCTCTCTTTTACACATCTAGGAATCATATGGCACTACATTCACATACTCTTTTACAACACTTACAAAAGGAACCCAAGAATCCCTAAATATGACTCAAACTTATGCACATTCATTATAGAAGCAATCATTATAGGTCTAAAATATCATACTGGGTAAAGAAGTAAGGTTGTCTTATTTGCAAGAACTCAAACATCCCTTCTCCAATTATTTTAACAAGATCTAAACTCAACTCAAGCATTGTCAAAGAGCTTCTAATTCTTAAAACATAGTTACATTCATTCAAATAGCATACATTAGGTGGAGAACAACATGCGGTTTGAGGCATCTTTACAATAATGCCAATGTCAGTAGTGCACGACAGTGCCCACAACCTAACTAATATTTATTTTGCATGGTGTCCTTCCCATGGCTAGGGTTTGAGATCTTATTTAGGATTTTCAAAAGGATTCACAACACGACCAACAATTAGGGTTTGATAGCGATAAACATTTCTAGGTAAGTGAACCTCCAAAAAAGTTATAGAACTGAAATTCAAAGCAGGTCCAAAATTGTACAGTAGGTGTAAAAACGTATGGATGGTCTTGGAAGAGTTGCAAGGTCTTCATTATGTCGATTTCCATATATATTTCTAGTTTTGAGGTATTATTAGGTCTAAATTATGCAGTTCTAGCTATCTACACATCTAAATTTCCCAAAATCAAGCTTAATTAGATAAGTATACTCATCCTATTGTGTTTTTGAGCTTGTAGCATATTGTTTAAGCATGAATGCATTATTTTGATATTATATGATTAATGTTGGAAGTTAATTTATCAAAATAACCCCTATATCTACCCTTTGCATCCTTAGTGTACTTAAATCACTAGTCTTATTATACTCAATACCAAAAAGGGTCTAACTCTAAAATAGTTACAACCATATAAATATCACATCTTTAGGTGGATAACTATGTGATGTTTGAGGTCTCTTTGAAGTAGTACCAACATATGCAGTGTTCATATTGTGATTGAACTCAAACTCTAACCTTTTTATAGGGGTTTCACCCATGGTTAGGGTTTTAAGTCATTTCATTTGATTACATAGTGTTTCACACATTTACAAGACCTAACATATTACAATAAAGCATGTCTTAGTTAGACAAGAGGGCACACAATTTTGTAGAATTCCATCATCTTCTTGGATATAACTACAAGATAAGGATGGAACCACAAAATATTTATGTACCTAGATTAAGGTTTTGTCCCAACATACAATACACTTCTAGTATTAGAGATGAAAAATCCACATGACATTTTTAGTCTATTTATCACTCTATCGCACCCACATTAGCTTCCAAATTAGCCAAATAGATATAAGTGCACTTGTTTTCTCATGTTTTACAACACATGTTAAATTGATCTATCTTGCAAGTTGCACTATATGTATATTTTGATCTAAATGCTTAATTAATAATTAGAATATATACATCCTATTTCTAACCCTAATATGATAATGAAATAAGTAAATGAATTATATCTCATTATCCACACATCATCTTATTTATTTTTCAAGTAAATCAATTACATGATGTACATAATCTTTGATGCATAATGCACCAAAAAAATAAAATGCTTCCAAATATGAAGGATTTCCAAGAAAAGTCTGCGGTATCTATTTACTTGTACCTAATAACATCAATATAATGTAGTAGTGCAATTTTACGTCATAGATCTCAAAATTTTGAAAAGTGTTTCTTTTTGTGCCACTATTTCTCTAAAATATACTATTAGATGTTTTAGCAGGTGTCACAAGCATTGGGAGATTTTTTGGCACAAATCTTGAGATAGGAAAGAAAAAGAGGATTAGAGAGAAGAATAACCTAGCGAAGAGATAAAGAATGGGACCACTGAAAGCCAATAATTGCACCAAAATCACCTAATTTGTACCAATAACAAAAAATAGACAAGCTCCCTAAAATTTTACTAAATAACATCTAATCAATTCCTGAAGGTCATGTTAAGGCTTCTGGAGTCATCAAAGTGATGGCTTGAATATTAAAAATACTCTAGTGAATGAAAAATCCAGAAAAATAAAAAAACATCTAAATAAAACTTCACATATAAATAAAATTACACTAGGAAACTCTAATTACTTATAAACATTGTGTTGGGTATGAAGTATACTAGGTTGGTAAAATGCCTTATGGATCTTCTCTAGTTTGTGGTTGTAATCTTGTGATGCAATACAAGTCTTTAATTTCAAGTACTTTAAAACCCAATGATATTCACAACTAAATTTGAGGATTTCATTCCACGATAATACCCTATTCTCAAATGCATGTTAATTAATCTACATGTATAATAATTGTGAAAAAAGGTGGTTTATAAGATATTTCCATACCATAATATTCTCTAATGGGAAAATATACTTGGGGTGAATAAACTAAAATAGTGTATTCCCCCTCACTTTGAACATTGTTATTGGTTTCACTAGCATGTCATGCGAACTTTTTCTAACTTGTGGTTATTAAGCAATTTGGAGTAATGTTATATGGATCTTTTGTCGCTTGTAGTTATTTAGTGATTTAAAGATTGTTCCTAATCAACCTTATCTAGACTATGGTTGTTACCACATGATCTAATACAAATAATTAATTACAATTTGTTTAAACCAACTGGCATATTCTATTAAAGTGAAGGATTTCACTCCACTACATTACTCTCTCTTAAAATGTGGGTTGTATTAGGTGTGTGTTAATAATATCACATGTATAAAATTGAAAGAAAAAGTTGGTGCATAAAGCATTGACAATAACCAAACACTTTGTTAATGTGGAAAGAGATTGTGGGGTGAAAATATAGAAATAATTTAAGTCACTTCTCCACTCTGCTAGCATTGTTAATGGTCTTTCAATCATGCCTTTTGTACCTTCTCTAGCTTTTTTATCACATGTTGTAATACACATATTTAAAAATAAAATGCAATGCATATTGCTAAAGTTGATGATTCTAGTTTCATTATAATAATTACTCTTTAAATGTTGTGTTTTTTTTTAGTGTGTGTGTGTGTGTGTGTGTTTCAATAATCTCACATCTATAGAAATTGTTAGAAAGAGGTGTTTTATATGACATTATCGACACCAAAATCTTTATTACAAGAGAAAAAGGCTAGAGGGGGAAAATCTTGAAATAGATAAGGTTGTTTGTCGCCTTATTAACATTTCCCACAATTTTTCTCTTAAAATATTTAGCTTAAAACTTCTACCTACTAATATTATCAATAGTTTCTCCTTAAAATGTTTGTTAGATAGCTTTGTCAATGGGAAAATATTGGGAATATTCTTAGTTTGTTAGTATGCACATATTATGTGATGTGGGTACTTAGAATAATATATTTAAGAATAATAATATTAATGTGTGTGTTGACAAGGTGTTGTAGCAACTTATTTAAAATTATTTGTTTGAGGTTATGTGATTTTGTGACAATAACTCGCCACATAATAGAGATTTGAATTTTGGTTAATTCCTTGTTAATAGGAGATCATACCCATATATTTACTACTTTCAATTTAATTAATTTATCGCTTGGTTATATTGTTTCCAATTTGATGTCATTATGAATAGTTCATTCAAATGAAAGTTCTTTAAAAATTTTTGATAACATAATAGTGCTATAGTTTATTAAAGTAAATATTAAAGTAAAAATCGTGTTGTTT
This sequence comes from Taxus chinensis, assembly GCA_019776745.2. Lineage (NCBI taxonomy): Eukaryota > Viridiplantae > Streptophyta > Pinopsida > Cupressales > Taxaceae > Taxus > Taxus chinensis. The sequence goes on along the minus strand of CM034154.1, from coordinate 540,942,592 downwards.
AAAGTATTTAAGGTTACCTTATGCATTCATCCCAGTGTGTGGCCTATACATTATTTGGTATGTTATTCTGGGCATGTGTATCATTGTAGTCGTGTGCCTTTGTACATTCCTTCTATATTACAACTCTTTTAGTCCTTATTAGACTTTAAATGTAACATCCATCTACGCCCATAAAACATTTTTTTAGTGAAGATAATTTTTTGCTAACATCCTTCAAAAAAATATTTGTAATACAATACTCATAATAATATAAAAGATAAATTTCTTTATTTATTTATATATATATATATATATATATATATATATAGTGATGATCGTACTTTTAATATTATACAAAGAACATATAATTATTTTTACAATTTTCAAATATTTTACGACTTAAAAACGACAAACGTGTACACTACCGTCAAATTTAAACGCAACACTCCTCATGCCGTGGAGCTTTCATGTTCGTGGTTAAGTACCTACCAAATTCTGCGAATGCTTTCATCCTACTAGTAGGTACCTACTCCATTTCAATGATTTGATTTACCATTTTCGAACCATCCAATCATGTGTTTCTCCAAGCCACGTCATAATTCCGTGTAATGCCTTCTCTCCATAAGAGACATGGATAAAGTAAAATTTTGATTGAGTGCCATCGTACCTACGTGTTTTTTGTTGTTTGTTTTTGTTTTCTCAAAGATTGTTTAGTCTCGTCTATAGTCTTTAGACTCTTTTTTTAAATTAATATTTGTGGTGTTTAAATATGTATAAAATATAGTTTGTTATCAGGTGTTTAAAGTTTTTAGATTATAGTTTTCAATGTCATTTTTATGAAATTTGGTGGTCAATGCTCTAAAATAGAGTTTTAGATCATATTGGTGGAGTAAATTAAATTTTCTAGTCAAATAATTGACTAATGTTATTTTCTTAGTTTCAATTTTTTTTCTAGGGGTTTATATTTTGATTAAGCAAAATGTGTTATAAGAGTTACAAGTCAAAATTCAAATGTCATGTCTTCTATAAAAAAAAAAAAAGGTAATCTTGGGTGAACCCAATGTCTTTTGGAATATGTTTATTTTATGGGGGGATATTTTTTTACCATCAAATGTGACATAGACATCGACTAAACTTGTTAAGTCAAGTCCAAGTGGAGGTCATCAAAAATAAAGGAGGCTCATCAACAATCTCAAGTTTACCACTATCTCAGAAATAACATCTTGATATATTGACAAACTAGAATGAGCCCGAATGACAAAAGCATTGAAGAGTTGTCATTCATTGGTTTCAATGATGATGAACTTTGGCTACAAATAATTCAAGGTAATTGTTGCCCAATTGACTAATGCCAATAATGGTTTCCCAATGGTAGTGATGATCCTTAATGTTGTTTTGGTGTGATTATGTGGTAACAATCATGCATAAAGGTTGCAAGCATGGGTTTCAATTAGATACCCAACACTCCTTGAAGATAACGAGGACTTAGTCATCGTATCCCTTGATTTATACCTTCTTAGTGAGGTCCAACCAACCATAGAAGTAGAATTTGACAAGAAAGGTGGAGGCTCGTGCCACACTTGCAAAGAGGAGTAACAATAATGATTTATTATCATTGAAAACTGAAAATGAATAGGCCAGTAAGGCCTAAAACCGACTAACCTCATTGTGAGCAATTATGTCATTGTTTTCTATTCTTGAACAATAACGTGTTCCTGATATGAGTAGTGCATCGAAAGCATAGTGAGGCCATTCCCACTACCCCTATTGGATTTCTTGATGTGTTTCAACCCATGAAATTTGATTTTGAACTATGATTTGTCCTAGTTCCCATGAAATGTGACTCAAATTTGTATGTAGTATTCTCTTTTCCATATGCAAAGCTGAATTAAAGGTTAGGAGCGTTCTAGGCAATAATTGGAGTGGATACCCTTCTCACAATTCTAATTAATATGTTTTCTTATCAAGTACATAAAGAATACCTTTATATGTCAATGCATGATATTTATGTCAATTAATATTATATTACCTTTATATGTGTGCATGAAATTTATGTTAGTATATAATAATATCAATTAAATGAGTCAATTACTATTGAATCCTTCTAGTAAATTTATTTAATTGTAAGTTATAAAAATAACCTGCGATAAGGGAAATCTTTGAAATCAGGTGCCCCCAACTGTTGGTGCCCTATGCAGCTCCTAGTTTGCCTAGGGGTTGATCCCCCCCTTGTCCATATGTTCATACTATCGGGGGTGTATTGGAAATATTCCTAGTTTGTTAGTACTCACATATTATGTGATGTACTTAAAATAATAGTAGGAATAATAATATTATGTGTGTATGTGTGTCAACACATTGTTGTAACAACTCACATAAAATTAAATGTGTGAGATTGTGTGAGTTGTGGTAACAATTCACTCTTATGATAGGGATTTGGATTTAAATTGATAAGATATCATATCCCAATATGTATCACTCTCAGTTTGATTAATTATGATCTGATTATATTGTTTTCAAAATTATTGAGGATATAACTTCCCTTAATAACATCATCAAAGGTTTCACAATCACGCCTTATTGACCTTCTCTCTTGAGCTTTTGATTGTTATCATGTGATTTAATACAAGTATTTTATTACAAATAATTCTCCAACTGTCTTTAATTATAAGTAATTAAAAATCAAGTGACATATCCCTCTAAAATTGAGTATTTTGCTCCACTACAATGTATTTTCTTTATCAAACTCACTCCAAGTAGCATATCTTGTGGGCCCTTTTTGCCCAATATAAGTGCCTCGAGGTTTTGGTCAATGTTTGCATATCGTTTTTGCCCATTATGCATTGGTTTGCATGTCAATAGGGTCTTAAAAATTCAATAATTCTATAAATACAAAGGTGCACTAGTGCATTTAGGAACATATGAGCACACATAAAAGAACCACATTGAAGTTGTAAGGGAAGAACTTTCCTACTTCCGAAGCATCCTTATACCAATAGGTAGATTTCAAATTTATAGAAGCATATAGACTCTACTTGGACAAATTGCAAAGATAATGATTGGGATAATTGCACTACACATGGTTGCTTGTTAAAAATTTATTTCCCTATTGGGGGTCTAATAAATATCTAGAACACTCAACTTTTCTTTGGTTTAACACATGCCCCCAAACACATTTTCCTTGCACTTTATGAGACCTAGAGGTTATATTCACATTTTAAAGGGGGATATTAGTATCTTGGTAACGCATTACGAGTTGATAAAAAGTGAGCTAGGCTTTCGAAGATCATGTAACATCAATCACAATTATGAAATTGATTTCATCTATGTAAAAAAAAACCACTTTCATAGACATTTCACTATTTGGTTGACCAATTTCAAGACCATCGTGACTTTAGTCATTAACATTTTAGAATTTGTAATCTCATAGCCAAACATGTCTCATTGATTAAACCTATATTTTAACCTTATATCACTAACAATTGTATCCATATTTACACAAAATAGAATATCATCCTACCAACCCTATTTTCCTAAACATTTTAATTATTTTATATCTTATTATAATCTAGAACCTAATTTCCTAATTTATATAAGTTTAAATCCAAATTAGAAATAAATATGGTTAGTCATTATTATTTTTAATGTTAGAGTACTTTCCTCATCTACACTTAATGTTTAAGTCTTGTCATCCTATTCACGCGTAGAATTTCTTACTACATGTGTCTGTCACATCAAAATTTTTTAATCCCCTGGTTGTTTTAGGTGGTTGTAAATTTCATTTATATTTATACTTATTTTTATGATTATTTCTCACACACACAACATCTCTCTAAAAAATTATTCGATTTTACAAATTTCCGATCTGTCATTATCTACGGCTACCTAATTTTTTAATTGGTATTATACGATTAAAATCACAAAAAAAAAACAACCCAAACCTATCAATTCCAGGGCTATACCATTTAAAACATGTTCTTAATATTTTTCTATAATATTTGAAAGACTCGCATGGAAGAAAGGAAGGGAGGAGTTAAAAGTCGCAATGTCATAGGAAAAAGGCCATAAAAAACCATTTCCAAAACTCTCATTTTCTTTGTACTTTGTAGGCGTCTCCTCTTTATTTTCTTTGATCACATGAGTTAACTTTAGTAGGTCGTTGTGGTTAGGGTCAAGCAAGTAGAAAATATTGTGCCGCTAATGATTTTTCCATTTAATGTAGAGGTTTTTGTAATAAATTGGCGAGATTTTTTTCGCTTCATTGTGGAAATTTCAAAGTTAATTGGACGCTTTTAAATACCCATGAAATCAGCGTCACCTTTTATCACTTAAAAAGACTTGTTTGTCCATTTGGCCCCTCTTTTACACGGGTTTTTCTACAAGTAGTCGAAAATATACCAAGATAATAAATCAATCAATTATCTTTGATGGATGGTTATGCCGAAAGCGTTTTCTAAATCGGATCGAGGGTCTTAGAAAGTACTGCTTAAAATATTTTCTTTTAACATCCAATCACATTTTGTTTTTGGAAGGGAGAGTGCTTTTGTTCATTACTGACTAAATGATCTCATACGATTAGAAGTGAAGACTTGGTATGTAATTTTTTCTTTTGGTTTTACAAATGATTTATATATTTTCAACGGCTATCAATAGAATTCCTTGCAAGTGAAATGAGACACAAGAGAGGCATAGGAGCAGGTGTGAGCTTTCAATCACATTCTCAACCCAACTTTATGAGGTAGAGACTGTCGCGCAACACATGTCTATGTCATGGTGTTGTGCCCCAGATTGAGAATCTTATCAAATGTGGGTAACTTGTATGCATTGATCCAAACACATGTTAATTGCATCCCCTATTTTCTTACAATTACTCGAGTTTAAAAATGAAAAGGAGGGATAAAAAAACAAACATTATGGACCTAGAACATATTGGACTTTTCCCATTTTTTATTTTGACCATTTTAAGCGCAAATTGCACTCACATGAATAATGCAATTGAGAGTGAGACGATAAAGTGAATCACAAACAACAAATATTATTTGCGTGGGAACAATTTGAGCCATACAATAGGCGTGTGACGTGGAGATATTTAATTCCCACTTATTTTTTTCCAACTTTCCATTCATGTATTTGTCTTATCTAACAAATTAAAGTCCGTCTAATTGGAAAAGTTGTCATGGTAAAAATAAATAAAAATGAAAAAAAGCAAAACTCATTTTCCCCATGTTTTCTCCAAATTTCTGTTTCTTTCAACTGTGTAACGCCCATTTGTTGGCACCATAGAAATGACAAACTATTTAACGAAGTTGAATGAGTGACCCCTCAATATGGCCAAAAATATGTAGTACAACACTATTCTTAAGCGCAATACTATTTTTAGCGCAAAGTGCACTTACATGAATAATGCAATATCGATATGATAAAGTATAGCACACATTAGCAAAGATTATTTGGGTGGGAACAATCTGAACTCTGGAACATGGGTGGGACATGTAGGCATTTAATTCATACATTTTTCTTTCAATCTTTCCATTCATGTCTTTGTCTTATCTAACAAGTTAAATGCCGTCTAATCGAAAACCTTAACACCGTAAAAAGTAATATAAAAAATAGCAAAAACTTTGTCTTATCTAACAAGTTAAATGTCATCTAATCGAAAACCTTAACACCATAAAAAGTAATATAAAAAATAGCAAAACCCTTCTCCCCATATTTTCTCAAAAATATTGTTTCTTTCAGTAGTGTAAGGCCCATTTGTTGGCGCCATAGAAGTGATGGACAAGTTAACGATGTTGACTGAGTGACCCTTCCATATGGCTAAAAAATACGTGCTACAACATTATTCTTAAACTCGATACTATTTTTTATTAAGTTGACTCATGTTACTCGTTGTTTATTTCAATATAACTGTCCCAGAATATTCTCTCATTGTTTTCTCCTCGACATGAAAAATGTTTTAATCATACATTCTAGAGATTTGTAAAAATATCTTCCCAAATTTGTCACCTCTTAAAAAAAAAAAAAAAAAAAACTAAACCAATGCATCAAAGTTAGATTATTAAAAAATTATCACGACCTACGTTGTAAAGAAGTAGCCTTTTGTAAACCATGGAGAGGCCATGCAAATGTAAATAATTTCCTCCTTTGGAGAATATGTAGTATTATTTTGGCTACCATGAAAAAGGAAATGTCAGATATTAATGCATTTCCCACATTTAGCTTTTTTATCTTTGCCATCTCATACTCCTAATGTCTAGAAATAATTTCCTATTTCATGGTGTAAGGATATCTCATGAAATGCTTCATTATTAACTTTATCAAATATCGTCAATATTGTACTGTGCAATTGTTAGGTAAAACCTAGCATTAGATAATTTATGCCTTGTATTACCTTAATTACTATTTATTCTAGTGGATTAATTATCATGGGTAAGTAGTTGTTTATTAGGTAATTTATGCAATGTATTATCTTAGTTACTATTTACTGTGGTAGATTAGTTATTATGGGTAAATAGTTATTTATTAGTTATTTGCATGTGCAATTGTTAGGTAAAACCTGGCATTAGATAATTAAAAACATCTATGCCTTATATTACCATTAATATACTGTTTATATCTAGTGCATTAATTATCATGGGTAAGTAGTTGTTTATTAGGTAATTTATGCACATGTGCAACTATCTTAGTTAATTTTATCAGTACTGTGGCTATGCAACTTATATATTGCAACACTTATGTCAAGGCTAGATTAGTTATTATGGGTAAATAGTTATTACATATCAATAGTTAAATATTGCATAGGCTGCCTATATGGTTATATTGTTATAACCATTAATATTGTTTTATTGTGCATTCATGAGGTTTATTGTTGCACATGTGCAACTACTTTTATTTTTCAGTATGTGGCTATGCAACTTATATATTGCAACACTTATGTCATTATTTTTAATATGTTAGTTTTACATATCAATAAAATATCCATAGGCTGCCTCCCTGTTTCCTTGGATCCTAAAAAACAATGCCAAACATCATCTCTCATCCCTAAAATATTGCAATGAATGGCCCATTATAATATACTATTGTTGATGTTGACCTACACACCTAAAAGCCTTTGAAGAAAATAAAAAATGAAATTTCCTTACTTTGGGTATTCTTCTTCAATTAAGAAAATGATGATTTACGATGAACTAACTGTTAATGCAAAATTACATCATCCCTGATTGTTTGTGATTTATGTGTGATGCAATTAGTGTAACCTGCATAACATGGGATTATCCTGCAGTGTGGGATGTTGCAAGTAGGATAACCCTCCAGAGAAAGCCAACTTCTTCTCCTAACCTAGTACCAAATTCTTCGATGTCCAACCATATGGGATGTACAATTTATGATAAGTTGTCCAACCCTATTGCCAAATTATAGACCCTGCAAGGAGATAAATAGATGCCAACCTAGGGGTTGGATGATGTCTAACTTCACAGTCGTACATGCTACTAGTCGTTGACTAACCCTTGAGAGTCACCGTCTAACGTTGTGGGGCCGTTCAACTTGGGAGGTTGGACGACCATTCATCCACCTACTCTCACCTGTCTTGAAACTCGTCTATCATGCGGGTCACCTAGCCATGCGGGGGTTAGACGGCGTCTAACCATATGGGCCGTACAAACCCTTTTGAGAAAACCCAACCCAGGCCCAATGTGCTCACCCGACCAACCCATATAGACTGTCTAACTCTGTGTCGTCCAACCGAAGGAGTTGGATGATTTCTAACCTTTTCGACCAACCTAGTGGGTTGGAAAACATCTTACCCTACCGACCAAAGTGTCCGTACATCACCCATCAGTCCAACCTTGAGCTCACTATCCTGTGCCACCACAACTGCCAATCGACCAACCTCTTCGACTAAACCATTTGTTTATCATGTCTGACCAACCTAGGCGACACACGAGTTCGACCAACACAACCGACACATATATGCTCCATACGATGTGTTGCCCATCCATATATGCATCCAACCCAGGAATCCAACCCAAACGTCTAACCTAGATGTCTAACCTAAAAATATTTTCAATTTCCACAATGAGCCTGACCACCAATTTGAGCATTCACCGCAGCTGCGAGATGGCCAAAACATGAACTGCCCAGAAGATTGTAAGGAATTTTGTTTTTCCTCAATTGCTAGTGATCTGACCTGTTAAGTTCTCCATTTTACAGGGGTGTAAAAAATGGATAACAATTTTTGACTTGTGGGATGATCTACCTGCTAGATCTGGAAGACTAGTGAACTTAGGGGGTCCATTGAGCATGGAGTCATACTGTTTATTTGAACTAGTCTACCATTTGAGAATTTATCCCTTAAATTTTTTGAAGTGTTGTTGTGGTCCTTCATTCCAAAAGAAATCTTAGGTTGGGCTGGTCATTTCTTCACCAAACCTTTTCCGTAACTAGAAAGTGCAAGAGCAACAAAGGCACAACTATATACAAAACATCAAAGTCATACACATTCTAAATGGAACATGTAGAGAGTACACACCACTTATTATAATGAAAACCTAAAATACAACAAAGCAGTGTGCTGCAAGCACTTAGAGGAATTTAAAACCTAAACCAATATGTATAAGGGTGAGGAATTCCTTTCCGTAGCAGTGCTTGAGATAGATTTTTTTGACCGGAATCGGAAGTCCTTCTCCGTCCAACTTGGATAACTGGAAAGCATTGTTGTTTTTTGCATTTTGTGACCATGTAAGGGCCACTCCATATGGCATCTAACTTTGAATTCCTGCCCGGCTTAGCTTGATCTACATCCCATTTTAGGACCAAATCTCCTTCTAGGAAGGTTCTATTTTTGGCCTTCTTATTAAAGCATTTATTGACCAAAGCTTGATCCTCTCCATGATGTGCATGACTTGGTTCCTCAACTCATCCAACTCCATGAGCTTTGCATATCTAGCTTCCATGGGCTCAAACTTGGATAGCTCTAGTTGCTTCATGAACTCCAATGTGGGCAACTTGAGGGATATAGGCAGTCTTTCCTCCCTTCTATAGACTAAAACTATAAGGGGAGTTCCCTATTGACTTCTTGGGAGTAATCCTATCAGCCCACAAGGCCGATTTTAATTTGGTGTACCAAGTCCTCTGGTTCTCATCTAGAGTTATCCTTATGATCTTCAAAAGATTTTTATTTGTGGACTCTACTTGCCCATTACCCTATGGGTAATAATTTGACAAATTGCTCAAGTCTATCCTATTTCTGACTTCCCATTATGTCTAGGAATGCTTGAGCATTATTTAATATGATTGTCATTGGAACTGCAAATCATGTGACAAATCCTTTCATAAAAATCCAAGATATCAACCTCATTTGCTTCCTTGAGTGCAACCATCTCTGTCCACTTGGTGAAATAATTTCTGGTTATAAGGATCCATTTATGGCCCAAGCTAGAGTTTGGATTAATCACCCTAATGAAATCCATCCCCCATTGCATGAATGGTTCATTTATAGAAATGGGGTGGAGTGGAAGGGATGCTAACCTCTCATTACCTATGAAAAAGACACATTTTTTACATTTTTTTGATCCATGCATAACAATCATTAAGGAGGTTAGGCCAGTAATACCCTACCTTCATAATTCTAAGAGTTGTCACTCTTGGGGGGAAATGGTCACCTGTCTCTCCATCATGAAATTCGTGTAGCACCTTCTCTATTTGATCCATCTTAATGCACCTTAGGACGACACCATTGACATCCCTCTTGAACAGAATACCATCAAACAATGCAAAGGGAATATAATGAAACCTGAAATAGCTTATTTTTTCCTTGATTATCTGTTGAGGACATTGACTTGTTTGAAGGAAATGGACTATACCTTGAGTTCAACACGAATCAAGTGAGGCATAGGCTAATTGTTCTTGATCATCTTATAACACCAAAATGGCCTCTTCTCTACCAACTGACTCATCATGTTGTCTGAAAGCTAGCTATTTTCATAATCCCTTACCCCTGACCAGCTTGATCACCTTAATATCAATGTCATATTCCATGAACTTATTTACCTAACCAACTCTTTTTTCATTGAGGTCCTTGTTTAAAAGAAATTATTTTATGCCAACATGTGTGACTAGTAAATGAATCCTATTATTTGACACTAAATACGTGAATTTCTTCAAACTTATAATCACAGTAAGGATGTGTTTCTCAATGAACGAATATCTTACCTCATAGTCCATAAGGCCTTAGCTGAAGAATGCAATAGGTTGTTCTAGTCCTTCTCTATTTTTTTGTACCAAGATCAGAGATGGTATCCAAACCACCGAAGGCGTAGAGAAGGAATTCTTTGAAGAATTCTAGATTAATGAGAGTTGGAGCTTGAGATACGGCCTATTTGATAGCTTCAAAACTCCCTTTTCCCTCTCTTGTCCATTTGAATGCCAAGTTCTTCTTCAGCATCCTTGTCAATGGCTTCACAAGAGCAGAAACATTTGGCATGAACCTTCGTACAAAGTTAATTCTCCCCAAGAAGCTTTGGAGAGCCTTCTTGTGACTTAGCAATGGTAATGCTTGAATGGCCTCAACCCTTTCCAGATTGATTGTCAGTCCTTCCTTCAACACAATGTGGCCTAGGAGTTTACCTTCATGTGCCAAGAATATGTAGTTTTTTGGATTTAAGGATACTCTGAATATCCTACACCTCTGGAAGACCTTCCTAAGTTGAAAGAGGTGGATTTCTGCATTCTTATCAAACACAGTGATTTCATCAAGATAGATGAGCACTATTTTGTTAAAAATCCCTTTGAACGCCATATTGATAGCCCATTAAAAATTTTCTACAGTGTTTGACAACCCGAATGACATCTTCCTTTGGGAATAAGTGCCCCATTTTGTGGTTAAATTCATTTTAAATTGATCTTCCCTCATTTACCATGATCTAATTATAGCCTGAAAATCCATCCAAGAGGTAAAATATTTTTGAACCGACCACTGCCTGTAATATCAACTCCATGGAAGGAAGCGGGTAGCGGTCTTTGAGGGATGCCCTGTTTAGATCCCCAAAATCTACGCATAACCTAATTTCCCCATTATTTTTTTCTGACTTGAACCAGATTCACAACCCAACTCTAGTGCTTGATTGAAAATATGATGCTTGCCTCTATTATCTTATTCAACTCTTTCTTCATGAGAGGCTCAATATGGGGGTTGACCGGTCTTTGCTCTTTCCTAATAGACTTAGCCTCCAGATTCAATTCAATTGTGTATTGTGTAAACTTAGGATTAAATCCTTTCAGGTCCTCATAGCTCTAAGTAAATACATCTGGGAACTCTTGGAAAATCTTCAAAAATCAAATCTCTCCTGTTCAGTACTCATCTTTCTTGATTTGAAGCATTTTACCCTCTCCAACCGAAATGGACACTAAATCTTCCCTTTTTACTTGAATGTTGGCCTTGTCCTTTCGGAATTGATCATTTGGGTTGAATATTGACTATAGAGTCACTAAACCCTTTGGAAATTTGTTTGTCCACAGCTGCACCAATTGATCCCCGTACTGTTGTTCCAACTTTTCCTGATTTTTGGCTGAGAACTCAGCCTCCTCATATAAAAAATTAATGATTTTTTGATCATTGCTCAAACACCTACCAACTTGTGTTATTTTATGGTACATATGGCTTCAAAAATTACATGAATATGTGGTTGTGTTGTATTTCTCTTGATATTTTCCACCACATCAAAGGTTGCTCCAATTATTGTAAGCATGTACGGAACCTCATTCTTCTTCCTTGGTATGGCCTGAATATTGAATGCCTCAAGGTCTTCAATATAATCCCATACCCAATGTTTGTAGGATTTGAGTAGATTATTTTTGGCTTTATGGGATCCCCTAACTTGATTGAAAATCAACTCACTATCTCCAAAGACCTACATGTTCTTTATACCCTTTTTTTCGTATCCAATGCAACCCGCAAATCAATGCTTCATACTCGGATGTGTTGTTCGAACAAGAAAATTGAGAATGGAAGGATGAGTAGTATTTTATATCTTGCAACGAAAATAGCACTATACCTCCTCCAACACCCTACCTACTCCTTGATCCATCAAATAATAGCTGCCATAATTTGTTAATATCCTCATTTTATGGCTTGGTGAGGATAGGGGTGGGTAGGTTCTCCTCAGATAGACAATAAACACCAAACTCATCTTCTTCCATCTCCCTATGTGGGTCATAGTCATGCCTTTTGTGAGCCCACTCATCAAGTGTCAGATCAGGAATAGTCCCAACAATGGTGTCTAGTTTATAGGCATCTAAACAATCCTCTTATTCAAATAATGCACAATTATCATTTATTAGGCTTGGTACATGCAAATCAATGTGAAAGTGTGCAATTAGCTTTGACTTGATAGTAACCTTGGCCCCATACCTTTTCCTAAATAACATGTGGGACCAATCAGTTGATAGGTACCCACTAATCTTGGTTGTAAAATCCCTCGAAAGGCACAAATAAAATAGCAGTGGTAAATCAATCATCGATACATCCTGTAAAACTGTGACATTCAAGAAATCATGGAGCATAAGGCTTAGTTATTTGATCACTCTGACTGTTCCTATTGTTTTCCCATCTAATTTCACTACTCCCTTTAATATTGGATTGTATATTAAGCCCAATTTATTTTTGATTTGCTTTAACATTACCAAGTTGCTCGCCCCTGAGTTGATCATGCAATTGTGCACTAACTTATCTCCAACAATCAATGAGATATAGAACAGTGGAGGCTTCACATTCTTACTTGAATGAACTTTTCCTTATTGTGTAATGTTAGTAAGAACCCTCTCCTAATTTTTGGATGGCTCATTAGAAAGGGACCAATTTTCCATAGCTGCTTGTAATAAATCTCGCTGCCTTAGAATTTCCAATGATTCCCACATGGAAATTCTAACATTGATCTTCTTCATTTGATCGATGATATTGAGTGGAGGTGGGTTTTCCTTTTGTTGTCCCTTGATGGGCTTGACTATTTATGGCATTTTGATTGGTCCATGAGTAGTTGCAACTGGAACCCTTGACTAATTCTGCATATTTGGGGCTACTACAATAGTTTCCTTAGACTGGTTTTATACATTAGGAGTGACATTTGGTCTATTTAAGCCTTGTGGTATGTCAGTGGGATGAGAAACAATTGGACTAGATGATTTCCCCTCCTCTATGTTCCTTTTCTTGGACCTTGTGTTGGTAGTTACTCCTTGGAAAGGAGATTGATTGATTCCACAAAAATCTTCTGCTTGCCAATTGACCAATGTGGCTTCCGTAGGAGAAGCCTCTTGTTGACTTTCTTGCTACCGATTTTCCTCTTGGCTCGCCTTTGGAGACATGCCAATGGTTTGTACCACTAGATCCTGATTTGACGGATCTTCAAAGTATGGTGCTTGACCATAATAGTAGCCATACGAAGGACACCATTCATATTCATGTGTCATATTGTTCTAGACTAGAACTAGAGCCCTTGATGTTGATGTTGCATTCGGATTATAAGGCTAAGAAGGTTTGGCAGCAAGAGGTTACCCTTGATTCTGATTGGAAGCTTGAGCGGGAACCCTATTTTGTTGCTATGGGGGCCTAGCTTGATACTAAGCTTGAGGTTAAAAGGATCTAAAATTTTGGGTATGTTGGATCTTGATGGCCACTAACTCATTCCCAAAAAAATTCTACCCCTTGATTATCTCCTGCAACACTTTCTTAATAACTTCACCTTCAAATGGGTTGCTATAAGAAGTAGATGCCTCTTTATTGCTTTTATTTCTAGGGGCAGGAATAGGGGATAACTTTGGTGCTTGACTAGTAGAGGGGTTTCCCAATTTTGGATATATGGGCATAAGTGGCCTATGTGCTAGTTTACCATCTTGGATTAGACAATTCTCAGCTCTAATATCCATGTCATAAGCATCTAGTAAGGTTATCCCTCCCATAGATTATATCATAATAGATATATCAGAATTTAAATCTTTAAGGAAATAGAGTTATGCACCTTCAATAGCTGGCCTCATGGAAATTGGAATCTGGTCCCATGTTCACTGGAATTGAAAGTTGAAATCGACCATATGCTCATTAGGGGCCCTATTGATTGTAGTCAGCTGCTCCAAAAGAAACAGGTTGTCCACCATTTCTCCAAAATGGTTATAGATGGTTGTGCATATTTGATCCCAATTTGTAATGGACCTCGTTGTTAAGATCCTGAACCACTGCAAGGACTTTCCTTTGAAAGAGGAAACCAACATTTTAACTGCAACATCCACTTGATTGATCTCATGAATGTAAAAATCAAGCAACAGGATCTAGTACAGGAAGAGCAAGCATAAACAAATAACTCAAAGAAGAAAAATAAATAAGAACTCAATAATTAGAAATAGAGAAAACAGATTAATCTGTGATATTCTCACCATCTGGGAGAAACAATTAAATAGGAATAATAGGTAGTTTGACATTCCTAAATAATAGGAATGTCAAGCTAAAATATGAGATAACTGATTCCATACAAGGAGTAGAGAGAATCTCAACAAGCTCCAGAGAGTTATAACAATCTCTCCTAATTAAAAAAAATATAGCAATTTGCTATAATGAGCTTATTCAGATGTAAGTAATATTACTTACACCAACACCCTCCCATAAGTGAATGCTAGGGAGCAAAAAGAAAGAAAGGGTATCCTGGCTACTAGGCCTGATAAGGTACCCTAATATAATTCTAGAAAATAAGAAAGGAAGGACTATACAAGATCCCCTCCAAGGATAACTTCCTTCACCCCAAGCTTGTCTCGTAACTCCAAATAGTGAGGGGAAGCCAAAGGTTTAGTGAAGATATCTGTGAGTTGATCGGCTGTAGGAGAAAATTCCATTTAAATGACCCCATCTTGAATCAACTATCTAATGAAGTGCATGTGGATCTCTATATGTTTCGTGCGTTGATGCTCAATAGGATTATGTGTAGTGTGAATACCACTTTGGTTATCAAACTAAAGAATGGAAGGAGATTCCTATGAAAAACCAAACTCACCAAGAATCTGATGAAGCTAGAGAACCTCCTGCCATGCTCTCATAGCACCTTGATACTCAACCTCAGTGGATGATAATGCAATGGTATTATAATTTTTACAATACCAAGCAACTAGACCAGAACCAAGATGAAAAAAGATAGCCAGATGTGGATTTTTGAGTATTGCGAAATCTACCCCAATCAGAATCTGTAAAGCCCTCAATACCGAGGAACAGTCTGAGGTGTGTAATGAATACCAAAACTCAAATTCTCTCGAAGACATCTCAAAATCCACTTGGCTACTTTCCAATGACTCTCATGAGGCTCATGTGAAAAATGAGAGACAAGATTAACAACAAAGGTGATATCTGAGACGAGTATGAGTAAGATACAAAATGCTCCCAATCAACTACCTATATAAAGTGGGATCAACTAAGTTTAGACTTACATGTAGCATTCAATTCAATATCTAACTGGTAAGGTGTGGGAGTTGACTTGCAATCAGCCATATGAAATCTCTAAAGAAGATCTGTAGTATAATTCTTCTGAAAAATAGATATGCCCTCAGCAGACTAGTGAACCTGTAGGCCAAGAAAGTAGTGCAATAATCCCATATCTGTCATATCAAAATTCTGATTGCAATTTCCGTTTAATGTCCTGTGTTTGAGAATTTAAACTACTAGTAATGAGGAGATCATCAACATGTAATACCAATAGAAGCAAGTCATCATTAGTCTTCAGGACATAAACTGTATGATTGGTCTTACAACGATGAAATCCAATAGACAACAAGAAAGCATCCATTTTCTCATACCAAGCCCGAGGGGCATATTTGAGACCATAGAGTGAACGATGAAGTCTAAAAACCAGTGAAGAGTCATGTACAAACCCCTAAGGTTGCTCCATATAAATCTCCTCATAGAGATCACCATGTAAAAGTGCACTCTTCATGTCCATCTGATGTACTTGTTGATGCAAAATCACAACACCCCTGGATGCAGATCAGGTTTCTAGGTTGATCACTTGGCATCCAGTGTGATTGCATAACATTGAATCCTTTCTCCAAGTGTGGGACTTGAAAAATGAGAAAGAATTCTCTAGAGAAGGCTGGTTCCTATTCCTCTGTTCAGATGCACACGAAATATGCAGAGGGTTTTCTCAAAACCTAATCTAATCTGCCAAGGAGACAAGGTAAGAAGATGCATAAAATAAATCTAAGCTAATAGAGGTGATGCACCGAGGAATGACAGAACACCTATTTTTCCAGTGAACACAGACCATTTGAATGTGATATCAAGATCATGCATATATGACAAAACCTGCAGTGAAAGACCAGGAGGATGCAAAAATGAACACAGAGAGGGCTGAGAATCATCCACAGACATGCATTACTTGCTCCAATGATTGATACAATACACTACAGAATGCCATGAGGTAGAATAGTATTACAGCTCAAATGAGAGGTTCGAACTCCACAAATTCGCCTGAGGAGAAGAAGGGAGAGGCAAAACAGAAAAATATTCGACCTTTGCAAAAGAAGCTCCTCTTTACAATAAATAGAAAGAATGAATGAGGAAAGAGAGAGGGGAAAGCCAAATCTGACCCCAACCACCTCCAGGTTGCATTCAGTTCATCTCATTATGGCAGAAGCGGCGGATCCTGGCAAAACGGCAGGCTGTCTAACAGAAGCGGCGAACTGTCTGCTGCATTAAAGTTGTTTGTTGAAGCATTACTTTTTCTTGTTATTTCGTGCCAGAGGCGTTTCTTGATTTTCTCTCTGCCAAACTGAACCAAAATGCAAGATTGACCTTGGAATTGTGTAGAGAATTTCACCAGATTTCCATTGATATAAAGAATGTGCCAATCCGAGCTCTGGATCAAAACTTATGGCGATCTGAAGATTTAGGGCAAAAACGGGCTTCAAAACGTGTTTTGAAATCTTTCCCGCGCTCTGCCACCTAGATGACACGTGGCACGTGCTGATTAGACGAGTAATTCTCTCTCCTCTGCCTTTCGCGGGCTTTCCTTTTGAAATTTCCTTGTGGGCCCCCTAAACTTGGACACGTGGCGCTATTTCATTGGTTCGGGTCAGTGCTTGAAACCTCACCCTTTGACTTTTGGACTATCTCCCTTGTGACACGTGTCATGATTTGATTGGTCCACGGGTTTGCCAGCTTTTCGCACCCTTCGCATCTTTATGTCCCAGATGTCCCAAATTATTTGGGACAAAAACCTCTGATCCGCCTGAAATGGGCTTCCTCATCCCTCATTTGCCGATGACACGTGGCATAATCTGATTGACTCTCGGCTTTTTCAGCTATCCGCGTCCCTCGCGTCCCTGCGGCCCAGATGTCCCAGTACGAATTTTCTCTGTTTCGGCCGAACCGGCCGGTATCGCGTCCATTTGTCCCAAATTTCCCAGTGCTTCGCTGGCTAAACTCTTCCGGTTCGCCCGATCTGGCCGATTCGCGTACCTCTGGCCCAGATGTCCCTTTTTCCTCCGAACTGTTTGTTCTCATTTTGGCTGATCCGGCCGGTTTGCGTACTTCGCGTACTTTTGTCCCGTTTGTCCCGGATGAAGACTTAAATTTTTCCTTCTTTCGGCTGATTCGGGCATTTCGCGTCCTGCGCGTACCTATGGCCCAAATATCCCTTTGCTTCATGGGCCGCGTGGAGGCTTTTCGGTCGATCCGTGCCTAGATGTCCCAAATGTCCTGACTGCTCCTAGGACTAGGGCTTAGCCATTTTTCGTGATTTTTCCTGTTTCAATCTACTTTCCCGGAACTGTAAAACTCTGATGCATGTTATCAAAATTTACCCTGGGGGGTGAAATTTTGACAATAGTACTGACCATCGAGGAGAAGCAGCAGGAGAGAGAACAAGGCTAACAGAATCCATCTTTGATGATGGGAGCAAAAGTTTTAGAGTAATCTACTCCTTCAACTTGAGAATACCCCTTGGCGACAAGACGTGCCTTGTATTTTTCAATCGATCCATCAGCTGTGTATTTGGTCTTATAGACCCATTTACATCATACAAGCTTTCTTCCCTTAGGAAGAGGAACCAAATCACAAGTATTATTCTTCATAAGTGAAGAATATTCATTTTGCATTACTGAATCCCATTCTAGGTTTCCAGATGCCTGTGAAAAAAGAACAGGATCATTAGAAATATCTTGGCTCATAAGAGCCATACCAGAATAGGGCCGGTGATCAACAACACCAGAAGTATCAGCTCAAGTATGTCGTAGATCTCATGGATCACCCGCTAAATCACCTACTACAGCCAATGTAGATCTCAGTCGTTTCAGGAGTAGAAGCAACATGAGTAGGAGCAGGAGAAATATCAAGGGGACCATCAAAATCATCATCAGTGGTAGGAGAAAGAGGCAATAATGGAGATGGAATAACTATTGTATGATATAAAGGAGCCTCGGTGTCATTAGCTCGAACATCCCACCGAAACAAAACATCTTTAGTAGTGGGATTGAAAGAGGTGATATGCCTTTACATGCTCACAATGACTAACAAAAATGAGTTCTTTGCTTTTCTTCTCCATGGTTTTCCAAGTATTGTCAGGAACAAAGGCCCAAGCCTTACAACCAAAGACCTGGAATTTTGATATGTCAGGTTTTTCACTCGACCATGCCTCCTCAGGAGTAACCCCTTACACTGCTTTATGTGGCATTCTATGTTTTGAATATGATTTTCATAGTTGACTGCTTCCGCCCAGAACTGAGGTGCCATGTTCTTAGACTAGACCATGTAATTTTCCATTTCCTTGAGTGTTCTGGTTCTTTCCGTTCGATCTACTCCATTTTGTTGAGGGGTCTGAGGAATGGTTATACTAGATGCACAATTCCATGATTAGCACAAAAAGTCAATAAATGTCATTACTCTCATATTCCCCCCCCCATTATCTGTGCGGTGTATTTTAATACAATGTCCAGATTGTTTCTCTACAATAGGTTTAAAAACTTTGAAATTTTATAGGACATCACTTTTGTATTTTAGAAAGTACACCCAAGTTTTCCTAGTAAAATCATCTATGAATGTGAGTACATACTTAGCACACCAAAAAATGATCTATGAGGAAAAGAAGTTAGATCACTATGCCCCAACTCAAGACGAGCCGTAGCTCTTTTTGATTGTCCTTTTGGAAAAGGATCCAAGTGTTTCTTACCCAACATACAACTGGGGCAAACACCATCATGTGATTTTACCTTCAGAAGTCATGTGACCATATTCTATGAAGAGAGCTGCTACAGATATTTGTAATTGAGGTGACTAAACCTCTCGTGCCATAATTTTCTCAAAGAATTAGTATGAGCAATTAGTGAAGATTCTAAAGAGTTATAAAAAATCTCAAATACATACAAACGTGAACATGGATCCACAGATCCTGTAGCTACAATATCATCATGATCATGAAGTTCCCTGATTACAACCCTATCTGGTGAGAATTCAACAGTTCTACCATCACCAGAATTACATATTTGATATATGGAATTGCCCACTGAAATCTACATCTACAGAAGTAGAATTGCCCACTGAAATCTGTGAAGTGTTGCAAGTAGAAATAGAAGTCAATAAATCCCTGCAATTTGTAATATGATGAGAAGCACCAGAGTCAAGAATCCACCTGTCTTTCAAAGGAGAAGAAGATCTAGCAAAAAGAGCCTTACCCTTGCTAGCATTTGAAGCAAATGAAGGTGATGGAGCTGTGATCTTGTGTTGTTTTAAATCCTTTTCTAATGCTTCCAAATTTTTTTTAAAAATTTGGATTCGGGATGATTTCCCCCCCAACAAAAGGCACAAGGTTCAAACACACCCCTTTGAAATGGTTTCTTTGATTTTCCATTATGTTGTGGTTTATCAACGGAAGGAAATGAAGGGTTAGAAACCACATTTTGAGAAGACAAAAACTTATCATAACTGTTCTTGGGTTTGTTTTTCCAAATTTTCTTAAGAGAATTGGCCACAAGAGCATGATTTGAGGTAGGAATAACATCCAGAGAGATTAATTTTTCTTGTTCTTGTGAGAGACATTCACAAAACTATTCAAATGAAGGCATTCTAAACTAAGTGTCTAGTGCATCCATAGTAGAAAAGAAGGTTAAAGTAAATACAAAAAGGGACCTTTTAGTTTAGTTAAGATCGCATAGATGTATTTTGTCATCCTTTTTTGTTCTAACACCAGCTTTCAACTGACTACGAATTTCTTTAAATTTTGACAAAAATTCTTCTATGGAAGGAAAAATTTGAAGGCGAAAAAAGAGTTTATCTCGTGATCTAGTTGAATTAATTTAAACTCATTCATCTTGCCAAACAATGTTTCAAATTTTTCCCATACCTCTTTCAGAGTTATTGCCGAGGAAATGTGGAATTGGATATTATCTGCTACATTCAAAGCAATCAATCTGAGAGCTTCATCTTGTTTGCATGCATAAAAATATTTATCCTTCTCCATGGTGAATTTGGGGAACTATATCATCAAACACTCGCCATAAGCCATGAGACTGCAAGAGTTGTTGCATTTTCGGTTTCCACGTATGATAGTTGGTCGAGTTCAGTGGCTCAAATAGCCATAGATCTCTAGGGTGGGAAGAAGACAAAGAGGATAGAAAATCTCTCAACATGTTTTTAAATATAGAACCACCCAACAATACTAAGATACTAGAATAAGGTTGGAGGAAAATGGAACAAGGACGAGGTGGCACAAAGCTCGGTAGGAGCATGAACCAGTAGCTAAGGCCAAAGCACAATCATAGAAATCACAGGCAACCAGTAGCACAGGAATCCAAACCAGAAGAAGCACGAATGCACAAGGCACGAATAGAGAAATGGGGAGATACAGGACAAGCTTGCAAAGGTCAAGCACAAAGGCACATAACCACGATGTGAGCTAGGGCAACTATTATCAGGTAGAGTTGAGGCAGAAATTGTTGACACATAGTGCACCGGTATAGGTGTTGCACTTATCTATTCAATCAATTTAGAATAATAATATCACCTCAAGGTAGATCTAATACACGTCCAATGAAGAGTATATCCTCCTTGGCATCAATGAATGCATGTAAATTTAGAAACTCCAATGCAAACCATAGAGAGACTGAGTCAACAGAGAAAAAATGCAAGAAACTGCACACAAGTTTATAAGGCTTTTGAAATATGGGGGGGAGTAAATTGTTAAGCTGAAACACCTAATAAATACATGGCCAAATGGAGGACTGCGGTAAAAAAATTTAATGACACATATTTAAATTTGAATGACATTTTATCTACATACAGATTGTCTAAAAATATCTCTCTTTTTTCAGGCTGAACGCATTCACATTGATGTATATATCGACCAAAACATTTGTATTGCTCCTTAAACTATGAGATTTGATCAATGAAGCAACATTCTAAGCTGATTCTGTGCTGAGAATGCGTTGAAGACTTCACTCAGGTAGATCTACAACGTGCCAAACTAGGAAGTGCATAAAGTGATCTGCAGGAACAAAATTGTGACCTCTTAAAATACTTTTATTCTCGATGCCAAGATTATAGATTGGAAATCATGCGTTATAGCTAGAGATGCACTAATTGCTTCCACTCTTAGCTTGACCCTAGATGCACGTAGCAGCAAAAAAAATAATCTTCTGAGTGGATAGTGGTCGGCCTTAACTCTCCTACAACAACAAAGTCTCTGATACCATGAAAAATCGAGCAATGGGATCTAGTACAGGAAGAGCAAGACAGACAAATAACTTAGAGAAGAAAAATAAATAAGAACTCAATAATTAGAAACAAAGAAAATAGATTAATCTCTTATATTCTCACCATCCGGGAGAAACAATTAAATAAGAATAATAGGTAGTTTGACATTCCTAAATAATAGGAATGTCAAGATAAAATAGGAGATAACTAATTCCATACAAGGAGTGGAGAGAATCTCAACAAGCTTCGGAAGTTAGAACAATCTCTCCTAATTAAAACAAATATATAACAATTTTCTCTAATGAGCTTATTCTGTGTAATTTATATATTTACACCAACAATGACTAATACAAATATTCACAATATCCTGAATATGGTTAGTTAGAGTTGTGTGGTTCTCCCCCATGAAATATGGAATATTCTTTAATTCTACAACCAAAACAAGGTTTTAGGCATTGAGGGAAAGTGGACTACTACCTGTGAAGTGGACATAGGGATTCAGTAGTCCTTGTGGCAGTTGTTGATGCACCATTCTGATTAGCCTGAGAACCTTAGATGATTGAAGGAAGGGTTGACCCGGTGGAGGTGTGGATAATTTCTTATATGGTGGATATAGAGACCTTTGTACTCTTCTTCCTCTCCTTCCTCTTCTTGGTGATAATTTTAAGTATTCGAAGACGCATTCTTCTCTTGCTTTGGACCGATTTTGGATCCTTCTCATGTAATTGGGCCACCAGTACTGTTGAAACCAATTAAAATCTCACCATGGGAGTCATCAGATGTGTTGTTTACCAAGCTTCCAAAAGCTAAAAATTCACCAAGATGCACATCCAATCTTGAAAAATCTAGAAAAATTGACCACTTTTCCCATCGGGCGTGCCAAAACAATTAATTCAAAATTACAACACCCCTAATTACTCATGATTTATGTGTGATGCAATCAGCTGTAACCTACATAACATGATATTATCCTAGCAATGTGGGACGTTGCAAGTATGATAACCCTCTGGAGAAAGCTGATTTCTTTTCCAAACCTAGTGCCAAATTCTCCCAAAGTACATAGAATGGAAAACTACACTAGTCCTATCCTAACACTTTCTATGGAGACAGGGATAGAAGAATGCATAAAATAAACCTACTCTAAGGGAAGGTGATGCAGCAAGAAAGGGTGAGACAATCTAAGTGAGTGAAAAATAGGGAACAACAATGTAAGAGAGGGAAGGTGGAGGCACCACAATCTAAGACAATATTCAATTCCATATATTCATAAATCACAACAGATTATAGACCCTACAAAGAGATAGAAACATGCACAATGTACCTGCAAACATAATGGAAGGAAAAAAGATTCAATATCATACAAGCTAGGGTGAAAATAGCCACAAACCATGAATTTTATTGCTCCGAACACATGCAAAATTCATTATAGTATAAGTACAAGGAAAAATCCTTTACAATAGGCCCAAATTTTAGGCCTTTAGCCCACAATAGCTCTGGAACAATTTTGATAGAGTTCCTTTGCAAAAACAAAATGAATCCCCTCAAAATGAGGGAGATTTTACTATATATAGGCAATTTGGGTCACCAACCGGAAAGATGCATTAAAGAGGTATGGGGGGAAATATGATTTGGTACTTTGCTTGCATAGATAATAATGGGTACCATGCCTCATTAAATCTGGTTGTTGAGCTGTCATTCATCCACCTACCCTCGTCTAGCCTCTGACTCGTCCATCCCGCAGTTCAATCAACTATGTTGGGTTGGAAGACATCCAACCATATGGGTCGTATAATTTGTGATGGGTCATCCAACCCTATTACCACCTAATGTAGGGGTTTGACGACATCTAACTTCACAACCATAAATGCTTCTGGTCGTCGAGTAACCCTTGAGAACCACCGTCTAACTCTATGGGGCCATTCAACTTGGGAGGTTGGAAGACCATCTATCGTTGTCTGTATAACTGATGGGGTTGGATGACTGCCTAACCCAGATGTCTAATGTGCCACCCAACAAACCCAATAGGCCATCTAACTCTAGGTCATCTAACTAAAGGGGTTGGACAACATCTAACCTTGTCAACCAACCTAGAGGGTTTGATGATGTTTTACCCTACCGACCAACCTGTCCATACATCACCCATCCGTCTAATCATGATCCTGTTATCTTATGTCACCAAAACCACCATCCGACCAACCTTGTTGACTAACCCATCCATCTATCCTATCTGACCAACCCAATCGACACACATATGCTTTGCAGGATACATCGCCCATCCTTCTTTGTGTCCAACCCAGGCATCCAACTTAGACATCCAACCTGGGTATCCAACCTGGGGATATTTTCAATTTCCACAATGATCCCAACCGCCAATTCGAACATTCATCGCAGCAAGCTAGTAAACTCTGCCAAGCCAAAACATGGGCTGCATAGAAGATTGTAGGGAACTCCTTTTTTTCCTCAACTTCCAATGATACGACCAGTAAAGTTATCCATTTTATAGGGGTGCAAAAAATGGATAACACTAATCTTACTCAACAAAGGATTTCACACTAAGCATACATGTTCCGCTCTAATGTACCATGATGGAAAATTTCTAATTATTCATTATGAATAGCAATCACACCCCATGGGTGCACTAGAGATGTCAATACAGGGGTGTTAAAGATGTTAAATTTGAAGGATTGAAGGTGAAACATTTGACATGGGAAGAGTCATGATGAAGAAGAGGATTAAGGGAGGGGAAAATTTTCAGGTTTGGGAGTCTATTGGATGGAACATAGGTGGTTCTCTTTGTTCTTTTAGAAATCCACATATAGACTTTATATCACTTTTTTCTTACTATCGCCATAATTTCTATTTTATGCAATGTTTTTTGAACATTTTATATGTCTTAATAGTCTTCAACTTGAAGAACCCTATTTGTATTGAAATTGCAATTCTAGAAATTGTTGCAATCACATTGTTATGTTTTTTTAATAATGTAATCATGAAAGGTAAACAAAAAATAGTAAACACTATTGAAAACATGGTATATGCAACATGCATGAGCACTAACTAAATGGCCTATAAATACACAACTCCAATTATAATGTTGATTGATTTTGTTAGCACTATGTTGTCTCTTAATAAATATGATAATTTGTATAATGAGGATGAGCTATAGGGCATGATAGGAAAAGGGTGCGTGTTTTGGGCTTAAACTTATGCAAGATTCCTATCTACAAGTGGTGGTGAAGGATAATCTACAAATCCGTCGAGACCGGGGAGATTGTGAATGTTAGGAGCAATGGTTTGAGGTTTGGTCCGTTAGGCATATATCATTACAGATCCTTGGTTAGATGCAAATATCTTGTTTGGAATCAAGTTAGACATTTTGAGATTGTGTTTCCTCCTCTATTAAGTCTATGCATTGTGTGGAAAATTATGCTTTATGGTGGGGATGGTGGTGAACTCATTTGTAACATCCCACAGATCTATTTGAGGTCCTCTAATTGTCTGTTAGGGGTGGAAATACCCTAGGTGCCAATATTTTTGTATGTAACCTACCATTCACCATAGAATAATAGAAATAAAACCACATTTTATAAGTCCTCCATTGTGTTGATAATACAAAAATTGTAAAATCTGACACCATCACTTATTTATACAAAAAAAGGAAATAAAAAAAATCCAAAAATAATACAACATGATACTAGTTATTGAATTTGTAATGTTGACAAGTAATTACATCAATAGTTATTTTTCTAGGATAGATCAATGCAAGGAAATTTTTGGTATGCCTTTCTAAATGGGAGTCCTTGTAGTTATGCCTAATACACATCGGGGAAATGAAAGGTTGAGGTTTGTGATGGTGGTAATTGATGGTCGAAATCATTAGGAATGTTAATGAGGGAAAACTATAATAGTAAATGTGTATGAAATTGATGAAATAAGGAACCCTAAATGTAAAGTTTTCATATCTAATCTATGTAGAGTTTAGGTTTAAACTCAAGAAATTTCCCTTGGAATTATTCATTGACCATGCCTTTCCTTTTGAGATATCTAAAGTATGTTGCCTCAACAACCTAAAGCCTGTACCCCCTTTTCCCTTCAAAATATTGAAACAAATGACGCACACGTCATATATTTCTGGTCGTAAGAGAAAGGATCTTCTCTTAGATTACTCTTAAAATTTTCCCTACCCCTACATATCTCCTTCCTCAATATCCTTCTCCATCACCCCTCTTCATCTTATGATGTTTATATCCCTCAAGTTTAACATCTTCAACGCATCCCCTTTGGTGTTTCCATTGCACATTTCACATGTGATTGCTAGTATACTAACAATTTTTGTATACATGTAAAATATATTTTAAGTTTTTTATTTTAATTTCAAACATGAAGTATTTTTTATATAAGGATAATTTGTTTTAGATACAAATGATTAATATATTTAGTTGAATTTTAATATATGTTATATTATCAATTACATTAAGGGTGTAAATTACATAGTACGAGTTGTGGCTTCTTGATTATGTGTTGACTTCTTCTCTTTATCCCTAACAAATCTTTGGAAGTTGAACCTCCCCCAAATTTGTTGGGATATCTAGCTAGAGAGGAATCTTAGAATCTTCAAGGATCTGAAACTCGGGTCCTCCTTTTAGGGATACAAGATTGTCTATTCCATCAATTAGAAGTTCCCCACTTTACGTAAATGGACATATCAATATCTTGCTACTTTGGAGCCCTTGATGGTGTTTGTTTGGGGTCTAAATTCTTACACCTCATCATTTGGAAGGATGTACAAGTGATTTTACAATCAATAAAGTGGATTAAAACTCCCTCCTCATGGATTAAAATTAATTTTTATGGAGTTTCAAAATGTAACCTAAGGAAAGCGGGAGGTGGCAGGGTTCTCAGGGATCATGAGGGTGTCTTATTGGTTTCATTTTCTGGTCTGCTTAGAATCAATACCAATCACTTTTCCAAATCTAGTGCAATATTATGGGGTATAAAATTAGCCAAAGATATAACATAGTAAATGTTTGGCTATTAAAGGAGATTCATTAACCATTTTAAATCACCTTAAAAATTAAAACTTAGTTAGACTATCAAAATATATTAAAGGAGATGTGACATCTCATTTATAAGTTTAAAAGGGTTACGCTAACAAATGATTATGGAGAGGGTAACAATTGCACAAATGGGTTTAATAATCTTGGAGTTAACTGTAATTAAATGATGATATGAAGATCAATTAATGATCTTTCTAAAATCATATCCACTCTTTTAAACCATGTAATCTCTCCAATCAAATAGGTGGATGACACATGGCAACTTTGAGGTGGCACATGACATGGTGTGAAATAGTTTCAAATAAAAATAATCATTATGGAAAGGTGAACATACTTACCTAAATGAGTGGGAAAGTCCCACGCTCTAAGGTGTGAAAATCACTAAGATAGTCATGAAAAAAGTTCATAATAAGGGTAAAATGCCATTTACAATAGTTTCATTGTAGGGTTTGTTGGTAGTAGGATTGGTGGGTGATAGATTGAATATGGAACCATCTTATTATGAGATTGTTAAGAGGAACAAGATGGTTTGAAAAATCATCAAGATAGGTTGTCTTCACATTTTCATTAAAAGGGTTAAAGGTTCAGGTCCTAGTCTTTTAATATTTTATTCTAGAGCTTGGAAATAAGGGAGTGGGTAACAATGAGGGGCCTTATAGTGGAGGTAACAAAATACAACATTTATAAAGTCATTGGCATGTAGATGAAAGGTTTGCAACTCTTTAAATATAAAAGGAGGAAAATGAGGATATAAAGTTACTCTTTAGTGTAGAAGGGCGCATCCATGACATAAAGACTAGGTTTATAAGGTATTCACTACCAATTGCATGGGAAGAGGTGAGTAAAGTCATTATGCATATGTGACTTTTGATGGGAGATATAAGAAATTATACTATCATTTTTCCTGTTAAATCATTTTAACAAAATTAAAGCCATGGGATTTATTTTCTATCTCCTTATGTCACCACATACCTCTGTCCGAGAATACCAAGGGATAAAATTGATTCTCATAGTCACCATGATATGATATGGATTATATGGTTAGAAGCCTAACCTACCTTACATCATTTTACACCAGAACTAGTTGATTTGAATCAAGTTTGGAAAAAATGAGGTAGTAATCATGTTCTTCCCAAGCCTAAAGTTATGTGTAGTGGGTAACCTAAGGTTATTTTCCCTGAGGAACATAATAATTCACCCAAGAAGGATACTCCTAACCCTAAACACCCCACTAGGAAGGCTAGAGCTTCCACTTCCGTTGGAAAAAAACCTCAAATTGTAGAGGAGGTTAAATACTTAGATGATATCCATAGCTTGTGTTTGTATCCTATCAAGGACTAATTTGTTACCTCTCCTCCCAGTGGTCTCTCAACATAGGTTGTGGAGATGGGGTTGTAATTTTATCCAAAGGATGAAAAAATGGAAAAATATAAAAATATATCAATATTTATAACAATATCCTTAATAATGTGGTGGTAGAAAATATTATTTTGAAGAAAGAATTGAAGGAAACCGAGCCTAATTTCAACAAGAAAAAGTTAAGGATAAGAATGGAAACAATTTGGTAAAGGACCCATGGGAGCTACTCATGGAGGTTTTTTAGATAAAAGAAAACATATGAACAGTTAAAAATAAGTTGAAGGAGCTAAAGGGTACACAAAGTATTCGTAAGGGGGAAGCTAGAAAAATATTGGCCTTCACTAGAGTAGTGATTCAAAACTATGTTAAAAACCTCTAGGTCTTTTAGGAAGGATTGAAAAAATGGAAGGAGATGGAGGAAACTAGTGGATATGATGGAAAAATATGTGGGAAGAAATCCAATACTTCTACATAGGAACCTCGGTGGAGTGTGATATAAATTGAAAACCATCTCAAAGAACTTAGGAAAGACAAGGAGGAAACCATATTCTTGAATGACCTCGTGTAAAAAAGAGACCCCCATTTCTTTTACTTTGGTTGACAATTTGATGAATTTTAGCTGATGGTGCCCCTAAGGGGGTTGTTTTGCATCTCTTCCTCTATGGACATGATGTTTTCATTTTTGATATTTTACTTTGTTTGGATTGTAAGAGGAAGAGGGACCCACTTAAAACCATCCATGTTACCTTATAATAAAAAATAGTAAGATTTGTGAATTTATTTTTTTAAATATGAAGTATTTTCATACAATTTTTTAAAATACAAATTATTATTATTGGAATCATCTTTATAAAATGAATATGGTAAAATATTTCATTGTAAACACTTGATATTGGTATACAACTAACTAATTACTATGGTATTAATCTATACATTGATTATTGGTATGTGACTAGTTAATTGTTACGGTATTAATGGATTTTTTGTTTATTAATTATTTAGGTCAGACTATTTAATTACTATGGTATTATTTTATTTGTGTTTTTATATTAATACAATGTTGACATGATATGTGAAATATTTATAATAAAGATAAATATGTTGGTTGATGTGAAAGATATAAGATATAATAATAATAAAAATGATGATTGATCCAATATATAATAATACTAATAGAATGCATATTATGAAGTTTAAAAATAATTATTTATCATCATTATTGATAATATAGTATAAAGTTTTGGAATTAGAAATAAAATATTCAGAAATAAGACTTCAAGGAATATTCTAATCATTTTCTAATTATAGACGTAAAATTATTTACTTATTACTATTACATTATGTCTCTAGGATGTCATTATAGGCATGATTCCTAAGTGAGAAGATTAGACACTAGTGACATCTCTCCTAGTCCTATTGATTTCGATTGATTTTGATTGTGACATTGTCTTATGTTTTTTGGAGTTATAATTTTTGGTCATATCACAAGGATCCTTGTTTTTGTCTGTGGTCTAGTTTATTTTTCTTATCTTGGGGACAATAACACTTAGTAAGGATAATAACTCATGCGTGTCGTGTCCTTTCCTAGCGCTTTTTTCCCAAGATTTCTTATATTTTAATTTACCACTTGATTCTTTATTTTAAACATTTTCTAAATCCTATTTAATATTTCATGTTGTCCTTTTGTGTCACTAAATTATGAAATTAAAGTAAAGGAATCCTACATACACAACCTACTAACTATTCTAAGAGGAATCTGGGAAATTATTCTCTATCTACTACTTGGAAAAAAGAATCAACTTAAGGACTACATTTGGGCTGCATCATTCACTGCATGGGAAGGGTGAATTTTGAATTCCATAAAACACATTATATTTGTGGAAAAGTACGAGTGCAACTTGTATAAGGGAAACAAAAAGGACACATTTTCTATCACACACACACACACACACACACACACACACACACACACACACACACTACCTTTAGTCTGAAATGTAGTGCAGTGCTCAATGAAAATCACATTGGTGAAACTTTCGAGATCATTCTGACTCAAACATATGCATATTTTCTTCCATATAATATGTGTTTGATTCTTGGGTAGGTATCTAGGGTATTTTTTACAGGTACATGTTTGATAAGAATACCCTACAACAAATTGGATGTGGTACTAAGTTAATGCGACATTATCAGTCACTGAAAGACCCATATATGCACACCTTTCTAGGACACTAACACCTAGTTTAGAAACTAACACCCAAACAATTTTGTTCCCTTATGGGTGATTCCATTTGACATAAATTTTGGATCATTGTTAGACAAATCACATACAATCTATGTCAATCTTGTTCCACTATTTATCCAGCTAAGATCTAGTCCAAAAATTCATATATCAGCTAGTCACTCTTATCCTCTTATTCGTCACATTTATTATGTGTTTTTGATATATCTAATTTATTCTAATCCTCTGATTCAGTTTAATTTTTTGTTAAATCATTAAGTGAACCCATTTATTGACCAAACCCTATATTTCCATAGGATCCCTAATTTGGTTTGCTTTATTTTTTTTGTAATGGCCTATAAAAATATCTTATGTAATCATATTTATAAGCTTGCCCCACCAAAGTATGATGTTTTCCCTATGAATTGTCTTCATCCCTATTTTACAAATGCACAAGAATAAAATTTTTATCGTAATGCATTTGGCCCTAAGGATAAGAATGACCTTCCATTTTGTATTAAAAAAATATAAAATCTCATTCCGATGTTTCACTCATAACATCTATTGACACTACTAGTTCTTGTAGAAGTGATAGTGATAGTAATTCTCTTGCTACAAATGATACATGTGTAAAGGATTTGGTTAGCTTTTTGGATAAGTATTTTTTTGTTGATTATTCTTTTGATAACAATACAAAAAAAATCATACTTCTAATGTTGTAGTAGATGCTATTCTAAATGGTACTAGCCATGTTTCATCTTTTATGCATTCTCCACTTACCCATGAAAAAATATTAATAGATGGCCCTGCTTATACTACCGCTCCCATGGCTCCATCAATTTTGGATAATGATGATAATGTTCCATCTCTTTTTTCACAAAAAAATTCTTGTGCATTGATTGTTGTTCCCCAAAATACAATTCCTAATGATGCTAGTACTCATTCTTCTACTCATGATATGTTAGAATCTAGAAAGCTTAATGATGCATGTGGTTATACGAGCTTGATTCTAAAAAATATAGTGTATATAGTTATGCCTATAAATGTAGTGTGCATGTTGATTATATTATTTATCCTAATAGGATTGTTGATAAAAATGTATAAGCTTCTATTTCTCTTGATCCTTCTTATAGTATTCCTAACAATAGTTCTCCATTAGCTGATCCTAAAATTGTTTTACAACCAGATAGTGTACATAAGGCTATTCATAATGGCAAGATATAACCACTCAATAAATATCTTAATTTTTATGAAATTCCTCCATAATAATTCCTTTCTCTTATGCATGTTGTAGGTTATTTACAAAATAAGATTCATACTCTTACCCTTGAGAGTAGGGCATATTATGCTAGTATTGATAATATCTCTCTTCATGTAAATCCTATTCCTAAAAAGATCAACAAATCACCTTTTCCTAAGGGTTTTAATTTGCCTAATTTTAATGTTTTTAATGAAACATGTAATCCTTATATGCATCTTAAGGATTTTAGACTAGTTATGGCTTCCTACTCTAATGATAGATTACTTCTAAAAGCATTTCCTAACAACCTTACTAATATTGTTTCACATTGGTTTCATCATTTACCTAATGGATTTACTATCACCTATATTGATATGGAAGAAACATTTATTATATGTTTTATGTATTGTTTTCATGCATTTTTTCAAGCCAAAAAAGTCAAACTTAAATAATGACAACTAAGCCCAAATGTAAAAAATTTCTTGAAAACCCCCCTTAAACACCTCCCAAGGTCAGTATGTATTTGGTATCATTCTCATCCTGGCCTTGTGGTTCCTCCCAACATGTTAAAAAATCTTGTGTATGTGTTTTAAATGATGTAGTAAGGTCATTATTTTCATTCAGTGAAGTGTTTCTGAAGACTAGTTCTCCAGTAAGCCTAGAAAGGCCAATTTTGGCCATTTCAAGGCAGATGTGCATCCTTCGGGAAGGATATGAAAGCTCATAATATTATGTATGTGTTATTTGAGATATAATAAGGTTTTGGAATTGATTTATGAATATTTAAAAAATATTTGGAGGTTTAGGGCCAATTTTTGTAATAACGGGTTTTTCAAGTGTAAGGAGTGAAGAGTTAAAATTGGAACCTGAGCATCGTCGGATGATTCTCGGAGCTCCATAAAGAGTTAGGAGGAAATAAAATAGGAATTATAAATTTTAAAGATTTATCTACATGGTGTAAGAATTACATTTTTCACAACACCTAAGATTTTCTCAAGTCAACTCAATATTTGTAGACACACCTTGTCCCGAAGAAAAAGAAGCCAATTTTTAGAGTTTCAGGTATAATTAAAGTCTTAAAAATATTCCATTTTTTATTGAAATGGTTTTGGTAGTCAAAATAAAATAAAATTTCATGTGAAACGGCCATCTGGAGCTCCAGGAATTGTGTCATCAAGTTCTCTCTTGTGCAAGGTATGCTTCTCGTACTTAACCAAATTTTGGAATGACACATGTCAATTTATAGCTCCATGGCACACTTTTGTATGCATCTTGTACCTTTCCAAAGAATAAAAAGATGAAAAAAATAATCCCTCTTTTTTGGTCCCCCATATGACTCAGCTCAGCCTGATAGAGTGTTTAACCTGCTAAGCTCGTTTCCTCAAGCTCGCACCAGATGCTGACAAGTGGCACAATTTTACTAAAAGTAGATTTTTGTGTCCCTCTTATAAATTTTACAAGGGGATAGAGGGGGAAAAAATTCACTGCAGTTCAACTCCTTTTATGGTTCCTCATGTGACCATTTTTCATCCCCCAAGTGCCCAGGCCTATTTTTTTCCATCTCCCTCTCCTCGCACCACAGAGTGACAAGTGGCACAATCTTGCTCAAAGTGCATTTTTGTGTCCCTCTTATCCAAATTTCCAAGGGTACATATGGGACACAATATTTAACCCATGACAAAGCCATTAAACCCTAATTGTTAATCATAATCATCTTTCTCAATCATGGTTAGAGTTGTAGTTGCCAGGACAACTCAAAATCAGAACAAACTTGCTTTAAACTTAATTTCTTTGCATAGTTCAACCTGATATCCATTTCTAAAGATGTAACACATCCAAACACATGAAAAAAACCATAAATTATCCTAAAAATTTTCTAGGGTAGGCATGGCCATGAAAATAATGATTAGTTTATAACTTTCAAACCTAAAACCAGATTCCAGTGAAATTTGTAGAGAATAACATCATCCCAGGAACCTTTGTGAAGTCCATTACTACAAACCTAGAAATTCCCTATATTTTTAATAGTATAATATCTGAAACCATTTCCCTAGAATTTATTTTTCACTTTGTAAGATTTCTAGAGGGTAAATCACTGTGAAAATTGGAACACGTGATCTCAAGGAACAACTGAATCCGATGAGGGTATTTTCATTACAAAAAGACAATGGTAAGTGCACATTATAAAAATATAAATTTTGTAGTGCAGCCACTTACTAAAAATAGCAACCCTCATAAAATAGTAAAATCTTACTACTCTAAACATGTGAAAACAATGTAAACAAAAAGCTAGGCAAAACAGACAATTTTCCTGAAAAAGCAGTTTCCAACAACACAACTTACTAAAAATAAAAAATTTCTAAAAACATTAAAGCAACATCAATAGAGGTAATATATATTTTTTAGGAGCTTTAGGAGACAAAATTTGAGATAAAAGGAAAACTTTACCTAAATAACATCTCCTAAACCCTTCCTACCAAAAATAGAAAGTTTCATATTCAAGTGCAAAAAGTTGTCGTTGGTTTCATTTTCACTCATTTTTCTGATTTTTGGAATCATGAAGTTTAAATCAGTTGGTTTGAAACCCATTTTAACTCTAGTATTATAATATCTAGGTGTGGGTGACAATGATGTTGCTCATATGGACTTAGAAGACCTGAAGAGATGGATGCTCAGAGGCCCAAGAGAACCTATTGAAGATAATATTTTCACAAGAGGATTATATGTTGCAAAAGGAAATAATTTTTCCATTCAGAGTAAAAAAATTGGTGTTATCATGTTCTCAACACTATGAGCATGAATCAAGAACCATAAGAGAAAATGATAATTCCATACTTGTAGTGCTCACCACGAAGGGAATTTCACAATGTATGCAAATTCCCACATGTAGCAACATGGTCATAGTCACAAAGGAGTTTTCATCTAGTGAGTGGATGAAGAATGAATCCTATCTCTAGGAACTTGTACTGGGATCATGGTTGAGGCAAGGGAAGAATCCCTCTCGTGTACTAGTTAATGTAAAATTACAACACCCTTGATTGCTTGTGATTCATGACTGAGGAAATCAGTGTAACCTGCATAACATGGGATTATCTTGTAGTGTGGGACATTGCAAGTAGGATAATCCTTCGGAGAAATCTGGCTTCTTCTCCTAACCTAGTTCTAACTTCTCCAAAGTGTAGAGAATGGAAACAAATCTAAACCTACCCTAAACTTTCCAAGGGGACAGGGATAAAAGAATGCATAAATATAAACCTAATCTAAGTGAAGGTGATGCACTAAGAAATGGTATGATATAATCTGAGTGAGTGAAAAATAGGGAATGAAAAAAGTGAGAAATGGAGAGTAGAAATGCCACATGCTAGACCACTATTCAGTTCCCTAGATTCATAAAGCACAACAAATTAAAGGTCCTGCAAAGAGATATAAACATGCACAATATACATGCAAACATAATGGAAGGAAAAAGATACAATATAACCCAAATTAGGGCAAGAAAAGCCACAAAAAACAAATTTTATTGCTCAAAATATTACACAATCTATTAGAATATAGGTACAAGGAAAAATCCTTTACAATAAGCCCAAATTCGAGGCCTTTAGCTCACAATAGCTTTGGAACAATTTTGACAGAGTTCCTTTGCAAAATAGAATGAACCCCTCAAAATGACGTGAATTTTACAATATATAGAGAAAGTACCTTGAAAT
Source organism: Taxus chinensis (assembly GCA_019776745.2). Lineage (NCBI taxonomy): Eukaryota > Viridiplantae > Streptophyta > Pinopsida > Cupressales > Taxaceae > Taxus > Taxus chinensis. The sequence goes on along the minus strand of CM034154.1, from coordinate 540,907,314 downwards.
CACTTCACCAACTGACATGCTACTTTCAATAGGTATGGTAAGCCATACAAATTTGCTTCTCGAGGGTGCTCTTATGATAGAAGGAGACATGGGCACCATACTCCATTAAAACCATTTGTTAAAATATATTTTCACCCACTTACCTTACCTAATCTAAGACACGTCGTTGATATTCATGTGTTTCCGATTAGTAAAACATTCTTTGTGTTTTCTATCTGGTGAAATTTTCCTCATGTGTCAGCGAACTAGTTCCCATTGTCGGCCGGTAATACCTTCTTTGTTGTTGTCGGCCGGTAACAACTTGGGGTATTACCAGAAATTAATGGTCGTATAGGTTTCGAGGTACTATCTGGAAGTAATGTCAGGTAGCTGGGGTCTTTATATTACCATATGGTATTACCATTTTGTTACCGGCTGGGAATCACCATATGTATTGTTAGCTGGTAACATTCGTACATTACCAGTTAGTAACACTGGTTTTGTTACTGGTGAGTTTTCCTCCCGTTACCGGTTGGTAATACCATTTTTGTTACCGGCCGGTAACACATTCTTCATGTTATAACCAAGTGGCTTAGAAATTTTCCACGACAAGCTGGTTGTTTCTCCATTAAGTGTCAATGCCCAGACCTGTAGTTTAGTCCATTTTATAGGGATGCAAAAGTTGAATAACAATACTAAAATATTTTTCCATAGGTGATTTTTATGAAGGTTGTTATGATGTAATATTTTGTTAAGAAGGGTAATGGGTGAAGAAACCACAAGATATTTTCAAGAGTGGATGACTCAATTCATACTCATTGTCATCGAAGGAACTTAAATGATTGATTGGGGACAAATCATAAGTGACAACATCCATCATCAATTGTTTCAGCCATAGGTCACCAAAAGGTTTAAAATGACATCATATCTGGTATATGCTCTCACGAGAAAAAGACCATTCAGAAGCATGAATCTTTCTCAAAAAAATTCTTAGATCCCCCCACCTATGAAAGGTACCCGCAACTCATCCTAAAATAAAGTAATCATCATTTCTCTAGGGTGAATGATGCATTTACCATGTTTTTCATCATATTTCTTGAAGGTAACCCAAAGTTGAGATTGTCATCCCAAGCCGCAACATTGATTAACAAATATGGGTCCTATTTCAATCAATTTTCAACCTTATCCTATATCAAATATTTAGGTTTTGACCTCTCTCCTCACAAGCTCCTGAGATACCTTAGTGATAAGATTTTGGTGTTCAAGCTATGTAGGTAGCTTTCCCATTTCAATGGAAAACTCATGAACCACAAGAAGAAAGGTGTGTCATTTCCTATCCCTCTTGAAATATTTTCATGTAAGAATGTTACTGATTCCTCAAATCTTGAAGCTTCATTTTCCCCCTTGAACCTATATTCATATATACCCAGGGAATATTTTGACATCTGAGGCAGCTCTAAGATCTTCAATCTTCCCAATTTGCACCATGTTCCCCAAATTGAAGATTATTGGGTCAACTACTTGGATTATTTTGAGGTAAAAAAGCAAGATCACATGAGGATGACCATTAGCCAAATGAGAAAATTTAGATTTGATTGGTTTCTTGATGTTATAGAAAATGATGGGACTGATTTGTATGATCCTAAATACCAAGCAGTGAAGGTTTCACCTATCCCACTGATCTTGTGGAGTGTGCATGAGCTAGAAAATATCAATGAAAGAACAACATGGTGCTCTAAAGATCTATGGAATGGCTTAAGAGAAACAAGGATGTGATTATTGAATATGGTGGTATTTAGACTCTCATAAGGCGGGCATCTCATCTCTTGTCTTCAAAGACAATTGAAAGGACGGTGAGCTCTATTGACTTGGGAGATCCCATGAAAAGGAAGGCAGTGAATGATGAAAGTTGTCACTATAAGAGGTTTAAAAAGAAAGAAAAATCCATTGAATACCTTGTATAAGATCTAAAACAAGGATATATTGATCCTTCTCATCCACCAATTCCATAGCAGTCTCGAATCATCTCCTTCTCTATGGCTGAGGAAACTCAACAAATGTAGGATGTACATTCTCGTCCTATACCTTCAAATGCAATAATGCCTAATGCTGAACTTGAAATTATGGAGGTATTCCCATGGGTACAAAAAAAATTTGGAGGAGAGATTCGCACAACACAACAGGCGGTGGTACCTGATTTTCAAGCTATTTCAAAGATGGTGAAAATTAAGCAAGGTAAGAAAGCTAAAAAAAATCCCATTATTTTAGTAGTGCCTCAGGAAACTAATATGTGGAAGTAGTGTTGGGCTGGAGAAATTTCCCAAGTGTTGATACGGCACACAAAAGGTGGCACATTGATGCACATAGGTGTTGGTTGAAGAAGAGCGCGTCGAGAAAGATAAGTTTAGGAATTATCCATTTTTTTATGGCATGAATTAAAAATAGGTTAGAGTGTGGAGCACAAAAAGAGAAAATCATGAAGACTTCATGGCCAAGGAAGATATATTTTTGGAATGGGTGGTAGACTAAAATACATGCATAGTTTGTGCTAATAATAGGATTAAGATAGATTTCAATTATAGGTTAATCTATTATTAGCCACCATGTAGATTTGTTGGTGCATGGCTATTTTGAGCATGCAACCTATTTTGAGAATGCATAGTTGGTGAAGGGAAATTCCCTAGTAATGTATTCGAATATTTTGAGGGATCAAGTATTACAAAGTTATGATTCCCTACTGTTCCAAGCACACATGACTCTCTAGAAATTATTGTAATGTATTCAGTTATTGGTTTATGACGAGTTAATATAATGGATCATGATGGATGGATATTGGTTGTTGATGTCTCTATTCATGGTACTTGTAAGGTAAATTTGATCATGATCCTTATCTGATTCATTATGCACTATGGTTTTGATTTGATTCTTGTTAATCTTTACCTTTAATTACTTGATCTGGCTATGGAATATATGAATATGCATGCTAACATCTGGACAAGTGGTTACAAAGGAGGGACCTGGTAGGTTTTGCACACTTTGGGTGAGAAAGTAGTTCTATTTGAGTGAAGTGCCAATGTGCCTAGGAATCTTAGTGAATAAACAAAAACTACATTTTGGTTCTGTTATTAGGACCTCATTTCAAACTATTTACCATGATGTTACATGATAATGGCATATCGATTGAATCTTATGGCCATTGAAGATTGGGTAAACGACGAACAAGATTAATTTGCATGCATATTTGGTTCTAGAACTAATTTCAATGGGCACAAGTGGGTGTAATATAATATATATCATGAGCTTTATTATACATTCTTTTGTTGTTTCCCTATAGAATTTTAAGAGTGGTTATCTCCATATGCATCAAAGAAGAGATGGAGTTACAGACCAAGGGTTTGGATGCAAGAAGGACATCATGTTGTGTTTGATATAGATGAACCTTGGATGAGTGTTGTAGATCATTTGTGGGTTGGTGTTGTGAGCAGTTATACTCTAGAGTATTTTTTTTCTACGTATTCTTGTCTGGAGGTTACTAAGTTTGAATTCTTGTGCCAACCGAAAAGGATCTTACATTCACGCTATTCCTTTAGCAATTAAGATCTTAATGGTGGTTCTAAGTTTTAGAGCACCTACCTATGGATAGCTAAACCCTTCACTGTGCATAGGGGTAGGAGCAGGTGTGGTGAATATGGTAAACTTGATGGCAACAATAGAGAGAGAAGAAAGACAACTTAAGTATAATAAAGCATGAGAGAGGGAATTGATGAATTATTGTGAGGTTGAGTAGTCTATGGAGTTGTGGAGGTAGTTGACTCGTGAAGGATTTAAAGCTCATGTGGAAGATGTAGAGCCAGGGAATCTGGCTCTCCCATCCTTAGGAAATCATAGTAGATAATCCCCTTTGGCTTTTGGTGAGAGCGTGTTAGAGGAGGAAATATTGAGAACCACGAGCGTGCATCTAATCCCACCTGGCAACCTAGCCCTTGCACTTGGTGTTCTAGTTCTAGAAGTAATCATTGATAAACAAGCTAGAGTAGGTAATCTAGTAGTGACATGTAGATATCATTTTCCTTTGAATATAGAAGTACATCAGACAACACATATACCTATGGCGGCACAAATATCATCTTTGTTTGGGGGACTGATTGGAGGTATATTTTCAGGTGCATCATCAAGACAAAGTGAAGGCATACAAAACATTGGAAATACATCTAGAAGTAGTAAAACTTCATAGAATGTGGGATTTCAATTTAGTACCAATGTTAGGACACAAGAAAGTACATCCACTTATCCATTTCTTGCTACAGGAGGTGGATCAGGTGGATCAGGAGTCTTAGGATCAAGTGGATCAGGTGGTTCTAGTGGTGGAGGAAATACTAGTGGGGGATTTGGTTCTCGATCTTGTGGACAAGGTCCTCACCCCCATCATCCACAACAAGTTTACTACAATATGTCTCTTCACCTACCAAAGTATAGAGGTATTGAAGATGTTACATAGCATGTTCATAAGTGTGAGATGCTATGGCACACTAAGGGGATCACAACCTTTGATAGAAAAGAAAGTCAATTTGTAACTACTCTTTAGGGGTACGCACATAGCTAGTACAAAAAGCATGACCCACATCAGACTCTGGTATATTATGATTCTTTATGCACTGCATTTTTTAAGGAATTTCATATTCCATAATTTGAGCAGCAAAGTATCATCGTACTTAAGGACATCAAGCAAGGCTTATCTAAGAGCATACGGGAATATGCCACGCATTTTAAAACTATTTTGTCAAATTTATCTTATGATATACATCTGAGTCAGCATGCTCAGTGTGTTTTTGGTGGATTGTTGACTCCTTTCCAAAGGTTTTTATCTCATAAGACTTATATAGATCTACATGAGGCCTTGGAGGATGCTCTGCATGCTGAGGCAGTTGGGAGTGTGGACACTAGAGTAAGCCCATTTTTAGAGATGCAAATTACAGCTATGGAAAAGAGTTGGAAAATATCTCTGTTAATTCAGCACATGAGACACAAAGTGGGATATGGTGTACAGATTGCGAGGTTGAAGGACATAGTAAGGATAGTTTCCCTCACAATTTTGTGCTATCATGTAGTTGGATTGTGAGATTTTTCATTTAGACCATGATGCAAGTAGGTTTCCTCTTTTACAATGCTCGATTAAGAAGAATGTGCCTATGTATTGTAATATTTACAAAACCCATACTCGTGAAACTGTTGATTGTAGAGTGATATATCATATTCATGAGGCTATTAATACTGGAGTGTGCTGAGCTAGTGTGGGAAGTGGATCTAAGGAACATGGAGAAAAACATAATGATGAATGCAATAATGGGGATAAAAGGAATAGAGGATTCCATGAAGGATATAAAGGTCGAGGCCGTGGTGGTAGCAGAGGACGATTTCCTAGAGGAACTTATTATACGTGTGGATATCCTGATCATTATTAGCGTGAGTGTCCTCAGAATTTGGTTTTCTCACGGTGTGGAAAATAACACAAGTTTGAATAAAGCCCTAAATTATATGAGCACATGAGAAAGTAATACAAGGTGGCATGAATGATTAAGATATAACGCACAGTTAGAGATCAATGGATGTTTAAGGCAGCACTCAATTTTGAATTACAAGATGTTCTAGTTACTACACATGCTGAGGTTTCATGCGCACGTGAAGCTTTGAGGTATAAACCTACTATAAAAAATAAGTGATTAATGCCAAGTACCTTGATGTTTCCCATTAGAATATAAGTATACCAGGAAACCATGGATGTCATCAATGTGATGAAAGGAGTGAAGAGTGTTAAAATTCCACAAAAGCACGTGGATGATTTGAAGGAGGTATGTAGAATATTACATCAGGAGAACATAATCCATTTGTTAGGAGAATGGCTAAGAGAGAAGGTAACACACAAAGGTTCTGAGTGTGAGAGGAAAATACTTCATACAAAGCTGCCCCCAAACAATAATGAATATGATAAGGATATTACACTTAATGTAGTCATAGATGGATGAATTTTGAGAAACATTATAGTAGATACATGTGCGGAGGTTAATGTACTCACATTGGATGCATGGAATCATATGGGGAGACTACCATTGCATCCTTCTTCGAATGTATTGTATATGGCAAAAAAAACTAAGGATAACCCTATTGGAGTATTAAAGGATGTAACTATTACAATTCAGGGGGCCAAGGTTACTAAGGATTTCGAGTTATTGGAGCTTGTTGAAGTGGATAGATTCCTAGGATTACTTGAATGCCCCTGGTGTTATGCGAATAATGTAGATTTTCACTTCAAAAAAGGTTACATTAGCTTTGAGAACAAGGAAGAGCACATAATTATACCTTTGATAGATGCAAAGGCTGCTCCATATGTTTAGCCTTTGAGTGAAGAGGAATTAAATAGGATATATGCATGCACAATCAGAGACCTTGAGGTAACAGAGCCATCTAAGGAAGGAGTGATATAGTAGGACGATGCTCAGTCAATAAGTGATACCACACATATATCTTGTGACAAATGGGCACATGGAACATATGAATTAGTTGGGTGTGATGTTAAAAAAGAATAGCTACTCACATGATCAGACCACACGTGGTTAGGCGCTTGGGATGTAACTAGGTACCTAGGTAAACAAGTGAGGGGAAACCTTATGTATTTCTACACACCATGGAATCCCAATGGATGGATTCAGGGGATAGGAGAAATATGTTGGTCTATACTCTGCGTGGGACAACAACGTGTTGGTGGGTCACACACAGAGATAACCTGTTGAAATGGCGAGAATCGAGAATCTTTTTTTCCACTAGGTTTCTAAGGAACAATGTACCTTCTCAAATATGTGAATTTCATGGGAATTCCCCTTCTTTGCACCATGTATGAGAGTGTGAGAGACTTTGAGCAGAAGGGAAGGAGGCCTTATCACCATCACTTTGGGTAAATAAGTTCTATGCCACACTAAGTAGCTACTTGTGTACATGGTATGTTCATGCATAGTTAGCAAGAGTGCCAGTTAATTGGAAGGAGATGACCTTAGGTATGGTTCATACATTTGATCATTTTCTACTAAACCTCCGGTCAATGAAGTACTACAGATTATGAAACACCTTACTTTGGGAGATATTTTGAAGGCTTTGGAAATCCTGTTAGGTATGTTGGAGAGATAGATTTAGAGGTGCGCCTTGACCTTGATGAGAATGAGGAAGAAGAAATGGTCTACACATGGGAAGAAAAGGAAGAAGGTAAACTGGTATGTATGATAAATGATGATGACAATGAGGGTAATAACCTATATTTTAACCACACTGAAGTTATGCATGAGGTGATGGATATAACAAATGAAGAGGTGCGTGCTTATAATGAGCCTATAAAAACAAGGAAGGTTAACATTGGAATAGATGCAGAGCCTAAAGAGGCCATTATTGGTGACTATTGGTTGGAGCAAGGAGTTGCTAAGATCATTGAAATTCTACATAAATTTGAAGATTTATTTCCACGAGGTTATCATAAGTTAAAGGGAGTACACCTTCTTTAGGTGAGATGCAAATAAAACTTAAAGAAGGTGTGCACCTGATTAGGAAGAGGCCTTATAGGATGAATCCTAATATGTGCATCAAGGCAAAGGAATAAATTGATAAAATTCTTAAGTCTAGTATCATTGAGCCCATTGAGGAGTCAAAATGGGTTAACCCCATGGTGATCAGTATTAAAAAGGATGGGTAAATAATGATTTATGTGGATTACATAGAGTTAAATGCTTCATGTGTCATTGATCCTTTTCCCACCCCATTCACTGAGGAGATTCTTAAAGGATTTATAGGATGTAATATCTATTCTTTTACTGATGGATTTTTAGGTTATCATCAAGTGCACATAACAAAAGAAGATCAGGAAAATAAAAAATTCACCACTTAGTGGGGAAGTTTTGCATACATAATTATGGCCTTTGGACTCAAGAATGTGCTAGTTGTGTTGTCACACATTGTTGCATAGGATTTTCAATATTTCATTCACAAGGTTTTTACAGGTGTATCTAGATGATTGGATGGTGTATGGTCTAGTTAAGGATCAAGGTGAGAATTTAAGACCTATGTTTGAGAGGTGTAGACAGTTGAACATCTCTATGAATATTAAGAAGTGTATCTTTGCAACACCTTTTAGCACTTTACTTAGGCATATTATTATGCTAGAGAAATTTCCAAGTGAGAAGGACCTTGCTGGTTCTGACATCATTCAGAATTTAGATGGTGTAGATTGCAAGTTGGGAGGATACGTTGAAATCTAATGGTGAGGAGAAATGTGTCCAATCAAAATTGTCATTAGACGGTGATTGCTTTCCAAAACTCTACCGAACTACGTTGTTCAACCATTCTCCAATCGTATTGGAACTGGAATTACCACTCATTAAAACCTAAAATCTCTTGTGTGTGTTTTCATTTTAGTTATCGTCCAAGAGAAAATCTGAGAATAATCTCTATATATGCCCCCATTGGATTCCATGGAAGACATTATGCTGATAAAATGCACATACTCATCTCTAGTGTGCATATATTAGGAGATCACACGCTCTGATATGTTTTCCCACTAATTTCTCTCCTTCTTCACATCCCAATGTTCACTCTCTCTCTCCACTGCAACCCCACTCTGTGACCTCTTCCTCGAAAACAAGAATCAATTGCGAAGGGCTCTATCATGCAAAACTAACCATTGGTTACCCACAATTACTTTCTGGAGTTGAGTGGAGGCTAGATAGTTGGGTATCAACTTCAAAGTATACGCATTTAAAAGATCTTGTGTACTTAATAGGCCTTAAAACTCTCAGTTTAGAGGGTGAGGGCACACTTCAATTTTCCTGCATGATGGAACAATTGCAAGATCTACTTTCCCAAATCAAAGATGCTTGTAAAGCCGACATCAAGGTCTTCATCCATAGAATGATTCTATCTGCATCATTTCTTTTTATTCCTTCCATATTAGACTTTGACACACTATAATAGATGTGGATGAGGAAAATTGGAGAATGCATGTAAGATTGATCGGGAGACCCATCCATAAAGGTGAAGCAAACGATAAAGGAAAGAACCAAAGGTGTAATGAAATTTGTAAATATTTTGTCCCAAATTGAAGTGGATTACGTGTACATATTGCTAGGCCATGCCTATTTGTCACATAACACTCAAAATTTAAATTTATTAGAATCGATATCAAGTCCTCAAATAAATGAGGAGGTAGTTATCAAGAAAAATGAACATTTCTCTTTGTGCCAAAGCCACACATTTTATTTGTCCCATAATCCTTAATTTTCAGTAAATATTGTTATGGAGATGAATTATCTCATCTCTTCCATGCACATAATAAAAACATTTTAGAAATTGGATGTGTAATGTGGAAAAAGTTTTACAAATGAGTAGTACTAAGGAAAAATCACATTTTTTAAGCTCTCTCGTACACCAATTCTCATAAAAATTTAAGCCGAGTTACTAAGGCCAATTCGTCACTGTGCAATCATCAAAATATCAAGCAGGGTATGAGAATCAAAAAATTTAAAAATATATATTAAGGGGTTCACTTGACTCATAGATAAAATATTGCATGCCGCTATTTTGTTCATTGTAAGCAAAAAGGGAAGAATAAATTGAGGATCAGGATGCGATTAGTTCAGGTCCTCTGTCTAGCTATATTGATTTTGTTTATTCTTCCTCATAGCACTTGTGCTACGCACAATATAACCTCTGTAACACCAATCTCACGGTAGTGTGGGGAAAATGGTACAATGGGATTATCAGGTGGTCAGGGAATGAAAATCAGGAGTCTAGGAGAGGGTTGGTGTTGTTATTTCCTACCTATGATGTGAAATAGCATAGGCTCCTTCAACCGTGGTTTTTCTATTGGTGGATCTCAATCTTCTACCACCACATGAACACACTAAATTGGGTTCATACTAACCATGTCTCCCTGATTACTTATATTTTCATTCACATCTGATGGGTAAATTAAACTTGCTCTTTCAGACGAATGAATGTATATAATTTATCTGAATGTCATCGTCTGTGTTGAGGGTGTTCCATTAAATTTGGTTTGTAAAAATTCATTCTATTCTGACATATTTAATATTTAATATATAATATTTATTGTCTTAGCAAGTTAAATTAAATGACGGAATAAAAGTAGATACAAAAGTTGGAACTCTTCTATTTGGAGTTGGATTACCACGTGTTTTGCCATCAATAAGAGATCCCCGAGTTTAGGAAAATAATTGTCAGTGATAGAAGAGGAGAACATAAGAAAATGGTATGTGGAAGGGTGGCACTGGCAGGGGGTTTAGTGGAATTATATAACCCCCCATGGTTTTATGCCCATAGCTTCGGCACATGAATCCTAGAAAATGGCTCTTTGTTACAACTTTCTCTCATGGTTTAGTTTTAGAGTCTTCTTTATTATTATTATTTGAGTCTTTTGTATTCTTTATTATTATTATTATTTTTTACCATATTTGCTTCAAGACTCTTTGTTATAACTCCCTCTCATGGTTTATTCCTCGAAAACGACTCTTTGTTACAATTGACTATCTCATGGTATCCTAAGGGCAATTCACTTATGCTTACCACATGAACTTGTAGAGAAAGGGACATGTTAGGAGGACTCAACATCCCATATCAACCTGATGTAGTTGATTATTATAATAACCACAAAAGATGGCAATTCAGGTGGTTTTGCATTAATTTTATAGATAATATTTCTCTTGAGAGGACCTCTAAGATTAAAATCTTAACTTGCATGCCAAATCATCCTCTCAAGATCTGAATAATTTTTTTTGAAAGTGCTCAAAACCATAAGAATCCCAATCGTTGATGCATGAATACACATGCTGAAATATTAGTCGGTCATTCCACAAACGTTCATAGATTAAAGGGATGGGGATTTTTAAAAGTGACTATTGAATCATTCTGATAAATATCATTTAATTGGGTTTTGACCACGAAACGTATATATATTTTTCATTTATTATTTTGTTACCTTTAAGTGCAAATTACACTCATGTGCATAATGTCAACTCAATTATCAATGAGTTTTCACACTTCATCTATTTCCTTGTACTTACTCAAGCTTAGTATCATAAAGGGTTCTTATAAATTTCTCTAAGAAACAAGCATTTCAATTGTGTTTCGAACTTGAAACTTGTTCACTTTTTCCCATAATTTATTTTATGTCTTTTAAGTATAAATTGCACTCAGAAGAAAAAGAAACACAAATAATTGATATTATTAGGGTCTTATAATTTGACCTGTGGAATATGTGTGATACATGCATTTTTGTTGGGTCTCAAAAATCGAACCTTTTCAAATTTCCTCATTTTTTAGTTTGTTCTCTTTAAACACATATTGCAACACTGTGAAAAATCCCTGTAAGATAGAGATGATACAAAAAACACAATGTCCTCCCCCTCCATTAAAAAATTTCTCAATAACCTCTCATCCTTTCCATATTTTTTGTTTCCTCATTTTTTCATTCTTCACTTCATCCCCTTTGATGTTTACATTGTACACTTCATGTATGATTGTTAGTTTGTAAAGAGGGTTTGTTATTGGACCCATCCAAGGTCACTGTGATCTTGGTCTTAGAAGAACCTAATAATCAAAGTGAAGTGCATGGATTTCTTGGACATACCGGATATTACAGGAAATTCATTAAGGGATATGCAAGAATTGTCGCACCCTTGGAGGAATTGTTGAATGTTTAGGCTAAAGGAAAATTCTATTTGTATGACGCATAACAACATGTGTTTGAAACAATGAAGGAAAGTATGACCAACACACCTATTTTGTGATTTCCTTTATGGGATAAACCATTTCATAGGAAATTCATCTAATTTTGAGTGTATGCATGTTAATAATCCCTACAAGTTGATATTCATTTGGATGCTTTTGGAATGGCGATTCGTGTAGTGTTGGTGTAACCAAGTGAAGGAATTGTAGACCACCCTATTTGTTTTGCAATCATGAAGTTAACTCCCACAAACAAAAATTATACAACTACTGAGCACGATGCTTTGTCCATGATCTACATGCTTCATAAGTTCAGATAGTACCCATTGGAAACAACTTTTATCTTCTTTATAGATCACGTGGTAATTAAGTCTTTGGTCAACAATCCTGTTCTAAAAGGGTGAATTAGCAGGTGGATACTACTATTTCAGGAATTTCAGTTTACAGTGGTTATTAAACTAGGGAAAAGTAATTCAAGACTTGATCATTTTTCAAGAATAAATTCTGGTGAGGATGCACAGATCATTGAGGATACAATGTCATATGCATAGTTATTCATATTAAACCATGTGTCTACAGATCTGGAGGGCATTGCAGTATTTTTACGCACTGTACAGACACCTGAGGGAATGCAAACTTTGGAGAAGAAGTAACTTGCAATATGTTTCACACCCTATTAGCTAATAGATGGAGATTTGTATAAACTGGGCCATGATGAAATTTTGTGTTGGTGTGTTTTGTAGCATGAGCAGAAGGCCATTATGGAAGAATCTCATGGTGGATGTAGGAGGTCATTATGCTGGAGATGCCACCATGCACAAGATTCTGATGGCTGAATTAAGGTGGGAAACTCTGTATAAAGATATCAAAGAATATGTCAAGGCATGTGACCATTGTTAGTGCCTTGGGAAGCCTAGAACTAGAGATGAAATGCCTTTGAGGCCTATTGCAAGTGTTGAACCATTCGAGAAATGGGTTTTTTATTTTGTAGTTCATATTTCCCCACCCATGCATAGGACTAGTTCATGCTATATTATAAATTATACAGATTATCTTACAAGGTGGGAAGAAGCATCACCTACTAAGGATTACACAACAACTACAACAATGAAATTTTTATGGGATAACATTATTAGTCAGTATGGATGTCCATTAAGTCTAACAAGTGATAAGGGAACTCATTTCTTGAATGATACCATTAGAATTCTTTTCGCTGAGTTTATGGTGGCACACCACAAGACAACACCCTATCACCCACAGGCCAATGGGACTGGTGAAGATTTCAATGAGATTTTTGGAGAAACAATAACAAAAATTTGTGATGTCTAAAGAAAGGGTTGGGATGAAAAAAAAAATTGCTGTACTTTGGTCATTTAAGAATACTTACAAAAGGTTGAAAAAAAACACACCCTTTCAGTTGGTGTTTGGCACAGAGGTAATATTTTATGTAGAATTCATGTTACCTTCCCCAAAAATTATGTGTGTAGGGGTATTGGATGACAAGAAAGATGTGGAGGGGTGCATTGAAAATTTGATGCAGTTAGATGAGCAACACGCTATTTCCTAGTGGATCCAGAAGACAGAAAAATTGAGATAGAAGGCATGCCATGATAGGCATATCAGGAACAAAAAATTTGAGGTGGGAAAGATGGTTCTTATGTATGATTCAAAGTTTGTGTACCACCCTTGGAAATTTAAATTTCATTGGTTGGGACCCTTAGTAGTAACAAACATACTTGATTCGGGAACTTTTCAGTTACAGGCAATGGATAGCACTTTATTTCCAGGTTACTTCAATGGGAGTAGGCTAAAGCCCTATTATAAATAAGGATTCTTAGTGTTTGTAATAAGGTAGTATTTCCACTTAGATTATTTTTCCATTCAATGCATTTCCTTTCATGTGTTTCCTTTCATCATTGTTATGATTTGTTAATTTTAGTTCAGTGTTTTGTTGTAGTAAGTGTGTTTATGTGCCAGGAGCTGATTACTATCTTTTGAGTTCATGCATAGAGGACTGCGCATACTTTTAGTGTGGGTGGAGTAGATATAAGTGTTATATAGGTATGCATATGAGTTGGAATATGAACTTTCTCTAGAGGATTGGTGCACATAGAAGAAATATGTTACAAGTGTTTTTCTTGAAGGTGTTTTAAAGGAATTTTCTCAGTTTGAAGACCACATGTAGAAGGATGATCACACAGTGTAACACGAGGTAGGAAGCAACACAGGAAACTACTTGGGATGAGGAACAATGGTGTATGTACTTCGGCACATGAAGGCATGCATAAGGAGGTTTGTGGCCAAGAAGTAGTGGGTGCGTCAGAAGGTTATGACCGGGGAGTGGAAAAAATAGCAAAATGCATAAAAAAATCTTGAAATCATAATTAATGTTGAATACGGTGGTAGGTGAAGAACAATCAATGTGAAAAAGTTGGAAAAATCTATTAAAAAGGTGCTTGCGATTTTATTTTTAGCTTGCATGTTGAAGAGTTTGAGTTTTGAAGTGCATCTTGAAGAGAAATTTGAGTGCAAAATGCAAGGGTGATTGAATACGAGTAGTGAACCAATGAATATTTGGACACGATCGGTACAAAGCTCCATTAGAAGGGTGGTTTAAGAAGGTAGGGGGGTGGGTGGAAGGAAGGTTCACGGAGCTAAGGTTTGTGAAGAAAAAAATTACAGCTAGGGCATGTGGATTCAGAGTTTTAGAAGTTGAACAACCAAATTAGCCATTTTTATAATCACTATGGCACTAAAGAGAGCACCTAGAGCAGCTACCCAAGGAAAACAATAGAAGGAAGTGGAATTAGAAGTTGAGGATGTGCCTGAAACTATATTTTTAAAAATGCAATACCCTGAAGGTGTAATCATGGGATTAGATTGGGATTCATACATTACGAGAGGTAATGTGAGTGATTACAATCACCCACACTAAGGAAAACAAAGATGAAATGGAAAAATCACTGGTAAGAAAAAAATATTTATGAATAGAATATGATATGGCCATCTATGATGGTGTAGGGAAAAAGTTAGAGAATGTTGGAGTCATGCAACTGTATGATTTTCCATACTTTGGCAATCTAGAGAAACTATACCAGTGTCTTATGTCTAGGGTCCAAGAGGAACTTTTCTATTTTGCAAGATGGCAGGTGCGACTCACCATGCCCTAGATTGGAAGGTTAACATGTTTGAGGAGTTTGGGCACTAAAATTGGCAGTGACCTTAATGATGATGAGGTTGTGGAATAAACTTGTACTATATTATCATATGTAAAAGGATGGCACACAATGTAAATTGAGAAGTTGGGAGATCTCCATGTGATTCAAATTGTTGCACATCTCCTCACCAAGCTAAATAACCAAGAGCACTTAAGCCAAGTAAATAAAAGGTGGCTCCATATTGCCAAAAATATTTTTGAGGGAGTTTGTGTATAACTTGTCTGATTTCATTATTGAGACTATAATTGAAGAATCACACCATGGAGATAAGATAAGTTTTGTTGTAGTTCTATTTTTCTATTGCATTTCTAGAGATTGGAGTGCCCGATAGGTCAAAGGAAAAGATTATGGCAGTTTCCTGAGGAGAAGAAATCACTTGCATTTAGATTTTCTAAGTACACTTGTGATGGGGTTGTATGAGTGGTCCATATAAGCATAGGCTAGAAATTTGGTATAGGCACATGAGTGATGATTTTGAACACAAGTGGAGAATACCAAAGGACCTCCCTACTGTGTTGGATAAGTAGGTACATTTTGTAGTTTTCGAACATTATTACATTGGCCATTTTAGAATGAAGGATGGTACTTGGAGCCCTTGATGTAAGCTCCCATATGATTTCATTATGTCCTACTTCCAAGCCTTAGTGAATATATTTTCAAACATGCGTAGGTTGAAATTTGATGTAGACAAGGTAGACTTCGAATATCATTAGCTTCAAAAAACGTATGTGTATCCGGGTAAGTATCCTTACATAGAGAAGTTAATATTTGATGATGTGAATATAAGCTCCATGATTTTGGAATTTGGGAACCTTTGTGCAGTTAAGGTATACAGTTACCTTAGCCCAAGTTGATTGAAGGAAAATATATTGAGAATGAGTACAAAGTTCTTGAATTACCTAGGGGGAGGCACATTGTTGGTAATTTTCAGGATGATGATCCCAATCCTACCCATAAAGATGAAGAAGAGAAGGATTTGAATGAGAATAGTGGAGGATTGGATCATAGTGAAAGGAGGGTAGCGAACAATAGGTCAGAAAAGGGAGCATGAGAGTACTTCTCCTCCTAAGTAAGAAGAAGTGAGAGATGAATAGGATGTTAGGGAGATAGAAAGAGGTGAGGGTGCCAAAGACCAGATTTTTAGGAGATTGCTGAGGAGAACTAGAATACAAGGCACTGGCATGGGACCCTCACAGATATGAATGTGATCACCTAAAACATCTCCTGTGAAGCCAAGTCCAAAAGTAAATGAAGAAGAGGCACAATTATGTGCCCAGGAAAGAAGATGAAGAAGAACTATCTGGTGAAACTGAATACATTATACAAGATGTGCCTATTTTTGATGTAGAAGATGAAGAGGAGAATAGATAGAAATAAATTCATCTTGACATAGAGGTGCATGGTGAGCACAAGGAGGGAAAATACCCCACAAGTGAAGAGAAAGAAAATATATAGGTGAACCATCATGTGAGCCTACTAGGAAACATGTGTGTGTGATAGGAGAAGGACCTGTTCTATATTGAGGAATGTATATTCCTAAGGAAAGGAATTCTAGGAGGCATAAGGAAGAGGAGATGCATAAGATGTTGGAACTGGGGTATGTAAATGACCCCTTAAAAATCATTCATGCTAGCTTCCAAAGCACCCTTGATCCTGCAAATCTTTACAAATGGGAATTGATGAACCCCAGGGTGTGAACATGTGCACCAAGAATCAGTTATCTTCGAGCATGCAAACTCACATGGATGAGCCAAAATTTGATATAAAGGAAGAAACATGTGTTTGAAGAAAAATGAAGAAGGGGCACATGCTGCACATGACTGTAAAGCCAAAAAAATTCAGTGATGATCAGGTAAATAATACCTTGAATAAGATGGCAACAGAAGTGGTATGTAGAAGCTTGGATAAAGGTCATTGTTAGAAGATTAAAAAAATATGAAGGAACAAAGGGAGCAATTTCTTGAGGTGTGAAAGAAGGACAAAGAGAGTGGGAATAAAATTTTGCATTTTGTAGCAAAACTTGGCAAAGAGATTATAGACGTGCATCTATATATTGATGAGTATACCGAGAATACATATCAATCATCCTTGCACGTTTTACAAGATTATGTCCACTTTTTATTAAGAATTAGGAAGTTGTGTAGGTAGAGAAAAAAGTGGATGATGCAGTTGAGAAGGAGAGAAATAAGAAGCATATTGTGTGCCAAATAGTGGAGTATGACCCCATACTTCAGATATTGAAGGAAGAATTACAAAAGGAAGGTTTGTGCTAAATATGTGTGAGGATTCTAAACATATCCTTAGGAAAAGGACTTTGTAATCAGAAAATGATGTACTTATAGAAAAGAACAATGAAACCTTGTGCAGTGAGGAGAGGATAGCACTAGTAGTAAAGAAGCATAACGCGCTTACAGCAGCTAGGGATGCCCACAAAGATAATTTAAAAGAGCTAGGTACTATGATTGCAAGGAAATTGGATTACATGGATGACATGCTTTCAAGGTTAACTGGAGTGATAAGGCATTTAAAGCATAAGGGTGAAGATATGACCCTAGAAGAAATGAAAAATGTACTTGGTGGTGTTCCCGAGTAGGTGAAGAAAGGGCTAAGTGACTGGAATGAGTTGGAGGTAAGATGTGTTTCCTTGATTGTTGAAAATCATGCTTGTTATGGATAAATCATTTTCACTCTTGGATTCATTGGATTGAAATGTTATGGCTTGCAAGAATCCACTTTCACTTCTTATTGATAAGCTGCAATCTAATTTTGTGAGTTGCAAACTTATCTCTTTTAACTAACTCATCCTTGGATCAATTTTAGTGATCCAAGGGATGTTTTAAATCTTCTTAATAGACTGAATGGAAAAATTGACATTCAATAGTTTGAAAGGCATAGCGGACTAAACTTTTATATTTTGTAAATTTTATGGTCTTGTGTGAAAGTGCCTTCATTCGGTTATATGTTTGTGCTTGGGTCTCTGGGATTGATCTCCGTAGGAAATTTTTGGCATAAACAAGAAATACTCTGCTTCAAGACTATGAAGGGGATCAGAACCCTAAAACTAAAGGACTATCCTAGCAGGTATCCTAAACTAGGTAAGAGCACCTACTTCCTATCTACGTCTATTCATTTGGGTTGTAATCTAACCTAAGCTTCTTATTATATTGTGTTGGGGGGGGGGGGTGACCTAACCTAAGATCTTGTGCTAAATGGATATGGGAAGGGGAGATTACTATAGTAATACTTGGCTATGCTAACTTAATGCCTAATACTATATGGAGGTGAATTTAATCTAACCTAAGGTGGAAACTACCTAAGGCAATGTTTTAAGACCTAAGGTGATTAATTGTTAGACTAACCTAAGTTTTACAAAATCTAGCCTAAACTATTTGAAAGGGGCCTAAGGTTACATGTCACTACGGTGATGGTTCCAATGGATTTTATTTGTTTTGATTTGGTATTAAATGCTTGGAGGTACTACCAGTTTGGCAAGGGCTAGTTAAAATTTAGTGCGGCTTACGTGGAGGCTTCACTAAGTATGGAATTGCATGTTGATTTGGAATTGTTACTCACCAGTTTTAGGAGGCGGTGGCAAGGAGAGATAATAGGGAGAATTAGGAGTTATGACATTAATGAATCTTGATTTTTGTGTGAAAACCATCTTGGAAACATGGGAGGAGGGTTTGTGATATATTGTTTGGTTTTGCATGCCTCATGAATTTCGCTCTGCATGGAGCTATCTAGTTCTTTGAACCAGTAGTTCAACTTCTTCTTCTTCTTGGCTATTTTTGGTTTCTCTAGTCTATTTTTGATCAAGGGAATGTATAAGAGGCATTGAAAGAAAAATTGTTTGGTTATTGATCTGTTGTGGAGAAGAAAAAGGGGTTGGAAACTCAGCTGGAAGTCTCCTTTGAATTGGCAGAGGCACTATCAGGCATGATAGGCTCTACCCATTAAGATTTCTTGCTTTCTTCTAAATGATTCATTAAAACAATTCTGATCTCATGAGATTTATACTTGCATGATTTTTCTGGTTAATTACTTGCACATTTTCATGAAATCTCTGTGGATTTTGGAATGTAAATCCATTGCTGGTAATGGTAGTTTTTGGGAAACCTTCTCTGTGATAGTTTAATGGGGATATTTATGTGATCCTGTTTTTAAAGCTTTGTAACTTGTAATCATGGCTAGTGTTGACTGAACTAGCATTCGTTGCCTTATGTTTCATTTTAAACTATTATTTTGAGCCTGTGTTTGCTGATTTTGTAGTAGAGCTTCTTGGTTGTTCTAAACCGACATTTGTTTCTTGCATGATTCTAAATATTTATTATAGTCTTGTGTTTTATTTGAGCTGGCACTAGAATTTGTATGGTATTGAACTATTGTTAAAGCTCTTTGATTGACACTGTACTCATTTTCAGTTCTTGTGAATTTTGAACTTATAGTCGAGTTGTTGAGTTTTGTTCTGTACACGTCCTCTGAGCTGGAATTTTCATTCTTATTTAAGGAATTGAAAATGCTTGGACTCTTATTAGAGAATTGGTGTTTTGTTCTAAGCTTGTATTTTAGGGCTTTGTATTTCGTTATAGGCTCTTATTTGAACTTGTGTTTGTCTGAGCCAGTGTTAGAGCCTTGTGAAGTTATGGACTTATGTTTAAAGCTTGTGTTCAAAACTGTATAGGTATTCCAGTATTGCGTTTTTTGAACCTGTGTTGGAATCGACGTTTTTGATTCTATACTTATATTTTGAGTTGGAGTTTTGTTTTGGTCAAAAGTAGACTGTGTAACCTCTTTTGAGATCTCCTCTTTTTAGCTTCTTGAGAGGGAATGGTTGTATTACATCTATCTTTTAGATTGTACTGTATTCTTAAACTTGACAGGGCATGGGAATTCGAAGTGTATCCTATTCTTATCTTCCCTGAGTGAACCCGTGTCTTGTGGAAAGCTTGACAGTTTTGTTCATAATAATAAATGGACTGGAATTATGTCATGGGTTTGGTTGATCTTTAGTTCATTTGGAATAATTCGTTAACAGTTCTTAGAGAATTCTGGAGGTACAGTAGTTACTCTCCTTATTGTTATTGATGTTGAAACAAATACTTCCATTTCATAAGCTTTTAACTTGAACTTGAGAGAGTTGTGGTGATTTTGTTTCAGTTAATTTGGAAGTAAGTTTGGGATAGTACTTTTCTTAAACGTATTATTTATTTTTCTTTACTCCCTTATGATATTTTATTTGGTTCTTGGGTTCTAATAGAATGTTGAATCTAAAACCTAGTATACTGAGTGTTGTATGAAAGCATACAGTATCATTGTTCTGAATGTTTTGTAAAATTGTTCTTATTTGGGGGATCGTGGACTACTTACTCTGTTGCATCAAGATGTTGAAGCCTTGTAATATGATGTCAATATTTTGTATTTGTGAGATGTATTGATCCTTGTGTATCCTTCACTATTATGGATTTCTATTCCTTAATGGATTCATTGAACAAATCTCTGGGTTTTAGAAAGAGTAATGAATATGATCTCTTGGGGAAAGTATATTGTTAAGGACTGTACTGTGTATTTCATTCTGAGATTTGAATTTGAACTTGAGCTTGGTGAATGGAAATAGGAAACTAGTTTGCAAGTTTTGTAATGGAAAGTTTGCAATGTGCATTCTTTTATTGTGTTTTCAGTTTTGTGTTCTC
Source organism: Taxus chinensis (assembly GCA_019776745.2). Taxonomy (NCBI): domain Eukaryota; kingdom Viridiplantae; phylum Streptophyta; class Pinopsida; order Cupressales; family Taxaceae; genus Taxus; species Taxus chinensis. The sequence continues at coordinate 540,886,649 of CM034154.1, read as the reverse complement.
TTTTGGGAACTAGTTAAAGAACTTCTAAGTTTAATTTAGATAAGGGAATTCATTTCATAGTATCAATGAAATGAATTATGGATTGGGTCCTTTTCTATTTGGGATCCTTTTCTGTTGATTGTATAAGATCATTGATTGAGATTCTCTTTAATTGATTCTCTTCTGAGATGGAAAATTCTTGTGGATTGGTTAAGAGATTTATTTGTTTGAGTATAGCTTGGATTTGTGGAAAGTCTGGTTTCATATCCTTGAATTATATCTTCTAATAGGTAGAATTTAGTAAGACTTTTAGTTAGACTGTTTTGATTTCTATTCTTCTTAGATGGATTCGGGATTCTTGTTTAGAATTTTTCTCTTATTTATGGAATCCTTATATTGATATCCTTGAACTGAAGCAGTTAGATGAGGTCTAAACCTGTTTTTGTCTTTCAGATGATGAAGTGTGTGAGTAGTACGTATTTATTCTTCTTCTTTGCTTAAGTTGTAGGATGAATTATCCTAATATGAGCTAGGCTGAAAGTAACTTCTTTTTCTTCTTAGAAAAGATAAATGTGTATTTCTATTCTTATGGAATTATGAAACAATTTGATGACAAGACTTGTTGATTATTTTAAATTAATTGATAGGATCAATTAAACCATATGATATAAATGCAAGTGTTGCAGGTTATATTATGCTCTTTTCTTAATAGGGAATTTAGACTCTTTAATTGTGCTTCTTTTCCGGATGTTATTACTTATGATTTTTTGTATGTTATATATTAATTATTTCATTAAATCAGAGTTGTTTTAATGGAACAATTACTGGAATGCACTTCACTTTAATGCTTAGTGCTTATCATGCTCAGTTCATTGAACTGACCCGTGTTAGCAATTTTTGCAGATGGACATCGTAAGTGATAAAAGAAGACATGAAATTTTATGATGCATTGCTTTATTTAATTCTAGGTCTTGTGTAAAGAGTTTCGAATCATTCTTGAGATGTACTGGAATGGGAAAGTGATGTTCTTTTAAGATCTTAATTATGATTGACATACAAAATGCTTGAAATTCATAGTCTTGTAAATGTATATTTAAAAAAATGAATTAAAAGGTTTTGTGTTGGACTCCAATTTGTAATGTGAATTATTTGTACTTGTATGCCGGAAATAATAGTGATATCTTGACGGTATTCTTTATATCTGATTTTATATTATTGTTGTTATCAAATAATGAGTTGGACTAAGGATATAGTGTAATATCCCATGTATTAATGAACTTGTTAAATTGCAAAAGATGTCGTTCTCTAACTACACAACTATATTTTAATAATGAAATATGCTTAGGACATACAATTAAACTATATGAGTAATGAATGATAAACAGGTTTTGTTAAAACTAACATTTAACCATGTAGAGGAAGACTCTTCCTCTCCCAAAGAATGAAAGATAAAAAATTTAGTGGTTATGATCCTTAATATTTATACCGAGTTTATAAAGTAAACCCTAGTTGAATCTAGCTGGAAGACACACTTGATTTGGATAGCTAGGTTACGTTAAGAATTAAACATTGATGTTTGTTGTCCTGTTTTGGGATAACTGCTGCTTATGCCATGATAATAAACAACAATGCAAACTTGAATTAATGAAGTTATCCATATCTAATCAAGATAAGTATGGGTAAAGGATTTAATGAATGTTGCTATTAGAGTTAGGCATGGTTGCTATAATATGAATCTTAATCCAATCTAATTATGATTAATGACCACTAAGGGGGTATGTACATCTTGATGAATCAGTTCTAACGGATGTTGGCACATGCTAACTACAGGACTGTACCCTAAAAAAGTCCCTAGAATTCTCAAGGATACAGTGTTGTAGTTGACATGTGGCAACACCCTTCCATATTTGTTCATCTATATTTACGCACATCTAGACTTGAACTTAGTTTCTCTCTAGGTCAAGTTAGTAGCATGTTTAGGATAGGTAGTAACTTTCAATGACTCAAGGTACCTCGGCACATCTAGTTAACTTAGGTCAAATGAGTATTCCCATATACACTAAGTCATCGTGAGTGTCTTCCTATAATAAATTATGTTGCTAACCAAGGCTAGGGTCAAACCTTGGGCAAGTGGACTGACGGTAGTTAGTAAATACCATTCAAAATAACGGAAGAGTGAGGTGAAGGACGTATTCCGAAATGACAAATATGTCATCTAGGAATAGTAACATGAACAACATGTTGGAAATCTTTGGTCAACGTATCACAAGCTTCTGGTTGCGTTTTCCTCTGTCACCTAGTTTAAAGCAACGTGATGTCAGATAAATATTGGTAACAAATATTTAGACGGATTCTTTAAACAAATCACTCAGTACCTGGAATAGGGTAGGAGAACCAAGTATACGTAGTATACATAAAGTGTTCTATACTTTAAGTTAACATGAGAGATCATTTGGTAACCGAGTCATGGAATGAGAGATCGGTAGTATACCGAGTCATTAAAGTTGCATATGGTTATCTATTATGAGATTGATTGGCACGGAATGTGTGTTCTAAATGATGATTTATTTAGAACAGAGAACATTATGTTTCAAAAAAAAAATTCCCTTGTTTCTAAAGTATTAAATTGGGAATGTTACACTTATATCAAGAAAGATTACCCTGAACTCATTTTTCCAGCAAAGGAGTAAGTGCGATGAACATCCTTCTATTCTTTTCATTAGTCATTTTATCAACTTTCATAGTTCATTTTTATTCTTTGATTCATTAGAGAGACAAGTAGAGAAACTCTAATATTGAGGGAAGTAATATCTTTAGTGTGGGGTAATGTTGGGCTTGAGAAAATGCCTAAGTGTTGACAAGGTGCGTAAAAGGTGGCACGTAGGTGTGCACAGGTGTCAGTTGAATAAGGGTGCACCAAGAAAGATAAATTTTGGACTTATCCATTTTTGTATGGCATGGGCTAAAAATATGTTGGAGTGTAGAGCATGTGAATAGAAAAATATGAAGAATTCATGGCCAAGGAAGAGCTATTTTAGGAACAGGTGGAAGACCAAGAGACATGCATAGTTTGTGTTGATAATAGGATTAAGATAGAGTTCATTTATAGGTTAATCAATTATTAGCCACCATGTAGAGTTGTTGGTGCATGGATATTTTGAGCATGCAACCTATTTTGTGAATTAATGGGAATTGAAGGGAAGTTCCCCACCCCTATAAGTATGTAATGTATTCCACTGTTTTGAGGGATCAGGTATTACAAAGTTATACTACCATACTGTTCCAAGCATGCATGAATCTCTATAAATTATTTTAATGTTTTCAGCTATTGGTTTATGATGAGTTAATATAATGGATCATTTTGGATGGATATTGGTTGTTGATGTCTCTATTCATGGTACTTGTATGGTAAATCTGATATTGATCATTATCTGATTCATTATGCACTATGGTTATGATCTGATTCTTGTTAATATTTACCTTTAATTACTTGATCTGGTTATGGAATATATGAACATGCATGCTAACATTTGGAAAAGTGGTTACAAAGGAGGGACCTGGTAGGCTTTGTGCACTTCGGGTGAGTTCTCAGATATGTCTGAGTGAAGTGCCAAAGTGCCTAAACATCTGAGTGAATGAACAAAGACTACAAGTAGCTCAGTCAAAGGTAGTAAATCCCATTGGTGAGATGACTCCATCTGACTATGAAATGAGCTCAATCTCTTTGGGAATAGTAACACATGAAGGATATGCTCATCTATTTAAAGAGTCTTCTAATAATTTTCTTATAGGAAACAAAGAATACAAGGAAAAGTTTGAGCAATTGGAAGAACTCCTGAGAACTCTCACTTGATATTTTCATTCCTTCATGGAGCTTAATGCCATCTCATCTCTTCTAGCAGAGGATTTCACTCCAACTAGTAAATTTTATCCAAAATCAATCAAGAAGGTGTAGGGATACATAGTGTAAGGTAGACCCAATGACAAGTGGGTGAAAAAAATCCTTGAGAAAGGTAAGACCTTGTTTCTAGATATTCTTTTAGTGTTTGCATTCATGCTTGCCAAATCTGTGAAAGTGAAGATGACTAGAGATGAGAATGAAAGGGAAATACATAATTGTGATCAATTTCTTTCAATGGTTACCAAGATGGGGAACATAAAATCTTTTACATTGGTAGGAATAAATGTGTTTAATTCTATATAAAAAAACATGTCTCCAATTTGGTCTCAAATGTTAGCTACTTGATATGAGATATTGAAGTATGCTCTTGATGAGATGGATTCTTATGATGAGATCACCTCAGAGATGTGAGAAAAAATAAGGAAGTACATAAGCTTGGAGTACTAGTGGTAAATGAAAATAATTCAGTGAATGATCTTCTGAAACCATTCGAGGAGTTGGTTAGAAAATAAACAAAAGACCCATTATCCTTCAATGAAGACACCTTGTAATCTCTTGCATAGATCAGCTGTATTATTTCCCATACTATGAAGGAGTATCAAGCCTTGTTTAAATGTAAAAGCATAAACAATACCTCTAAGAATTGGATTAAGGCTTTAATATTTGTGCACATTCCTCAAGCAGAGAAGGTTGTGCCTACAATTGATCATTTCAGAAAAGAGGTCAAGGGAATTTATATTTCTCTAGGAGCGCTCTCCCAAAGTCCTTCAGCAAGCAGATCTTCATCAGTAAATACATCATCTTCTTTAGAATAGCTATCTCCCCTCTTCTCTCATGTTCTATATCTTCATTAAGGGGTTTACTTTTCATTTTTCATCTTATTCATTTAAAATTTATCTATATTCAAACATTGTAATGAGTTTCCTCTAATTAATAAAAAGGAATTATTTTAATGTTTTCAGCTATTGGTTTATGATGAGTTAATATAATGGATCATTTTGTATGGATATTGGTTGTTTTGATGTGTCTCTATTTCATGGTACTTGTATGGTAAATCTGATATTGATCATTATCTGATTCATTATGCACTATGGTTATGATCTGATTCTTGTTAATATTTACCTTTAATTACTTGATCTGGTTATGGAATATATGAACATGCATGCTAACATTTGGAAAAGTGGTTACAAAGGAGGGACCTGGTAGGCTTTGTGCACTTCGGGTGAGTTCTCAGATATGTCTGAGTGAAGTGCCAAAGTGCCTAAACATCTGAGTGAATGAACAAAGACTACAAGTAGCTCAGTCAAAGGTAGTAAATCCCATTGGTGAGATGAACGAAGACTCCATCTGACTATGAAATGAGCTCAATCTCTTTGGGAATAGTAACACATGAAGGATATGCTCATCTATTTAAAGAGTCTTCTAATAATTTTCTTATAAGGAAACAAAGAATACAAGGAAAAGTTTGAGCAATTGGAAGAACTAAGCCTGAGAACTCTCACTTGATATTTTCATTCCTTCATGGAGATTAATGCCATCTCATCTCTTCTAGCAGAGGATTTCACTCCAACTAGTAAATTTTATCCAAAATCAATCAAGAAGGTGTAGGGATACATAGTGTAAGGTAGACCCGTGTTTTTGAGAATTTTAAAAATGACAAGTGGGTGAAAAAAATCCTTGAGAAAGGTAAGACCTTGTTTCTAGATATTCTTTTAGTGTTTGCATTCATGCTTGCCAAATCTGTGAAAGTGAAGATGACTAGAGATGAGAATGAAAGGGAAATACATAATTGTGATCAATTTCTTTCAATGGTTACTAAGATGGGGAACATAAAATCTTTTACATTGGTAGGAATAAATGTGTTTAATTCTATATAAAAAAACATGTCTCCAATTTGGTCTCAAATGTTAGCTACTTGATATGAGATATTGAAGTATGCTCTTGAAATGAGGAAGTAGGAAAGGATTCTTATGAGATGGATTCTTATGATGAGATCACCTCAGAGATGTGAGAAAAAATAAGGAAGTACATAAGCTTGGAGTACTAGTGGTAAATGAAAATAATTCAGTGAATGATCTTCTGAAACCATTCGTAGGATCTTTGCATAGAAAAGGAGTTTGGTTAGAAAATAAACAAAGAGACCCATTATCCTTCAATGAAGACACCTTGTAATCTCTTGCATAGATCAGCTGTATTATTTCCCATACTATGAAGGAGTATCAAGCCTTGTTTAAATGTAAAAGCATAGAAGGTTGTGCAACAATTGGATTAAGGCATTTCATAAAGCTGGAGATCTCTAAGAATTTAAGGCTTTAATATTTTTGCATTCCTCAAGCAGAGAAGGTTGTGCCTACAATTGATCATTTCAGAAAAGAGTTCAAGGGAATTTATATTTCTCTAGGAGCGCTCTCCCAAAGTCCTCTCAGCAAGCAGATCTTCAGTAATTAAATCAGTAAATACATCATCTTCTTTAGAATAGCTATCTCCCCTCTTCTCTCATGTTCTATATCTTCATTAAGGGGTTTACTTTTCATTTTTCATCTTATTCATTTAAAATTTATCTATATTCAAACATTGTAATGAGTTTCCTCTAATTAATTGGCTTGTTTCTTAAAAAGGAACTCACTTTCTTCCCTATGAATATGAAAGGTCACAAGTTGTAAAGGTAAGTGAAAAGTCATGTGGGGGTAGGTATATATTCATTTTTTGAATATATATATTGTATGACTCCCTCATTTCAAATGGTTATCAATTTGTGAGTCTTTGAGTAGATAACTAGTGCACTAATAAGCAGCAAACACCAATATGGCATTCTTCCATTTTCTTTTCTATATGATTCCTCTATCTCTCTTTTTAGATTTGTGCACATGAAAATCTTCTATAACAAATAAAGGTGTTAGAGCCTTTGATGAATGGATTAATGAAATTTTGTGTCCATGATTCATTGTTAAACAAAAAAAAAATTCTTCTAATTTTTTGTGGATAAATTATGGTTAAAACTTGTAAAAAATTTCTAGTGGCTATTCACAAGATTAACCGTTCTCCCAAAATTCTCACTCCCATTATCTCACCTCTCTAGAAAATTATTCCCTTGCACTATGTGCAAGCATTTACCAATGGAGTGTCCTTGTGTGGTCTCCTACCTATTGGCCACCCACAATATTTATTTTATCTACATTCAATAAAGGGAGCCTCCCCTTTCACAAGTAAGAGGGACATAGTACTATATCATTGGTGAAAATAAGCTAATTTTACCTTATGAAAAATTATTTCACCAAAAAAAATTGGCACCCATCATGGGGTAGATTTTGTTATCTCTACACCATTTCATAAACCACAAAATTCATAAAAATCAAATATCTGAAAACCAAAAAAAAAATAGAATTTGGGAATCATAAAGAGCCTAATGTACACTATGTATTATTTCTCACCATGATCCTTCCTAGAAATGCTCTCATGTTGTAGCCTAATCTATTTTTCCTCCAATACTTTCAAGAAGACCTCATAGCTAATTTGAGGAATTGCATCTAATATAATAGAGAAGTTTCAATCACTTCAATGTAGCCTCAATAATTTTGGATTTATAAGAAGAGTGTGCATAAGCTTTGCAACTTGCAAGGAAAGATCCTAACTAAAAAATAAGAGCTTAGAATTTATTTTTTTGAGTTATGCATTCATCTAACAAGCTGGCAGAAATAAGGTATACAAGGGCCTCCAGAGCTAGTGGTGTGATGTACTCGAAATTTGAAGAGAAATTGCAATTTGATTTCCAACTTCCCATAAACTCAAATTTCAAGGAGAATAGGCCAAGATTACTTTCCGAAGTTTGATCCTACATTGCCTCTTGAATACCACATCTAAGGGTTAACATTTGAACCATTAAATTACACTCCTCTAAAAGAAAAATTTGTAGAAGAAGTTGTAGAAAGAATTATATAAGAATCATCTAAAGAAGAAGAGCCAGATATGGCTCAACGGGAACCATTTCCTTGGAAAAAACATGGGCTTGTTGGCTCTAACTACACCTTTACATGAATTACCCAAAGGGTCTAAAAATAACCTTCCAAAATTCCATGGATATGGGAAGCAACACCCGACTGATAAAATTGTAGCATTCATAACATCATGTGGGGTGGTAGGTGTGGGGTATGAAGATGTATCAGTTCATTTGTTTGTAAAATCCTTACAAGATGCTGCTACAAACTAGTTCTATCATCTACTAAGGATCTCTATTACCAATTGGGTTGATATGAAGTCCAAATTTGAATATAGATTCAAACTAGTTGAGGATGCTCATGCTCTTCTTTCCCAATGGTCTCAGTTTAAGAAAGATCCATATGTGCCCCATGAGGGAGTTTGTGGATAAATTCAATAGAATGCTCTACAAGATACCTGAATTTTCTCATCCCACAAAGGATAATAAATTAAGATTCTTCACTAATACACAGCTTCTCAAAGTCAACTTCATGTTGAGAATAACTCAACTAGATAATTTGAAGGAGGCATAAATACTTGTGATTGAGGTAGAAGATGACCTGATAATGTCTGAAAAAATCAAGAAGGTTCCAAGCAAAGAGAAGGGTCAGAGTTACCATAGACTCATTAGTGCAAAAATTGGCTAATGACGTTCTTTCTCTATCAAGAAGAAATTAGCTTAGGCTTCTATGTATAAGGATGTTCCTAGGAAGAAATTTTCAAATAAGAAGAGAATTGTTCCTCCACCTCAAAGGCTTTCCCTTGAAGACCCTCCTATGAATGCATCATGTGGGACTAGATCGGATGAAGAAAGTGAGGGATAAATAGTCTTAGAAAGTGAAGAAGAGGAAGGTGAATTGATGATAAAGAAATTGGATTAGTGAAGGTTGGTTTCTTTGAATATGCCTCATCATTAGAGGATGAATATGAAGACTCACTGGAAGACATGAACAACCATTCTTGTGATGTTTTACCCGATCCAAGAATCTTGAGAAGGAGAATTATTCAAAGCACATAAGATGAGGAGAAATAATATCCTCTACTGGATGACTCTACTTCTTGAAAAGATAATAACAAAGAGAGGGTCTCCTCTTCCTCCATCCTTGGAGTCTGTAAAGAAAAATCTGAAGTTACACCTTCTTAAAATACTTCTTCTAAGTGAGGAAAGTCTAATTCTGCCATATGTTGATGTTTCTTCTTCTGCAAAGCATAGGAATGATGATAAATCAGAAAGCACTTCCTATAAATAAAATCAAGCTAATTCTTCCACTTCCTTTGAGAACCTTGCTTCCAACTTTGATATTATAGATCATGTAAAAAAAGATAAAGTTAAAATTTCTAAATTTGAGTACCTCTAAACCCATCTCGAGAAATTTGAAAAGTTGGTTAAGTTCATTAAAAGTGGTGGCTCTAAGTCCAAAGTATCATTCAAAGGTTCATAAAGGCCAATTCCTACCCCTGAGCCTAGCCCAAGCTAAAATCTCACGGCCTCCACTAGAAAACTTGAACCATTTTATGTCTCTTTGCTAATAAATGGGTACCAGTTGAACAATTACATCATTGAATTGGGTGATTCAGACAATGTTATGCATGCTAAAGTTTCTCAAGACCTCATTTTGAGTCTCTCACAGTAATTTGGACATTGTTACTCCATGGAGACAAAGGAAGTTTCACTCATTAGAAGAATCAAAGATGCAATGATGGATCTTGTAGCCTATCCAGAAAAAAGGGTAAAGGCAACCATTCTTGTGGATGACATGTCGACTACATCTAGAACTGTTTCTCAGTAGGAGCTTCTACTGATAAATGGCTAGAGAAATTCAGATGTATTGGTCTTCAGATTTGATACCAGTAAAGGGAGAGATGAAGAAACTTCTTCCAGAACTGAAAATGAAATACACCATGCAAAAATCATATGATCCTAGATCCAACATCCTCTTTTAGATCATGGACCTTAGGAAAGGTTTGTTTTGAATAATTAGGAAGAATCCCATATGAAGAAAGGGTAAATGGAAATTATTTCATGAGCTTGGAAATAAGTGAAGATTTTCCCATCTTGGAGGAGAAGCCAACCAACATAGTTGAATAATTTTGGAAAATGGAATTCGACGGACATTTGTTATACAACTAGTTCTAGAGCAGGAATTGTCATAGCTTCTTTGTAAGGAGAGTTGTTCCCATTATCCTTACAAGTTACAATTCTCAAACACCAACAATATGGCCGAATATGAAGCTTTGTTTCTCGGGTTGAGAGTCATTGAAGAAATGATGGATAAAGAAGTTTGGTCTGTAGGGTGATGCTGAATTAATCGTAAAATAGGTGAGAGACATATTTCAGGTAAATAACTCCTCGTCTCCGCCATTACAGTAATAGGGTATGGTATTGTATTTGAATATTTGATGCCTTTGTACATAAAGGTAGTCCTAAGGGATCAAAATTCTAGAGCTGATTCATTGGACGTCTATCCGCATCCCTGATGATTCCACATCTAGACTTTACAGGAGAGAAAGTTTTAGTGGAAATGGTCTTTCAAATGAGCATGTTCCAGTAATTTGGATAGTTAGAAAAAAATTTAAGATGATAGTTAAATTCTTTCCTTCCTACAACAAAATGGGGACTTTAGGTCCATGTATTTTGAAGGAAGCAACTCGCTTCTAATGGGAGTTTATCTCAAAACAACAGTGACAATAAATCAAGTGATCAAGTGGATGAAGATGGGGTGATCCAGTTGAAAGGAAATAGGATTCCAAGAAGGTCGGTGTCTCTGGAAGAACTATTTGATAAACACAGTCCAACTCATTCATAGAAAGGTAAAGAACTAACCAAGGTCTTCTATCAAACTACACAAAAGTTAATATTGGAACTAATGAGATAACAAAGGATGGTGAACATTGGGAAATTTTGTTCACCTGAGGAACAGAAGGAATTTTTCAACACTATTCAAGAAATACTCTGATGTGCTCGCATATTCTTATGATGATTTGAATTCATTTTAGCCACATTCAATGCAACATTCTATTCCTTTGAATCCTGATGCGAAGGCCTTCCGGAAAAAATAGAGGTAATACAATCCAAAGATTGTCAGGAACCATCAGAGTAGAGGTTGAAAAGTTTCTCAATGCTCTTACATCATCTTCCCCATCCACCACTCTACTGTGGATTGTAAATATTGTTTTGTGAGGAAGAAAAGTAGTGAGATCCATATTTGCGTAGACTTTCAAAATCTGAACCAAGCTTCTCTAAAAGGATAATTACCCGGTGCCAATCATGGACCACATCTTGCAAGCAGGTTAATGGTTTAGAAATGATGTCCATGTTGGATGAATTCTTGAGGTATAATCAAATTGAAGTTACTTTAAGGAAGATCAATTCAAGACCGCCTTTACTACCCCATGGGGAACTTTTGCTACTATCACCGCATGCCATTTTGGCTTGATCAACGCAGGTGCAACATTTCAATAGGCTATGGATTTGGCATTCAAAGATTTGAAGGGGAAGTGCATTATAGTATACCTAGATGAATACCTTTTGTATTCCAAGAAAATAGGTGAACATTTGCAACAACTTGAATGAAGTAATGATTCTGTTGTAGAAAGCATCATATATCCTTGAATCCGAAAGAAGTCATATTTGGAGTTATTGAAGGAAAGCTCTTTGGTAACATCGTGCAAAGGAAGGCACCAAAATTGACCCGTAAAGGGTAGAAGCTATCCAAAGACTATCCTTTCCTACAAGCAAGCCAGGAGTGCATTCATTCTTTTGTAAATTCAATTTCCTAAGGAGATTTGTACCAGATTTTGCAGAGCTTGACAAAAGATATTGTAAATATGATGAAACCTAAAGAGTCCTTTAAATGGAGCAAAAAAGGAAAAGAAGATTTTGATTCCATCAAAGCTATCATTGCCAAAGCACCTACTTTAGTGTACACCATGAACTTTGGTAAAGATTTCATCCTTTATCTGTTATGCATCTGAGCATACTATCTCTTTTGTTCTCGTGCAAGAAAATGAAGATAAGGTGCATTCACTCAATCAAATTCATGAGTGCCCCCTTTAAGGCATATGAACTTAATTACTCTCAACATTAGAAGAATGCTTATGCGGTAGTGCGGGCATTGAAAATTTTCGTATTCTACCTATTGAAATTCTCATGTTTTGGTCATGGTTCCAAGCCCAATAGTCAAGTCAATCTTGATGCAACAAGACCTAGGTGCACGAAAAGAGGAAATTGGGTTTCAAAAAAGTGCAAGAGTATGATCTTGGAATCAAACCCTCCAAGATAATGTGCAAGGGAATGGATTGTGTGAGCTTTCTTACTAGAGAAGAGTGGGAAGATTGTTCAAATTTTTATAACTAACTGATCAAGGATCTCCCTCTTGTGCTTTTTGTGAGTACAACTAATCCATGGTACGCTGATATAGCTTACTTCTTGAACCTATGGAGATTGGTCCCTCTTGGCCTCGATAAAAGCAAAGAGGACTTTACGCCTTAGGGCATGTAAAATATGTCATCTGGGGAATGTTTATACAAGAAAAGGATTAGATGGTACATTTCTCAGATGTGTGGAGGAAGAGCAACAAAATAGGATATTCAAGACATATCACGATCAAGCATATGCAGGGCCACTTCTCCGCATTATGGTCATTACTCATAAGATTATGAGAGGAGGATAATATTGGCCTACTCTATTCAAAGATGCATACAAATGGGTTGGAAAGTGTGACCCATGTCAACAATTTGTAGGAAGGCCAAGGCTCGCTGCTCTACTCTACCACTCATACCCATAGATCATTGAAGAACCTTTTCAACAATGGGGTCTTAATTTCATTGGTGTGTTAAATCCTCACTCCAGTGCGGGGCATATGTATCTACTTACTACCATATATTACTTCACAAAGTGGGTAGAAGCCATTCTAGACGAAAATGCAAATTTCAAAACCGTGTGCAACTTCTTGAAATAAAATATCATTGTCAGGTTTGGAGTACCTAGCAAGATCATAGTGGATAATGCCACCTATTTCTCCTTAGGTGAGCTAATGGATTTCTATGTTACAACCATGAAATTTCCTTGTCTCACTCCTCTGATTACTACCCGCAAGGCAATGGCCAAGTGGAGTCTAGTAATAAGAATATTGTCACAATTTTTGCAAACTAGTGGATGTCAATCAAAAATTTACATAAAAATATATATGATGACCTATGGGCTGACCGAATCACTCCTAAAAAAGCTATTGGGACTTCTCCTTTCTTGTTGCTTGTACGGGATTAAGGCTAAAATTCCCATTACTCAAGAGCTTCCTGCCTTACAACTTGTGAAGGCAGTAGAAGATGAAGAGTATTCAAATGCTCTTAATAAGCGAATCTGCTACTTGGAGAAATTAAATGAAGACAAGTTAGTAGTAGTGGACACACATGAAGAATACATCAATCCAAAGTGAAAAGATATCTTCAATCAGAAGACACAAGATAGAAGCTTTCAAATTAAATACCTTGTCCTGCTCTAAGATAAAGAAGAGAACCCAAAGGAAGCCATGCAAAGTTTTACTCTCTCTGGCTTGGACCATCGAAAGTGAAACACTTCTACGGAGAGAATACCTACTACCTGGCATACCTGGATGGAAACCCATTGGAGTTTCCATGCAGTGGGAAACACCTCAATATTCTATAAATAGTAAGATTAGTCAAGCCATACTTTTTACCATAGTCTCCTTTCTATCGTGTGTGTCTTTCCTTTCCATTGTGGAGTGTTTCATTAATATATGTTTCTTGTAATATAGAATATATTGGCCAATGGGTAAATCATTGGTGTGCCACTTGTGATATCTGAAGTCCTCTATTCCCCTTGTGGTCAAATTTTCCCAAGTTAGAGCCAGTTATTGTCATGCATTTTGCAAGCCCAAAAATTCAAACTTGAACCATGACAACTAATCCCAAATGTAAAAAAAATTCTGGAAAATTTACCCTCAACACATCTCTAAGGTCAGTTGTTATTTTGTATCATGAAAATCCTTGCCTTGTTGGTCCTCAAATTTTGTTAAATAAGATTGTGGAGGTGTTTTAATTAAGGTATCATGGTCATTCATCTCATTTAGTGAAGAGCTTATAAGGGCTAATTCTCTGAAAGGATTAGAAAGGATAATTTTGGAATTTTTGAGATAGGTTTGGATCCTCTGGGATAGATATGAAAGCTTTAAATCATCCAAAGGTGGTATTATAGAGCTAAAAGGATGTTGGAAGTGTTTTAGGAATATTTAGGAAATATTTAAAGGTTTGGGGAGAGTTTTTGCAACATCAGGTTTTTTAGATGTATGGAGTGTAGAGCTAAATTTGGAACTTGAACTTCACCAGAAGATTCTTGGAGCTTTGTAATGATTTAGGAGGAAATAAAATAGGCATTATAAATATGGATGGATTCTCTAAATGGTTGAAGCATTACATTTTTCACTACACCTAATGGAATTTCAAGGTAGCTCAATCGTGGGAGACACACCCTACTATCCTAAAGAGAAAGGGGCCATTTTTACATATGGAGATTAAATAAATTTATGAAACCTATCTTATTGCTCATTAAACGGTCATAGGAGTTAAAATCATATTATAATTCATAATAAAATACCGTCTAAAGCTTTGAGAATCACATTTTCAAGTTCTCTTTGGTGCAAGGTATACTAAGTCAGTTTTTGAAGTTTCACTCCATAGCAGACCTTCTTGTCCCTCTTGTCTCCCTTTTCCCTCTAGTACCTAGAAAAAGGGGATAGAAGGGACAAAAATATTATCCCCCACTCACCACTTCCCCCTGGTCTCTCATATGACCTTTCTCCAACCTAACAGAGAGATTAACCAACTAAACCTTGATTTTCCCAGCTGCACCAAATGTTAACAAGTGGCATCATCATGTTCAAGCTAAATTTTATTGACCCTATTATCCCCATGATATAGGGGACAAAGGAATTAGAGGGGACACAAAACTTCTTTCCTCCTTAGCTCTTCCCCTAGATTGCACCAGATGTTACCAAGTGGCATAAACATACCCATGGCGTATTTTCTTAACCATATTTTACCTGGGACAAAGGAGATAGAGGGGACATAAAAATGTGCCCCATCCTATTTCCTTATTAGGTTATCCATATGATCAATTTTTTTTATCCCCCCAGGTGCCAAAGAATGTTTTTCAAACTCCCTCTCCTCTCACTAGGCAGTGAAACTTGTCATCATCTGGATGAGGTCACATTTTTTTGTCCCTTTTATCCTAAGATTAAGGGGGAAAATGGGATACAAAAATTTCCCCACCCCCAAGCCATAAAAACCCATATTTTAAATCATTTTTGCTTTCTCATCCGTTGAAGATAAAAAATAGACTATCAGGTAGCTTTAAAAACTTGAAGTAACTGATTTTAACTCCATTTATTCAAATAGTTCAACCCTTGCCACCATTTTATGATGTCATAAAACTTAAAATACCTATGAAAACACCATGCATGTTGTCAAATTATTTCTAGGGAATCCATGAACGTGAAAACAAAGAGACATTCATAACTTTCAAACCTACAGTTGGATTCCAGTGAATTTTTCTCAGTAGATCCTCATCCCAAACACCTTCAACAATATTTTTATTGAAAATTTAATGATTACCTAGATTTTTAATAGAGTTAAATATGAATATCTTGCCATAAAATTTACTTTTTCATTTTGGGAGAGTTCTAGCAGACAAATTATTGTGAAAATTAGAGCACGGGATCATGGAGACGAGATGAATCTGATGAGGGAGTTTTCATTGTTAACGGACATTGGTAAGTGCACTTTCTAAAAAATAGAAAGTATATGATGCTTCCACTTACTATAAATAGTAACCCCTTGAAAATGGTATGATATATTTGCTCATAACATTTAAAAAACTATGAAAATGGCAGACTTGGCAAAAAAGAAAGTTTCCCAAAAAAATAGCTTTTTCCAAAATAGAAAATAAAAAATTTCCAAAAATTATAAAGAAACATCAATGAAGGAATTCTTAGTATGTTAATGATTTTTAGGAGATTTAATTTGAGAAAAAAACAAATTTTCCCAAGAAAACAACTCCTAACCCTACCTGCTAAAGATAAAAAGTTTCAGTTTTTCAGTGTAGAAATTTTTTATTGGTTTTATTTTCTCTCATCTTGTTGATTTTTTACATCTTGAAGTTCAATATCTCTGGTATATAACATGTTTCAACCTTTTTATTAGAATATCTAGGTGTGGTTGACAGTGATGTTCCTCACATAAACCTAGATTACCTAAAGAGTTAGATGCTCAGAGGCCCAAGGGAGCCATTGGAAGACAAAATTTTCACAATCAAATTATATACTGTAAGAGGTCATATCGTCTTTGTTTATAGTATAGAATTTGTGATAGCATGTTCTCAGCACTATGATATGGAATCAAGGATCATAAGATAAAATGAAAAATCCATACTTGTAATGCACACTCTGATGTGCGTCTCACAATGTATGGAAATCCTGAAGAGTAACAATATGGTCATAGTCACACAGGAATTTTCATCAAATGAATGGTCAAAGACAAAATCCTATCTTTATGGCCTTGCATTGGGATTATGTTTGAAATAAGTAAGGAAGCCTTCATGTTTACCAAATACCTTTTATAGAAATGGGTTTCATGAAGGATATTCAGATGCAATCATTATGATGAGCAAGTAATGGGTGAGGAGAGGCCACATGATATTTTTAAGATTGGATAGTGAAATTCATTCTCATTGTTATTCAAGGCAATTAGATGAATGAATGGTGGAAAATCATAAGTAATAACCTCCACCATCAATTTATTTAGTTGCAGGTCACCAGAAAATTCAGAATGACATCATATATGGTATACTCTCTCTCAAGAACAAAACCCTTCAGAGGCCTGACTCTTTCCCAAAAAAATTCTTAGAGGGCCCCCACTTTTAAAATGTTCCCAAAAATTTCTATAAAATAAAAAAATAATAATTTTTTCAATGGTAAATGATGCATTCACCATGTTCATCATACCGTTGTTAGAAGGAAACTTGGAATTGAGATTTTCCCCTCAAGCTACAATGTTGATCGAGAGATACATGTCCTATTTCAATTATTGTTCTACCTTCTCTTACATCATAGTTTTATGGTTTTACCTCACTTCTCATAGGATCATAGGATACCTCAATGATAATATTGTGATTTTTGAGCTATGTAGACAACTTTCCCATGTTAATGGAAAACTCAAGATCTGTAAAAGGAAAGGTGTGTCATTTTCTATTCCTCTAGGAATCTTCTCATGTAATAATGTTACCAATGCTTCAAATCTCAAAGCTTCATTTTCCCTTTTTAATATCTATTCATATACACCCATGTCATATTTTTACATCAAAAGCATACCTGAGACCTCCCATCTTCTGGATTTTCACCATGTTTTCCAAATCAAATACTACTATGTCAATTGTTTAGATGATTTTGAGGTAAATAAAGCAAGATCACCTATGGATGACAATCGACCAAATGAGAAAATTCAATTTTAATTGGTTAATGGATGGTTTTGAAGATGATGTGATGGAGTTTTATAATCCTGAATGTCAAACTATGAAAGTATCACCTCTCCCACCAGTCTCATGGAGCATTCATGATTTAGGACACATCAATGAAAGAAATAAAAAGGTAATCCAAATATTCCAAGGAATGGTTCAAGAAGAAGAGGGTTGCACTCATTGAATCAAGAGGTCTTCAGAGTCTTTGAAGGTTGAAATCTCATGTATCTACTTATAAGGAAATTTATAGGACTACGAGCTCTACTTGCTCATGAGATCCCATAAAAAGGAAATCAATGGAAAGTGAGGTTCCCCACTATAGGAGGTTACATAAGAAAAAAAATCATTCATGACCCTATAGAAGAGCTAGAGTAAGGAGAGATTAATCTGTCTCATCCACTCATTCCACATTGGACCCTAATCATCCCTTCCTCCATGGATGATCCTACTCAACAAATGTAGGATGTGTGCTCTAGCATTGATCCCGAAGCTACAATCATGACTAGTACTGAACCTGAGATAACAAAGATATTCCCATGGGTACAAGAAATGATTAGAGGAGATAAAATTTGACGACCATTTATGTGTTTCTAGTTAATTATAGGTGATGGTTTATTTAAGACTCACATAACATAACATGCAATGGTGCCCAATTTTCAAGCTATTTTTAAGATGGAAAAAACTAAGTGAGGTAAGAAAGCTCAAATAAATTCCTATTTTTTCAATGGTGCCTCGGGAAGCCAATATTTGGAAGTAGCTCGATCAATGATAGTAAATCACATTGGTGAGATGACTCCATCTGACTATGAAATGACCACAATCTCTTTTTTAGGACTAGCAACACACGAAGAATATGCTCATCTATTCACAGAGTTTTCCACTCATCTTCTTACAAGTTACAAAGAATACAAGCAAAATATTGAAAAATTGGAAAAACATGTGAGAAATATCACTTAATATGTCCAATCCTTCATGGATCCTAATTTCATCCCACCTTTTCCACTCTAGGAGGTCACTTTAATCAATATCTTTGATCCAGAATTAATCAAGAAGGCACAGGGATACATAATGCAAGGTAGATCCAATGATAAGAGGGTGAACAAAATCCATGAGAATGTAAGATCTTGTTTCCAGATATCCTTTCACTATTTGAATTCATGTTTTCCACCACTTCGAAATTGAATATGACTAGAGATGAGATTGAAAGGGAAAATAACATTAGGATCAACTTTTTCCACTTGTGGCTGAGATGGAGAGCATAAACACTTTTACATTGGTAGGAAGAAATGTGTTCAATTTTATAAATGAAAACATGTCTCTAATTTACTCTCGAATGTTGGTTTCTCGATAATTCATCCCCTTTTTATTCACCTCCACGTAGACCTCCACCATAATTTACTCCCCCTCATAAGCATTAGCCATTATAATTTTCACATTCTGTCAAGCCTAATGATATCTAAAACACTTTGATTAATGAGAAATTGATTTAGTTGCCTTCTAATGAACATCCTCCTCCTCATCAGTTGCAACAAAATCATAACCAACCATTGCAATTTTCATAGGATTAATGGGCACATAGTCCATTTTTTTTAACTCCATAATATGATTAAACTACTTGAGGACAAGGGTATCATTTATTTTCCTGTATACCACTATGATTGATCCAATTCTCATGTGTCGCGATGTCAAATACCAGAATTTATTACTTTGATTGCCCCTTCTTCTCCAACTTCTAAGTTTATTTTATATATTCCTCCATTGGCTTTGACTATGCATGAGACAACTTTTCCACTTATTATTTAACCCAAGACTAAATGAGTCTTGAAATATCACCACTTTCAACTAAATGATTCAAAAATTTATAGTGTTTCTATGATCACTTTGGGTTTATCATTCATCACTTATGCTCAAGATACTACATTAACATCATTTGGTCCATCTATGCATAGTCCTTTCCTTTTTTCTCAATAGATTATATTCATTACTATATGATTCCATGCCTATTCTATACAAGTATGACATCATTTATTTTGTGTCTCTATATTTTTAGCACATGACCAATCCTTCTCTAGTTATCCTCATCATTATTGTTAGCTATGTTATAAACACAAGTTGATCATCATACTACATTCATCACTACACCACTATGATCCTTATACTATTACCATCATTATGCTATAATCATCATTATCCTACTATAATCACTATGATATCCTCATACATCATCTACTCTATGAAATCATCACAAAGCAAATTATATCACCATCCTCAAATAGTGAACTCAAAAAAAATAAAATCAAATCATCTAAAGCTCACACATACAAAGTAAAAATCATCACAACATACACAAAAATGATATCATCATATATATATATATATATATATATATATATATATATATATATATTATATTATATATATCTTGAATTTTTTAATATACAAAGATAGGGGAAAATTCCCACTACAAGATTCATCATCACTACTACTAGCGGAAACTATGGGAGATCTCAAACTTAAGGCTTCACCACTAGCCCTCCATCTTTTTGCTCAAGAGTGTCGCTCCTCTAATCATGTTCGCAATGATGTTTCCTCAACCACCATCTCTGTGTAGCGACCCTAAAGATCTATGTATCACTCAATCATATCCTATGAAATATCTCCTCCTCCCACAACCTCCCTCACATGAGCTATCTTATATCCTTTCTCATCACAATCTGATCACAATACCACACACGTGACTACCACTACCACTATGGGATAAAAAAAATATGGGCAAGTTTACCTACTATATGTCTATCCTATATAATAATAACCCTAAAAAAAGACATATAGGAGCACGTTACGGGTAAATATTTTTATTGATGTGTCCATGATCACATTTCAATTACTCATCACCAATAAGATATCACATGACAATCAATATTAGCACATGATCATTATGATACTATACAATTACAAATCATACTATGTAATACTTATGTCGTTCTATGACCACTACTACCGCATCATCCTCAGGGAAGTTACTTGGTGTCATGTTCCCTCTCCTCCTCTTATAGGCCCACATGGTGAACCTCCTGAATCATGTACCACCACTGGAAACAATATACCCGTTAGTGCTTATCCCACCACTGAGTATAGGCTCGCATGCACCCCACATCATCCACCTAGATAAGAACTATATCAATATCTACCTCTTTTGCTGATAGCGCTCTTTTGCTGATAGCGGGAATAATTGATATCCTATGGGGCCTAGCCTCTCTCCCACTCTCCTTTCCACACATACTGATCATTTCCATTTGTATGGCTCAGGGGGAACATCATAAGCTATCCAAAACTAACATGAAACTCACTCACACTTAAATATCTTGACCAATCCCAACATGGTTTAACATATAGAATGAATCTCCACTTGGTCCTCTATCCACCCACTATAATCTCTATAAGGCCTCCATATAATCACACATATCCTCATTCGATCTAGGATCAATATACG
This sequence comes from Taxus chinensis, assembly GCA_019776745.2. Lineage (NCBI taxonomy): Eukaryota > Viridiplantae > Streptophyta > Pinopsida > Cupressales > Taxaceae > Taxus > Taxus chinensis. The sequence goes on along the minus strand of CM034154.1, from coordinate 540,865,769 downwards.
TGACATGGTATCAAACCTTCAACTCCTCAAGCCAACCCCACCTCGTTGTAAATATCTCTAGTTGTGCCCAATCTAATCATGGCCCCACTAAGTTTTCTTGCCACTATAATGTGCTCATATGCCCATACATGTAATAATGTGATCACACCAATACCGCCTCCATGATCCTCCTGTGGAAATCATATATGGATCTCTATACATATGTGACAATACATAATGAACTTCATACATATCAAGTCCCACACTACTCAATGCTCTTATATATCTCATGCATGTTATAGGATATGGCTACCCCACCTCCATCCACGTCCATAAAAGAAGCCAAATCCACTGCAATGAATTTTTTGTAAATGTGGAACCCCATGATCCCATTATACCATCTAGAGTCACTATCGACTTTGCATGAACATAGGAACCTATAACGTACCTCCATAGTTGTTATCATTTGCCGTTATGTATCCCCTGGGAGCATCACCTATGTATCCACTCCCCTACCACTGGCAATCACAGGCTACAATACAACATCCTCTAAAGTCACTAGTCATCTCTCATGTAGGGAGCTAAAAGGTGCATATGTCGACACAACTGTATCTCACATAAGTGTTGTGATCAAATGTACATATAATGGGGCACCTCCCCCAATCTAGTCACATGTCATCGCCCGGATCCTTATCCAACAAATCCCATACATCCTCTTCCTCTAGGCCCCAACCCCGACATAGAGTGGTCAAATGTCTCCTCGCGTGGAACTCCTGATAATGTAACATTCTTTTGCACATCACAAACAATACACAAAACCATACATTAGTTTATCATCTCAAGCAAAAAATTCCTTGTGAGTAATACTAAACAAATTTGCACATCCATGATAGAACCATCTAGTAGCCCATAGGACTATTATCACATAACACTAGACATTAGCATATCGGAATCAAATGACTACCATCATAAAGGACAAAATCAGCCCCATCATGCCCCATTTCGGTCAGAAATGCCCATATTTTTAAAAAATGAAAAATTGACTTTTAAAAGTCACAAAAACTCCTTTATTATGGTACCTATTCTAGCCTCACAAAGCACCACTTAGGAGCCGATCCATGTCGTCTGTGTCGTTATAAACCTTCATGACCCTCTCGAATCTCATCAAGATAACCTCTCGTGCATGTGTCATGGTCATCAATCCTAGAGCACCAAGTTGTTATCAATCGATTTACAAATTAAAGTACTATTCACTTTGAACATATTTACTAGATATAGTAATTACTATTACCAACACAATTCCTAAGTTCATATTGTTCCTCCTTTGACAATTAATATGTTGACACATTTTGGTCCATATCTTGATGCCTTGTTCATCCTTTTTTGCAGCACCATCAGTGGAGTTAGAATTGTATTTTCCATGTCTACCACTATTAAGTTACATATTTATTTATACACATATCTATGCTTTATTGCACACTTTTTTGTGACTCTCTCATTAGCTCTCTATCCTCCTATACACATCTTTGATTCAGCTATTCTGACACATCTTCCTATTTTCTTTCGGCTCATGGTTCGATGTTTCTCCTCTTACCCTTTCATTGAAAGGGGGAAAAACATTCAAGGTTCATTCTATCACCCCTCCTGGTACAAGCCATTAAAATATTCACTTCGACGTGTGCATAATCATAGTATATACCGCTACTCATATCATGAAAAAAAAAAGTTGAAATCCTGCAAATTCGTCACTCAAAACCATAAGTCCTGATCTATTGTAATGCATGATATTATCTTTGACTCTTGATTACTAAAAAATCCACCGTCGAATGACCTAATTTTGGGGAAATTAAATTTTCTAAAGCAAATTCGAATCAATAAAATTCAATTAAATATTAATATGTTCAATTGACATACATTGTTTCTAATTATATTTCCACAATATCATCTCTTATCTCCTAAATGAACTAACTTAGGAGCCAATCCATGATATTTAATCAAACATATTTTCTATTTGATGTAGTTTGCACCCTTACGATGTAAAGTGGGAGTCATTGAGACGTCATTGCATGTTCTCTATCCACGTTACGGGGGGTTCTATGACTAGTAGGCAAGGTAACAATTGGTTCATTTCCATTGTCTACAACGGCAAAACCTCTTTTGGGGAAGTTTCGTGGATAGAGGGAAAAAACTAACCGTTCTCCCAACACTCTTCCTCTAGCATTAGGATGCCCAAATCCTAAGAGTATTCACATCGGTTTGGGAATTGATCACTCTCCTACCCCTCCTACCCTCTCCAATGTTTGATTTTTTCTACTTCTCCATGGTATGTCTTTATTCAACCATGCCTTCATGACGATACACTCAACATGCATGGGTTTGAGTGATGACCCATGATTCACCACGTTGTAATTCTTACTTCTCGGCATGCTTTCGGCTACAACTTCTTCGGCTCTTTACAGGTATGTTTTTTCTTATATCCTTTCCACTATTTAATTTCATGCAAATAACATAAGGGGGGGGGGGGGGGAATGTTGACACAAAATTATGCACTTATTACCATTACATTATGCCTATAGTATGTTGTTATATACATGATTCCTAAGTGAGAAGATTAGACACCGGTGACAGAACTCTCCTAGTGCTTTTATTGATTATCACTTGATTTTGATCATGTGACATTATCTTATATTTTTTAGATTTATATTTTTTTTGTCATGTCACAATGGATCCTTGTCTTTGTATGTGAGTCTAGTTTATCTTTCTTGTCTCAGGGATTCTGTAACACCCAGTAAGAACAATAATCACTGTAGTGCATTAATGTCACTTCTTGGCGATTTTGTCCATGTTTGCTTATATTTTAATTTACCACTTAGTGCCTGATTTTAAATTTTTTTCTAATTCCTATTTCATATTTAAGGTCGGCCTTTTGTGTCACTAAATGTCGAAATTCAAGCAAAGGAATCATATATAAACACCCACACACACACACATAACCTACTAACTAAATCCTAAAGGGCAACTGGGTTACTATTATTTGTCTATCTACTTCTTGGGTAAAAATGAAGAAACTCAAGGAGTGTACATTCGGCTTGCATGATTCACTACCTAGTAAGGACAAAGTTCTTAATTCCATAACATACATTATCTTGGGGGCAAAGTAGTTGTAGCCTGTTATCTTGGTGAAACTTGGACACCAATGTCAGCCTAGTTTCAAGGGACACGATTTCTATCACATACACACACACAGACACACACACACACACACACACACACACACACACACACACACACACACCACACACACACACACACACACACACACACACACACACACACACTACCTTGAGTCTAAAATGTAGTGCAATGACTCAGTGACAATCACATTAAGCTGACAACTAAGGTTAGTCATGACTGCAATCATTTTTATTCCAGTCCAACGTGTTACTTGAGTCTTGTGCAGGTAGTTAGGGTTTATTTAGTAGATGCATAGGCGTGACAGGAGAAACCCCTGTAAATGAAAGTGGATGTGACACAAAAACAAATTGAAGGTGACATTATCAGTCACTGAAAGACCCAGATCTGTACATCTCACCAAGACACTAGCGCCTAGTTTAGACACTAACACCTTGGTGATTGTGTCCCCTTCTGGGTGATTTTGTATGACATTAGTTTTGGATCACGATTTTCCAAAATAAGCACATATAGTCTAGGATGATCTTGTTCCACTATCTATCCAACTTAGATCCGGTCTAAACAGTCATATATAAGCCAACTCAATTGTATCCTCTTGTTGGTTATACTTTCTTATCATTATATGTTAATTATATTACGTGTTTATGATATATTTGATTTATTCTAGTCTTCTAATTAAGGTTTTTTTTTTAAATCACTAATGTTTAAATTAGTAATTGCTAAACATACATAAAATTAAAGTATGTAGTTGGATAAATGGTTATAATTATTACATTAGATGGATGTTATATATTTCTTTCTTTAGTAAGAATAATTTAAAAAAATTGTATTAAACATCAAATAAATTTGGGCTAATACATTTAATTAGGTCTAACTAGATATAAAATTTAAATTCAACCTAATTAATTATTTAAAGATAATAGTAATGAAGAAATATGTAGGATTTAGGCTTATTTTATTTTTGAGAATAATAAAAAAGTAAATAGCAAGATATTGAACTTTCAACTAAGGTTTTTAGTACAAATAAAGAGAACATAATAAATTTTCTATAAAAATTGAACCTTGTCCCAAAATATGGTGCTTATAAAGTGTTATTTATATTTTGCACTCAAAATTCTACACAATATTTTCTTTGAAAATTGGATTCATTTATTTTTTCCTTCTGGAAACCTCATTCAAAATTTTAATGGTATATTTTGATGATTTTATTCTCTCCTCTCAACCCTCGTTGGGTTGTCAAATCTAAAATTGTAAGGAAAGCAAAATATGGTTTATGTTCTATGTTACACTAGAGAATAGATTATATATCTTAATTGTTTTAGAGCCATTAACTTTGTACAATATCAAATATAAGACACCAATAAATATGATTATTCTTCAACTAAGAAATTTGGTATAATACATTATGTCTCTACTATAACTTCTAGTGATTGAATGAAAACTACACTGCTTTTATTACATCTATAGAATACTTGTAATTGCTCAATAATTTTCTTCTCTAACTTCCAAAAATTTCTTAATAATAATTGATTTTTTTTTATAGAAACCTGATGATCATTAATAATATATGTTTATATGGGCTAGGGTAGTTGTGTATTCATAGATAATTTAAATTTATGTTGGGACTCTATTACCATAAAACTAACCTCCAATGGTAATAAAAAGTAAAATAAAGGATAAATATTAGGCATGACATGAGAGAGAAGTGCACACGTTAATCATGTCCAACCATTCACTTTAATTTCTTAACATGCGAAGAACATGGAGTTTATGTTTTAGATACAAAGGAGGAAATTGTAAAAAAAAATGGAAGAACTAGGTGAAGTGACAGATGGGGTGAATTGAGTGGGGACCATTAGAAATCAATGCCAACAAATCCATAATTTGAACTTAAAATCATCATTTACATAGACTCTAGAAAAGTTCAACTTACATTCAAGTTGATGAATAATGAATTCCTAGGGGCCATATTTAGGTGTTGTGGTATCCTAAATTTGGTTTGAGGTACTAGAAAATAATGATTTTTACACATTTACAAAAATTAGTTCTATCAGTATATATTTAACCTTATTCGTGTATATTTCCCCATTTTGAACACCCTCTATCTACCAAGGTCATCCTCATTCTCTATTTTTCCTATCATAACCATTTTTAGCCTTCATAATAACTCTCTAAGCATTCTAACATATATCCTCAACCTTAAATCTTGAGTTTCCTGAAATTTGGACAAGTTTGTAACCCTTTAACATGTTCAACATTCAACATGTTTAACATTTTTGAATTGTCCATGTGCCTCTCTAATGACCGTAATTTTATATGGGTAAATTTTTGTAGTCAGCCTTAGTGGGATTTAGGGTTTGTTGAGTGGAAAAATAATCAAAAGTATCCTATTTAAATAAATACACCCTATGTGATTCAAACCATGTATAAATAACTTCATCGCGTGGAGATGAGAGCATATAATTCCCAGATATTCCAAGAGAAAACCTTGATCAACCAATAACATAATTCTAAAGCATATAGAGGTAAAAAGTTAATGTTTTAAAGTGCCAAAGTAAAATTAAAGATTTTATTCTAAGTGTATTTATTAAATATTGTCAATTACATCTCATCATAGGCTTGGAAGAAACTACATGTTATGCGATCCCTATTTGTATTATTGGGATGTAGGCAAGGCTTAACACACTAAGTGGGTATGGTGAGGTTATCCAACCTAAAATACTAATACAATTTTAGTAGGTCCCTTTGATATTTGTTCATATTTGAAGTAGAAAAAGTTGGGGATTCAGAAAATAAGAGAATTTCAGCTATGTTGTAGAATTATCACAATATTTTAAATATCCATAATAGAAATACAAATATAAACAAACTTGCATAGAAGGGAATTTTTTTTGGTAAACCGTCCCAAGAAATATTCATATCACTTAGAATAGTTTGGTACTAGCCTATTTATGTATACACACATTCAGGGTTGTACCAATTTGCATATCCTAAACCTATCAAAAAACACATTTTTAGCCTTTGCAAGTTCCTTGAGGATTGGATTTCTAGATTATGTCCAACATGTGAGGAATAATTTTTAGCTTCTATCAAGGTGAATTAAGACTATAAAGGTTTACATAAATCATGGTATATTAAGACTTCCATATCATTATAATTATGATTTATACTTCTAGTTTTCATATTGTTATGTAAGTGATTTTATTTTATAAAAAAAAAAAATTGACTTTCTACTTTTATATAAAGGGTATAAGAATACTAAGTACTTTCATATGACCACCCTCCAACATCAAAGCAATAACAAAATTACAGAATTCGTGACCAAAGAAGGAGTAATCAGTAAGGACATTAAAACCATCAAGAAATACGTTATCTCATTTTATAAAGATATGTTGAATGGCAATTCATCACAAAATGAAGACAATATGGACATATTTATTCTTGATATCCCATCCAACTTAATTGGTAATTACTCTTTCAAAAATTCTTACTAAAAAATATACTATAAAGGAGATCCACAAAACAATATTTTCGATGGAAGGCGATAAATCACCAAGGCCAGATGGTTTTCCATCTAGCTTATTTCAAAATTATTGGGAGATTCGCAAGGATGACCTCCTCCATACCGTTAATGAATTTTTGGGAATAGGTAAATTACTCAAGGAGATCAACAACACATTTATAGTGATCATCCCTGAGAAGAAAGGATCCAAGGACTTCAAGGATTTCAAACCCATTAGTCTTTTGAATGTTCTTTACAAAATCTTCACTAAGACTATTGCATCTAGAATTCAGCCTCTTCTTCCAACCCTCGTCTCTAATCAGCACGTGGGTTTGTGAAAGGAAGGATTATTCAAAACAGAATAATCTTGGTGTATGAATTCATTCATTCCATGGATAAAATTAAAAAGGAGGGTGTGATTGTTAAATTGGACATGAATAAAGCCTTTGACAGGGTTTCATGGAGTTTCTTAGACAAGGTTCTCATGAAGTTTGGTTTTGATGATCACGTTTAGAAATTTTTGAAGCATTACATATATACTCTTATGTTTTCCATTATAATCAATGGAGCTCCTATGGGATTTTTTAGCAACAGTAAAGGCATCAAGTAGGGAGATTCAATCTCCCCTCTTCTTTTCATCCTCATGGCAGAAAGTGTAAGTATAAAGACTAAAAATTCCATCCATTCAGAACTTCTTAAAGGATTTAACCCATCCTCTGATGAGCTCAAAGTAATTAATCAGTACTTTACGGATGACACAATATTTTTATCATGATGGCTTTGATAGTTGAAGCTAGGAGACTCAAATCCCTCTTCATTTATTTTTAAGAAGCTTCAGGGAAGCTTATTAATTTTGATAAGAGTTTTGTTATTTTCCTTAATAATCCAGAATATAGAAAAATAAATATTGCTAAAATCCTCGGGTGCAAACACCAAGAAGATTCCTTCATCTTATCTTGGCATGCCCCTATTCGCCTATAAAATCCCCATGAAGTTTGGAATGCTTTTACTGAAATTTTTTCAGAGGAAACTAGTGGGATGGAAGGGAGCGGGTCTTTCTCAAGATGGTAAGTGGTTTTAATTATTTAGAGTACCCTCCAAAATATTCCTATATATTTAATGTATCTTTTTAGGATTCCTAGAACGATAATTGATAAAATAGAAAGAATCCAAAAGAGGTCCTTATGGTCAGATGTAAAGGAAAATAATAGAATCCCTTTGGTTTCTTGGGAGAAGGTTTTCCTTCCTAAAAAATGTGGGGGGGCTGGGAATAAAGAATATTAGTTAGATGAATAAGGCCATGATTACAAAAATGGGATGGAGGGTGATTACAGAGGACCTTCCTTGGACCTCCATCATCAAAAAAAAAATCTTGGCTCAAGGAATAATCTTGATTGGACTTACAAAGATGAGATCTCCTTTGGTTCCTCTTTTTGGAACACTACTGTCAACTATAGAAATCTAATTATTAGAGGTAATCGGTGGAAGCTTAGAAAATGTAAAGATATTCAATTTTGGAAATATAAATTGGCTTATAATATTCCTCTTAAAATCAATGATGAATGTTATCAGCTCTATGAGTACTTCAAGGACCGGATAGGAGAAAAATTTAGTAATTATATCAGTAACAATTTCTTGGGGTTAAACTTTAGGTGGATGAATTACCTAATAATCAAAATATCACATAGATCCAAAATATTTTTCAGCAATTAACATATTTCTAGTATTGAGAGGCAATATGTTTTTATCTGGGAAAACTCTTTTGATGGTTTTATACTTGGTTAAATCTAGGTATTTTCTTCTTTCTGATATCAGCCTCACACCAAATATTAATCACTTCTTTTGGACTTGAGTACACAATAAGATTCTGACTATAGACAACTAGGTGAAGAGAGATCAACATTTTCTAAACAGGTGTATTCTTTGCAAAAAAAAATGAAGAGACAGTAAATCACTTATTCTTCCATTGTGATTTTTCTAGATCTATTTGGAATTACTATTTGAACTTTTGGGACACTAAGTGGATATTTTCAGATTCTATAGTTATTACTTGGGAACAATTGTGATCCCCCTCAAAAAAATCAATTGTTAAAAATATATGGAGTATCTCCTTTCCACACATTATTTGAGGTATATGGAAAACCCTTAACATTGCCATTTTTGATGAAAAGAGACCTTCTCTTCCTAGAATCACCAATGGGTTGATGAAGGGAATTAGACAAAATATTATTAGCTTCAGACCTCCTAATAAAACTCATCAAAGCAAAAAAGATAGCAAAAATTCTTGTAAAATGGAAGCTAAATATCATCTTTGCCTATACTTCCTTGAAGAATACAACTATTTGGGAACATATCAAATGGTGTTCCCCCCAATGGTTAGATCAATCTAAACTATGATGGTGCTTCTAAGGGGAGTCCGGGGAAAGCTAGTGGTGGAGGGTGCATTTGAAATAAAAAGGGTCATATTGTAAAAATCTATGTCAGCCCTATGGGAACCAACACTAATCACTACTCTGAAGCCTTTGTTACTATGTGGGGGATTAGATTAGCTAGGGAGCTCAATGTTAGGTATCTAATTTTTAAGGTCACCAAATTCCTAAAAATGGAAAAATAATGTGAGTTGGTCCATCATAACCATTATTGATGAAGAAACCCACATTCTACACTCTTTTCATTATTGCATTGTTTAACATACCTTTCACGAAGGAAATAAACTCCCTGATATCATGTCAAATATTGGTATAAATATTAATCATTTCTAAGATTGGGGAGGGGATGAAACTCTTCCAACTATATCAATTGGAATTATTAACATTGAAAATACGGGTTAATTCACATGTGTATCTTTTTTCTTGGCTTTTAATGGATCAAATCTCAAGAACTCGCAAGTGTGGGATTAGCATGACTCTCCCCCCAAATTTCTTTGATAGTTTTATTATTAATGAAAAGGAAGATTATTCTGCATGTGTGGTGGTATTGGATTATGTGGGGGGATGGATTCTCCCTTTTATATATTTACACGCATTTTGTTGTAACCATTATCATCTTTAGTTGCCTTGATCTCTTTCTAACCGGGATGGGAGGAGAACATTATAGGGTTAAACTAACGAATATTGATGAGTGGTAGAACAATGTTAATCTCTGGAGCATTTTTAATAAGGGTGGTGTCTCACAAATTTTATGGTTAGATTCAAAGGTTATGGCATACACTTTTTCCCAGGAGTTTGCCAAAAATTGGAAGGATAGGAAGGTGTCGTACAAAGGGAAATAGTGTGAGATAAACGAAGATATTATTACGTGGGTTACAGGACTCTATAGAAAAGGGTTAAAATTCTAAAAAAAATATTATGTATTATAGAGTGGAAGATCTCAAATTTGTAGATCATGGTGATTCCTTTATGCAAAAGACAAGAAGTTTTAGAAGGGAATCTCTTCCTCCCCCTTTCAATATAGTTGGACTCGTGGTAATGAATTTTATAACAATGGAGGGTCACTTCTCGATCATGCCCAATTACCACCTGGTATTTCTCAACCACTTCCACAAAAAATGTTCAGTGAGTTTTCCATTTTTTTCTTACTAAATTCTCCTTAGAATTCCATGAATTTGGTTAAATGAGGAAAGCATGTCTTCCCCTTGCATCGTTCTCTTATTCTTATGCTTTAAATTATTTTTAATACTTGGTTCTCCATCCCTAACTTGCTTCCCTTTTCCCTCCTTCCAATCCCCCTAACCCCCCTCCTCCTCTGCTTCATCCACCTTCTGCCCCCCTTCTCATCCACCTCAACCACCTCTCCTCCTCATGCCCCTCCTCAACCCCACCCCTATTCGTCTACCCTCCTCTTTCCCCCTCCCTATCCTTTTATTTTTGACCCCTTCTCTGGTAAGAGATCCATAGCCCTCTTCACTAGCAGGTCCCTTAGGAGTAACCTCCTTTCCTCCCATATTGTCGTTGACTCTTCCCTTACAAGTTTGGGGGAAGGGGATTTTTTTTCTTATCCTCCTTTATATTATCAAGGATGGCCTTGTATCCTCTCTTTATACATCCATGAAGAAAACTAGTGAGTGTGCAAACCAACTTAACAAAATAAAAAGGATCAAGATTAAAATTGATTCTTACAAGTACGGAATTGCGGATAGAACGGTTGACAAGAAAAATGTGATGGATTTCAACAACCATGTTATCAAAATCGAAAAATAAATGGAAAATATCAAGGAAAAGAAATGTGACATCCTTAGTATGTAGAAAATCACCATGGGTTTCCTCTCACTTTTCATTTCATAGTTTGATGTCCAAAAAGGTAGAGGCAAATCTGAAAAAGACACAAGCTCCAGTGATGTTAAAAAAAAGGGATGGATGATGTGAAAAAGAGCTTCCATAAGCTCATGAAATAAACTTGTGCATCCTTCTCCCTTGGCTTTTAGATAGTTATTTTTTGATCCTCTAATATGCATTTGTTAACTTTGTGCTAATAAACTATTGACATTGTGTTGAATCATTGTTGACATATTACTGACTTACTGTTGTTATTTTATTTTTTTTAATGGTTGTTTTTTCCAGTCTAGTTTTGGATTTTTTTTACTAAAGTAAATATTTGGGCATTGGCCTTTTGTAACTAGGTAGGGTCCTAGCCAAAAAAAATTTATCCTTAATAAAGAAACTTTCTACTTTTATTGTATACACAATCGAGGACTTTATTTTTATCCTTTAAGGTATCATATTTAGAGATATTTTAGGTCTTGATGTTTTAATCAACCCTAGGTTTAAACTAGTTTATTTTTCATGGATCCAAGTCACATTTACAAATATTCAATGGAAAATAACTCTAATATTTATGTAGCCAATGTCATGGGTTATTGGATAAAATTACACACATTTCATGTAAGGTCTATCTAATAGAATGTTACAACATCCTAGGCATACATATGATTACAATTTTAAGTGTTTGGATAACCAAAAACACATTTTTAATACATGTTTATTGATTCATGGTTCACATATGGGCATTAAATTTCTTCTTGTCACTATTAGAGGGAACAATCTCTTAGGGATCCATTCACCCCCTTATTCTTTCCTACCTAGAGGAATCATTGACATAACCATGTTTTTCACCCTAAAATCGTACTTAAGATTGCAAATACACATTGAGGTGGCCAAAATTACAACCCAACGAGGGAGGAACCAAAATAAACCAATCCTGATAAGGGAATGGCCCAAAATAATAATCCTAATTTACCTCCACCAACCAAGGTAATTGTACAAGTAGCTAAGAATTATGATTTAATAAACGAACTTAACAATACTCAAGATAAGATTTATATCCTATAACTATAATAAATTCTACTATTAATAAAAAATAATATATGTGGTATTGTGTGATAATATAATATCAAATAAAACAGAGAATTTTTTTTTCCTCCATCATAAATAACTTAAAAGGAAGTGAAGGTATAACATCTTTTGAACTTTTTTTGGTCACAACATATAGTCGACACACACCTACCTTTGAACTGGGGTTTTAAACAATAGATCAAGATTTAATATATGTGTAATAAAATTTCTATATTAAATAAGCATCAACAACAAAACTATCAAGTATTCCCATATCGGAATCAAATTATGTAATCATGTTTCTAGGAAAGATTTAGGGAACAATTACTTTTCAACATCTCAATGAAACCAAAAGTAATTCTACTAACATGCCACATTATACCAAGAAATTTTAATTACAACCTATTACTAGGTTTAGCTTGATTCATTCTATGTAAGGAATACTCTCCACATTATATAGGTACGAAAAAATCTATCCATGAAGTATATGTCTACATATTCCCTAAAGATGAAACTCCATATAAATACCATGCAAAATGGATCATGTAGAGGAATTCATCTCGTTAACTCATATCCCAAAGCCACATATTGGACCACAAAAATAAATCATACTAATGGAACAACTTGATACATATAAAAATTAAGTCAATTAATACAATCAAGACAAACAAAGTGACGTTATGCATGTGCATACTCATTAAGAAATAACGACAAAGAGAAAATTTAATAATAATGAAATTAATGGTAGAAATAATGATATTGATATTTGTATTAAGTAAATACTATATGATATTGATAACTATTTAGTAGGAATTAATTTTACTCAAGTGAATATATGGAAAATTAAGACATTTAACTATTAGTAACTTATATAACAGTGATTTGCTATATGAAATCCTGACTAAAATACGTAAATAACGTAAAAAAGTGATACAAAAAATCTTACTGTGGAGCGAATTGATCTGAAACAAATTACTTCCTCCCTTCAAGATCTTTTAGATCTTATTCCATTAAGTCAGCTGGAAACCAAGGATGAGTTGGTTTGGAATAATTCCCATGATGGAAACTATTCAGTCAAATCTGGTTATATTAATCTCTTCCATAGTAATCAATCTGATTTTAATTGGAACAAGATTTGGGTGTCTGAATTAACTCCCAAAATAAAAATTTTCCTCTGGCTGGCCATCAGAGGCAGAATTCTTACCACTGACAATTTGATGAGAAGAGGATTTATAATTCCTAATTGGTGCCATCTTTGTAAAAATGACTCTGAGGATATCAGCCACCTGTTCATACATTGTGATTATGCCAAAAGAATTTGGAACTTTGTCCTTTCTAAATTTGAAGCTCTCTGGGTGATGCCGAAGAATCTTAATCAGCTATGGAATCAATGGAACCCACCCTTCATACATTGTGTTATCAAAAGGATCTGTAAATTGGCTTTCCCACATTTAATCTGGAGGATTTGGAAAGACAAAAATGATATCATTTTCAGAAATAAGAAGCAAAACTATAAAATCAGTATTGGCAAAATTTCTAATGGTATTAAAGAGGATATTGCCAGATTTAAACCTCCCAAGAACAAGAGTTATCCTGAGAATGAAGAGTACGTCTTATCCAATTGGCAGATTGGAAATTGGAGCAATCCCAGGAATAGTATTGATAGATCTTTGATCAAATGGCATCCTCCTGATTCTGATTGGTACAAGTTGAACTTTGATGGGGCCTCTAAGGGAAACCCTGGGATAGCGGTAGGAGGAGGAGTAATGCAGGATCATAATGGTAATCTGATTGTTGCTTATGCTGGAAAAATGGGAGTTCAAACTAATCATTTTGCTGAAGCATTATCTACTCTTTGGGGCTTGAGGGTTGCCTAGGCTAAGAATATTAAGAACATAGTTATTGAAGGGGACTCCCTTAATATCATTAAACTTCTTAATCAGTCCTCATCTCCTAGTTGGAGTATTAAGGATTTTATCTCTGAATCCATAAGCATCAGTCATACTTTCAATAACATTAGAATCAGGCATACTTATAGAGAGGGAAATAAATTGGCGGATGCGCTGGCCAATTACGGCATAAATGTTAATTTCACCGTCTGGGATAATAACAGCATCCCTAATCAGCTCCACAACAGCATTCATGCAGACTTCTATACGCAAGCAATCCCTAGAGATGAGACATAATCTTTGGATGAAGATCAGCATCAATAACACTTCCACACGTTTTGCTTTAATGTATATGATGATGCAAATAATATCAAATATTCATGATAGTAAGAATTATTTGGGGAACTCCAATTGGAGTTATGTTGATTTGAAAATCGCGCATGCGGGATGTACTACAGTTGTTAAAATCCAGATTCATAGCTCCTCAGAAACCGATGGAAGATGTTATGTGATTGTTGACAGAGAGAGATCTACTCACACACGTGACTTCCCGCAGGCTCAGTTCAGCAGTCACGCAGTCGTTTGTGGGAAGAGCAATGGCTATAGTTTCCAGTTTTGTGCGGTCTGCAATAGCAAGAAGTGGACAGGTCTCTACGTGCATAGGCATCTGGGAAATTGTTGTAATCAGTCTTTCACTGAGAAGATGGGAGGAACTCCCTGTCAAATTGAGCCATGCGTGGACCCCGACTGGAAGGAAAATATCGAGCTTTGGAACATTCTCAGCAAATGTGGTTTCACCAAATTCATGGAAAAGGTGTAGGGACATGACCAAAGCATTTCTGTGTGTTTTGCTAAGGAATGGAAGGAGTAGAATGTCGACTACGGGGGATAGAAGATTTTGGTCAATGAAGATCTTATTGCAGAAGCGACCGGTCTTAGTTTAGAGGGATACCGCTTCTTCAACAAAAGGGTTGATAGAGATGTTGAAGAAAGAAGATTTGTGGAGGGATCTGAGAAGCTCACATTTGGTACAGCGGGCCTACTTGTCAGCTCAATTCCTCCACCCTATGATGAGGTTACTCGCATGATGATTCGATTCATCTCCTTGGAAGGTAGGTTTGTCACTGTCCCTGCTAAACATCTTATCTTTCTAAACCACTTCCGTAGGAATCGTTTGGTTTGTTTCCCCCATTATCTGCTAAACTCCCTTGAACGCTCCATTTTGGAGTTTCAGAAGCACACCCGGGCAGTTCCCTTGCATCAAGGACTTATTTTGTTGATTCATAAATGTTGCCTTCTAAAATACCCTGGGCTTCCTTCCTCTCCTAGCCCAGCTACACCTTTGATGGGCTCTGCTGCTGTCAGCCCTGTTTCTACTGCTGCCCCTATCACCACTGATGTCACCCCCCAGTGGGCTGATCTAGCTTCTCCATCCATTCCCCCCGCTACTGCTCCAGCCACCCACCTTGCCTCTACCTCTAAAATACCGGTCACCAGGGCCTCCAGGAAGCTCAACCTTGAGTCTCTTGCTGTGGAGAAGGAGCCTTTCGAACTTGAGATTGCACATGATCTTCTGAATATCAGCAGTGCCAGTCCCCGGGAAGTGCAGTTGAATAGCTCTTCTAAGAGGTTGGAGGCCTTAGAGGCTAAGATGAAATTGTTGAAGGATGAGGTCAAGAAGCTGGCTAAACAGAAAGGCAAGAAAAGCATGGAGGGGGAGGAGAACATTGATAACAGTCAGATTGAGGACATTTATAAGAAGCTGACCTCCTTTGACTCCCGCTTAGTGATGGCCAAAACTAGACATGATTACATCATTTCCACTCTTAGGGCAATTGAGGAGTTCATTGAGGGTCATGCCAAGAGTGTTTCCAACCTCAGCGGTGTCCCGGCTACACTTTGGGGCAACGAAAAAGAGAGCAAAAGAACCATTGAGGAGCTTGATAAAACTAATGCTACCCATATGACAACTTTGGGTATGTTTCGTGCCTGGAAGAGAGTCAAGACCAGCATCGACAAAGCTACCAAAAAGTAGTTTTGGTTGCTTCTGTTTGTTTTTTTGTTGTTTTTTTGCGGTCTCTTTACTGCTTTTTTGCAGTTATTTTGCTATTTTGTCTCGTTTGAGTAGCTGTTTCTGGGCTACTTCGAGCTTCATTGTAACACACGGATCTTGATCCATTATCTCTACTTCTCACTCTTATTCAGGCTCTTAGGCCTTCTTTTGTTCTCAAGGGTATAGTCCCTTTCAAAAAACTATTTGCCAATAATAAAAAAAAAAACTTATATAACAATGATTCGCTATAGGAAATCCTGACTAAAATACGTAAATAATGTGAAAAAGTGATACAAAAAACCTCACACAACTATGAATATGAAAATTATCCCTGATACTTTAGTAATCCCCAATATGAAATTCTCCATAGTGACCTTTCATTAGTTAAATATATGTTATGCAAGATCGAGCATGATCCAAACTACAAAGAGGATGCAACCTACGTTAATGGTACCTATTACAATATCTATATGTATTGTGAATATTCTACCATAAGTTCATTAAAGAAATACTTGATGAATTCCAATAAGAATTAACATCAATAAGTCAAATATGTGGCCTCCAAATAAGGGGAGTGAGGAAAATAAGGCAGACGTGTGGATACCTCCTAATGAGGGTTGGATT
Organism: Taxus chinensis; assembly: GCA_019776745.2. NCBI lineage: Eukaryota > Viridiplantae > Streptophyta > Pinopsida > Cupressales > Taxaceae > Taxus > Taxus chinensis. The sequence goes on along the minus strand of CM034154.1, from coordinate 540,849,200 downwards.
AAATTATACTTTGATGGTACTTCTAGAGGTAACCCTGGTAATGTAGAATGTGATTGTATTTTAATAGATTCTAATTGTCAACCAATTTTTTCCTTGGCTACTGAATTTGGTGTCTCCTCCGCAATGTGGTTGAAAGTGTGGCCCTCAATTTCAGTTTATAAGAGGAAAAAAATAGAATTGGCGTCATCTACGGATTGAAGGAGATTTAAAAACCATTATTGTTTTGTCCCGAGGTAATGTTTCGAAATCCTAGACCTTGATACCTATGTGTATGAAGATTAAATCTATTCTCTCTTCCTTTTCTAAGATTAGATTCTCCCGTGTCAAAAGAGCTGGGAATATGGTGGTTGATTTCTTAGCTAATAGGGGTGTTGATTTGTGGGATGATTTCCATTTAAAGCGCCAAATATGGGAGATGATCTTTCCCAATGATGTCTGTCCCTTATGTCGAGGGATGTAAGGTTGGCAGTGGATAATACGGGGGAGTAATTATGATTTACATCGATCCTTTATATCTATTACTGGATTGATGATGATTTACTAGGGGATATATTCTCAAGGATTTAGAGTACTTACACTTTCTCCTTCATGTGTGTGAGGTGATTGGTGGAGAGAATATATAAGCTAGGCCTAGTGGGGATTATTTCGTCAGTTTTACATGTTCTTTTTGAGCTATTATTGGCAGTAGGGCTTCTGGGATATTTTGGGAGGATCACGTATTGCTAGTATGAGGAATGCGGGTGGTTCAGAAGTTATTCCTAGCCAAAAAAGGAAGAGAGAATTAACTAGAGAAGTGGCACATGAGTCCTTCTCTTTTTGGATGGATGGTAAAATCAAGAATACCATCATGAGGGGTTGGCTGGAAAAGGTGTGGTCTGTGGTGGAAAGCTTTGAAGAGGATGAGGAGGTGGACATTAATGAAAGTATTAAGAAATTGATGATTGGCCTGAATCAATCAATTGGAAGGAGGAATGTGTTTGATATGGCTCAGGGATTGAGCACGACCAATATTTTTTCTAATTATCCTAGGTAGTTCATTATGCATAAAGAGCATGAGAGTCTAGAGGATCACCTAATTAACACGTTGTTTCATATCCATGCTCTGGCTAGAGGTGTGCAGGCTATTTCCTGAGGGATGGAAGCTTTGGTGGAGAACTAGGGGTGATACTTCTAGCAAGTTCCAAGGTTGAAATGTTTGATTGTTGCATAGTGTTGTCTTCTTCATTTGTGTAAATCCGAAACTATTCAGATGTAGGAATAATTGTTCAGATGTCGTTGGGAGGAAGGAGGGATTATTTGGTTCGGTCAGTGCCTTATCTTTGATGATGTCAGCAAGTTTCTTGTGCATGATGGTCTACGGTTTAGAGCTGTTTGTGTATGGATTATAAATCTTGTGAATATATATATATATATATATATATATATATATATATATATATATATATATATATATATATATGTTATAAATAAGATAGGGTGTAGTTTGGGATTTCATACAACTTATTACTTCTTCCCTGAGAATTTTGTATGTAATATGCACAATAATGTGCCTACACGAACTATGAGAGTCCATTGATGATTGATAATATCATGGACTAGAACTAAATGTAATTTTTTTGCAGGATAGGACCTTCTCCCTAGATATCAATAGAAAAAAAAAAAATCAAATGTGTGGTGTAATGTATATCTTGTAAATTTTAACCTTTGTACACTATTAATTCAATAGTATAGAACATACACATGTTAAACCTTTAAAATTGGCCCAATGATAATTTTAAAAAAAGAATTTGATTTTTTTTGTGAGAGGGGTTGCATCTTATAGGTATATTAAATCACCCACCCCCTAGTTGGTAGAAGTGGGAAATTCAAAGAACACACTATAAACACTCACACATAAAAAGCATTTAATTTTATAGTATAATATAAATCTCTCAATTTTCTTCGAATATATTTCTAAAAACCAACAATCAATTGTTGACTCCATTTTGAACTTCCTATCCAACCTATAGTTCCTACTTATCCTCTCCATCTGATAATCTTACAAATAAATTGAGAGTGCATCCTACCAGGAATATTGATGCATTGTCCTAATGTATAAAAAAATCATAGTCTACCCTTACTATTCTATCTCCACTAAATACATATAATTACACTCTTATTATAGATGATTTAGTATAACATAACCCACAAGACCATTTATTTGATTCTAATGCTGATGCATCTACTACTTCTACCCCTCACAAATAACATGTGACTTTTTTACCAATCAAAAAATGGCCATTATGTGTGCATCCCATCCACAAGATCATAGGTAATTGACCATAACCTACCTCTTATACAAACTCAATTGTGTATAATATTGTAGTATCTTCTCACTATATATTTCTTAATGAAAACACAAAATAAATATATAATACTTGAGATTTATTGATCTTCATGTATCCCATCCACACGATCATAGGTAATTTACCATAACCTACCTATTCTACTAGCTCAATTATCTATAATATCGTAGTAGCTTCTCACTATATATTGCTTGATGAAAACACAAAATCAATATGCAATACTCAAGATTGATTGATCTTCATTCATTCACTCCATAAAAATAAACAACGTGGTTGTAATATATATAGATATTATCCAACCAATGCAGGTACTTATAATATGAAAGACACTAGTCCCTAAATTGTGTGACATAGAACTACCATCCAAGCTAAATAAAAAGGATAATTGTATAAGATGTGGAGTTGTGAATTCTTGTTTGATAGTAATATAGAAAGTTCAAAGCCTATATAGTAAGAATGCCATTTATTCAAAAAAAAATTAAAATAAATATGGCTCCATGGAGGATGGATGCTCAGTAGGATATGTTTATTCTTCTTGTAAACTAGTCCACTCTGTAATCCACATGTTCCCCTAGCACCCCCACTTTCCATGATTCTAGGGAAAAGATCATCCATGCAACCCTTGTTAACATGTACCAGGGTGTGTAAATTGTTGGCATACCACCTCAAAGAACTTTGATTGCTTGGTTTTTCATGATGACGGGTTAAGGAAGAATGGGTTCACTAGTTTGGCCTTAGAAACTTTATATTTTTACTTTGTTTAAAATTAAATAAATTTAAATCCATTAACAATGGGATCTACAATCCTTTTTGACATATTTCCAGCCATAAAAACCAATCCATTTCTTAGAGATCTGGGGATACAATAGTTAATAAATAATTAGAATAAATATTACAGAAAGCATTTTGTATAGTGAGAAAATTTTATTGCACCTATAATAGCTATCCCACTCAACATCATATTGTGATGTTAGTTTAAGAAGAAGTGGATGGTATTGACATTGAATTATTACTTTTGAAGCATTATAAATGTGCAGTTAATCTACTTCTCCCTTGGAATAAGGTGGAGGAAAACTTCATTCCATTATAATTCTCTCATAATCAACACCATGGTAAGAGAAGTGTTGTTGGATGCGGAAGCCACTGTGGAATTTATGGAGTTATTACCTAAGTGAATTATTATCATGGAGGTTTGTAACAACCAAGGGATTTGTTGTGTTCCATTCTTGATGTGGATTTTGTTGAGTTTATTTCTTTTTATTCAAAATTTTAAATAGAATTTAAGAAAGAGATAAATATTTCAATGCATTGGTGAGATTTGAAAATATAATTGATGGGAAAAAGGAAGTAACTGATATATTTGGAGTGAACATATACTCTTGGGAAGAGTTATTAACATTGGAAACGCATAAAATATATGAGCCAATACCCCAACCTTAACTGCCATCCTTCCAACTTGTGTTAGGTTAAGATCTTGGAAAGAGGGGCATGAATGCCACCAAAATATCATGGCAAGTGGATAATAGTAAGATGTGGATACAAATTCCATAGTAGACATGCATAAAATATGTGGAAGCATCCAAAAGGCATGTGACCATTTACAAAAATTATATAGAGAAATGGTGTCTTGCAGAGTGGATTAGTTGCAGGCTAGGAATTTTAATGGAATTATACAAGTATTCTATCAAAATCTTGAATAAATAAAGCACATCAAAGCCTACTCAGGACACAAAAGTCCTAATTTTCATTTTATTAATTTCCATCCATACAACTCTAGTGATATAGGGATGTAAACACTTTAATGACATGAGTGTTTCTTATTACATTAACCCTACAATCAATCATTATATTGCATGGTTAACCTTGGTTGTCATTTTGACCAACTTCAAGAAACTTTAAATTTCATCACCAACATGTCAATTTAATCTATGAGGTTATGAGGATATGTTTCTTTGTGCTCATAAAGTACATAAATCATTTGGGAAAAATGCTTCAAAGAAATACGATCTCTTGGGATGCATTGATTGCTAGATACATGAAAATGGGAGCCTTGGGACCAACCTTTAGATGTCTCTTCTTTGACTACATCCTCCATTATTTCCTAGGAACAAATTTCTCTCATTCTCTTTAGACACGTAGATAATTGCTCCAACTCTTCTTGATATCTAGAAACAACCTGAAATTATTTAATTATTATTGAAACACGTACATTTTATATTTGAGTGAATTTCAGAACATGTGATATTAGATTTTGGATTACGTGAACATATGGTGTTGAGTTAAATTATAATATTGTTTGACCTTGTGAGTATTCATGGTATCTAGGGAGTCTTAACCCTGACCGTGATGTAAACAAAAAATAAAACAATGTTTGTTTTTTTTAGAACTGTAAAACGTAGGGATATAGCTCTAGGACAATCTTTTATATCTGTTTACAATAAATTCTTGTAGTCGATAACTAAACAATCTTGGGACCTAAATGCCTTCCCTCTACCTTAAAATTGACAGATAATTAATTATATGTATTTTATATAATAAGCCACCTTGGTATGTCATTTGTAAGAGCAACCTTGTATTAGCCATGTAAACCTATTTGAAATGGGTTATCCTTAATTAGTAAAAATATATTAAATACATCTATAATAAATACATTGAGAGATATCAATCTCAAGGTTTTTATCTTGTATTTATCACTTATCACATTTTAATAACTCCGCTACCTTCTAAAACGACATCCACCTAGTAACACTATTGTGCCAAGATCAAAAAAATCATTTCAATAAATAAAAAACATGAGCTCTAAAATCTCCCATATGACCAAGACATTATGATTTATTAATGGACTTGTCTGGAATAAAAAAAAAAAATTTCCTATATTATGGTCAAATAGATATCAAATTTAACGTTGAATTTCCTTGTGAAACATGTTGATAGATATCAATTTCAAGGTTCTTATCTTAATTTTTTCACATACCACATTGATTAGTAAAACTTCATTACATTATTTCCTAATTCCCCACTAAAATTTGTAAAATGGCATCAATTTAGCTGCACTATTATGTCAATCTTGTAAAACATTGTTTGGGAAAATAGTGGGCCCAAACATTTACTATATGGCCAAAAAATTATTGATTTTTGATTGAATTTTCCAAGAAAAAATAAATAACATTTAAGTGAAAATCAAATGGACATCATATTTAGCAATGAATTACCATTTGATGGTCAAATGGATATCAAATTTAATGTTGAGAATAAAACTGAACTACTCACACCATTATACTACCTGGTTTCTATTGTAGGAACACCTATCAACATAAATAATTATGGTCCTCTTCTTCACAACCTAATTACATAATTTTCTTCTTTTTAGAGTCAAATTGAAAAATAATTAGTTAAATAAATTTACCCCTTAGGAGGATATTTTATTCAGGCCTAATTTTACATTTGTTTCATGTGTTGGTCACAAAAGTACTACTCTCACCTTCCAAATGCCCTCTAGAATGGTAGGGCTAAAATATGTGTACCTTGGTGAAGCTATTTTCGGTAAAATCCTCTACTATTTTATGGGATAATAGGATATAATGGAAGTGAAATAATTAATTTTTCAAGTATCTGATTATTTATTTTGGGGGTTATTCTATAGGTATTTTGTTATCCTAAAACTAGAGTTTTTCCTTGATCTCTTTGAAACTATCTTTTGACTACTCGACCCAACCTTCATTCAGTCTTGTGTGATTTTTTATTAGTAATTAATGAGTGACGGATTCATGCTAGAACCATCTTATCGCCTAACATGCTTAGTTAACTCTCATGGTCACAAAAAATAAGTTGATAGGAAGTTTGCATCAGTGTGATGTGATTGGTCCCATTTTCATGTGATAAGATGAATTTTTTAATGTAAGTAATCATATTCTCTCTACAAAAACTATTTATTTGTCCCGATGGCATGAATAATAATATTTATATGTGAAAATTATGATTTTTTTCTATATTTCAAACCCTCTTTTGTTAAATATAAATGTTACTTGTGTGATAAGAATAAACATATTCCTCTCTCCAACCTTGGTTTTATTGAATTATTATAAAATTGAATTAAAAAAGAAATAATTTTGTTTATTGTTCCTCTCTCTCTATTCTCTTCACGAAAATTAAATTCAATATATACTCTTCTACTTAGGATAGTGTAGTTCATACTAAATTTTATGACGACCTATGATATTACAAGTTTGCAAGATACTAAGAGAAAATAATGTGCAATAAGAGGATTTCATGAAAATATACATTTATTGTTGTACTTATGACTAGCTTCTTTCTTTGTGAATGGAATTCATTAATCATATGTACTTGAGAATGAAAAAAAAAATTGTTATATAAATTAAATTATGAAGGTATTAATTTTACAATCTTGAAGCCATACACCTTCTTTCACTAGTTTCAATATTGAATTTCTCTATAGGTTAATTGTTTTAAATTAAGTTAATTATTTAAAATTAAAAAAAAATGAAACTAATGCCAATCATATTTTATAAATGAAATGTTCCAAAATCCAAATATGATAGTACATGTAAATATAATTAGGAAATGATATTCAATTAAGTCACATGTTAATATACTGCAAAACACAAGAGGATGAGTTGACTTATATTTAATGATGTCTTACAAGGTGATTTGGGTCTATAATTAGGTCAAATAGGATTTAAAGGTTTTAAGTGTGTTCATATCTAGAAATAAGTTCTAAAACCCCTTCAAGCGCTAGTGCCAAAATAGACACTAGTGTCAAGAAATTCCGTCCTAATAGGTACTAGTATCTAAAATTTGTTTGGCTTTATGCTTTATTTTGGGTTGTTTCGTATCCATATGCAAGGAATTCTTTAATAAAAAAAAATCTATAGAATTTTTGCGTGCACCTACATGATCAAAACCAGGATTCCTTCATTAACACTTAAGTAAAAAATTAGATAACAAAAATATATCTTCATGTAGTTGAGTTAGACTACTCGTAGTGGACAATTCCCTTTTTTATTATGAAGTGTTTTACTAAATATCCCAACTAAGGGGCTCAAACTCCATGCAATTCTACCAACGCATATGCAAGTGTGAATGCAAATTTATATACACACCCCCTATATTTTCTATTATTCCTCAACACCAATAAATGGATAAGTAGATATAAAATGTACACTTTGTGAGTTTTGAATAGAGTTCTTATAGATAGATAAATAATAGAGAAAATAACTTTTTAAGTGCTCCTTTGTTCAGTAGATAATTCATAATACTTTATTTAACTTTGTGATGCCCTTGAAGTGGCTTGGTATACTCCTAACCTATTTTTAAGTGATTTCTACTTAATTATAGGATGATCCTAATTTCTACTCTTGATTCAGGTAAGTTTAGGATAACTTTGCATAAGACTTGATAGATATTTTATAGAGGAGATCTTGAGAATTTCAAGTGAGTACATGAGTGTGTATAAAAAAATTTCATACCGATCCATGGAATATGATTTCACATTAATGGTAGCTAAGAGAGGAAAATATGATAAACATAATAAAATCCAACCATTGGAGATCTTTGGAAAGAACTGTAATGTAGGAAAATATTTCCATACAAGATGGTAGTGTCCAAAAGGATAAAATGTTAAAAGTGAAGATCTAAAAATTCCTAGTAGAAGGTGTAGGATATTCTTGAATACTTAGATCAGTCATGTAGGTTTTTAAGTAGTAGAGTGTGATATTATTAGGTGTTTTTCAAGTCTTAAGAAATAGTAAGATAATGCAATTTAGCTCTATTTGTGCGCACAAGTGATGACTAAGGGATATAAACTAAATTAATGGTGTCAATTAGTCTATTACCAAATTTAGGTGTCTACATTAATCTAAATTTAGCTAAAATATTAAATAATAAACTATATAATATATTTTTATGGAAATTGTCTTGCTTATATCCTTGTGAAATTTTAAATCTATTACTTCTTTTAGCCTTGCCTTAAGTTGATCATGTTAATGTTATCCTTGCATATGCACTACTATCAATGCATATTTTTCCCATTGGGTTGTTGAATTTTAATTTTCTAGTCAATACATCTATGATTTCTTCCTGAATTTTGGTCATGTATTTATCCATGTAATACAAACCCAGGATGCTATCAAGTCCTTGAGCCCTACGAAGTGTACCTAAGGATTTAGAACATGGTCATCCATATAAAACCTTACTAATTTTCCTTGTGTATGTAATGAAATTGTGGAGAATCATTTGTTAGTGAATATAGAATATTTTTAGGAGTAGTGAACCTTTGAATCCCTACGTACTATCCTTTTTGCATAACCACTATACCTTGAAATACTTCTTTGGTTGGTTTCATTTATAACATGAACATGATTGATGTGAATTTAAACCTAATTTCTTCCTAGGAAAACACATATGAATCTAGTATAATAGACACCATTTTATGCAATCCTCATCTTGTTAAATGTGTGCTCAGGTTTGGTGACTCTTTAGTGTTTAGCCTTGCTAACCTAGATAAAATAGTATAATTATTATCTTAAATCATATAATCCATTTTTATAAATATTAAGTAATAAAATGAAACTCAAAACTAGGATTATCCTCATGCAGTGAGAGTATGGAAGGATGTGTGATTGAGTTGGTTACAACACATTTTTGTGTTGAAATATACTTATTTCCTTTGGTGGTTTTTGTTTGAACTTCGAAATGTTAATGTTGTCTCTTGAATTTTACCCTTGATCTATAAGGATATTATCCTAGTAGGAAAATTTAAACTTAGAGATCCTTAACATGAAAATAGTAGAAAATAGAATTTATTTCTCCCACTCCACCCCTCTCTATCTTGTTACACATATATTTCAAATGGAAATGAAAATACCCTTATAAATCATGTAGTTGGTAAGGTATCCCTGCAAATATATTAAGACAATGTACTTTAGGTGATCTCTTTGGTTACATTTTTAATGAAAAACATGAAAATGAGTCTATCTCCACTACCCATGTTCTTAAATTTATGGTAAAATTAATTTTGTATATGATTATTGAATGTAAGATTCCATCTCTATAATCTATCGCTTCTCTAATTAGTAAATTTAACTACCATATAGTGCACAACTTGAGTATGTGTTCTAAATTGCAATATAGTAAGAGTAGTGTAAAATAATAATAATAATTGTGCGGGTTTTCTACCTAATTTGAATCAGAAAATTTTGGGCATTACATATGGTATTAAGTAGATGTTCAAAATATGGAGCCCTAGGTGAAATCTTGTGACTTATTTTTTGCATGATTGTATGGATGAGACATATTCTCTATATTGTAATATGTGTTGTATGGAAAAAATGTGCCATGGCTATTATGAACATATTTGTGATGTGTACCATCATTAATTTTATTGTATATGTGATTATAACACCCCTATGTAATTATTGTGTAGACGAAAATTAAATTTAGTGATATATTTTGTGTGAGCCTTATGTAAAAAACATTTTGGATACTATAGATTGTTGTTAGGGATTAGTATTGGTTGTATTATTCCTACCTCTTGAGGGTGACATATATTGTTATCTATTGAGATGGTGATTGGTGTTGGGGTGTTAGGGGTGTTGTGGAGGTTTGAGGTGTGATAGCATTGATATGATGAGAACATCATGTGGTAATGTGATAATTTATACTTATTTTGGTTTTATTTTTGGAACCAACAATGCATTTTTTACTACATATGATTTATAGTCTACTTAACCATATATGATTAATTATTTTCTTATGGATGTTGAGAAATTAACATTGTTTATTTCATTTGATTTCTTAAATTTTGAAATTATTTGACCATTTTTAACTTTTGATATTTTGGAAATTGTTTGGAAATTTCTTCCACTTTATTAATTTCATTTTGATTTTAGTATCCGCTCTCCTATGTTTTATCTTAATTTCATTTCTTGGATTTTGAAAATTTACCCCTTTTTATATTCTCTTTAGTTTAAAATATTGGTTCTTTATGAGTTATATTATGTATTCCATTTAGATGATGATGGGTATTCCATATCGTTATAAGAGGGATGCATGTAGGGACCCATGATAGTATAATGGAAATCCTATTGTGATATATGATAATTTTATTAGATGGTTAATTGGGTATTACATGATCGGGATGGATGTAGAGATCCAAGGGACTTTAGAAGGTGTTCTATTAGATATCCCCTCAGGGATTCCATGATTGAGATGGATGTGGGGACTTTGGGAAGTTTTGTATATGGGATACTCTTAAGATTCTATGATATATTGTGTTGATACTCATTTTTTATTGGTTATATTGTGGGAACTTCTTAATTTTATTGGAAAACTTAAAAAATTCACGATGGTTGGTTGTTCTATGTAGTATAGGATGTTTATGTTATTTCTCTATTGCTAGATTGACTTAGATTTTGAGATGATTTGTGTTGTGAATTTGTGTAACCAAAATGATGCAAAATGTGGTAAATTTTGTTTTATATATGGGGGATAAATATGTAGGTACTGAAAAGAAATATGGTTTTACACTACACGTGTGATACTTAGTACTTAGACTACCAACAAAACATAATTGTGATATTTTTTATTATGATATTCTTATAGATTCCTTGTGGGATTCCTAACCCTTGAAACATAGGTATGGATGTGAGGCCCAAATGAGGTTGGAAAGGTGTAAAGGAAATTCTTAGTTATTCATGTAGTATTCCAAAACCCTTTGGAAATTTATAGGATTGTGTAGTGTGATTCAAATGGTTTTGTTCATGTGGATGTATTCATGTGTGTGTAATGTGTTATATGTTTTATTCTGAGGTTTTTGTTATTTTTTGGTGAATTATGCATGTGTGGTTGTACATTCCATAATGATCATGATAAAATATAAATCAGGTATTTATAAGTATACTCAATATTATGTGGTAATTGATGTTTTTTGTTGAGAAGTTTTCTTATTGTTCAATAATTTTGTGATAGAAATTACATGAAAATTAAGCTAGTTAAAGTAACTCCTTATTTCATTCGTGTGTGTGTGTGTGTGCGCGCGCGCACGCACGTGCGTGTGTGTCCGTGTGCATGTGTGTGTGCGTGTGTGTGTGTGCGTGTGTGTGTGTGTGCACGTGTGTGTGTGTGTGTGTGCGTGTGTGTATTCGTGTGTGTGTGTGTGTGCGTGCGTGTGCGTGTGCGTGTGTACGTGCGTGTGTGCGTGTGTGCGTGCATGTGTGTGTGTGTGCATGTGTGTGCGTGTGTGCATGTGTGTGTGTGTGTGTGTGTGTGTGTGTGTGTGTGCGTGCATGTGTGTGTGTGCATGTGCATGTTTGTGTGCATTTGTGTGTGTGCACGTGCGTGTACGTGTGCATGAGTGTGTGTGTGCGTGTGCATGTGCGTGTGTGTGTGTTTATAAATGATGGTGTCTCAGATGGTAAATGATTTATGATTGTGATTTAAGAAAATAATTTTATTCACACGCAACAAAAGTTCCTATAATTTCAATAGAATGCTAGTATTTATCACTATTCTGTTGAACAATTCATCGCCATGTGAAATGCTAGGTAGAAAATGAATTATTTTTCAAAATAAAACATGTTTTTTGAAAACTTAAACCCTCTTACAAATTCTCATTCCTTAGATAATATGGTGAAAATGTGTCTAAAATTTGAAATTTTGAATTGTTGTATGAAACAAACCTTGTTATATATATGAAGTCAAATTACTCAATTGTGGTAAATTAAAGGAAGAATCATGTAACTAGTTATTATATTTAGAAAACTTGTCAAGTTTATTCTTGGGAAGTGTTTATTAAAAAAAGTTAGGAATAGTTACATCATTTAAAGAAAATTCTCTAAGAAGAAAGAACTTCCAAGTTTATAAAAACACAGAGATTTTAATAAAAAAAATTCCACAAGCGGTTCGCACTCTAGTAGAAAGGCTCGTACTTTGGTGCATCATCAACTCGTGTTTCCTCTTCTCTCATGTCTACTTTAAAAAATATATATATGTTAATTTCTCATATTAAGGAAAATTCTATTATTAGGGGAGGAAGATGATGTTACCTACATTGATTCACCCCATATTGTGTTTGGTGTGGGCTTACATTTATAAGTTAAATAACTTGATTTTGAATTCCCTCTCCACTCCTTTCAACAATGACATGTCTATGACAAGAAAGCATAAACTTATAATTGAGAAAGGCCCAAATAAGTCTAAAATTGTAAATGCTTACTAACCACCCTGATATATTATTTTGGCATAAACATGTGATTAGCAATTTGATAAACCTAATATTAAATCCAAATGGGAATTGACATGTTTATTACAATTAAGATTCAATGTGCAATAGTAGTAAAATAATAATAATAATAGTATTAATAGTAATAAATGACAATAGTGAATGAATATAATTATTAATATATAATGTTTGTACCCTAAGTCATTGAGGTTTTAACATTTTTCTATTGGAGAAGGTTAATTGAGGTTTATCCTCATTGAGATGGGTACTGAGGCTTGTGTATGACTGAGTATTGATCCACCCTATAGATTGTTATATGTATCAAATAGACTTAAATTCAGCTTACTAATAAAACATGATTATGATGTTCCCATTGAATAATTGAGGTACTATTATGAGGTTCTTCCCATGAATAAAGTAGACTAAATCTTGAATGTGAATTTATAATCATAAACTAGGCTAAATGTTAATATGTTTGTATGGATAGAGGACCTACCTTAGTCAAATCCATATCCCTTTTCAAGCTTGATAAAATAACCATGAAAAAATGCAGTGATAAATGAAATAAATGAGATGAAATGGGTAAATATTTATGCGCCCAAGGGTACTGATACATGGTTCATGGTTTGTGTGTTGGATGATTTGAAATTGTAGTCATAGCTCATCTGCTCGTTAGATCCATCTTCTCCTCTCTAATAACCTGCAATATCAAACAAAATGCAATAAAGGAAGAAGAATAATATTTTTTTTTGGATGGAATTATAAGGAACCATCAGAATAATAACCCTACCCTTGTAAAATTATATATCTTAAGCTTGGGGGGATAGTTTGTATTTCTAGGATTTCTTGTGATGGGAATGGTGTTGAATAGTGTTGAAATAGTGCAGGCACTTTGAAAGTGGGGGATAGTGGATAGTTGACCCTATTACTTTGTTTAGTAATGGGGGACATGGAGGATAATGGAGGATTTGATCATATTATTTTTATTTTATGATTGGGGAAATGGAGGATAAATCCTAATATTTTATTTTGTTTTGGGAGATATGGAGGATAAATCATAATATTTTATTTGGTGGTGAAAGATATGGATGATAATGGAGGATTTGATAATAATATTTTATTTTATGGTGGGATTCGTGGAGGATAATGGAGGATTATGCATATTATTTTATTTTTTGGTGGGGGTTATGGAGGATAATGGAGGAATATCCATATTATTTTATTTGGTGGAGGGAGGCATGTAGGGTAGTGGAAGATCTATGTGATAGGCGACATGGATGGGGTGATGAGTATGATTTGACTTAGTGATAATATTGATCAATTAACTAACTAGCATAAATTGATTAATGTCAGTTATTCATAGATTTTATGAGATTTAGATGTGATGCATAATTTAATTGATTAATGTGGAAGAGTAATTAGGGTGTCTAAATTTTCCCCTCTTTGGAACAATGTTGAGTTAATAACACACTTTTAAAGAAAGTAGACAATAGATGGATGGAAGGAGATGACCATAGGGGTAGGGCTAATAGAAATAGGTAAGGGATTATAAATGTTTTTATGAAGGGTACTCCCCTTATAATATAAAACCCACAACAACAATAGAGAATTGCATAACCCAATGCTAGAAGGAAGTCAATTTTCTATTATCACTGCCATAGAAATGAAATTACAGTATTACTTATATGGAATGCTTGACTGCCCTAGAACCTTCTGTAAAATGTAACCCCCCTAGAAACTTCGAGAAAATGTAACCTCCCCTTGATTCTTCTCAAAAATGTAACAATCCACAAGGATATATTTCAAATTTTATTCAAATTGGTAGCACAACTTCACGGGATTATAACTTTTGATCTGGTCGTTGGATTTTCAATTACAATACCTTTTTGGAAAGATCTCGATGAGAAAATGTGTGATGAAAAATTAGCACCTAAAGGTAGACTACTTTGGATTTCTACCAATTTTTGGGTCCATTCGGAGCCTCTAAGGGCCTCAAATTTGACTTCAAAGATTTCATAAATGCAAACTTACAAAACAACAGTAACCCTACCATTTTAGCCTTTATTGAAGAGAAACAAAAACTTATTTTTTGGGTGATGCAATATTGCTCTTACATCTTGGATACTCATGCATCATGTTGATCTATGGATCACTTCAAAAATTTGTGTGAAGGGATCAATAGGATTATTTCATAAGATTTATGACACTTGGAAACATTGATGAATGGGCCACTTCAACAATTTGTGTGAAGGGATCATTATGATGATTTCAAAAGATAGATGATACTCAGAAATGTTGATCAATGTGCCACTTCAACATGTTTTGTGAAGGAATCAATGGAATAATTTCATAAGATAGATGATAATTGGAAATTTTTATCAATGGGACACTTTAGTGTGTTTTGTGAAGGGATACATAGACTAATTTCACAAAGTATGAATATTTGAAGATATGATACCCCTAGTGGCATGATTGGAGATTGAAAAGGGTCTTATCTAAAAAAAATTGAATAACACATTGCATTTGAGACGTGAGAGTGATTGATGATGGGTATGGTGATGGTCTCCTAAAAAAATTGTAAAGTGATTGAGGGTGAATAATATAATCCCCCCTCAAGAGGATTAGCGAGGATGAAATATACACCAAGTCTCTCGAAAGGAAGATAAAAATGAGAATATGTAGTAATAGAATTAGAGACTTGGCTGATGAAGAATAAAATGTAATTTTAATAAATGGATAGGAGGGGTAATCAAGAGGGATATGTATTCAATCATCATTTATGTGAGATGAGAAAAAGATGATAGGATACACAAGAATTGTTATTTTGATGATGTATTAAGGGGGAAATATGGAGGTGTAGATGGTGATGTTAGGCTTATTTAATGAAGATTAAAATGTGAATATGGAATGGGAAAGGTAAAATAATTCATAGTAAATATTTTTGGGATCAACCTTTAAGTTAGGAGAGGGAAAATATGAAAATGAAATTTTAGAGAAATGAAATGAAGGTAATGGAAAATAGAGATACATAAACATTGAGATGCAAATAAGAAGGGTGTTAATCTAGTATGCAGGTAAGTATGGAACACACCACATCAGGCTACATGTAAGGGACAATACAATATAATATACAATTATATATGGAACATACCACATGGAGAAGTAGGTAGGGGAAGGCACATCTGATGACCATAGCCAAATGGGTGGATTAAATGGTATTGAGGGAACACCATGTGTAAATAATAAAATATGGGGAGTAGCTAAAATAAATGATTGGGTAGGAAATGATCAGGGGCAATGAGATAGAGGAAAGTAAGAACATGAACAAGGAAAAAAAGTGAAGAATTTGATTAATCAAGTGTAAGTGGAACATAAAATTGGAATGAAATATGAAAAAGTATATAAAGGTGGAGAAGGATATTTGGGGTATTCTAGAGTCTATTATCCAACACTTCACAAGGTCATGATTGTTGACACTTCACCTAGAAAAATTCCTAAGCACTCACCCGAAGTGCATGTAACCTTTTGAGTTCCTCCTTTGTTTCAATTGTCAAGATGTGGTTAGCATACTTAACCATTAAAACATGAATGAAGATAACAACACAATATAGTAATGAAAACACATATAATAAGGAAAATAATCAACACAAATCATCAACAACATCATTTCTATTACTACCAAACATAACAATCCATTATTTTACATCATAAACACAATTAATTTTATTACATATACTTTCTAATTACATATATGAGTTGATTGTGTCCTTGCACACATATATAATAATAACATTAAATACTTAACACACTTTACATAAAACATACATCCACACAAAATCACACATTAGAAAGAGTGTGACAACTATTTATACATGGTGGGTACTTTTGATATAGTACACCACACCTTTTCATGCATACAGTGTGTTGGCAAATTTCAATCTTATCCAATTTAATTAGTATCATGTTTAAGTGTCTTAGTTCCAGGTTAAAAAGGAGCTAAAGTTAAAAAATATGATCTCTTAAGAAATTTATTAACTTACTAGCATTATACCCTACCTCCTAACTTTCAATACATGCTGATTCAACTGATAGAAATGATTCATGAATCTAGAATTTTTCAACTTACTCTCCTCTAGTTCAAAAATCCTAATTTCTTGCTTATTGTCTCTTTACTTTGTAAGGGTTTTTTCCTTAATATTATTCAGGGATCTCCTTCACTCAGATATCTTTCTCATTCACCTTTAATCAATGTTATTCCATGCATTAAAAGGATGTACAACTCCAAGAAATATAAATCTTGTACTACCCCCACTAGAAATTGTCCAAAATTACCTTCAAGACCAAGTTCCTTGCTCCAACAGTGCATTTGCACTTCCACAAGTACCTCCAAGAATCTTAAGGTTTCATTAGTTTTATTTGACTTATCTTGACATATCCCTAAAATCTAAAATTCCAACTCCACACACAACTCTCTATACTTCTCTTTTTGTAATGTTGTTTTTAACCCTCAAGTAGGTTAGTCTATATAGACTATAATTCATATCTTCATTTCTAGGGATCATCAAGGCACAAAATGTAAGTTTTAAGGTACCCATTAAGAGTTTCTAGATGTGTTACAAGTTTCAATCTTAGGGTCTAAAGGAAACTATACCTTCCTTTGTAAAATACTTTCATTTTACTAGTACTTGATTGTGCTTTCTTTCTCCCTTCTAGACTGTCAAAGAAAACTCCTAATTTAACCCTTTAAAAATAAATTAATATATATACATCAAATAATACACTGAAATGAATCTAGGTCTATTAAAACATCAAATTAAACAAACAAAAAAACTTCGTCAAAACCTAAGGGGCTTCATAACTCATGCCCTAGTTAGGTTTTAGTAAAACCCTCTCTTGAGAGCCCGAGAATTAGATCTTATTTTCATAATCGTTCTGTTGATTCTTCAAACTATGATTTGAAACCACGGGTTTCACATAGTGAGTGTCCAATCTACCCTATCATAGTCCCCTTATCATATTAGCTCTGAATTATGTTGCATAAGGTATTCATTATGATGAGCATATAGCTGTTGTCCCTAAGTAGGCGAACGATGGAAATCAGGGAATAGTGGGAACATATCTCGGCTATCATGATGGGACCATTTAAGAAGATGCAGAACAATGAAAGAGTAAAGAATGGAAAACGACCACAACATATGAGAATCAAGAGAAATAGATTCCAACAATTTTTCGCGATGGTTATTTATTAAATCAACTCCATGCAGAAAGTATTTACAACTCAGAATCAAATGAACAGATAGACTAAGGGCATCAACTCACAATTTGCTGTCTTATGTTGCAAAATCTTATGTGAGAGAACTTCATATGAGGGATTGAGCCTTAGCTAAATTAGATAAATTAGGTACATTTAGGAGGGTCCAAATTTATTCTGATTTTAGATATTTTTTTTATAAAGAGTAGATTAATTTATTAGTTTCATATATGTATGATTGTAACAGTTAGTGTCCATCATTGCATAACAATTCAATTCACTTCCTTCAGAAATAAATTATGTAATTACATTGGCTATATTAAAAATATGATATTGACGAGGCCCGAAATATTTACGCAACTAGCATTGTTGCGGGATTCTTAAATTTGATTCCATAATCATGTAATTTTCATACTCATAGAGAGCAATGATATATATGATAAAATACTACCAGGCTTAGAGAATGCAGTCTGGGATTTTAGGATTACTAGCCTAGGTATCCTTGATCAAATTATCCACGAAGTTTTTCTCTATTCATAGCAGGTATAACATATCAATGATAATCACACATAACCTTGGTCACGGTATTTTATTTTCTTCTACTAGATCAGATTTTTAGCTTGATATCAAGGTGGTAGCTCTATCATTTCCTAGGGGCATTCAACAAGGACTTAATTTGTCTACATAGGTGGTGACTGGGGCAAATGCCCTAACATAGCACACACAAGATGTCTGCCCGTTCTGCTCAGGAACCACAATCCTAAGTACAACTTCGATTCGAATTTAAATGGATTAGAAAATTACATGTATGGGGCCCATATTATACCCTACATCATTTCTAAATGTATTTTTTGAGAACAAATATTCAGATACCAAAACAACAAGGTACGTATCCAAAATGTCATTTGTGTTGGTCTATTAAACTAGATCACTTATACTTATGTAATCAATGTAATTAACATCAGTATGACCTATAGTGAATTATTTAGAGAGTACTAAATTATTTTTCTTTTTTTTTTTAATTTATGTTTTATTTTCTATTTTTTAATACAAGATATTATTAAAATATCTCAAATTACAATAAATCTCTATATAAAATATTTCTTAACTTAAAGAACTACCTGTCAATAGGTTTCAAATTGTCAATTTGAAACAAATATATACATATATTTCTAACAAGAATATAAAGATCTTATTCAATCCTAACCCAAAAAAAAAACTCTAGAAGACCACTAAGACCTAACAACAAAATTACACAACGAGAAGAATGCATTCATAAAAGATACGGAATCCTATTTACAAAGTTGGAATCAAAATACTCCTGCATCAACTTGTCCTTTCATTGCTAACATGATTATCTATCAAAAGGATAAGACATAGATTTACTATATTTAGGTAACATGCTTTTTTACATATGAAATGTGTAACTCATGATTTATTCTCTATATATATGATGGTTCCATACAGGTGGTCATTTTGTTATACCGCATATACATTTTCAATTGGTAATAAAGATATACGGAATTTTGGTATCAAAATTCCTTGGCGATGACAACTAAGAAATATTTTGTATTTGCAGCTACATTGTTACTCCTTATCTCGGCCAAATGCGGTTTATTCTAGAATCCCATTTACTCGCATCGATCCTTGCGTGTTGACTAACTTATTTGTGTTGTGAGCACCTTCACGCATAACTTTTTAGCTATGTATATTATTCAATCTACTTTTCTTTATTTCACATCCCGAATACATTCTGTTCATAATTATCTTATTGAATCATATGTGGCCCTCCTATCGCATGGTCTTTAGTTGCCACGCATGGTTAATACTTATCCATTTCTACTGCTCAACATTACCCCACACTAGAAGTAACAATAAGAAGTTGGCAATTTTCATGACTGCAAAGAATACGTTTCCTCCTGCAGTTAGAATGGATGAAATAATACCGGAGCCTTAAAGAGTAATAGGAAGGTATGCGGGCCTTTTTTGATTCTTCCATATTTTGAAGGGGTCAAAGATCAGACATAACCTATCATGACGACGTTCACCCATTGTTTAAGCCTTAGGTGGAATTGGAGAAGTTCTGGAAGGTTTCTTTTTATCATAGCTCTTAACTCCTTCCATGGGGCTTCACAGCTCAATGGAAAGAGTATCAACAGGCAATACCTCCATAATACTTGGATACAACGCCTTTAAGGTCAGCTCTGGAGTCCTTGGCTCCTGTTAACTCCTTAGAGTCACCACAGCTGGAAAGTCGTACGTGGAAAAATGGGCGAGTAGGTATCCATGTGGTGGATCATTCCGGGCTAGATCTTCTATAAGCTTTTTTCTTCACTATGTATCTAGAATTCAAAAATATTGAATGAAAACATGTAACTTATCTTCTTTTCCAACCTCTTTCATCACATTCTAACGCTTAACAATTATTGGTATTTAATTGTTATTATGAATATTCTTTAAAATTTATGCCTCTTTAATCATACAGTAAAAGTGCTGGAGTATAATTTAAAAATCTTGTAAATTATCAAAGATTGTACATTAATTCCTTGGATGCATTAACACCATTACTTCTGCGACCATTACAAGAAATTCTGTAAAAAAGGTAATGAACATTATCTAATAATTATGGAATGTCAATTTAGTTCAACTGATGTAACTGGCCCACTCTGAACCTTGATTAACAACATCTGAACCAGCTCTTCTGGATATATGTTTTCAAGATATAGCATACAATTTAGCTAATGCCTATTCATTTAGTATAGTCGGGTAGGTATGCATCCACCTAAACACAAGTCATAAATATTTATAGTCTGTTCTTATTATATGTGTCGGTTATTATTATCGGATATCTAGAGTTATTGAAATGTTCGGTCAAGTTGTTAGTTCCTTAACCCCTTATGTTGTATGTACGGTTGTTACAATGGTTTGAATAAAGAAAGGAGAAAATCCCTTTATCAAATGTATTCTATTGACAACTACAACATATTATTACGAAGAGCCATAGTTTACATTATGTGCATTGCAATGCATTTGCTTCATTTAATAGCTTGCAAGGGGCCCACTGAAAATTATATTTCATTTATTAGTTTTTTTTTTTGGTGTATCTTTAAATATGATTCCCTTCTCATGTTGGAATATCAAGAATGCTTCTTGCGGAATCAAAGATTTTGTCATGTTCTTCATGAGCCAATATTCAAAATATAGTGTAATTTATCAAAAATATAGCCTTAACTATAATTTTACAATACATTGAAGGGCGTGTTTGATTATTTCCATAATGAGGTTGATAAGCTTGCCCTTATGTTCATTGGGAAAGATTTTAGGATAGCCAGTCAACGATTGGAGGGAATGACATAAAAAGAGGAATTAGGCCTTGTGTTATACTCATGAATATCACATGACAATGAAGAAGAATAACTCATTTTGCAATATTGGAGGAAGATCCACTCATGGCTCACAGAGGAGAATCGTGCTCTTGTGAACGAAAGTGATGCGGGAGTCACTAAATTTTAGAGATCACCCTATTCTTCCTTGTCATCCGACCTTATCGGCTCATCTTGAAATGCATTCCAGGATGTTATACTCTTGATTAGGAAATGTGCCTTCTTTGCAAAATAAATTCTTAATGAAGACCCTTAGGCATGTCCATCCTTCTCTAGTATATCTTTCACTGGTGTCCCAATTCATTCATCTTAGTGGTCTAAAATTTTCCTGAGCCTTTTTGGTTGTTTTGTCATAGCACTTAATGTTCTCTAATATTGTCACGACCCGCATTAATAGACACACAAGACTACATAGAAAAACACAGGATAATTTTTTTTTTTGACTTGCTTGACACATAACATGACACAACATGTCGTCACCAAGGTTGCAACTAACTCTATGAACAACTTGATACAAGGATGACCATAAAGGCAGAATGGAAATGATCACACCCATCAAGGACAATTCACTCTTCTCATTGACAAGGCACCATAAAAGACCAACCACAATACATAATTACAGCTCAGTACATCCCACTGTGAAAATATTCTTAAGGTTATTTATTCACTAACAGTCTTTCAGGACCTGACTTTGGGGTCTAGAAGGTTCATGTTATGATTATTACAATTCTTCTTATAGGGTTAGGTTTATTTTCTTTTATACTATTAATGTCTATCCTAGGATCATCTCTAATATGAATATTACTTGTTTAATTCATTTACAACACCAGGAGGTAAACGATTTCACCAAGCTCTCTATCCAGACCCACACTACAGAGACTTGTTTCATACTTCTTTTGCATAAGGAAGCTAAACATAAATTCAAAAGAAGTGGAGTATTGTTTAGGTTCAAAACCATATTCTTCTTTGTTTAAGGATTAAAATTTTATCATAACCTAGAAAAGGATTACGAGGTACTATGGTAACGGTTAGAGAGAGAAAATTGATTCATTTCATTATGGTCTATTTAGTTATTAATCGGTCTTTCAAAGAACTTAAGGGATAATCTGGATTTTGGGTAAAGGCTTCCTTTAGCAATCATCCTGATTAAGTTCGACAATGAATACACATGGGGTTCCTAAAATGGAAGCACGAGACTTAAGGATTCACAAAAGGGGAATAAAGTTTAATTCGTAGTTGAGGGTAGGTTTCTTTACACTGGTAGAAAACTGATTTCTTTCCACATTAAGATTCTTAAATTTCTCAACAATAACTCAATTTCACTATTATTTTATTTATTAATTTATCTAGGGATTCATTTTGTTTTATTTATTTTTGTTTAACTACACAATAAGGATTGTTAATTACTAAAAATATACAGAGAATCAACATTGATTTCCAATACCCTGGAGGGTTATTAAAACACGATTTTTTTTTATGACTCGAAAGAAGAAACTATCATTCCTTAACAAGAGAGCTAAACACGATTATAACATTTCTATTCAACATGGCACCCAGAATAAAAGTGTCAAGAGATTCAATATAACTTAGCTTAGAGCAAGAGGATAACAACATTGGACAAGCCATGCCACAAAATTTTCATGATTGATAAACATATTACCACAAGAATACTCCTAACAATGTAAAGATTGAATATTATTTCTCACAAGATAATTACAAGTTTAACTACAAAAGAACAAGACATCTCTAATTCACAATTACCGAACAATCCAAGGCAAAAGGCCTTCCAAACTCCATTGCAAGCAACATTACAAGATTACAACACATTTTACATTTTTACAAGAACTTCATAGATCAACCCGATGAAACCTTGACAATTCTTTTCCTTTTAGCTACATCGCACAAGCCATCTGCACAAGTATTAACTCGAGTCAGTTCGTGAGAACTGAGCATGCTAAGACTACCCCTTGCAAAATTAAGCTAACATTTAACAATATCATGAAAGGAATGTTCTAATTCTAGAATGGATCAAGGCACAACCCACTAATCCAAAAATTACTTCACACCAAAAAATAAATTATATACCACTAGCCAACAAGGAGGAAGCCAAAATACTAGTAAGAAAAATTATCTCATTAATCAAGGCAAGACCTTATGGGTTAGGAACAAGAAGGTCAAGAGTACTGAGATTTCAATCATGTAATCCTATGGATTTCATGATTGAAAATCCAATACTCAATCCATCCATCTAAAGAGGTCCAAGAGAAGACAAAGCATACTAGTTACGATCATAGGTGCACAAAAGAAAAACAAAGTTACTTCAATCTTTCCAGGAGGGAGGTTTCATAGCATAATGGGATTTGTAACCCCAAAAGAAACAAATCCATAGTTAAATATGGAGTTTCAACAACTTAACCAGTAAAGTATTATTTATACTTTACTCATCATTTGATCCTTTGCAAATAATCAAATTCACGAATATTTCCTAATGAAAATAGGGGTCAGTAAAGTAGCCTTTAGCTTATATGAATAAGGACATACAACTATTTTTTTTTAAAAGGGTATGCAACACCTCAAAATATTTGCATCCATATAATTTAATATTTATTTTAGGATATGGTAATATATCCAAATAACTCTGAGTTGCTTACTCCTTCACACAAGTATAATGAGATGATTGAGCTCTTATTATGCTATTAAAAAAACTATGGGACACTAACCAAAAACCCTTGCCTACATATTTACCTTTATACAAAATAATATAAGGAATACATATATGAAAGCTCATCGTACACCTAGAATATCGGGTTAAGTAATTACTACCCATGATTAACTTGAAAAGTAACTATGCAGACATCTGAGTATGGCTCGATTTATAAATTACGCATTTGTTTAAATGATAAAATGTTATCGACCAGGCTTAGTCAATAGCCATAGTCGAAGGTTTGTTTAGTGATCACACAACCCCCAAGCAACGTAACAAACCATACTCAACTAAGGATGACAGTTAAAAAGCTAACTTAGTTTATTTTAATTACTTATTCCTCTCATAATTAATTCTTAACAGTATTATCCTGAGTAGAGGTAATATATCATTGAGAGTATAAATTTTTGAATCACTTGCACCTTAAAAATTGCATATGGAGATGGAAAGGAGAAAAATCACGATACCCCAAAATGTCATACACATTTTATCCTCCGGATTCCCAATCCTCTACTTTAATAAAAACGCATTCATTCTAAACAGTTCTATTTGCACCTGTAAAATAACTACAAGTTCTGTGGAATATTATTTCCAGGCACCCTAAAAAGATATGGGTATTCAAATAAATGGAAACCATGGAATCCTAGAATAAGGGTTTAATTTTTCCAACCAAAAAATGACATCACACAACTTTTACCATCATACATAGCTTAAATCTATGCACCTCAGTCCACATATTTAGATACCCAAGCTGGCCTCCACTAGAAAATATTTACAATTCGAATATGTTATCTAAGAGTCTAAATGGAGCCAACGTTTCCTCCAACCATTTTGGCTAAAGATCATGATGTAACAGACATCATTTCCCAACTATTTCTCTTACTCACAAAATTTTAAACGAGTTAAAAAAAAAAAATACATTCACATACTCTTTTATATATATTCACAGGTTTAACTATACTTCGCATCTCAAAAGCCACAGGCAGTTTTGAATAAACTCTGCTATAATCACCCCCCCTTTTTGTGTCCTGGTTGAATAGGACCAAATGAAATCCATATAGAAAACACCCATTAGATGGAAATGAATATATACAAGCTAGATCAACCATAAACGATTGTTTAAAACTCATACCATAAAAAAAATTCAAACAAAGAAGCCAAAAAAACGAACTTATATTTTTATTTTTATTTTCTTCATAAGGATTTAACAAGGAAGAGTTCATATTTTCCATGCCAAAACCAACGATTTAAAAAATGAGATACAGAGGCAAACAAGTATACTCAAAGAAAATTAATAACTAAAACACAACAAACCACCCAAGGCACTATTCAAGAAGAGAGACATTCAGTTCATGGGATTATAGAAATGATAGCATAGAATTACATGGTTTAGGCTTAACATGCCTGTAAAAATCCCCCATTCGAATCCACCCAGCCTATAAATTCTCCTTCAGAACACACACAGCTCACCCACAAGGCATCCACCTCTGCAAAACAGGGATTTTTAACCCATCCGTCCACACATCTAGCTAACAAGAGAAGAGCAGGTCGCAAAAAAAGGTAATGGCAGAGTCAGTCCAGTGTGTGGCCAGCAAGAAGAAAAGAAAAGGATTTCTTCCCCCAATTGCATCCCCCAAGGAAACGTGCTAGGAAATACTACCCATACGCATTGAAGAAAAAAATAATAAATGGAAACCATAATTTTCCACCAACTGCCAGCTAACACTTGAATGTTTTTGCAAAGTGAGGCAAGGGAAAAAGTGGCACCCAACAGAGGATAAGAGAGGAGTAAAAAGTAATAGTGTTTTCTTTATTTTTCTGGTTGAAATGCATTAAAATCATATGACCAAGTCAAGTAACTACCACCCTCCATCTGTCCAAAAAGGTGTGAAGCAACACGTCCATAATTACACTATTACATGAGTGAGCAGATTTCTTATGAACCCCACATGGTTTTATGCATAAATAATCATGCTATGGAAAGAATTAAACTCTACCCTATATTAAAGTATAAATGTTACATGTTTTCTTTTACCCCCCCCCCTTTTGATGCTATCAAGTTTGAACAATGTGGAACAAGCCAACCCGAGAAGATTAAATTGCGTACGACGGCCACGCTGGAGGAAGCAAAAGTCATTTTTTTTTATAAAATGATTAAGACAACACGATAGTAGGGTTAAAGGACTCGAGGGGAGAAACTAGAGGTTAACGTTTGAAAGTGAACATGGAGCAATGACCGACCATGGCGCCAAGACGGGGTAACCCTTCTCCAGTGCGGAACAAGGTTCGGTCTACAAGAGCGAACAGAACGATACAACAAAACGACAAGGAGATAATTAATATTCATATCGATTATAAATGATAACAAGGTAAAAATAATAATAATAATATAAAATATTGGCCAGTCGACACAACTTAATGATATCATTATTATCATTATTTTATTTTTTATTATATATATATATATATATATATATATATCTTTTAATAATTTTACAACTTAAAAATAGTGATAATAATGATATTAATAATGACGGAAAATCAAGTTTGTCAATCCGAGAACATGATTTTCCTTTAGTAGGAAGATCGTAAAGGATGTTGCAGGGGCCAGCAATAAGAACATCGACACATGACACAAGCAGACATGACAAAGAGGGAGAAAGATGGATATTCCCTGCGACAAGGGCGAAGTCAACAACAAATCAAAAGGATTGCATAACAATGTTTAATGCTTAACAACAAGGTCACCGACGTATGGGTAGGTGTAACGCCGAAAGAGGAATTACATCTAAGTCCTCTTTCTCTTCCTCCACGTCATATAGCAATCGATGCTTCTTCTTTGTTAGACTAGGCTTTTTTTCTCCTATTGATGGAGTATCGTGTTGTGCACGTGAATCACTTGCATCTTGGCACTCTTTCCTCACCCATTTCCTTGTATTTTGGTCTAACTGACCCTAAGTTAGATATTCTTCTCCTACTTCCTTCTGTGGGGAATCTCCTTACGCCTCCACTTTGTGATCTTCACAGTAAGTTTCCTTAATGGTTGTGGTATGTTTATGTCCTCCACATCAATCTCTTTCTTATCTGTCATCTTCAGCCATAGGCAGGTATTTAGTCTGCACGCCATCTTTTTGACCACCAATGTCAAAATTGGACTAAGGTTCAAGTTATCTATCTCCATGACTTCCAAGTATGTTTCCTTTAACACATATCCATACTTCTTCCATGGCGTATGGTAGTCCACATCAATGTTGTCTACATTTAACATCGATTTTTGTGTATCTTTTATACTATTCACAATGCACTTGAAGTGCTTGGGTGTGAATGCAAATGGTAGTTTTCACCGAGGCCCCCATCTCTCCATTCTTCATTAAGAATCATGCAAGACTGAAGTGTTGCATTACGGCAAACTCTGCCTATTTATCCAATAGTACTAATAAATATCTTATCACATGCCATTCATTCTTGAATGCCTCTCATATCCTTCTATACTGCTTCTCGAGGTGCACCTTATGGGGGTTATTGATTCTTCCATCGCATGTAAATTTTCAAAACCATTTCATTGGAGACTTTTCATCAATTGTGTTAACTCACATATTATCTTCTAGGCCATCCGGCACCCCAATCTCCCAAAACACTATCAACAAGATAATTAAACCCCATGTAATATTGTCCCCTTTTTTTGTGCCTTATTTTCTTCAATAATCCCCTTAGCTATGTATAAGGCAATGTGGTACTTGGTTTTATACACCATCTTATGCGCAATATGGAGGAATTTCTTGTTGACTTATTTCCATCACTTGGAATCTCCCAGCTTGCAATTGACCAGGAACATGGCCACTCTTATTTCGGGGTCAACAATATTTTCAATACTGAATGCACGGGTCCCTCTCTAATACTACAATTTGGTGGCCATTTCCTTAATTTTTGTTTCATCTTGTTGGTCAAGTTCAATTTCCTCACTTGTATCATGTAGACATGTAACCCTATCAATCAACCTAGCTGTCAACCGCATCCTTTAGCCCACAAAATAGAAATAGTCTTCATGTATGTGTGACATCAACCATTGAAATAGGCATGTGGGCATCCCAAATTAAGGCAGCTCATAAAAACTAAGAACCCCTATTTCCTCCAAGGTCATGCGCACTAAATTTTTCCTTTTGCAGTTCTTATACTCAACTCTTACAGGACATCCTTATTTATGTCTACCTCATGCCCTTATGCTCCGTGGTTGTATTAGTTAATCTTGTACCTTCACAACTCTGATTCCCAAGGTTTTTGTACCACTACCTCTAGTCAATATTGTATCTCAAAAATCAATCTTCATGTGCCTCATCAACCATATTATTGTTCTTTTGTTCTCTCCTTGGTGTCATTGTTCTTCCTTGACTGGTATAACTCTTTAAATCATGAAACTTGTGTGCCATAGGTGCCAAAACTTCCACACATAATTGGTCAAATTGTTCCCTTCCTCTGGTGATGCACTTCCAAACTTCCTACTCAACCCTTACACTTGATTGCTTCAACTGTGTGCCTTAAATCAGCCTTCAAAATTTTGTGCCATACTCCGTGAATCATAGTGCTACATCCTCTCCTGTGAACCCTAGCCCATTATCTTGCCTTAAAACCCTTTTCCCAACTTCTAATTTCCATAAGTATCTCTCTATTGACCTATTTTTGTACTCTCTCTTCAATTGCTCTAATTCACACTTCATTCACAGCTTCTCTATTTCATTCTTTGTGTTGGCATATTGAGTTCTAAGTGTTATCATTGATGTAAAATGTCATTAATAAAAAAAATAGGTTGATGGATTAGAGTTATAACATGCTTATTATAATGATTACATGGTGGTTCAGGTGTTGACATAATGGCATGAATTGATTCAGTGAGATTGGCTTAGTCTAACAGCCCTAATCAGGTGACCTAGCTAGCATGGGTGATGAAGCTTGTTGGTTTGAGATGCTTGGTGGCTTGATCAGCATGGTAGCATCTTGGAGAGCATTTTTTGGGAGTTTTTTAGGAAATCACATGAGTTTCAGGGTACAGGTTGAAGTCCAAGATTCAGTTGTTCATCTAGACTAGGTCCAAGTGTTTGGAGGCATGAGGATGAGTTGTAGATCCACATGAACTCATTGATGCATGTAGGTGAGTTTTTCATGGTGTATTAATTTTTTTATGACCTTTTTGAGAGGTTTCATGATGAGTTATAGTGTTGTTTCAATTGACCCTATCATAAACCATGTAAAACCCCAAGGGCTAGTCATGCACATGAGATGGGTTGAAAATATGGAGACCTATTTGAGATATTTTGATGATTTTAATATGGTGTGCAGGGGTGTATTAGAGGTGTGAGAAAATTTTGTAGACATTCTAAAGAACATTTTGCAAGTTATGTTGTTTTATGTGAAACTGCATCCAAGAGAGAGTGTTTTCTAGCTCGATTTGCACCTTCTGATGCTCACCCTAAACTATATTGATTTTTGTGGTATGATGTGGATTTCAAGGATGTTTCTACATTGAGATAATAAGGTTTTTTAAAAAATAATGAGGTCATTTCATCATCATGTTTTTATGAACGAATGTTAAGAAGGTAAACTATTTTTTTGTGTGCTCAAAACCCTAACTCAAAAGTAGTAGGATATATATTGCTTATAAGTTGTCCCAGAATTGATTTATAGTGCTATTATGATTTATTGTATAATGTAGAAGACTCCCTCCAAGTTTTCTAGAAAGGTATGATAGATCATGTCGTGATGAGTGGACCCCACTCAAACAAGTAGGTTTCTAAGAAAGTTTAGTTTCGAACAAGGTTTTCCAAAGAAGTTGCAAAATATATTGACATAGTTTTTAGCATGTGATATTTTCTTGATTTCCATGATGGGTTTTTAGATCATAGTGATTTCTTATAAATGGAAAAGTGTTCCCTATTTATGTTGACTGGTCATAAGGGGAGTTTTTGGGGAAGTTTTCAGGTAGTTTTTCAAATATGTTCTTGGTTAAAGGTCTTCCACTTATAGTTGGAAGGAAAATATAATATGTTCTGAAAAGAGGATTCAAAGGAATTTCTATTGGTAGATGTTTTTTTCTCTTGGTGGTGAGTTTTTATGGGTCATCCAACTTGATTTGTGGCGAATAATATTGTTGGTTTTATAGGACATGATGTCTCAAGCTAAAAGAAGTAGTTAGTTGAGACATGAAATGGATTAGTTGATGCTTGATATTAGTTGGAGAGTTAAAAAGGATGAATTTTGTTCATATTTAATGAATTTTTAGGTCTTGGAAAAGGCAGAAAGGGTGAAAACTAGTTGAGTTTGTGAAACTACTTTTTGGCAGTTTGATTTTGGTGAAGAGGTAAGTAGATGTGGTTTTTTACATATGTATGTTTCATGATTTATATCATGCATGGATGTGATATAATGGTTTCCAAGGATTCTAATGAGTGGTTAAATTCCATATTTTAGTTGATATTAGATGGTCTTGAGGAACAAAAGTGAAGACAAGGTGCTGGAAATAATTGTTTGGTGAAGGATATGAGCCTTTTGGCTTGTATTATGAATTATTTTATTGGTGAAAAGATAATTAATGACCATGGGTGATTTTTGTACGTCATATTACACATGTATGATTAATTGTATAGCTTGAATAATCATGATTTTGGCATTTGTGGTTTTAGCTCATCTAGGTGATGGGGTTTTGAGCTAATTTTGTGCATGTTTAGTGGTTTTGGGAATGGCCGACCTACATGGGCCCAATGTGAATATTTTAATGAAATTATTGGGATTTTTTTAAGTTGTATTGGTATAAATAAATGAGGGAGAGATACTTCATTAATGTTTTGGAGATGAAAAGGGTATAAAGCAAGGGTTTGAATTTAAATATGGACCGGTTACTTAAGAGGGAAAAAGTGTGACCTAAGTGAGTGTGTGTAATAGGTATGAAGGATATATTTTAGAGATAATGAAGTGTGAAAGAGGTTGAGGAATGTTTGAGAGTGTTATGTGACTAAATCCCTGAATTTTTAAAAGTATTAAAGACTTATTGGATTGTTAAAGACAAGTTTGATTTGAGATTCTTTATTATAAAGATGATGTAATTAGCTATTGGATTAATTTGGGAATGAATATCTCAAGAATTTGATTAAATATTCTTAATTGATTTATGAAAAGGGTGTGATACCATTGTGTTGGTTCGTAACCACCTGTGACAATGTATAAAAAATGCATGTCAAATTGAATAGAGAGGACAATGAATCATTGTGATTTAGAGAATAGACATTGAATTGTGATTGTGAGAAAAATAATATTGTAAAGAGTCTTGATTAATTTGTGAATTTATTTTGTGGAAATAATTCCAATGCTGGCCCAAGTTACAGGTAGGCGGTGGGAAAGAGAGAGGGGCACCAATGGTGTCCTAATTGGGGGTACAACATATAACCTTGGATGGTTACTGGTCAACAAAAGGTGAAATAGCATTTCCTCTCATAGTGTGGTCATAGTCTGGTGTCTATTAACCTGGGGGGTACCATGGAATTTTCTACTACAATTCCTTATCATCGTCTCAAATAAATTCTCTCTCTACATTAGAATTTGGTATTAGAATTCTGGATAATTTGAGTCAGATAAGATCTCTCTAATGAACTATACAAATTTTGTTGAAAAAGCTAATGAAAATAAGTTTATTCTGATAAAAGAGAAAATGAATGTATTTTGTTTAATTTGTTGTGTATATCTTGAAAATACACGTTATGTTAACAAAAACAATGAATTATAGGAACAAATTAATGAAATACATAATTTTTCAGATGTGTATGGTCTTATTTTAATGAATAATTTGTATAAATTAATATATAATAAGACTGTTTATATGTAATTAATTGTATTGTACAATATAATATTGTTGTTCATTATTGTTTTCAAAATGAATTATTTTTTTTCTTTCACGGTCGTATTGTCTATTTTTTATGTTTTGGACCCGAAATATTCCCTCATATAGCGTTAACTCTATTTTTGAAGTCCACCTGACACCAAAGATATGTATAATATTGTGAAGTTAGAGCCAATAATATTGCTCCATGTTACTTTGTTGTGTTATAGTTTGGAAATCCCTTTATGACCTTTGTGAAGTCTTAGCTAGTAAGATAACTCCACATAACTTTGTAATTTCATACCCTTATTAGATCCTTCTGAGCCTTGCGAAGCGTGAACCAATGAAAACATTCCATGCTATTCATAAATGCATACTTATGCTAACTTATATTTTTCCTAATGTGAAACCTAAAACTCATTTAAATCTCACTCATTCCAGAGACTTCACGTCTGCCCAGAGCCATCTTGTAAGAGTTTGGCATAATGTTGCCAAGTGTCACCTGCAATTGTTAGATCATCACCAAGTGTTGTATTCTAGTTGGTTCACCTGTATTCACCTTTCAATTGAATTTTCCTGTCTTTTCTGTTGGACCCAAAATGTTTAATGGAATTTAGTTGATTATGGGGGTCTAAGTCCACCAGACCCTGAGTGCCTTCATCTTAACTATAATGTTGACACGTAACCATTCCATAGTCATTGAGATCTCAACACATGTCATTGTCATTCTTCACCACATGTCCTATTTGTTGACCCTACTGACCACCCATACTCGAAATTGTTTGTGTTTTGGTTAATTCCGCGAGCCTGGAGTCCGTGGGGCAAAATTCCTAAGAAAAGTCACATAATCGCAACATGTGTACATGAGTTAGTTTTAATCATTTTTAAAGCTTAAATTAATATTTTTTTAGTCATAACCCATAGATTTGAAAGTTCCTCATAGTTTTATTAATTCAAAACATCACTATAACCTGATTTAGCTTTCTTAATTAAATAGTATAAGATTTTAAAAACATATCAGTCTTCTGCAATTAGATATTTTTGTCAAGGATTGTCGATTATTGTCGAGGGAAAAACTTATATCTCATTTGGTATCAGAGCTAATTATCCTCATTGAGATACATTTTGTTATTTAATTGATGAAAGGAAAATAATTATTCTATAAAGTAATATTAGCACTTGATTGTGGTGATTTGTCTCACAAAGATAAAATTGTGTATATAAATAGAATGGTAGAGAAAATGAATTTGAACATAATGGATTCACATAACGGGGTGGACTACAATGAATTGGAATGGAAAAACTAGCAATTGGGAAAGGAAGTAAACTATTTATTTGAGCAATTAGAAACATTGAAAATCCAGATTACAGAAGCTATAATTGATAAAAACGGATAAGTCTGATAAATCAGATAAAAGTAATAAATCATAAAGGAAATTCTCTAAGTCTGAAAAATAAAATAAGAAAGAGAAATCACTCTTATTCTTTAGATGATTCTATTTCTAATAAAGAAAATGATTCTTCTATTTCTTCTCATTATTCTAGTAATGAACAAACAAGTTTAAGTAAGAAATCTAAATAAATAGAAAAATTTGCTAGAAAAATAAAATTTCTTGAATATGCAGGGGAAGTAGGAACATGAGAGCAGGTTGAAACTTGGCTATCTAGTTTAGAGATATACTTTGAATTACATAAAAATAGTAAGCTAGGCATAACACAAATAGCTTCCTATCAATTGAAAAATGTTGCCCTTAACTAGTGGGAAGACACATTGAAATCAGAAAAACTTAAATCTCATAATGTTTCATGAAGTAAATTTGAAAAGTTGTTTAAGAAGAAGTATCTATCTTATCATTTCTTACAATAAAGACAAAATGAATTATTTGATTTGAAACAATGTCTAAAAATTGTTAATGAGTATAAACAAACTTTTGAGAACTTGAATATATTTTTTCCTTTTATCTCTGGAATAGACAAAGTTGTCATATTTGGAAATGGCCTAAGAGAATAATATAATACTAGTGTTTGGTGTGGAAAACCTACTTCAGTAGATGAGGCTGCACAAATAGCTTGATAATTTGAGAAAAATAAGATATAGCTCACCAAAATAAAGAAGACTATAAGAAGAATGATTCTAATTTTAATTTTAAAGATATAAAACTTATCATTAAGGGAAAATATTAAGTGCAAAAATACTCAGCTTAGGAATCAACAAAAGAAACAGGAATTTGTTAAATCTAAATCAGAAGAAGTCAAATGTTGTAATTTTGGAGGTAACCACTATGTTAGGGGTTTTCCTCAGAAAGGGAAGAATTATGATAGGATTAATAATATAAAAAAAAATAGGAGGAGCCCCTTGTCAGATCAAGCCCCTTTTCAGATCAAGCCCAGCGCAGACCCGGAGTGGAAAAATAATGAAGAGCTTTGGAATCTTCTCAACTAGGGAGGCATCACTAATTTCATTGAGAAGATACAGGGTCACGACCAAAGCATCTCAGTGTAATTTGTGAAGGACTGGAAAGACAGCAAAGTTGAATATGGAGGACAGAAAATTTTGATCAATGAAGAGTTAATCGCCGAAGCTACTGGCCTTGGAATGGATGGGTACCAATTTTTTATTAAAAGGATTGACAAGCCGGCTGAGGAGAGGAAATTTGTGGAGGGAAATGAGAAATTGGTTTTTGTCACGGCAGGTCTGCAAGTCATTTCTATCCCTCCACCTTTTGACGAGGTCACCCGTATGATGGTGAGATACATCTCTTTAGAGGGGAGATTTGTCACAGTGCCCTTAAAGCATCTTGTGTTCCTCAATCACTTCCGCAGAAATTACACGGTATGTTTCCCTCATTATTTACTTAATTCTCTTGAGTGCTCCATCTTGGAGTTCCAAAAACATGCTCGTGCAATCCCTTTGCATCAAGGTCTCATTTTCTTGTTGCATAAATTGTGTCTTCTTAAGCTTCCTGGCATTCCAACCTCCCCCATCTCTGTTCCTTCTTTTCCCACCACCACTGCCAAT
Organism: Taxus chinensis; assembly: GCA_019776745.2. Lineage (NCBI taxonomy): Eukaryota > Viridiplantae > Streptophyta > Pinopsida > Cupressales > Taxaceae > Taxus > Taxus chinensis. The sequence goes on along the minus strand of CM034154.1, from coordinate 540,814,397 downwards.
AGCACTCCTTCTATTCCTATCACCGTGGCTGCTACCCCTTTGACTTCCTTCTCGGCTCCCCCTGTCATCCCCCCCACCTTTCCTCCCACCCCTTTCACCTCCACCTCGAACAGGCCTATAACTAGATCTTCTAAAAGGCTGAACCTGGATACCACTATTTCGGGGAACGTGCCTTAGGACTTGGAGGTTTCTCATAATCTCCTACACATTAGTAGCACGGGTTCTCAGGAAACACACGCTGAGAGCTCCACTAAAAGGCTGGAAGCTTTAGAAACTGACATGTTTCTGCTGAAAGAAGAAGTAAAAAAATTGTCTAAGCAAAAAGGTAAGAGAATGAAGGAGAAGGCTGATATTGACAACAATCAGGTTGAAGATATATACAAAAAAACTTTACTCCCTGGATAACCGACTTGGAAAAACCAAGACTCGCCATGATCATAATATGGCTATATTTAGTGCAATTGAGGATTTTATTGAGCAGCATGTCCGTTGTGTCTCTAATCTCAGCGGCATACCAGCTACTCTTTGGGGCACGGAAAAAGAAAGCAAACAAACCATTCAACAGCTGGATACTACTGACCCTACTCACATGACAGCATTGGCTATGTTCACCTCCTGGCAAACTATCAAATCTAGAATTTCCAAAGCCGCCAAGAAGTAATTGTGGATTTGCATTGTTCTTGCTGACTTCTGTCGTGTTTTTTGTTGTTTTGTTGTTGTTTTTTTGGCTGCTCTTTTGCAGTGTTCAAACTGGTTAGATGTTTTGGGGTAACTGATCTTTGGTTACACTGGATTTTTTATGTCTTATTTGGATATTTGTCCTTCTTATAATGTTTTTCACTCCTATTCTGGCTTCTAGGCCCCCCTTTTTTTATACAAGGGTATAGTCCCTTTCAAAAAACTATTTACCAATAATAATTTAAAAAAAACAAAAAAATGACGATAAAATCTAAGGAAGGTAATCAAAACATGAAATGTTATGCTACTGTTGATATAGGTACATTACATAAGCAAGTTTCCTTGATTGAAGTAAAAATGACTATTAATAATGCAACCCTTGTTTTCTTAATTGATTCTAATAGTATTCATTGTTTTATATCTCCTAACTTGGTTGAAAATTTTGAATTTATTTTCCAAAAAAACACTGAACCAGTAGCTGTATAAATGGCTAATGGAAGAATAATAAGGAAAACCATAGCTTTAGTAAAAGACTTAAATTTTCAAACTGATAACACTGTATCTAGTGAATATTTTCTTGTATTGAACTTAGGTCAATATGATGTTATTTTATGGATGACCTAGTTAGAAAATAACCATGCTCTTATTGACTGTGAAAATAAAAAAGTTTGTATTCAATATTAACATTCAAATACTCATATTTTACATGGAACTAAAAGATAATTCACTTTGAAAACTATTTTTTGTTGTTCAACTTATAAGAATTATTAAAGAAAAATTTAAAGTTTCTTGTGCTTTGGTTTCTAAAAATGATAAGCTTAAAGTATATATTAATGTTCACCCAGTATTCCAAGAGTTTATGGGTGTTTTCCCTTGTGATTTTGAAGAATTGCCTCTTAGAAGATCTATAGAACATTCTATTGATCTTATTTCTGGAGCTAAACCAGTATCAAAAGCACCTTATAGACAATTTATACTTGAATTAGATGAGATTAAGATACAATTAACTGAATTATTAAAGAAGTCGGGAAAATTGATACCTATTATTTCTCCCTGGGATGTGCCAGTGTTGTTTGTTAAAAAGAAATATGGTACTATGAGATTGTGTATTGATTATAGATAGTTAAATAAGCTAACTATTAAGAATAAATACCCCTTTTCCTAGAATTGATTATTTAATAGATCAATTGAATGGTGATAAATGTTTTTATGTCAAGACTAATTTAAGTTTTGGATATCATCAAATTTGAATAAAAAGATGTTGACATTTCAAAAATTTCTTTTAGAACTAGATATGGTCATTATGAATTTGTTGTTATGCCTTTTGAATTAAGAAATTCTCCAGCCACCTTCATGACATTGATGCATGATGTTTTCAGAATTTTCTTAGATGTGTTTGTAATTATATTTTTAGATGATATCTTGATCTATTCCAAAAATGAAGAAGAACATGAGAAGCATGTTAGGCTAGTATTTGAAACTTTAAAAAAACATTAGTTGTATGGTAAGCTAAGTAAATGTGAATTCTTTAAGATTGAAGTCTTCTATCTAGGTCACATTATCTCTAAAAAATGAATTGTACTTGATCCTTCTAAAGTAAAAGCAGTAAAATATTAGGATACACCCAAATATGTACAAGAAATTAGAATTTTTATTGGTTTTTTCTGGTTTTAATAGAAGATTTATTCAAAACTATTCTAAAATAGCTAATCCTCTCACAGACTTAAGAAAGAAAAGTAAATCATATTATTGATTTGAGGAATGTGAAATTGCTTTTAAAAAATTGAAAGAATCCTTAACCAGTGCACATGTGCTATGTATTCCTGATTTTTATAAACCTTTCATTTTTGCTACTAATGTTTGTGGTTCTAGTATTGGTTGTGTACTAATGCAAAATAGTAAAGTTGTGTGTTTTGGATCTAGAAAATTGTTGCCTGCTGAAAAGAATCATCCTACTCGTGATTTTGAATTATTAGGGATAATTCATGCTTTGAAAAAACCCAGTAGACATTATTTTTTAGTTTGTAATTTTTTTTTTGAAAAATAATCATAGAGGTTTACAATATATTTTTACTCAACCCTTACTAAATATGAGACAAAGAATATGGGTAGAATTACTAAGTCAATATGATTTCGAAATAAATTATGTCCCTAGTAAACAAAATTTGGTTTTTGATGCTTTAAGTAGAAAAATAATGTTTGCAAATGCTTTGTCTTTGGAAAGAAGTAAATTTGATCAAGAAATAAAAGATGCATTGCCTACTGATAGTTATTTTTCTGAATTGTATTTTGGTCTGAAAAATGAAACTTCAAATATGCATTTAAAAGATAGGCTTATTTCTTATTTGCTTGGTGTGAATGGATTGTTGTATTATAAAGGTAGATTGTGTATTCCTAATCTTCCTAACTTAATACAAAAAAAATTTGAGAGATTCTCATGACATTCTAATAGTTGGACATCCTTTATTTTATAAGACATATTTGTCAGTTAAAAATAATTTATTTTGGCCTAGAATGAAATAAGACATTAGGAAGTATGTGCAGCAATGTATGACTTTTCAAAAGGTTAAAACTGAGAAATGTAGTAAACCTAGACAATTGCAAGCTTTGTATATTCCTAATTGGAAGTTAAAGTCAATTAGCATTTATTTTATTACAGGTTTACCTAAGACCAAGAATGGACATGATGTTATTCTTGTGGTGGTTGATATATTAACAAAAATGGCTCATTTTCTACCAACCAAAGTCAAAACCTCTGCTTCTGATATAGCTCATTTGTTTTCTAAGGAAATTTTTCATTTGTATGGTCTTCCTAAAGATTTGGTAACTGATAGAGATCCTATATTTATTTCTTCTTTCTGGAGATCTTTGTTTGATGAATTGGGTACTAGTTTGATCTTTAGTATTGTTTGTCATCCTGAGTCAGATGTTCAAACTAAAAGGATAAATAGAATTTTAGAATATATGCTTATAATTTATACAAGCGAAAAACCTAGGAATTGGGAACAATATCTGCATTTGATTGAGTTTTCTTACAATCAAGGTTATCATAATACAACAAAAATGACACCTTTTGAAGTTGTGTATGGTATGAATTGTACTACTCTTATTTCATGGTAAAAATCTTGAGCATAGATCTTGGTATGCAAATAATAATTTAAAAGAAATGGAAGAAAGTATAAAACAAAGATAAACAAAACATGAAAGTTTCCCAATATAGGTATTGAACATTACGTTGATACAAAAATATATGTTAGAGAATTTGAAATAGGTGATCAAGTATTTACTTAGATTTAAACCTAAGAAGAGTCATTTGAAATTGAGTAAATATGTTGAGTTAGATCCTCGCTATTGTGGACCTTTTGAAATTATAAAAAAATGGAATAGGAGATCTTTCTTATAGACTTTCTTTACCTCCTGAATTATCTAGAATTCATAATGTGTTTCATGTAAGCTTGTTAAAGAAATACATATATGATGTTACTCATGATATTGATTGGAAAAATATAGTTATCAAGCCTACATGTGAATTTAAAATTGAACCTGAATTGATTCTAGAAAGGACTAAGAATCTTTGAAATGGAGAAATTAAATAGGTTAAAGTAAAATGGACTTTCTGTGATGTTGAAAGTGCTACATGGGAAAGAGAAGATTTCTTGAAAGAGAAATATCTTGAATTATTTAACTAATGACTTGTGTTTTGTTTTGTGATTTTCATAATAAACTTGGAACTACTGAGGAAAGTATGTGAGTCAAGGGGGGAGAAAATGTCATGTGACTAAATCCCCAAATTTTTTAAAAGTATTAAATACTTATTGGATTGTTAAAGACAAGTTTGATTTGAGATTATTTATTACAAAGTTGTTATAATTAGCTATTGGCTTAATTTGGGAATGAGTATCCCGAACATTTGATTAAAGATGCTTAATTGATTTATGAAAAGGGTGTGAGACCATTTTTTTGGTTTGTAACCACCCATGACAACGTATAAAAAGGCATGTAAAATTGAATAGAGAGGAAAATGAATTATTGTGATTTAGATAATAGACATTGAATTGTGATTGTGATTCTGAGAAAATAAATATTGTAATAAGGACTTTGTGAATTTAGTTTGTGGAAGTAATTCCAAGGATAGCCTAGGTTACAGGAAGGTGGTGGGCAAGAGAGAGGGGCACCAGTGGTGTCCTAACTGAGGGTACAACATATAACCTCAGATGGTTCATGGCCAGGGAAAGGTGAAATACACTAGGTGTATAGCATTTCCTCTTATAGTGTGGCCATAATCTAGTGTTTCTTAACCTGGGGTGCATTAGAATTTTGTACTAGAATTCTTGATCATTGTCTTAAATAAATTATCTCTCTACATTGGATTTTGGTATTATAATTCTAGAAAATTTGACACAAATAAGTTCTCTCTCTAATGAACTATATAAATTCTATTGAAAAATCTAATGAAAAGAAGTTAATTCTTTTGTTTATTCTAATAAACGAAAAAATGAATGTATTTTGTTTAATTTATTATGTATATGTTGAAAATACATGTTAGTGTTAACACAAACAATGAATTACAAGAACAAATTAATGAAATGTGTAATTTTCATGTGTATGTTGTTATTTTAATGAAGAATTTGTATAAATTAATATACAATAAGACTATTTATATGTAATTGATCATATTATACGGTATAATATTGTTATTCAGTGATGTTTTCATAATGAATTATCTATTTTTTTCTTTTGCATTCGTATTATTTGTTTTTATGTTTTGGACACAAAATATTCCCTCAGATACTGTTAACTCTAGATTTCAAAGTCCTCCCAACACCAAAGCTATGTATAATATCACGAAGTTTTATATTGTGAAGTTAGATCCAATAATATTGCTTTGTGTTACGTCATTGTGTCATAGTTTGGCTAGACCTTTATGACCTTTGCAAAGTCTTATCCAGTAAGATAGCTCCATGTAACTTCACAATGTCATACCCTTATTAGATCCTTTTGAGCATTGTGAAGTGCGACCAAATAAAAATTTTGTCATGTTCTTCACAAATGCAGACTTATGCTAACCGGTATCCTGACTAAGGTGAAACCTAAAACTAATTTAAATCTAGCTCATTCTAGGGACTTCATGTCCACCCAAAGCCATCTCGCAAGAGTTTTGAGGAAAATGGCCAAGTGTCACCTTCGACCGTTATATTTTTCCAATTTTTGTCTTCTAGTTGGTTCACTTGCCTTCACCTTTCAATTAATGTGTCTTGTCTTTCCTGTCAGACTTGAAATTTTAATAGAATCTGGTTGATTTTAGGGTCTAACTCCGCCAGACCCTGAGTGCCTTCATCTTAACCGAAATGCTGACACGTAGCCATTCCATATTCGTTGAGATCTCAACACCTATCATTTTCATTCTTCACCATGTGTCCTATATGTTAACCCCACTGACCACCTGAACCTAGAACTATTTGTGTTTTGTTTAATTCTGCGAACCTAGAGTCAGTGGAGTGGAATTGCTCAGAAAATTTTTGGAATTAGGACACATGCACATGAGTTAGTTTTAATCATGTTTAAATCTTAAATTAATTTTATTTAGTCCTAACCTGTAGATTTGAAATTTCTTCACAGCTTTTTTAATTCAAAACATGACTGTAAACTAATTTAGCTTTCTTAATTAAATAGTATAATGTTGAGTTACGGAGCTCAATTACTTCATTTTAGCATGCAATTGGAACTTGCTGGAAAACACAGTAACTAGCATCGGTTAAGGTCAGACCGGCATCGGTCAAGGGATAGTAGGAACCGGCGACGGTTAGGCAGAACTGGCATCGGTTACCTGTGTAAAAAAAAAATTATTAACTCTTAGGAATTATATCTATTTTTAGCATTAAAATATATTTATTGATTGTAATTGCATGGCTAAGTGCCCTAAGTCTATAAACGACGATATAAGCACAAAAGCTAGGGTTTAGAAGACATTGATAAACAAGAATTAGAAAGAACTTGAAAAAGGTTGGTGAGAGAGAATTCTTGGTGGTAGAGAAAAATCTTGAAGGAGGAAAGTACTAAATATCTTAGAGGTGTGGAAGATTGTAAATCTTCATTGCATATCTTGTCAAAGCTTTGGATAATAGATTGGCTTGTTTCTTGGTGGACGTAGCCCACACTGGGTGAACTACATTAAATCTGGTGTTTATTTATGTCTCTTGTTTTGTATATTTCTTCTGGTAGAATATTTACTTTTATTTGCATGTATGCTTAGATCTGATATATTGTCTGTACAACCGGTGTGCTAGCCCCAACAACTGGTATCAGAGATTTGTTTGAGGGTTTTGTGTGTTGACAGATTTACTCATAGAGGGTTTTTTGATTAAGTGGGAGCTATAGCAATGGCAAAAGATAATAAATACAAGGTAGAGAAATTTGACGGCTAAAATTATCAATTATGGAAGATGCATATTAAGGATTATCTGTATCAAAGATATTTGTACTTACCCTTGGATGAAAAGTCTAGACCTACAAAGATGATTGATGAAGAATGGAAGATTCTTGACAGAAAGGCTTTGGGATCTATAAGATTAAGCCTGGCAGCATCTGTGGCTTCCAATATTACAGAAGTGGCTTCTACAGTAGACTTAATGAAATCTCTTGCTAATTTATATGAAAAACCTAGTGCTTCAAATAAAGTTTATTTGATGAAGAAATTATTTAGTTCTAAGATGCATGAAGGTGAATCTACCTCTAGTCATTTGAATGACTTATGATCTATTATAAATAAGTTAAAATCGGTTGCTATACCGTTTGATGATGAAGTAAAATCACTTTTATTCTTATGTTCTTTTCCTAATAGTTGGGACAACTTGGTAATGGTTGTTAGTAATAAAGTATTTGTTAATAATATTTTGTAGTTTTATGATGTGGTTAGTATAATCTTGAATGAATAAATTCGCAGGAAGAGTACAGAGGAAACATAATCTAGAAATTCTTTGAATGTAGAAAGTAGGGGCAGGAAGAAGGAGAGATCTAAGACTAAGAGCCATGGGAAATCAAATTCAAGGGAAAGCAGATCCAAATCCAGAAGTAAGGGAATTACTTGTTGGAAATGTGGAAAGAAAGGACATGCAAAGAAAGATTATTGGTCAAAGGATAAAGAGAATCAACAACCAGACAAAGGTAAAGAGGTGAATCTTGTTTCATCAGAGATAATGCAAGATGTTCTTATTCTTTATTTTGATAGTAGAATTGAATCGTGGGTTTTAGATTTAGGAGCTTCTTTCCATGTAACCCCTAATAAGGGTTATTTCAAAAATTATGTCCATGAAAATTTTGGCATGTTTATTTGGGTGATGATGAACCTTGCAGTATTACTGATAAAGGGGAAGTTCATCTAAAATTACAGAATGGAAATACATGGGTATTGAAATATGTGAGGCATTTGCCAAGCCTCGGGAGGAATCTTATTGCTACAGGGAAACTAGGTGAATTTGGTTACATGGTTACTTTTACATGAGACTCTTGGAAAGTCACCAAGGATGATTTTTTTGTGGCAAGAGGTAAGAAGGTAGGAACATTATATTTATCTACATGTATTATTGATTCCTTTTCTACATTATCTACTTTAGAATCAGATGCATGTACGTGGCATAATCGGATGGGTCATATGAGTCAAAAAGAAATGCAGATCTTAAAGGCTAAGGGTAAGTTATCATATTTGAAATATTTAGATCTTGATTTCTATGAGAATTTTATCTTTGGAAAGTGAAAGAGAGTGAGATTTATCAAAGTTGGGGCAACTAAGAAGGAGCAGAAATTGGAGCTTGTACACTCAAATGTGTGGAGACCAGCTCAGGTAACTTCTCATGGAGGATCCCAGTATTATGTTACTTTCATTGATGATGCTACAAGAAAGGTATGGGTTTATTGTATTAAATGTAAATCTGATGTTTTTGAGACTTTTAAAAGATGGAAATCCCCTGTTGAGAATGAATCAAATTTTAAGTTAAAGTACCTTAGATCTTACAATGGTGGTGAATATTGTAGCAAGGATTTCAATGATTATTGTTCACTGAATGGGATACGTAGAGAAAGAATGGTTCCAAGAACACCACAAGATAATGGTGTTGTATAAAGAATGAACAGGACAATCATGGAACGTGCTAGAAGTATGAGGATACATTCTAGATTATCCTTGCAGTTTTGGGTAGAAGCAGTTGATACAGTGGTTTATTTGAATAACCGTGGCCCTTCAAGTTCACTAAATGGAGGAATACCCGAGGAATCTTGGACCAGAAAAGAGGTAGATATTTCTTTTCTTAAATTTTTTGGTTCAGAATCTTTTGTACATGTTGATAAGGAAAATAGAAAAAAGTTGGATGTGAAATCGAAGAGGTGCACTTTCCCTGGTTATGGATATGGTGATTTCGGTTTCTGTTTTTGGGATTTAGAGAATTCTAAAGTTATTAAGAGTCGTGATGTTGAATGGAATGACAAGAGAATGTACAAGGATAAAATTGTGGTACCCAAGGATGAGAAAATTGAGAATTTTATTGATGAAAATGAACTCTTGGGTTTTAAAGAAACACCTACAAAAATACACAGTAACTGTGATCGATTAGTCCCTGACCGACATCAGTCAGATGAACCGCCGACAGTTACAGAGGATCAGAACTGGTATCAGTTGCCAAAACCAACGTCGGTTAGAGGTGACCGGCATCAGTCACTGTAAAAAGTTGATACTAATGTCCAGGAGGCCCAGATTGAGCCTCCGGTACCCAAAACTCCTATGAGAAGGTCACAAAGGGTAAGTAAACTTCCAAAAATATTTACACCTTCTCTATTTTATTTATTGTTGACTGATAGTGGTGAACCAGAGAGATTTGAAGAACCAATGCAAGATAATAATCACATTTAGTGGGAGCATGACATGGATGAGGAGATGGACTTCTTGGAACAGAACCAAACTTGGGATTTTGTTAATTTGCTAGCAGGTAAGAGGACATTGCAGAACAAGTGGGTTTATAGGATTAAGGGAGAAGAGGGTGGATAGAAAAGGTATAAGGTAAGGCTTGTAGTAAAGGGATTTGCACATAAAGAAGGTATTGACTTTGGTGAAATATTTTCTCCTGTTGTTAAGATGAATTCTATTCGTACTGTATTGAGTTTAGTTGTAGTAGAATATTTTCATTTAGAGCAACTAGATGTGAAGACAGCTTTCCTTCATGGTGATTTAGATGAAGACATTTATATGCAACAACCACTTGGGTATGAAGTCAAGGGTAAGGAGAAACTAGTGTGCAGGTTGGAAAAGAGCCTATATGGGATCAAGTAAGCTTCAAGGCAATGGTACATGAGGTTTGATATTTTATGCATGAGCATGGTTACTTGAGATGTGAATCTAACCATTGTGTTTATTTCAAGAAGCTTGAAAATGGGAGCTATATTATTTTGTTACTTTATGTGGATGATATGCTTATTATAGGATCTAGTATGCAGGACATTGGTGAGCTTAAGAGAAAGCTAGCTCACACATTTGCTATGAAGGATTTAGGAGCTGTAAAAAGAATCCTTGGCATGCAAATACATAGAGACATAAAAAATAAGAAATTGTATTTATGTTAAGAGGATTATATCTATAAGGTGTTAGAAAGGTTCAACATGCAGAATGCAAAACCTGTTAGCACACCTATGGCTAGACACTTCAAATTGAGTAAAGATCAGTTTCCTTCATCACATGAGGAGGTCAAATACATGACACGAGTACCATATTCTTCAGTAGTTAGAAGTCTCATGTACGTTATGGTTTGTACCAGACCATACATTGCACATGTAGTGGGAGTTGTGAGTAGATATATGGCTAATCCATGTAAAGAGCATTGGAAAGCAGTCCAATAGATACTTATGTATTTGAAAGGGACATCTAGCATGTAGTTATGCTATGGAGGTTCAGATATTTCATTACGTGGCTATGTTGATTTGGATATGGCTGGAGATCTAGATGGTAGGAGGAGCACTACTGGATATATTTTCATAGTAGGTGGAACAGAAATTAGCTAGATTTTGAGATTGAAGAAGGTTGTGACTTTGTCTACTACATTGGAAAAGTATGTTGCAACAACAAAGGCTAGCAAGGAGATGATATGGATGAGTAGGTTCATGGAAGAGTTGGGAAAGGAGCAAAGTGATTGTAAACTATTTAGTGACAGTCAAAGTGTAATTCATTTGGCAAAGAACTCAGCATTTTATTCAAGAATGAAACACATTCAATTAAGATATCACTTCATACGGCAGGTATTGGAGGATGGACAATTGAATCTGGAAAGTATTCATACGAGAAAGAACCATGCAGATATGCTAACGAAACCATTAGCAAAGGAGAAGTTGGAGCTACACTCCACTTCTGTTGGTCTTCAAGTTTAAGACTTGAAGAGGAAGAAACAAATCCAAGGAAGGATCCAAGAATGAAATTTTACAGGTATGGTGCAGTAATTAAACTCCAAGTGGGAGATTGTTGAATTGTGGAGCTCAATTACTTCATTTTAGCATGCAATTGGAACTTTCACGAAAACACAGTAACCAGCATAGGTTAAGGTCAAACCGGCATCGGTCAGGGAATACTGGCATCGTTCAATGACAAGTAGGAACTGGTGATGGTTACGAGGAACTGGCATCGGTTACCTGTGTGACAAATTTTTAATTAACTCTCGGGAATTATATCTATTTTTAGCATTAAAATAGATTTATTGATTTTAATTGCATGGCTAAGTGCCCTAAGGATATAAATGACTATATAAGCACAAAATCTAGGGTTTAGAAGACAATGATAAACAAGAATTAGAAAGAACTTAAAAAAGGTTGGTGAGAGAGAATTCTTGGTGCTAGAGTACAAGCTTGAAGGAGGAAAGTACTGAACATCTGAGAGGTGTGGAAGATTGTAAATCTTCATTATATATCTTTTCAAACCTTTGGATAATAGATAGGCTTTTTTCTTTGTGGATGTAGCTCACACTGTGTGAACCACGTTAAATTTGGTGTTGATTTATGTCTCTTGTTTTGTATATTTCTTCAAGTAGAATATCCACTTTTATTTACATGTATGCTTAGATCTGATATATTGTCTATATAACTGATGTGCTAACCCCAACATATAATACTTTTAAAACATATCAGTCTTCCAAAATTAGATTTTTTTTTAGGATTATCGATTATTGTCGAAGGAAAAATTTGTATTTCAGAGAGTGTGTGCAATTTTTTGATGCCAAGATAAGTGAAGAAATAAAGAGAAATAGTGAGGTAGGTGTGTGAGGGTTTGAACAATGGTTTGAAGGTTGTGAGCTGAATTTTTTATCTCCATAAGTTGTTGCAGTAACAAAGACATCATAGATATTCATTAAAAGTTATTTGAGTGGGTTCTTGATCATCTTAGGTGGTTATATCCTCCTTATGGAGTTGGTGTTTCACTAAACTAGGGCTTAGTGCTCTTTGTAGGGTTGGTGCTCTACTAAATTAAGGGTTGGTGCTTCACTAAATACTTTTTATTTAGTAATATAATCAAAAAATTTAGTGGTTTTTTTCCCTTTGAGGATTTCCCACTTATATCTTGTGTTATGGTGTTCTCTCTCTTATTCATGGTTTTTTGAATGTATGTTGTATAATGCTTTACACACATTAATGAATGGATGAATGGTTTATGGTTTAATAATAAAATATGAAACTAATTAAAAAAATTGTAAGGACTGATTTGCCCCCGCTCTCAGTCCATTTTGCTTCCAACAATTCACACTTCACACTTATCACAATCGAGCTCTCTATCACAAAATTTCTCAAAAGCAAGGTAAGAATGACTTTGTTTATGCCCCTTTCATAAATTTCTTGATTTCCAAACACATTAATTGCACTCACCTACCACCACTTTTTTAATATTTTAATGTGATTTTCTACTTTTTTGTACTTTTATTTTTCTTTCTCTGGTGCGTGGTAGTCTGTAACTTTTTGGTACGCTACTACTTCCAAGACTATAAACCTTCTTTCATGTACCTTCCTACGCCGCACACATTCTTCCTCTGCACAACTTGCCAAGAATTCTACCTTCTCACTGCATCCCTTACATTGCACTACACAGATCTTCATTCACGTGGTTTCTAATCTAAGAAATTTAATCAACTTCATGTTAATTTGTACCTTATCACAAGAGCATTGCCTACATGCGCCTTCAATTTTATCATGTGTACCTACCTATGCTTTTGATGTCCACCCATTTATTAACCTCCCAACCATTTTTATCCTCCATTTTTCATGTCACACATCTACATATGCTTCACCCCACACTAAAAGCATGTGTATTCCTCTATGCATCAGTCTTAAATAGATTAATTAGCTCCTTCACGTGAACACACTTATTACAAAAAAGTAAAGAAAAAAAACTAAAGCGTAAATCTATTATAAATGACAATACTACCTTATTACAAACATAAAAAAATGTTTATTTATAATAGGGATTCAACCTACTCCTATTGAAGTAACCAGGAAACATAGTGTCATCCAGTTCCTGTAACTGACATGTTCCTGATTCTAACATCTTGGTTACTAAAAATGGTCCCAACCAATGCACTTTGAGATTCCCAGGATGATGCGCAAACTTGGAGTCATAAAATGCACCATCGTCCCTACTGTAAAATACTTATTCTTAATGTACCTATCATGCCAAGCCTCTTTTCTAGTTTTTTTTGTCTTCTAATTCCATCGTGCAATGACACACTTCTTATCCAATTACATCTATTTATCAATGGGTTCCTCTACTAATTTTTCATCATCCAGTCCTCCTACGCATGGAATACATAGGGAGAGTAACATTAACTCATAGGTAAAACTACCTTCACACAAAACACTAATTGAAAAGGTTTTTCCTTATTCAATATCTTGTACATAGTTATATATTCCCATAACATAATTGATACCTTGTCATCCCAATTTTTCCTTCCTACATCAAGAATATGTGTCAATGTATGTACCAAGATCTAATTGAAGGCCTTTGTAGTACCATTGGCTTGTGGGTGATAGGGGCTAGTCTTGTGATGAGATACCATAAACTCTTCCAATAATACTATTATTGTTTCATTCAAGAAATGAGTCCCCCTATCACTAGTAAGGCTCAATGGACAACCATACTTATTAATGATGTTTTCCCATAGAAATATTTGTGTTGTTGTTGTAGTGTAATCATATGTGGTTGCAGCTTCTTCCTGTTATTTCAAGTAATATGTGCATGTAATGATGTAACATGTTCCTATTCACCACACAACTGTGCAATAGGGCCAAAAAATTCAATTTCCCACTTCTCAAACAAATTTGTGCTCGTTATAGGTCGTAGTGGTATCTCATCTTGGTTTACTAGCTTACCTATCCTCTGAAAAATGATCACATGCTTTGACAAATTCCTTAGTATCCTTATAGAGTGTGTCCCACCATAATATAGCAAGTAATAGCTTGCATGTTATAGCTTCTCCTATATAGTAACCTTCAACTATTCCACCAAGTGCCTCTTTCATTATGGCTTCGCGCTCATGCTCCAATACACATCTATATTATACTTCATCTCTACCCATCTTGTATAAGTCACTTCCAATTAGTTGGTAGGGTGCTGCACAAATGGTAACTTGCATATTTTCTATAGTCTTCATACCTTTAGGCGCAATTCCAGTGTGAAAAAATATTGCAATATCTTCTAATTTTGTTGGCGCGCACTATAATAAAAATAACTAAGCATCCGACATAGTGTCATCTATGCTTTTCACATCCTTTCTAGATTTAATTCTTGACAAATGATCTAGTTCCGAATCACTCTTTTTAGGATTCACTATAACTAAAAAATCAAACTCTTGAAACAAAATGATCCAATGATAAATGTGCCCTTGCAAAACTAGCTTGTTAACCAAATATTTAAGTGCCATGTGATCAATGTAGAAGATAAATGGTGTTCCTAAAAAATATTTTCTAAACTTGTGAAGTGCTTACACCATTGACAATGCTTCATGTGTCGTAGTTGTATAGTTATGTTCAGATGGTGTCAGCTTCTTACTTGCAAAAAAAAATAAGATGATTTACATTACCTTCCCTCGGGTTGTGTTAAAACCACTCCAATGGTTGTAATTGAAGCATCTACATGTATATGGAATGGCTTGTTCTAGGAAGGGAAGTGTAAGATAGGTGTGGTGGCTAGCTTCTTATTTAAATTATAAAAATCTTTTTGTTGCACGTCACCCCAATAGAATTTTCCCGAATTTTTCCCTTTTCTTTTAAAAATTCATCAAGTGGTGCAGAAATATTTACATACCCCTTGATAAATTTGTGGTAATAACTAGTATTTCTAACAAATTTTTGCACTTCGCTCTGATTTATTAGTTCCTCCAACCTCAAAATGATTGCAATTTCATTTGGCTCGACTATAAATCCATCCTTACAAATGATATGTCCAAACAAAGTTCCAAATGACATCACAAAAATACACTTCTTAATATTCAAAGAGATACTAAGTTGCATACATTTTTCAAACATCAACCTAAAATAATCACAATGGTCTTTAACCAGACCATACATTGTGTAATCATCCAAATATACTTGAAGAAATTTATGAATGAAGTCTTGAAATTCCTTAACAATAATGAGTGAGAATATTGTTGGCGCATTCTTCAGTCCAAAGGCATAACTAGATAAACAAAACATCCTCATTCAGTTGCAAAATTGGTCTTTTCTTGATCTTCACACCAGGGTTCATCTTAAGACTCCCATCTTAAAAATAATTGTTATAGAATGGGTGGTGAATCTTCTCAAAAGGCAATTTGAATTGTTTTGGCGAATGTAGGAAAGGAGGGGTTTCATAACGGTGGAAAATAGAGGTTTTTTCAAGACACCAAGTGACAATGTCCGCATTTTTTATTTTTTGTTGGAAGATAAGTACAAAATGTTGCCGAACGGTAACAAAAACATGTTGACATACATCAAGTTATGGTTCTTGTCATCCGGTGACACATTTCTCTTGTCATCCAACACTACCAATGTGTTCTCATATGTCAACTAAACACGCACTTTTTTTACCATTCGGTATCTTGAGATTTGTTGTTATTGTTTAGTAACACATTTCACTTGTCTTCTGGCACTACCAACGCATTCCTGAACGTCAATTAAACACATAGTTTTTACACCAAAAAATATGTCGAGGTTTGTTGACGTACAATATTTTCTTTGTGTTACCATACATCTTAAGCTATATCGTTATTTGTATTGTTGCATGGAAATCTAATTGTGTTGTCTCCTATTAACATTCCCATGCCATTGTGTATTTCCACCTTGACCTGGGGGGCCTCGGCCCTTTCCTTGCCTATATATATACCCATCCCCATTCATTTTGTCCCATTTTCACTTGCATGTTTTTCTAAGGTAGAGTATTTTGAGCTTCTATCACTATTGCAAATAGTTTGTTCTACACTACTCGTCCACTTCCAGTATTAGCCACAAGATTTGTTTTATGATCCTCGTATACAAGTATCTGCTAACACCTCTATTTTTTCAAAGAATCATGGCACAAATAAAAAATTTAGACTATCAATGCTTCTTATGCTTACCAAAACATATTGTATCCGCAGTTACTACAACTACATGAAGACCCACAAATAAGGAGTCAATCCGATTGGATTAGTAACTCAGGGTTCCATGGACTTATTTACATGCCTCAGTATGAGACAAAATACAAGTTATTAAATAATTTAATGCAAATTTATAATAGTTATAATGGCTCAAAGTTGCATTACAATCCCACCAATTTGTCATCATAGTATTCATCGTCTAACATGACTACCACATCAGAACACATTTTTTGTATTCACAAAAACCATTCTACCTTATGAGAAAAAGAAATTTTTTTAGAGTCTCATTATAATCTTTCTGTTGAGATTGAGGTTGATAATCCCTCCAAAAGAGGTATTAACACACAATCGATCAAATACCCCTTTCTCTGGGCCATGGTGGAATTTTTCCAAACCCACATCATATTACAGGGAAGATATAATGACTTTCCTCAGTGGGCACTATAATAACTTCTCCAAACTATTTCCAATGTTAGATTCGATTGGTGTACATTTATTTCAATAAGGATTCGTTCTGACCTTTATAAAGCACTTGTGAATCCTAGTGCAATTATTTATTCTTCTTGTTTTGTTCTTATTTTCAATTATGAGGTTTTCAAAAACTCAAATCAACAGCTATTCCAACTGCTCTACATGAGAAGATGGATAAATATGCAATGCCTCTAGACTGAGCCTTTTGTGATTATTTTGTTATAAAAGCATTCTATCTTGATTCTTTTCAAAAATTAAATCATTTTTAAATCAATTCTTTGAAATATATAATTTGTTTTCCAGGACAAAATAATCAAAACAATGGGTTGACGTAAGGTGAGATTTCTCGCACATAACCTTATTGGGCCTGAGGGTTCTGGTGATAACGTTCTAATTGATGTCACCAATGATTAATGACTCTATTGTTGTCACTAGCAGCCAACATCATAGAGGTAGAATGGGATCCAAATGGATGTGTGATTCTATGGAATCGTCTCACAGCTAAGACAGAACATGTACTCAGGTCAATCCAAGTTTTAATTAATTCATAATGCACAATCGTTTTCAGTTTTAATTGAATTTGTTTATTGACTAATGATCATCCGAGTATTGAAAATGACATATGTCATTTTACTAATGTGCATCCTTATCCGACACATCACCGAGACACATGGTGTCTACTAGTGTAGACACTACATATATACCTGAGCAAGAAGAGATCCAGTCTACACCAGTTCTTCGCCCTTCAAGTTCTGGTATTAATAAATAGTGATTTAAGTTTTATTTACATTAGTCTTTATTTTAAGAATTTTTCTATTTAATTGGTTTTCATTAAATTTAGCTTTTACACTACCACCAACCCTCTTCCACCCCAGTGCCACATTCGGTTGATTATGGACAACATTCACAGCATAAGAAATATTTATTGATTTCATTCTTTTTAGTTCTTATTGTTATTTTTTTTACTTTGTAAATACAACATATTGATATTGTTAAATTATTTATGCTCGCATAGAACTTTTGCAACCTCAATCTCATATTCTAACCTATGGCCACTCTCGTTACTCGGTGCCTTAAGGAGTACAACACATGCACATCCCCTTCCATCTTATGGTAGAGGAAGAGGATAGTGTTCCCTGGAACGAGCAGGGGGATGCATAATTTTACAATGTCAGAGTTCCCCAAATTTTCAATTGGAAGTGTGCAGAGTTCCGGAGGCACTTCTTTTTTAAATAATATCAATATGGATGAGGAGTATCTAAGTTTTGATAGCATTTATGACATTTTAGAAGTAGGAAAAGATACTAAAGATGTCACTCAATATGCACATAATGAGGTGTCATTGCCACAATAACCATCCTCGTTAGATCCTCCTTCCCCAACTGGGGAGGAAAATTTGGATGATCATGCGAAAATGAAATTTTTAGTAGACATCCTTATGGCGTATAATGATACAGCCCTTGTGATGGAAAATATTATTCCTGACATTAAGGAGCTGAAGATATGGGATATCAGAGTGAAATCTCTAATAAAATAAATTAATGAAAGATATCATAATTTGAACACAAGGAAAAACATTTTTTATTGATTAAAAAAAAACCAGTGATGATTGATGTTTTACTTTCTCAAGTACAATCTAGTAATTCAATCACTAACAATAGTTACAATAATGATAATGTTTTGACTATAATGCTTAAAATATTGGCTAATTTGAATGTCGAGGCGTATTCTTAGTACAATAAGTGGAATAAACACAAGAAACTTGTCACTATTGTAAATGCAGATAAAGACTTGGCCATGGTAAGTACTTAATTTTTTGTAGATTATAATTTATATTGTTATCATTTATATTCTTCTAATTGTGGGATTTTAGATTGCAGTCCAAATACCATACATTGAAGAAGGAGGTGCAGGTGTTAGATGAGCACCTGAAAAAAGTGAGAGAAAGTGTATGTGGTGTAATTTTCTTGAAAGAAAAACTTGTTTTTTTAAACAAGCAGAACAATACATTGCGTAAGATTATAAAGGAGAATGGACTGGATCCAAATATTTTGTTGAAGAAAAAAACTGACGAGGATCCTTCTCTCCTTTTAGCAGGAGATGTAGTTATTGAGGATATACAAAATCTTGAAAATATCAATGCATCTGCAAAAGAATTAGTCCAATCAGGTGTGATAAAATATAGTTCAAATGTTGACATTATAGAAGCTCCTAAAGAACAAGGATCCAAATGATACAAAACTATTGATGTAATCATTTTATTTGTCAAATGAAATTTGAAAACATTATCTTTATGTCAAATTGTCAATCGTTTTATTTCTCTCATGCCTGTTAAATAAAAACATTATCTTTTTTCAAGCTTGTACAGTTGATGATTATTAATACATGTATTCTGGATTTACATTGTAAAATTTAGTTTCAAACATGTATGCACTTAATATTGAAAAATTGGATGTACATTTTTCTGTTGAATCTTGATAGTTGATTCATCATGTATAGATAGATTATAATTACAAACAACATTATCTCTAAACTACTATATTTTTTATTAATCTTAATAATCATGATGGGATATATGGATTATAATATCTTTGCGAACATGTGTTCCTATGGATTTGATATTGAGAAATCAAATATTGAACATACTTTCTCAGTAATGAAATTAAATTTTATTACATCATCCAATTTGTAGTTTACACAACTATCTAGTATTTGTTATTTCCAAACATTATAAAAAACATAAAAGTGATTTAAAATTTCCAAACATTATATACACAATATATGTAAATGAAAAAAAAAATGATGAGTCACAATATATATTTCAGAAAATGAATACAGTCAATTGTCTAGTAGCTGAAACAACCCTATCCTAAATGGTCCTTTATCACTTATTTTATTTGTTGTAAACCAGGGTCCAATTCAATTTCACCATAATATGATACTCCATTGGTTGTTATTTTATTAATAGCTCTCTGCTCTACAAGGGATGTCCAAGTATCTAACTCTCTTTCATAAGGAAATGTGTCCACTCCATATCTTGAAACATACAGTCTCAAACAAGTTTCCAAATTTTTGTCCAATCCGTTTTGAAGTATTGATTTTGCAAATGTTAGTACGCTAAATACCCTATCATATTCAACAGACCCAAAAATCATTATCTGTATGATTTCATATATTTTGAAGTATTCACTTATACTTTCTCTCTGAATGCTACTCGGATACATGTTTCTCCACAAAAGCATAATAGCTCCCATTTATGTTGGTTCAGTGAGAGTTTGATGTTAATCACTCATTTTCATTGCAAATTGTTGTGACTGTGATATGAGTAATTTTATGTCCAATATACCATTCAATTCCCTCCATTACCATATGAATATTTACAAAATTGATCCATAAGTGCAGTCATGTATTTCCTGAAGAGTTGAGCTCTTTATTCTTCACCAATCATCATATTCCAGAAATTGGGATTTACAACTCCCGTGGCCTTAAGAAAATCAATATTTTTAAAAATCTCTCTATTCTTAGAAGATAATGTTTCAGATATTTTCATCAATTTTTTCCGTGTATCAGAAACTGCAACATCAAAAATAAATCTTGTGACTGGTACTTCCTAAATTTCTAAACCTGTTACATAAGGATCTCTGTGGAAAGTGTGCTTTAGAATATTTTTCTCATTAACTAAGATACAAAGATAACCATTGATATTGAACTTCAAATAGATTTTGGGATATGTAGACACCTATATTCCACTTTCGTAATCTTATTTCCAAGCGCACCTAAATCACTCTCATTTTTTCCAATTCCATTATAATTAATGATCTTTACTAATTAACTAATGTTTCTTACCACTTTGGCTAATTAACATCACTTTGTTGGTTTTGTAACTCCTTTCGTATTCAGGATGCCACTTTTTGGTGAATCGTAAGCCAAAATCATCTTCAAAATAGACAATTAGCTACTATAAGCTAATTAAACCTATTTTTCCCTTGATTTGGTTAATATGCCCTAATATTGACTCAAACCCCTTTTCCAACCACTCAAAATCACCCCATTCACCTCCACACCGTCTCATCAAGCTTCAAAATCTTATCATAGCCTCCTAGTTGACCCTAAGTGGTCAATTAAGGCTCCATACCTCTTAATCACTTGGTAATTCACTAATTATGATTAGCAAGGCCTAATCATGATTAGAAATTATAATCTAATTTGGGGCTTTTAGTCCCACATGCACCAAAATACAAGTTTCTCCCAAAAGGAAAACTATTAAAAGAGTGCACCTCACTCCTTTACACTTTACACCATGCTTTTATTTTCATCTCATATAATACATATGATTCATAGTCAAGTTCAAACCCTTGCATAAAACCTTCAACAAGGTTAGTAGATGTATAATCTAAAGTGACTTAACAACTCATTTGGAGAGGTCAGTTCACCATTGTTTTGGATTAGAAACCATAAACATTTGATTTCCCTCTTATGTCTATTTAGGCCCATGTTAGGTAATTCACGCATATTAGTAGGCATGCTTGATTAGATCTTGCATTGTTTTCATACTAGTTAAGAATTCATTTTAGCTTTTATCTTAATGTTACATTCTTAGACTTAGAATCCTTAGCTATTAGGTGGCAATGGTGTTAGTCTTCCTTGATTAGCTTTGTTATTTGCTTTGTAAAAGTTTAGGGTGCTTTCATTTGGCATGCCCAGTGGGACAATACCCCATTGCATTCAATTTTTATAGCTTTTTAACTTAGTTTCAAAGTTTTTTATTTCACGTTTTCTAGATAAATTTCAAGTTTTCTAGTTTACTTTCAATCTTTCTAGAGTACTTTCAAGCTTTTTAGATTAATTTATCAAGCTTTTTAGATTAATTTCAAAGATTTTTAGAGTAATTTTCAAATTTTTATAGATCAATTTCCATTTTTGAAAGTTGTTTCAACTAGATTAGTGGTAAAAGTTGTGTTTTCATGTTTTTTGCAACTTATAAAGATGTGAAACCCTATCATGATTCCCAATAAATACCAAACATTGGACCGTTTTTCAAAACATTTTCTCTAAAACTTAGATTTTTGACCACCTACATGAAAAAGGCACATGTGCATGATTGTGAGCGGCATGATGCATAATTGTGAGTGCTTGTGCATAACTGTGAGCATTTGTACATGACTGTGAGCACTCTTACATACACTAAATTTTTGTTTCTAAGTGAAAAAATTCCATGTGCATGACTGAGAGCACTTGTGCCTCAATGGAAGCACTCATGCATCATTGACTGTGTGAAAAATGACAGAGGGTTGCCTGTGCATGACTGTAAGTGTCCATGCACTAAGAGGGGAACCTATGCATCAAGGTAAAAAAAATTCAAATTCTAGAATTTTAATTTTATGATTCCTATCAATTTTTAAGGGTTTTTAGATGTTTTCTTCAATTTATTGATTTTAGAGCAATATTCCTAAAAAATTGGCTTAGGGTTTGATAGATTATATGTTTTCATACTTTATTTTGAGTTTGGAACAGGGTTGTGTATGCTCTTCTCTTGCACCTAGTGTGATCTTGAGAATCAAAAACATCCTTAAACCACTTTTTTCTTCTTGGGAGTAAGTAGAAACAATAATCCTTAATTTTTTCTTAAGGGAACAAACTTGCATGTTTTGACATATGATTGATATTTTAGTTTAAGAGGTTTTTCATTTGATAAAGAACTAAGGCTAAAATTTGGGTATGCTCTTCCCTTGCACCTAGTGTTATCTTGGGAACCAAAAGCAATTTTAGTCTTTCATTAAAAAGCACTTGGATTAATCGGGAATAAACCTTGTTTTTGTAAAATTTAATAGTAGTTAGTTGATTTGCAAGCATTTTTCATTACCATATTTTTTATGATATTGTGAATTTTTTTGAGCTACTAACCATTTACGTGAAGGACCTAAAACACTTGTCAAAGAAAGAAGGTCTCTCTTTAAACCAAAATTCTAACATTCACATGTGTTGTGGGTTGCCATTGGTGGTCTAAACCAAATTCATTAATCCAAAAGATAAAATATACACTAATCAACCATTTAAAACATTGTATTGCATGGTTTAGTTTAAGAGCTACGGCTTGACTGCTTAACTAGGACATAACCCCTTTGGCATAAGCCTTAAGCTACAACAATGGGGGTGGTCCTAGGAACCCTAAAGTATTTCACGCAAGATGGAACCTTGTGAACAAAACAGGAAAGTGTTCCACACTACCAACCTAATTAGTACACCTTGGTGAGATTAGAGTCAAAGATATATGTATTACGACCCCAGTGAAAGTATAACTGAATGTACTTTGGTGCTCATTATACTGAAGGGGGTAAAGTAAAACCGAGATACTTTCAAATTAGTCAATGCGGATTTTTGGGTAAATAGAGCTCCTCTTGTCACACATAGAGAGAGAACCACCTAGTTTGTTGGCTTGGAGCCATTGTTTTTGACTTGGTTGTTATACTTGAGAGCTCTCACAAAGTGACAAATTTGTTAGAATCAAACTCTTGTTTTTCAAACAAGGGAAAGAATATCTTAAAGTTGAAACCGCGTGACATTTGATCACAAAATATATTGGCTTTCATTTTTTCCTAGTTTTTCACTTGTCCTAAGAAAAGGCAAAACTCTACCAAAATAACACCAAGTTTATTTCAACACCATTTGGTCTACACCACTTTGTTTTCTTGTTTCCCATTTTTGGACGAAAGGAAACAACATATACCGAATACCGTTAGATATCACGTGTCCACCACTTTTGTATTCTACTTGTGCGACTAGGTTACAATGCCAGAATGCAAGTCTTGAAAGTGTGCCTGGTACGTACTCATGATCTAATAGGCCCCTTTATCTCAAAGACCCATATTTGAGACTTATTATCATCAGAGTTAGGTAATTTCATCCTTTTCTTCTTTTGAGTTGTTACGCTTCCCACATTGTAGCCATACAATTGAGATATTTACGTCTTGTTTCCATTTTGAAATTACGCGCCTAAATCTCTATATTGTAGAGTTATGTTGTTTGCACGCTTAGCAAATTCTTGTTATACTTAGACATAGTTTTTACATCCTAACTTTTTCTTAAGTTTTGTGAGTGTTGAGGATACATTGCTAACATCGTGATAACATCATTTTTACACTTAAAATCTTGCTTTCTTGAAATCTTGGTTCATGTGTCCAAATAGTGTCATTACGCTACTCACATTGTTATCATCCATTTTACAAGACTTAGAATTTGGTAGTGTTTAGAATTTGGTTTTTTGTATACCTTGTTAAAAGATCACGTCAACATTTCCTTATCATTTAGGCCTTGTTTGTTGCAAAATTGACCTAACTGGTGATATTGTTTTGTCACTATTTGGTTGCAAACCTATATAGACAAATCTTAGGGAGTAAAATATTTGGTGTGACTAAATTTTGAGCGTTTTACATCATTGTCTTATTCAAGATAAGCTTGTGTCATATATTACCTTGCTAGGTTGAATTATTATTTATTATTTGTTTCTTAGATCACATTGACCTAGTGGGTTTGTGGTTATTCTATAGTCACCATTCTTTGAGACAACATTAGTTTTGTTATGCTGCAAAAAATTGACTAAAGTCCATTTTAGTAAACCTTAGTGGAAATTTTTCATGTTGTATCTCCTATCTTGAGTATGCCTACTACGAGGATGGGATCCCAAAGAATAGGAACCGATATATTTGGTGGTGAAAACCCTCTTTTAGAGGATAATCTCATGGTTTACCATAGTGGTGGAGAGGAATAATCTCCTCGTATGAATATAGAGCATCCTCCTGCCAATTTTTATGATTACATTTTTCAAAACAAACATGAGGTTCTTATGTATGATATGGAACTAGGAGCTACGTTACCTTCCACAATGGACCCTTCTCTCATTTTCGTAATGGTTTGAGGAGAAGAAGAACTAGACCAACCTCATCCTACTGTTAATGGAATATTAAACCCAGGTTAGGCCTCTACTTCAGGATAACTGAATAATGAGGAAGTACCTGTCGAAAATGACAGAGACTATCATTTACCTCTTTAAAATTCATTGCGAAGACCATAAAGCACATGCTCACTACGAGAAACCTCCTCATGATGACAATCGTAAATAAATACCAACCCGAGAAGTAACCTTAAAGGAACAAGTTCAAGCTCTCACTCACCAATTGGCAAGTTTGGCTTCACGTATAGAAAAGGAACAACCAAAAATTTTGAAACAAGCCATACCAAAGGCAAAACCTAAGGATTCATTTCATGAGTTCCTAATAAACACTCCTTGATGGGAGGTACAAAGAGATCCTTATGAAGATATTCTCGCATAAAATAGGGGTGGTAATACACCTATATTTAATCCTATGTATAGACCTACACCACCCACGCAAGACCGGCTCTTCCACTAAGAATGGTCTACTATGAAGAACGCCCTTCAATCATTATAAGAGGGCTGAACCAGTAACAATAACAAAAGGTATTGGTTCGATGAGTTATGTCCCTACCCATTTGACAAAGCCATGTTACAGGTACCTTTCCCAAGACACTTTGATTTTCCAAAATTTGTCAAGTATAAGGGAAAAGGTGACCCTTGTGACAATATTAAATATTTTTATATGGCATGTCAAGAGGTGGCATTTAGCAACAATTATCTTATGCACCTCTTTCCATGAATTTTAGGAGCAATGCGCTAGAATGGTTTCTACACATCCTAAGGGATGGGTATCAACATGCCCAGAACTAGCAAAAAATTTCGCATGACACTTCTCATTCAATATTGAGAATTATGTCACCAAGTAAGATCTCTGCAATGCCAAGCAACAAAATAACAAAAACTTCACTACATTTTTACAACGATGGAGAGGATTAGCGAGTTGTTTTCCTTGTTCCATACCCAAAAAGTAGTTAATCGGTATATTTGTTCCCAATCTCCATCCAGACATTACGTTCCACTTGCAAATACATTGTAGCAACACATTTGAAGAGGTAATCAAAAAAGGGAGTAAAATTGAAAAAGAATTGTTAGCTAGGGGGACTCTAAAACCTTTCTCCCATAATCAAAACAATTCCAAATCTAACGACAAACCAAATTTTGTTCATAATAATAATAAAAATGTCATTGGTGATAAGATAGTAGACTCTAAGTGAGTACAAGTTGTTCAAAACAACACTCCTTTGAAGCTTGCAAAGGGATCTCTGCCTATGGAGTATAAGCATCATACTTTCACTCCTTTATCTGACTTAATGTAATCAATACTAAAATAGCTAGATGTGGTTAATATGGTTAGATATCCTAAAACTACACCTTATGAGGATGACGCACCTAAACCATCATGCTTTAGAGATAATGAATATTATCAATTCCACCGTGTTAAAGTTCACAAAACAGATAAGTGTTTGAAGTTGCAGCACTACATCCAGGACTTAATCGAAATTGGAGATGTGGAGATGGATTCATCCACTCCTAACAAATCCCCCAATACGAAGACTTTTCCTAAACAAAATCAAGACAAGAATGCTAATTATGTGTCTAATGAGGAGAATAATTTTGATGCCCTTATTGGTTGTGTAGATACACTTGTTGAACATGTTAACATGATAACCCCTATGATATCCCCTAGACTATCTATGTCTAGGCATGTGCTAACAAAGACTGATTATCACAAATTTATGCATACTTATGATAGTAGGGAGCCTAGGTTTCAACATTCCCATCAAAGGATGCCTATCACAACTAGACCTCATTTGATTCTTCATGCTAAAGAACCCGTTCACTTACCTCTTCCCCCATCTTCAACTCATGCTAAGTGGTATGATTCTGATTCTTCTAAAGATTCCAATCCCAATGATTCTAATTCTTCTGATTTTTCTAAAGATTCTCAATATGAATTATTCCTCTAATATGAATCCTAAGTTACAGTCCTCCCTATCTTCATAGGACCCCATTTCTCAGTCACCTCAATGATCCCTTCTTCCGTCAAATATCTCTTCGACTCAAAGTCCTTCCAATCAATCATCCACGTTAACTCCCATGTCGCATTCATCCAATAAACCTCTTGTGGTAGAAAAACTACCCACGCCAATTGATTCATTTCAGAATGAAGAAGCCATTAGATAATTTATGAGGGTACATGAGGACATTCCTCTAGAATTTTGCGAGCAAGAAACCTCTTTAGACCTCTATACGTTTGCATATTGGGAGGAAGAGATTGATGTCTTTTTTCAGAAAATAGAGGAATACCCTAAGATCAAGTTCACATATTGGAAGGAAGAGATTGATGCCATTTTTCAAAACACAGAGGAAGACCCTAAGATCATCGAACATGATCCTCCTCTTATTCTTTCATCTTCACATTCTTCATTGAGCGATGAAATGTCTAGGTCTAGCATTGATCCACGACCTATCTTCTCATTACCTAATCATTCTTTATTTATTAGTATTCCTCCATCATAATCTTACCTTGGATCACCACCTAGTATCCCATTGTCTTCTTCTATATGTGGGACACCTCCAAGGAGCCTCACATCATCTATATGTGGCTCACCTCCTAGAAACCCATCTTTGTCTATATTGGGGGCACATCCTAGAAGTCCCTCATCTTTGATTCTTGGGCTGCATCCTAGTATCTCATATTCTTCTACATATGGGACACCTCCAGGTATTCCTTCATCTTCTATCTATGGGATGCCACCAGGTAGTCATTCATATTTAATCTTAGGGCCACATCCTTGTATTCCTTTGTCTTCAATCTATGGGACACCTCCTGGTATCCCATCCTCTTCAATTTTGGGACCGTATCCTTCGTGTCCATCATATTTTTATTCTATCAATGATCGTGGAAAACCCACCGTCATTTCAAACATTAATTCTATTCGTCCACTTTCTTCTCCCACTTCTCGGGATTAGATAAGTCACATTATAGTTTATAGGAAACCAAAATGTTCCTTTCATTGGGTTCAGATTAAAAATTGCAAGATCTCCAAAGCTCACAACAATTCAAATTATCTTAAAGTTCAAAATCAAACATGATTCAAAAATGCACATAAACTCACCCATCAAGTATGGTGTAAAGTTCAAAAAATATCTGGTGAGGGACCTCAATCTCCCACACATAAAATCCACATTTCATGATAAAATGCATTCATCTATTGAGTATGATCTCACCACAGTCATTGAGATTATGGATAATATGACTCTTGATAATCAAACACACCTAGTCTTCCTTATCAAGGAAATTGTTAATATTGTTGTTGGATCTTTTCACACCAAATGACTTTATCGGTCCCACCTTTTAAGAAAGAAAAAATACAAAAAAATGAGAAAATATTTCAAAAAATCAAAGGTAAACGAAAATATATTGCAATTAAGTATTGCATACACATGGATGTTCTTTCTTCCCTTCCTTGTTATTCTTCTGCAAGTCTTCCTACCATTTTCATCCCTTTGGTGATATTTTGGTTATCCAATTCGCATGAATTTTGTGACATTTATATCTATGGTATCTGTTTGACCTTGGTCTTTTATCACCTTGGTAAATTAAAGAATGACTAACCTCTTAGAGATCCTATCAAAATCTAAATCTAAAAAACTTGTTGCGAAGAAATTTTGGATATATTTGTTGACACTATCCAATGTCATCATCACAATCACTTCCACCTCCTTCCATCAAGCCATCAATGGTTCTTAACCCCTTGTTAAACAAGAGAGCTGAAATAAGTTTTCAGAAAGTAAAAGAATCAATCAAATCAAAAACCACAAAGCTGAAAGCAAACACTAAAAGAAAAATCAAATTGATATATAACTCTCTCTTGGGGTGTTTCCAATAATCTCTACTAGGGCTATGGACACCTGACTGGTAGTAGAGCAATGTTGCGATTAAAATAAAATGCATCTCCATCAGGGCTATGGACGCCTGGCTGGCAATGGAGCAATGTACGGATCTTCTTCCACAATCCATTCACAAAAAAAACTTAACTTTGAAAAATAAATCATTCCTACACATTGGCTAGGGTGTCTTCACTTGTTGTCTATCAAATCTTCCCTCCAAGAGGTAATAAATTTACACTTGCACAAATTGGATATCGATGAGCAAACAAGATTAGTATGTTACCAAGTGTCTTTTTTTTACCTTGTTCAGAATATTACTCTAGTCTGTATCTTGTCTCACGATTTTTGCCTTTGGCTAATCACTTCTTCATCACGAGGCTTCTAAGATACATTCACAAAATTCACATAGTTCTTCTACTTCATTCAGAACATCAATGTGTATAATATTATCTTTTTTCCATCTATTCAAGAAAAGTTGTCCCCTTCACAAAAACAATCTTCCACTTCTTTCTATCATGTGATTCTTGGCTATCTTGCGTTGCGGGCATCCTTTCTCCTTCCTAACACGTTATAGGTTTACGTTCGTCATCATGATTGAGCCTATCCATATTGTCCTTGATCCAACTTTTGCACGTGAATACTTTGTTTTTGAATATTCCCATATAACGCTAGGGGAAATTCCACATCTTCACTTTCTTGCACATACGTATGACATTCTGCCCTTGTACATCCCATCTGTCACTAGGGCATCCACGTTTCTTTGTCTTCTTATACATAGCTTCAAAAAACTTCTAGAAAATCATAAATCTTCAAATATGTTAGTCAAAAAATTCAAAACATCCAAATAAACATCAAAAACCCATAAAAATGGTAAGACAAATTCAAAAACATAAATTTATCTTACTATTGCGTAGTTTGCTTTGATACCTTTCCAACGCAAAAAAAGGGATTCGTTTCGAGGTCAGGAGCAAAATTTATGGCCTCTGGAAGATAGGTTATGCACTCAATGTTGCACAAGTGCCCTTATAGTTACACACAAGTGCCCAGGTTCCCTTTTAGTTACACACAGGACCCCAATAATCCTTGCATTATGCACAGGCACCCATGCGCCCTTGAATTTTTTCTACCATTTGTGTGTGATCTCTTTATCTCCCACGTAAGTGCCTTTTCTCCCACATGAGCTCCTTATCATAGATATTGATATTGATTGGTCCCAATTTCAGAAAATCTAAAAAAAAAAAAATTATCTTACCATTGTGTAGTTCACTTCAATATCTTTCCAACACAAAAACAAACAAATTCATTTCAAGGTCGGGAGAAAAATAATGACCTCCGGAAGATAGGTAGTGCACTCAGTGTTGCACAGGCACCCTTGTAGTTGCACACATGCACCCAAATTCCCTTTCAGTTGCACGCAGGTGCTCAGGAACCCTTGCATCATGCACTGGCACCCAGACACCCTTTCATTTCTTCTATTGGTTGCATGTGAGCTCCTTTTCTCCCGCATGAGCTCCTTTTTCCCTCCCGCGACATTTTTCTCACCCCTGAAGTGCCCTGAAACCACCGTGTTTCTTCTAAAAATCTTCTAACACTTACCGCAATAATTATTTTTAATAAATAATTATTTTTGCACCCATTTTGGTACATTGGGGCATGTTTTTACTTCCCAACGACCTTTTCTACCACCTGGGGTAGGTTTTTGCCTTATGGTCACTTGTAACGATGTCTCCCAACTTCATTATTTCCTCTATAATATTTCCTTCCATAAAAATTAAAAAATTTAAAACAATAAAAAAATTTCAAAAAGTGGTAAACAACATATACGCAACTAAACCCTGTGTCAATTACATTATCCTTGAACATCGAAATATGTCTTACAAAATCATATTTTTATGATTATTGCTTGTTTTGGTCTCAAATGACTTGCAGATCATTGTGATCTACCTCCATTAACAAAAGCTCAGTTACATGTTATATCGATACTCCTTTACAACATTGAGTTTCCAAAGACTGTGTCGTAGTGCATGAAATTTTTTCCATGGGGCTACTTGTGTCCTTCGTTATTCCCCTTACATGTTTCATTTGTTGGGGCACCATTTTCAACTCTTTTCATTACAACATGAACATTTGGGAACTACGGATTGATAACAAAAACATTGGCGTAACTATATTGAACGTTGTTTGTTTGACTGCGTGTGATTGTACTGGTTTCTCTATTAGGTTAGTTGGTTTACTTTCACGTATTACATTGCATTGTTTATGTTGCATTGAGTTAGGTATTGTTTTACTTTCTCGTATTACATTGCATTATGTATGTTGCATGGAGTTACGTAACAATGGGAAAATGTTAATAATTTAGTTTTTCATGTTATCTTACATTTTTGTTCATTCCAATAAAGGTCGATGATATAGACCTAAGGGTAAAATGATATAAACAGGTTGTTTATTGAAAGGTTGGATGCAAAGAGTGGGATTTTCCTATATTCTCCATTATCATTTATTATCATTACTAATTTTTCTTCTAAAAATCACCTGGGGAAATAAACAACCATGTTTATCCTTATCCTTATTTTCTTCTCAATACCTATGGGTTTTACACCCGTTCTAACCTATTTTCTTCTATTTGTTTCAATCATATTTTTGATAGTCGATTGAATTCTTCTATCCATTTCAATCATATTTTATTTTACTAATTTTTCTTCAAAAATTTACCTGTTTATGCTTGTCTACTATATTTGAAGTGAAGTCACTAACTTCACCTCAAACAAGGGAAAATGTAGACACCTAAATTTCACTTTCGCAATCTTATTGTCAAATGCACGCAAATCACTTTCATTCTTGCCAATTCATTTATAATTAGTGATTTTTGCTAATTAACTAGAGTTTCTTACCACTTTGGCTAATTAACAGCACTTTGTTGATTATGTAACCCCTTTCGCATTCAGGATGCCACTTTACGGTGAATCGTAAGCCAAAATCCTCTTCAAAACAGACAATTAGCAATTATAAGCTAATTAAGCGTATTTTGCCCTTGATTTGGTCAATATTCCCTAATATTGACTCAAACCCTTCTTCTAACCACTCAAATTCACCTCATTCACCTCCACAACGTCTCAACAAGCTTCAAAATCTTATCATAACCTCCTAGTTGACCTTAAGCATGGTCAATTAAGGCTTCATACCTCTTAATCACTTGGTAATTCACTAATTATGATTAGCAAGGCTTAATCATGATCAGCAATTCTAATCTAATTTGGGGATTTTTGTCCCACATGCACCAAAATACAAGTTTCTCCCAAAAGGAAAACTATAAAAAGTGTGGACCCCATTCCTTTACAATTTTACACCATGTTTTGATTTGCATCTCATATAATACATATAATTCATAGTCAAGTTCAAACCCTTGCTTAAAATCTTCAACAAGGTTAGTAGATGAATAATCTAAAGTGACTTAACAAGTCATTTGGAGAGGTCATTTCACCATTATTTTGGAGTAACAACCATAACCATTTGATTGCCCTCTTAGGTCTATTTAGGTCCATGTTAGGTACTTCAAGCATATTAGTAAGCATGTTTAGTTAGATCTTGCATTATTTTCATACTAGTTAAGCATTCCTTTTAGCTTCTATCTTAATGTTACATTCCTAGACTTAGAATCATTAGCTATTAGGTGGCAATGGTATTAACCTTCCTTGATTAGCTTTGTTATTTACTTTGTAAAAGTTTAGGGTGCTTTCAGGATATTTTATATCTATCAAAACCTTCTAGCTTCTGAAAATTGGCTTCTAAAACAAGTATTGGGTGGAATATAAGGTATCCAAAATCATACATACTTGTTTCCTTAATTTTATAAAATCAACAATGTATAGAGATCATTCCTTGAGCTTGTTTCACCAAGTTGTTTATTTCCTTCAACATTGGAAAAATACCACATAAATTTAATAATGTCTCAAAATTTGCCAAGCGATACAGTAAATATTTAGCCTTGTCAACTTCTATAAGATTCTTGAACATATACCTTGTTAATGACCTGTATTCCTCAAAAAATTTATAGGCCACGTGGATCATACAATGATATCCATCTTGTGTCAACATTTTTCAGGTCAATTTTTTACCATTTGTTATTCCCATAAAAAAAATATGAAACTCCAAAAATATTTTAGGAATGCTTGACATGTATGAATGCAAGTCTCGTATAAGTTCTTCCACTTTAGTAACATTTTCAAAATTACTTACAATCTTGTAAAGCAAGATTCATTTTGTGAGCCTTGCAGTGTATAGGTATCATATACGGGGCAACAATTTTTTGAAGGTGAATACAAATCTCGGTTTTGTGGCCTTACATGAAAGATACCCCATCAACTCCTGCATAAATCATACTTTATAGATATTAAATGATCATCCATACCAGTTATTCCTTTCAAATTTTTAATAACGAGTTTGCATAGGTTCTCAAAATTGTAATTCTCAATCATTTTGTACATAGTTAGTAGATGATTTTCCCTTAAATGGTTATTAAAACTGAAAGTGTAGACATACATACAAACCCACGATTTATTATATACTGTTGTGACCTCATCAATCGACAATACGATAAAATTCACATTTTTTACCTTCTCTCTTAAATCAGTGATTTCAATTTCTACCGTACACTTTGCCATTTCCCATGCACTTGTATCTGACTAGTGTGTTGTTGGAATGTTTGGAAACCCATTACATTGAAACATTATCTTATAATCAATGAGATCTGAAATTCTTCTAACCTTTTTTTAAATGTGAAATATTTTTTTGAATTGTATAAGTTTTGTCTGAAGACTTGCATTAGTAGCTTTTGCAAATTTATCTTTTATTGTTCCACCTTTCTCAACAAGGTCTTAAATATGATTATGATGATTTTCATATTTTGTTGCATATCTCATATGTAGACAATCTTCCTCAATTTTCTATGTAGTTGTTTTTATTATTGTTTCATCATCTTTCCTTTTAGACTCTTATACTTTCCCACAATACTTCTCTATTATGTCCTAGCTTCAACTGCATTTTGTTGTCAATTTGCCTAGTTTCCAACTACATATAGTACATCTACATTCTGTATGAGTATCAGTACTATTTTTTGGTTCAACAGGTTCAATGAATGGATACTTGGGTAACCATTCAAATTTATAAGTCCTTCCTAAAGTCCACTTCCCACTCTTATGTTTCTGATGTGTGCTTCTGGAATGTTTATCTAAAGTTAGAGTTGGATGGCAATTGGGATTATCACTATTATCAATGTGAATTAAATTACTTTGCTGGTTGGGACTTTCATCTGGAGTATGGTCAATCTGTTGGGGTTTTCTACATTTGAAAGAAATTGGTTTGCTTACTGCATCCTTAATTAAATCAACATATAAAGTAACATTAACATAATACGAGTCAAAATTACCTCTTGGAACTAGTGTTATTATGGGTTGACTGAAATACTTTGAAATTGTCATGTCTCGTTTTCTTTTTCCTTGAGTTCTTTTCTCATTTGGAACAGGGGCCATCGTATGGGTGATTTTGAAGTCTACACATGTGACAAAAATATAGAAGTTTCAAATAAGATCTATGAAAAAATAAATACAAGACATTGTGAAAAATAAAGATCATCCTAAATGATAACATGGTTACATGGGTTAGGCTACCGAAAAGGGTTATGCGAACATGATATTGGATCACTGTACAGCTACATACTTTCTTGTTACAGAATGATAACACAAATTTATGATGTCGTCTGGCCAAAAATATTTATGTTATCGTCTAATAACATATATTACTACCGTATGACACTTCTTATTCACCTTAGTGGATGACATCATGTATTTAGATTATCGTCCGATAGCAATTCTACTAAAAACCCTTGACACGCTGACAGTTTAAACTTTTTCACTTACCTCTTTCGTTTATTCCTTCGTATTTTTGCCTTATACTTTCATCTTTTTCACATGCTTATTTGATTTTACCTTCGACTTCAACTGCAGATCTAAAAATTAACGAATTTTGAAATTATATTATATTAGTATACAATGGAAAATTAATCTTATATATAATGGTATATTATAACATGGAGGCAAATATACTAACATTGGTCATCCCTTAGTGGAAACACTAAGGTGAAATGATGGTCAAATTTATTTATGACCCATAAATTTTGGTGAACGCGCTACTATACAGTAGTAAAAAAAACTTCCAATTTCAATTTTTTAGAATCCTAATATTCACCTATTCACAAATATTTGCCCCTAAAATTAACCCTTCCTTTAGGTGGAATGGTGGATGTATTTCTTGGTGCTATTTATTTGACTGTGCAACAGTTTACTTCACATCTCAAAACTTTCGTGCCCTACGTGTTCAATCTCCTTCTACACAATTTTTTGTGCCACTATTCACTCTTTCTACCTCTCATGCTCTTACACCTTCGTGTACCTCAACCAAGTTTATTCTCTAGTTCCAATTCTATATACCTGTATTTTTTCAAACCCTAACTCCAAAAAACACAAACCATATCCCACTAATTGCTAACTTCCACACCTCACGCACACTCTAAAATTCCACATGAAGGAGCCTCTCAAATAGGCCATGTACTTTTGCAATGTGTACATTGCTTCTATTCTTCATGTTCTCTTGCAAATTTTCACAAGTTCACATAATCTCATACTCAAATCGCTCTTCAATTGCTTGATTTCTTCACAAGGTAAGGTAAGATTGAAATCTCTTCAGTGCCCCTTTTATATATTTTCAAGTTTTTATCGCATTCATTACTCCTCACCTACCATCATATTACAGCTTTAAATACATTTTTTTCTTTTTTTGCTCTTTACTCTACTTTCTTCCATGTGCAACAATCATAACCTTCTGGCGCACCACTACTTCCATAATGCAGACATACTTGCACGTACTTCCCTGTGCTACAACACATTTTCTTTTGCATCATATACCAAGTATCCCATCATGTTGTTGCATACCTCATGTTACCATGTGCAACCTCTTCCTCACGTGGTGTTCAATCTGAAAAATTTCTATTAGCATCGTTATTCTTAGTGTCTACAACACCTTCTTTCTTTTGATCACGTGCACCTTATAAACAACATCACACCGTTATACCGTCGTGCACACATATGCACCAACTTTCTCATGCACGCAAATATGGTTCACCCCATACTAAAATTATGTGCAGTCCTCTTCGTAATAGCTCACTAAATAGTAATCAGCTTCATATGTGCAAACACACTTATTTCAAAAAAAACAAGAAAAATAAAGACAAAACCTAAAAGGGAAAGCTAATCTAAATGGAAATACTTCATTATTACAAACACACAAAAGAATCTTATTTATAAAAAGGCATCATCCTACTCCCATTGAATTAATCGGGAAACATAGTACCATCCAATGCCTATAATTAGACATGTGTCTGATTCAAGTATCTTGGTTACTACAAAAGGTCCCAAATAGTGTACCTTCAACTTCCCTCAATGGCACGCAAACTTAGAGTCATATAGAAGTACCATCTTCCCAACTACAAATGACTTGTTCTTGATGTTCCTATCATGTCAAGCCTTGTGTCGTGCCTTCTTTGTCTTTTGGCTCCAATGCACAATTGTCTTCCGCTCATCTAGTTGCATAAGTTTCTCAATACGCTCTTCCATAGCCTTTTCATCTGAAAAAATTCATGCGCATGCAATACGCATGGATGGTAACAAAAATTCCACATGAAGTACCTACTATATTCCAAACACCAACTGAAAGGGTGTGGATTTGTTCAACCTTTTATACATGGTCCTATAAGTCTAAAGTACAACTGATACTTTATCATCTCAGTCCTTCCTTCCAACATCACAAATATTTTTCAGAGTCTATCCCAAGATCTTGTTGAAGGATTCAACAGTACTATTAGCTTGAGGGTGATAAGGAGTAGTCTTATGGTGTACCACCATAAACTCATCTACCAAAATTATGATTGTCTCATTTAATAAATGAGTTCCTCTATCACTAGTCAAGCTTAATGGGCATCCATTCTTGTTGATAATATTCTCCCAAAGGAATCTTGTTGTTGTGGCTATGGTACAATCCTTCATAGGAACAGCCTCTTCCCACTTTTTCAAATAGTTTTTGTAGGTGATTATGTAGCATGCACACCATTCCTACACATGGGTGGTGCAATAAGTCTCATGAAATCAACAACCCACTTATCAAAAGGTTTCGTGCTCACTATGGGTTGCAAATTCATTTCATCTCTACTTCTAGACTTGTCAAGGCACTGATAATGATCACATGCTTTTACATAATCCTTGGTATCCTTGTATAATGTCTCTCACCATAATCCATCTAGAAGGATCTTGCGCATGGTTGCATCTCCTCCATAATGTCCTTCTACAATACCTCCATGATATTCCTCCATAATAGCCTCACACTCATGCTCCAAGACTCATTTGTGCAAGACCTCATCATGGCCCATCTTATACAAATCTCCACCAATGAGTTGATATGTTGTAGCTCGAATTGTAGTTTGTTTCTTATCCAATGTTTTTATCCCCTCTAGTGCAAGTCTGGTGCGCAATAATACCTCTATGTCCTCTAAGTCTATTGGTACATACAGTTTAACCTCAAAAATTATGCATCGGGCATAGTGTTCTCAATACTCTGTATGTCCTCTCTAGATTTGATCCTTGATAAGTGATCAGGTCCCATATTTCCCTTTCCTAGGCTTCACAACAAATATGAAATCAAACTCCTAAAAAAGAAGTATCCATCAGTAGATGCGCCCTTGAAAAACAGGCTTGTTGACTACATACTTCAATGTCATATGATCTGTATAAAATATGAATGGAGTGGCCAACAAATATTGTCAAATTTATGAAGTCGTATAGATCATAGATAAGGCTTGCACACTCTCTTGTAGTATAATTCTACTATGTGGGTGTCAAATTTTTACTTGCGAAGCATATGGAATTATCCACATTACCCTCACCTGGTTGTGCTAAGACTGCACCAATTAGCCATGCCAGATGCATCAACATATACATGGAAAGGTTTGTCTCATGAAGGGAAGCACAAAATTGGTGCAGTGGTAAGTTTATCCTTCAATGTCTCAAATGCATTCCTTTACTACGCATCCCCCCAATAAAATTTTCCTTTATCGGGCCTTGAGTAGTTACTCTTCCAGGGGCACAACAATCTTTTCATATTCCTTTATAAACTTCATGTAATAACCAGTATGTCCCAAGAAACCACGTACTTCACTTTGGTTGGTAGGACTCTTCTAATCCCAATATCACCACAATATTAGTTGGATCTACCAACAATCCATCCTTACAAATGATGTGCCCAAGTAATGTCCCAAAGGGTGTAGCAACTTTTTAATGTTAAGAGAGATGTTTAACTACCTACATCTCTCAAACATGAGCCTTATATTATCACAGTGATCTTTTACTAATTCATAAATGGTCCAATCCATCTAGATAAACCTGTGAGAACTTATGAATGAATTCATGAAATGTCTATACAACTATGTGCGAGAACACCATTGACTAATTCTTCAATCCAAATGGCATAACAGTATAAGATAAACTTCCCCATTCAGTATCGAAGGTGGTCTTTTCTTGATTCTTGCGCACAATGCACACCTGGTGATAGCCTAAGAACCCATCAATGAAAGAGTAGATTTTTGTGCCCCATGTGGACTCCCTCAAGTATTTCCTCTGTGAATAGAGTGGGAAAAGGATCTATAACACATGAAGCATTTAGTTCCCTGTAATCCATACATATCATAATCCTCCCATCCTTCGTAATGTTGATTACCATGGGACTAACCCACTCAGCTTCCTCGATTAGTTCAATGATTTTAGACTTAAGCATCTTGTCTATTTTTTCTTTCACCTTCACGCGTAGGTTCGGATTCATCCTTGTAAGGGGCTTTTTTAAATAAGATGTGCACCTTCTTTCAGCTTAATCTTTATCTCTCCCAATGAAGGATGTACTCCTTTCAACTCAAAGGCAACCTCTTGGGAAAAATTCATGTAAGTCACACAATAGCTCAATGGTATTTGTTACGTTCATCTTCTAACTATTAATCTTTGATGATGGATTCCTTAGGCACATCCTCGGTGTCAATGTTAACCTTCTTGGTCTTCATGGGAGCATGGTACATGCGTATGCACTTTTCATCTGCAGTGTCCACTACTTCTGCGCAAACCTTTTGTATGGTTAATATCTAAATTTTCCACCTCTTCATAATCAATGAGGTATACCATTTTCCCTTTCTCTTTCTCTTTCCAAGAGTAACCCAATTGCATCTCCTTTATTCAATGATATCTTCATGCGCCTGGGGATCATACTCTCTAAGTAATTAAAGCATGAGCTCCTCTTCTTTTGCACTATCCCCTAACGTGATGCACTTCATAATCTATAAGACCTCATGTACTTGAGGTTTATTAGAAAAATAATCAAAATAATGTGTCATACCTTCAATCATCTCATTTCATCTTGCAGTCTCTTTTTTCAACCCGGCATGCACATACCAAGCATGTGCGCATTCACGCAAAGTGAAATAGAACTTATGTACCCATAGTGATGGTGGTAAGGCCTCTTGACCTTGTGTCCATTGCCTCTCACAATTTATGAACGTGTACCAATACAGGGGTCTTCCCATCATACTCATGTATAAGTGTAGGCACATTGTTCTGAGTAAAACCTTGTTGAAAAGGTGATTCTTACTTCTCGCCATCCTGACAATTTATCTCTATGTGGTTCCCACCAATGTGTTTTTGTTTCACATAAATTGTACACCATCATATTCCTTTTGTCACCCTCATTCGGCCACTAGTTCTCCATGACGTGCAATAATGATTCTGACTTTTCTTCACCAGTGTACCTAGGTAACTGAGTGTTTTGTTGTGAAGTTTGTTTGCATGTGTGGAAGTGTTGAATACTTTACACTAAAAGTATTGTACACTCTCCAAAAAAAATTAGCCTCAAAATATGTGCATGATACCTCGAGAAATGTGCTCTTCTCATATGGGCGGTATTTTGACCCATAGGTTTATGGTGTAATTTTGGCCCACATTTTTGGTACCCATTATATTGTAAAACTTCTTAAGAAGTTTCCTAGTGATGTGATTTTGTGTATATGGTAGGTGAGACATAACATTGTATAGGTGTGTGAGTTCAAGTGTGAATTCATGAGAGTTTGTTGAGCACAACTCCAAATAAATTCTAGGTATTATATTGAGAGAAAAAGGTGGCTTATGTAATAAAATATGAGAAAGTGATTCTTGGTGGACATAGCCCAA
The DNA here is from genome assembly GCA_019776745.2 of Taxus chinensis. NCBI lineage: Eukaryota > Viridiplantae > Streptophyta > Pinopsida > Cupressales > Taxaceae > Taxus > Taxus chinensis. The sequence goes on along the minus strand of CM034154.1, from coordinate 540,774,483 downwards.
ATTGGGTGAGCCACATTAAATATTGTCTTTATGTTGTGTTCTTTTATTTTCTAAAATTTTATTTCAGATCTGTAATATTTTTCTACATATTAGTTTCTATTATTGTCGATTTTATGTGGGATTGTTTCTGCATACTTTATCCCTTATTTCCTATCAATTGATATTAGCTCCCGGATTGGTTTGTCTGAAGTGTTGAATTGCATAGGGAAAGTTTTAGTTTGAGTGGGAGCTATGGCAGATGATGGAAGATCTAAGGTTGATAAATTCAACGGGAAAAATTTTAGTCTTTGGACAGATGCAGATGGAAGATTACCTTTATCAGAAGGATCTTTAGATTCTACTATCTGAGAAAGGGAACAAACCCTCGAGCATGATGGATGCAGAGTGGGATTTTTTGGATAGATACGGAACTTGGAACAATCTAGTTATTTCTTGCATCTTCGGTATTATTTAATGTTTCAAAGGAAAAGACTACAAAAGAACTTATGGATGCATTAGGGAAGCTATATGAAAAACCCTCTGCCTCTAACTAGATATTTTTAATGAAAATGTTGTTTAATATGAATGGATGTTTGAGAATAGTTCAGTAGCATGATAATTTAAATGATTTTAATATGATTATGAATATGTTATCTTCAATTATAATAGAATTTGATGAAGAAGTTAGGGATTTATTAATTTTGTGCTCCTTACTTGAGAGTTAGAATAGCTTGGTAATGGCGGTAAGAAAATCGGCTTCTAGCTAACTCAAAGTTGAAGTTTGAGGACGTTGTAGGGGTGATTTTAAGCGAGGAAATGTGAAGAAAAAACTCTATGGGGAATCTTCTACTTCATGGAATGATTGTGATGGTGGAAACTAGAGGGAAACAAAAGAATAGAGGAATCCTTGGAAAATAGAAAGATTGAGGTAAGGTCAAAATCCAAAAGCAAGATGGTATGCTAGCATTGTGGAAATTTTGGGCATGTAAATAAGAATTGTTTAGAGCTTTGGGACAAGAAGAAACAACAAGGAAGAAAAAAAGGATGTGAATGTGGCAATACGTAATGTCTACCAAGATGCTTTGATTCTTTCTTTGCATAATATTGTTGAATATCTTGGGTTTTAGATTTGAGGGATTCTTTCCATGCTACTCCACATAGGCATTATTTTTTTGATTATGTTCAAGGGGATTTTGGGCATGTTTTTCTTGGTAATGATGAGCCTTGCATAACATAGTTGGAAATTTTTTTGTCCAAGTTAAGATGCAAAATGGGAATACATGGCTATTGAAGGATGTCAAACTTGTGCCTATATTAAGACGAAACTTGGTATCAGAGAGGAAGTTGGGAAATGATGGTTGTACTGTGATATTTACAGCATAGACTCCTTGGAAGATTACCAAGGGTGCTCTTGTGGTGGCAAGAGGTAAGAAGGTTGGAACCTTGTATTTAACTACTGATTAGCACTAATGATTGTAATCATGTGGCTTCGGACGTACATATATAATATTTTGGCATTATAGGCCTCTGGTCATATGAGCCATAAGGGAATGCATATCATAAAGAAGAATTTTCCTAGATTTACGGAAACAGGTTTGGATGTCTATGAGAACTATGTGTATATCGGAAACAGAAGCGAGTAAAGTTTCTCAAGGTTGGAACCTACAAATAAAGAGACTAAGTTGGAGCTGGCACATTCTGATGTGTAGGGGGGCATCGGCTCAGGTATCATCTCTTGGGGTTTTAAATTATTATGTTACTTTTATTGATGATGTAACAATGAAATTTTGGGTATATTGTATTAGAAATAAATCTAGATGTATTTGACACTTTTGTTAAATGGAAAGCCTTGGTAGAGAATGAAACAAGTCTTAAGCTAAAATGTCTTAGGTCAGATAATGGAGGGGAGTATTGTACGGTAATGATTTTGATTATTATTGTTCTAAGAATGGAATCCGCATGTAAAAGACGGTTCCAGAGAACTCCATAGAAGAATGGGATGTCAGAAAGGATGAACAAGATAATAATGGAATGTGTTAGGAGCATGAGGTTACATGTGAGGACTACCTCTTTCTTTTTGGGACAGAAGTGGTGAGCACAACTTGTGTACTTGATAAAAAAAGGACCCTCAAGTGCCCTGGATGGAGGCATACCTGATGAGGCTTCAGTCTGGTAAGAAGATTTTATTACTCATTTCTTAGAGTTCTTTGGATGTGAGGTGTTTGTCCATATTGACAAGGATGAAATAGGACCAAGTTAGAAGACTAAGTCAGAAAAATTTACTTTCATTGGTTATGGTGGTGATGAATTTGGATATAAATGTTGGAGTATTAAGGACAAGAAAATAATTCTATCTAGGGATGTGGTTTTTAATGAGAAAGATATGTATAAGCAAAAATATCAAGGAAAACGGGGAAGAACCCAAGAAATAATATGCAGTAGTTGAGGATCTTCCATGGATGGGAAAGTGACACATGAATCAGTTCAGTAACCTGCTCAACATGAACTCTAAAACTCCTATATTGAGTAGGTATTCTAGGGTAAAGAAGATCACATGAACATTTTTCTCCTTCTCTTTATTATTTATTACTCACTAACAGTGGAGAGCCAGAGAGCTTTGATGAATCAATACAGGTAGATGCTCAGGAAGAAGTGGGAGTAAGCCTTGAATGAGGAACATATAGTCTCTCATGGAGAAACTAGACTTGGGATTTAGTGAAGCTACCCTAAGGGAAAAGAACATTGCAGAAAAAGTTTAGGTATATATAGTTAAAGAGGAAGGAGGAGGCAAGAAAAGATACAAGGCCCAATTGGTGGTTAAGGGGTTTGCACAAAAAAAAGGTATAGATTTTGACGATATTTTTTGTCCTGTAGTAAAAATTACTTCTATTATAACTGTTCTTAGAATAGTGGCAGCAGAAAACTTGCACTTAGAGAAGCTAGATGTAAATATTACATTTCATCCATGGTGATTTGGAGAAGGATCTATATATGTAGCATCCAAAGGGCTATGAAGGTCAAAGGTAAAGAGGAGATGGTGTGCAAATTGAAGAAAAGCTTGTATGGTCTGAAACAAGATCCACGTAAATGGTATAAGAAATTTGATCAGCTTCATAATGGATCAAGGTTATATTAGATGTCATTCTAACCATTCCATGTATATAAAGAAATTTTAGGATGGCAGTTATATTATCTTGTGCTCTATATATGGATGATATGTTGGTTACAGGAAAAAACATGTAGGAAATAGAATGTACTCAAGAAGTAGTTCAGTGACTCCTTTGATATGAAGGATTTGGGGGTAGCCAAACAAATCCTTAGTATGAGGATATCTAGGGATAGGAAGGAACGAAAGTCTGACTTTATCCTCAGGAAGAGTACATTAAGAAGGTCTTGGAGAGGTTCAATATGTAGGATGTTAAACCTGTTGGGACTCCTTTGGCAAGCCATTTTAAGTTATCAAAGGAGTTATGTCCCAAGATAAAGTAGGAGAGAAAACAGATGTCCAAGGTACCTTACTCATCAGAAATTGAGTAGTTTGATGTATTTCGTGGTGTGCACTAGGCTTGATATTGCTCATGTAGTGGGAGGAGTGAGTAGATTTATGAGTGATCTAGGTAAAGATCACTGGCAGGCAGTAAAGTGGATCCTTCAGTACTTTAGAGGGACCATGGGGGATAATTTTTTGCTATAGTAGATCGGACACCACTTTTGCCTGGTTATATAGATTTAGATATGGCTGAGAGATGTAGACAGTACATGAGGAGCACAACATGTTATATTTACATTGTAGGTTGGACATAGCAATGAGTTAGATTTCACAACTTGCAAAATCTTGGTGTCTTTGTCAACCACAAAGGGCGAAGTATGTTGTTGTCCATAAAGGAAAGACAAAGATATGATTTGGTTACAACAATTGCTCGAGGAGTTTGGGCATAAGCAGGAGGAAAGGAAGTTGTATAGTGATATTCATGAGTGTTATACACCTAACTAAGAACTCTGCTTTCCACTCTAGGATGAAGCATATACAGTTAAGGTTACCATTTCATTAGGACAACTTTGGAGGAAGAGAAAATGAATCTAGGAGAAGATTCATACTAGTCAAAATCCTACAGACATGATGATGAAGGTGGTCACAAGGGAGAAACTGAAGTTTTGTTCAACTTTGGTTGGTCTTCATGGATGACAGTGAAGGGTTGAGAAGCTTTTCTCAGAGGAAAAATAGATCTCCAAGTGGGATATTGTTTATGTTGTGGAGCATGTTTTCATGCATGTGGAAGTGTTGAATACTATATACTAAAAGTATTGTAAACTCTCCGTAGTTTTTTTGGCCTCGAAAATATGTTCACTAATATATCAGGAAACGTGCTCTTCTCATATGGGTACGGGATTTTTAACCCATAGTTTTATGGGGTGATTTTGGCCCATGGTTTTGATACCCATGGTATTAGTAAAATTGCTTAAGTAGATTTCCTATTGATGTACTTTTATGTATATGGTAGGAGACATATAACATTATAGAGGTGTGTGTGAGTTCAAGTGTGAATTTAGAGAGAGTTTGTTGAGCACAACTTCAAACAGATCTGGGTATTATATTGAGAGAAAGGGTATCTTGTATTAAAATATGAGTAAGTGATTCTTGGTGGACGTCGCCCAAATTGGGTGAACCACGTTAGATATTGTCTTTGTGTTGTGTTCTTTTATTTCTTCACTTTTATTTTAGATTTGTGATATTTTTTACATATTAGTTTCTACTATTGTGATTCTATGTGGGATTGTTCTACATATTTTATCCCTTATTTCCTAACATTGATTCTTTCCCATGTGTCTGATCATACGTAGCATGATCATCCTGGTTATGCTCCCCTTCATCTCACGCCCGACCATCTCATCGTGCCATGGGCCCATTTGTCACAAGTAACACTAGTAGTGTAACTCACCCGAGTGCATGTCTTCCCACTAAATTATGCATTCCTTAGATAGTTCCACAATCTCAGGATATCACACCATGCGTGCATAAATCCTATTCATCTCTTCTTCACTAAAAATCTCAATGTATGGTGTAGCCCTCACCTCATCCAAGGGTATGACCACGAGCTCATATTTGTTCTTAAAACTATTGTATCTCTTATTAAAGTGCAAGTATGTATTATTCACATTACACCAAGGACGTCCCAAGTAGTGCTAAAAATTTATCTCCCTCAGCTAGTTCCAATTTTTCAAAATCTCCAATAAACTTGGATCCTTAAATTTGAATTGAAGAATCCTTCAACACCCCAATAGGCATGGCCCTTGTTTTATTCACCATATACAACACATTAGATGATGGTTGTAATAGTAGTCTTCCCATTTGATTCCATGCATCCAAAATCAAGACATTCACCTCAGCACCTGTGTTTATCAAAATGTTATTCACCAACCATCCATCAATCACAACATCCAATGTGATTTCATTTTCATACTCATGGTTTTGTGGTGGAAAACTCATATGGAGGATATGTTGTTCGCGTTTAAATCCTACGCATGGTACCTTCTCGAGAAACCATTCTCCAAGCAATGGGATGATATTCTCTTACATCATCATCTTTCCTATCTCCTTGAGATCATCTGCATCCTTTTGTGTAAGCTCATTGTTCTTAGTGTGCTCTCTCTCACATGTATGCTCCTTTAAGCACTGGATTTCTCATTGCAGCTCCCTGATAACCCCCATAGTCTCTTGATAGACCTCCTTCTGATGAGCGGAATTTGGATACTTGGCATGCATAACCTATTCTCTCTGACTGAGTGGTTTAGCATTAAGATGCTCACGCACATGTGTTGCTTCTGTGTGTTTTCACTAATAAAGGATGTAATTTTGGATCAAGCATCTTCTTTGGTGCTCATTTCTCATTCTTTACACACTATACCTTGATCATCCCCGCACCTTTGTCTTTCTTCTTATTCTTGTACATATGCTCATAAAGGTCAACACAATCCTCAACCTTATGTTGTTTGCCACAATACGCACATACCAAATTCTAGGGACATTCACGCTAGTAGTGATATGGGGACCCTCAAGTGTAACACATACCGTGCATAAATATTCCTCTACCACCATGGCCTCTACTCCTATATCCTCATTAGAATCCTCCTTCGTTACCCCGCCCTTCAGTAGGCTGAGCCTATTACACCTGAGAGTTTCTTTCTATAGTGGTTTTCCTTAATCCAATCTCACATGCCTCATGAATTTTATCTATCATTCGTATCATGAGTGTGTGTGTCACAAATATTGCAATACATGGATACATTCCTCATAGTTGCGCACTGCCAAAATGGGAAATTCCATATATCATGGTTTTTTTGGAAAATCTCATAATACTGTAACAACACATGAACCGTCATGCGTAGACAACTACCCTTCGTATGTCCTTCAACCTCACATTTAATGCATCATAGCCCACTTCGAGTCTCATGCATTGAATTATCATAGAGCTTCATGTTGCATGCCATTGTTGTTATATGCACCTGCAAAAAATGACTCTCTCGTATTTTCACTCCCAAGTACTTCAGTGTGTAAAGTTGCTTCCAAATCTTCGTGTAAATCAGTGTATGTCTTGTGTGACAAAGTCCTTCGAAATGAAGTAAACATCCCTCTAACAAACCATTCTACATGTTGACTCTGATGAATATCATATGATATCTTGGACAAGAAAGTCTTAAACCGTGCATCATACTCCCTCCCACTTTTAGATAAACCCTGATTAATGTCCTTGAGCATGCTAATACTCTGCCATTCAAACTTTGGAATGTGGAACTTAGCCAAAAACTCCACACACAAAACATCATAATCCATCATGGTCTGGTGTGGATCATACTTTCTATACCAACTATGTGGGCGTCCTTGAAGCATGGTAGAAAATTGACTTTCCTTTCTATTAGGGGTTGTAATTCCACGTGTTATTCATAGCATTTCACACTTGTGCACGTGCTCTGCCACAAACTCCACACCTATAAATTCTGACAAGTGAAACGATGTCTCAAAATAGACCTAAGGTGTTTTTTTTGTAGTTGTTGAGTCAATGTCTAATGAGGCTGATTTGGTGGTGGTTGTGGATCTTTCTTAGGTTAGGACCAAATCCTGAACTTGACCCTCCAGCAGGTTTCCCTCCATGTGGTTTTTTTCCTAATCCCCCTAAGCCTCCTGCACTGTTTTTCATGACCTATAGTCATGTAGATGAACTCCCTTGTTTTCTAGTTATTATAATGAATTGGAGACCAATGTTCTATGTTGTCGTAGCACCTATAGAATTGCTTCCAAAGGTCTATGCACTAACACTTTGTTCATATTACATGCATATGAACAATCCTCCAAGTACACTCCCAAACACGGGCACCTATTGTGTTGCCATGTATGCATCCCTAGTATGTTGCCCCTTCGGATTTAACATGAAATTATCTACTTGTATCTCCTTCCCTACATGGAGATTTTGTCCACTTTCCTTCACTAGAATTCCCTTCAAAAACTATTTATGGGTCTAGAACACCTTGCACAAAGTCTAGGTAGTTAGGTTGGGTCAAATACGCATGTTGACTATGATGAATATCATATGATATCTTGGACAAGAAAGTCTTAAACCGTGCATCATACTCCCTCCCACTTTTAGATAGACCCTGATTAATGTCCTTGAGCACACTAATACTCTACCATTCAAACTCTGGAATGTGGAACTCAGCCAAAAACTCCACACACAAAACATCATAATCCATCGTGGTCTAGTGTGGATCATACTTTCTGTACCAACTATGTGGGCGTCCTTGAAGCGTGGCAGAAAATTGACTTTCCTTTCTATTAGGGGTTGTAATTCCATGTGTTATTCATAGAATTTCACACTTGTGCACGTGCTCTGCCACAAACTCCACACCCCTAAATTCTGACAAGTGAAAGGATGTCTCAAAATAGACCTAAGGTGTTTTTTTTTGTAGTTGTTGAGTCAATGTCTAATGAGGCTGATTTGGCGGTGGTTGTGGATCTTTCTTAGGTTAGGACCAAATCCTGAACTTGACCCTCCAACAGGTTTCCCTCCATGTGGTGTTTTTCCTAATCCCCCTAAGCCTCCTGCACTATTTTTCATGACCTATAGTCATGTAGATGAACTCCCTTGTTTTCCAGTTATTATAATGAATTGGAGACCAATGTTCTATGTTGTCGTAGCACCTATAGAATTGCTTCCAAAGGTCTATGCACCAACACTTTGTTCAGATTACATGCATGTGAACAATCCTCCAAGTACACTCCCAAAGACGGGTGCCTGTTGTGTTGCCATGTATGCATCCCTAGTATGTTGCTCCTTCGGATTTAACATGAAATTATCTACTTGTATCTCCTTCCCTACATGGAGATTTTGTCCACTTTCCTTCACTGGAATTCCCTTCAAAAACTATCTATGGGTCTGGAACACCTTGTACAAAGGCTAAATAGTTAGGTTGGGTCAAATGCGCACCTGTTGTTCTTATTCTTTCCTCAGACGCACTCTCATCAGAATTAAATGGAGTCTCTCTAGTACACTTTCCCAATGTCTGGAGGACATGATCTTGTGGCTCCTCATCTTTCATAAGGGTATCAAAACCTTCGTTAGTCATCATTCATCTCAAAGGAAACACTACGTCAATTTCCCTATGTCATGCTTCATTATACTTGAGTCGTCTTTCCTATCTCTATCTTTCTTCCACCAAGGCTTCCGCCATCCTTCTCCATACATGTTTCTACTCATGCACACGGTGGGTTTTAGCTAGCCATAGGTAATCTTTCCAATCCCAATTCTATCATCAAGATCTTGATAGCTAAGGGTATCGTGCACAAATAGGATCCTCTAGGCTCCTGCAAGAACTTGAACTTTGCTTCCTCTAGACAAGAATATGTGGAAATTTCATGCTCTAAAGTATAGTTATGCAACATTCCTTTCTACCAACAATCCAAAACTCTAGTCCACATCTCAGTCAAATCAAAGGGAGTCTGATAGTCTTCCTACGTCCAAAATCTCATTCTAGGGTAGTAAAGTGTATTTGATGTGTAAGCTTCCAACCACTGGTATAAATCTATTAGGAAGAAGTTGAAGAATGTCTTATACAGGCAATTATAAAGATTATCTTCCACCCACTTTCGTGTATTAAAGCCAGGTTCATTACTATTTCTCTCTGTAAACGTGTCTTGACCATCTTCTACCCAAATTTTAATACTCTCCAAAGAGATTCAATACACCATCTACATGCAACATCCTGGCATACAAATTAAAAATAGGTCCCGAAAATGGAACCAAAATGTAGTCTTTATTTTTGCACACTTATTAGCTTGGCATGCAGGCACTTCATCCAAACAAATCTGAATGTTCACTCGAAGCACACTCAGCCACCATGTCCCTCATTTACTATGCCTATCAGTATGTTATCATGCATAATTACCATGTTCACAATCCAGATGTTCATTCATGCACAGAGAATTATCCTAACCATGGAAAGTTAGCAACACATATACTATGAAAAATACTTAACCAATGTAAGCAAGAACTAATATCAATTACACTATCAAATCACCATGACCAGATCCATAAACTAACATTATCCAACCACACTTATCCATTAGAAACCTTAAGAAATTACATAACATGGAAGATGATACTCAGTCATTACAATAGTGTGCAGGACCATGCGCTGCGACCATCAAACCCTAGATCTATGTCAAAGCAGCAAAAATCTGCTACAGTATACACGGTCACTACTAACAAAGACTTATATTGGGTATATATAGGGGGTGGGGACTTTCCCTTCACTTCCCATGCATCTTCTTGATAATGGATGTGCTCATAAAAACAACTTTCATGCTTTACATTACATGCTAATAATAGATTATCTTAAATATAAGGCTTGTTATATATAGGGGTGGGGACTTTCCCTTCACCGCCCATGCACCTTCCTAATAATAGGCATGCTCATAAAAATAGTTTGCATGCTTTACATTCCATGCTAATAATAGATTATCTTAAATATAAGGCTTGATTTAATGCTATTATTAGTTTTCTCCATGTGTGTGTTTTATCCTTGATCTGCATGTGCTTCTTCCACAAATAGCCCTTTCTTGGCTGAAAATTCATCATACTTTTATATTTTTCTTGGTCAGCACTCATACTCTGGTTTTCCTATTCTTATCCCGTGATCTGAAAAATGGCCAAGTCTTTGTTCCTTTTGTCTATGTGCATAGTCTCGCATGCTACCTTGTTTCGTATTTGCGTGTAACCTCTCACGTGCTACTTCATTCTCTAGCTCAAAGTCTCGTGCACATTATCTCTTTGATCTACTAATCCTTATTAGATTTCCCAACCAACACTACCATACTCTAGGAGATGTAGAGACATCTTGTAGAAATTTTGAGGTACAAGGGTAGGTTGTGTGATAGTAATGAATCTTCCTTGTATTGACACTCTCAATGTTTTTCTTTCTCATGATTTTCATATACATCCACCACTTCCAAACACAATATGAAAAATAGAGGTTGCATTCGGTGTGGCAATTCTAACTATACCCATCTATGATGTGACTCTTTTTATACTATAATAACGTTTCCAATCCCTCTTTCATGTGTTCTTTCATGGTTGTAGTTGACCGGCCTAAGACTCATCATCCTAAATTGTCACACACTAGATGGATTCTTAAGAGGCCTAGATGGTCCTCCACTTGGTTGTCTAAAAAGTGAAATTCATTATAGCAAGAAAGGAGATACATCATCAAATAATTCCCTCTCCTTCCCTTTGTTCGACTCTTCATCATTATTAGTTTCAATGGTTACAATTTTGTCAATATCAAAAGACTTAATCACTTGAACATGTGCGTTGGGCTAGGAAATGAGGCCATGACCAATTTATTATGGTTCAACATTCTCTAGATATTTTTTTTCTCTAGAAATATGCATATATTTTTGTTTCATGCCTTCTTATTTGTATTGGTCATTCCCATTCACTCTGGTCTTTACAACACTTCCAAAGTGATTCCTCCTTTTGAAGACCTCTCTCTACCATAGCCTTATTTTGATATTCCTCCTAAAATTATCGCCTAAGTGCTTGCTCATCTAATATGTCCATGTTGAAATTCACAATCAATCGTACTCCTCCTTCAACCTTCCACACTGCTCACATGTAGAGGGGTTTAGTAAGCCATAGGGAAATTCTCAATCCCAAGATCTACCATAATCTTTTTGATCGCAAGTGTTAGGTGTATCAAGTAAGTTTTGCATGGCTCATGGGGGAAGTTAATTTTTTCTTCCTTAGGGAAAGAATATGTGGAAACTGTGTATGCCAAGATGTAACTATGAAGTGTTCCATTCCACTTGACATCAACAACACATGTCCACACACCGTCTAACTCTACAAGTCTCCAAAGGTGTTCTTCATTCAAAGGATTCTTATGTCATAGATTTAAATTTTTACACATAAAAGACGTAGTCAACCAAGCATACAAATATCATGGGAGTTCACTTAATACAGTCTCATACAAATCATTAAACAAATGCCTTTCTACCCATTTTCTTGGAAAACAATTCATGTGACTAGAAAAAAAATTTGCTAACTCCTCTTAAACCATTTCCATCCAACTCTCAATGTTTTATTAAGTCGAAACATCCTTCTTCAGTACAATCATGGCAACATAATGCAATGGATCCCAGAAACAAAACCAAAATTTTTATCTACTTTACCCTTGCCTCTTTATGATAGTTACATTTACCATTGCTTAAGACAACACCACATGCACTTTGTAAAATCAACTCCCTCATGTTGGCATATCACACAAAGTCAACCTTGTGCACTCACCTGAGGCATGAGAAAAGACTAGTTCCTATCAGTTTGGGTTGTGTCATGATATCTAAGATATCCACTTTATTCCACATCCAACATTAAGAACACACTTATCTCAACATATAAGCATGCATAACAATATTACGTAGTAATTGCAAGCCATACATAGCAAATCAATGTGCACTAGAGTATTCAACGAGATTGAATAATCATTAATCTATTAGGGATTTATATAGTTGTTCAAAAATAAACACCTCACATCAATCCCTCTCACCTTAGCACCCTCTATTACCAATGTACCAAGGGGTATTTATGTTGATGGGGCACTACCTTCCTTAGCTTATCTAATAGTTATATTTGTCTTTAAATACTAGTTTAAAATGACTTAACTAGTAGTCTTAAGTTGGCACACATACAAGGAAACATTGATCCTTATCTTCAACACATGCAATACTCCTTATTTGATTGTATCCTATTGGCATTTTGTTTCTCTTGTGAATTTCTTATTAACTCACTAATCTCCAAATTATTATATTTTGTGCAACATCTCCTTGATCGATAGTTTGTCGTATGTTAGTGATCCAAGATGGTGTTTTGATTCTTCCATATGTTTGATTGGCAAGAGTGTTTTCTTCTACCACGCATGCCAAATGTACCATCATCATTAAACCTCTACGTGCATGCTAGTTATTAGTGCCTCCAAAAGTGTGGGTGGGCACCATGTATCCAAATTTCCTTCATGCAAATGTGCACACGCCAACCCAGGGGGTTCAAAAATGCTCATGATATCTATGCTCCCCAAAAATCCTTATACTTCGTTAAAAATAATATTACTTAAAGAAAACTTTCATATTTCACCAAAATGTGAGCTCAATAACAAGATGTATTTTGTAACATCGATGGGAAAGAAGGATCCAATTATTTCCCAACTTCTAAATAAATTAATATTCCAACTATTTGGATATTTAGATCAAATTTATTGACTTCACACAAAAAAATAGTATTCAATGAGCATAACTTCTTATATATTCATGGGGAAATTGTTAAATCATGTTTTCTGACTTCATGGAAGTGTCGTGACATTGAATTTTTTTTAGGAACCTATGTTTTGCCTAGAATGGAACACTAATCAAGAGGAGTTTTTTGTGGGGGGTTTTGAGGATACACACATTTCGGTTGCGAAAATGCTAACATTTTCAATGCGGCCCTAGGCATGCATTACTCGCAGGATGCATGTAAGAGAGATCTTTGGATCGCTTCGTGGCCACCTCATGCTCCACTTCCATAGTTTTCCCATCTCAAAAACATGCATGGGTATCTCCCTTCTTGTTAAGTTTTGTTATCCTATGTTGATTCATGCTTTCGTTGAAAAAAAAATCTATAAATTAGTGAGAATGTGTACAATGAATGTGGTAGATTTTCTATTAGACACGCGTAGCAATTAAATGACTTTTTTACCAGTGAAAATTAACCTCTAAAAAACCCATTTGCTTATCAATTCGGAAATGACTTGAAATGTACATTACCAACCTACAAAACAAAATGACTTCCCCTATAATTTTTGGCTTGGGTCTCATAACCGTGAGATCAAAACACTTGGAAGACTAAACTTTACAACTTAAAAACAACTCTTAAAGTTGTGATTTCACTCTTGAAGAAAATTTTGGCAAGAATTTGCAACCTTCCCTTGTATAGTTTTTAATGCAGGAGCATCTCAGGACTAAGGAAATCCTAAATGAATGAGGAAGCGTGCAAGAATTGGAGGTGCGTAAGAAAGGGGGAAGACACAAGGTAAGTGCACGAAAGAATACAATTTCCCCAAGGAAGAAAGAAAGGTATCATGAAGCCACAAGAGGAGAAGCATGCATGGAAAGGAAGTGCATTTAAAAGAGGAAAGAACACGAAAATATGATGGTGTTCCAGAGAAGAGGAGAAGACAGAAGAGCAGAGAAACGAAAGGGGCTCGAGAGAAAAAGGTGCAAGAGTTTGGCGCATGGGTTAGAGATCGCGGGGCGCGAAGAAGTAAAATGGTGTGTAGAATAAAAGGATGTGCTAGAGGAAGCTAAGACGCCTAGGAGAAGTGGCGCCTAAAAAATTGGTTTCCCATGACAGTAGCCTAAGGTGAAGGTACATGAGAGGACAAATTGAATTAAGGCACGAGGAAATAAGAATGGAGCACGGGGAGATGTTGAAGAATCCCAAGATAAAGGCAAGGGAATGGCATAAGCATGAAGAGTAGATCCTATGGTGATAAGATGTGGCATAATTGGCAGAAGGATGGTTGGTGACGGGTCTACAAAGTCACATGGCTGACAATGACTAACCAATGACTAACCAATTGAGAGTGAGAACAGAGGAATCCAACTACCGAAGGATGTGGCACAAACGAATTGGTTCAGAGAAGATCACGCAGATAAAGACATTTAAGATCCCAAGCTCAAATTTGGATCTAAGCGAGAAAGTTGGAAGGAGCCAGCACAGAGGAGAGAGAAGTGGGGAAAATCATGCACGTGTAGCTATAAAAGGAGGATTTTATCGTGTGAAGTTTATTGAAAATGGGAAAGTTGTGGATGAGGCTAGAGGGACCAAGAAAAAAAGGTCGAGAGTAGGACTTGGGTCGAATGAATATAGATAGAGTCTAGCTTGGCCCTTAGGAGGCATTGTACGGATGAAAATCGACACGCGACCTTCAACCACACTCGACTCCCTGAGGTCATGCCAAAACAGTCGATGTGGAAGTGTAAATGGCTGACTATAGGAGAATCAATGACTAAGATCTGGTAGTGTGAATTCCTAGTAGTTGGGTCAGAAAAGGGGAGATTTAGTGGCTACGAACGGGTAGCATAAATTCCCTATGGCTTGATTGAACCTAAGTGTTAAACTATGTTGAAGTGTTTATTTTAACTAAAATGAAACTAACAATCTAATCTATTGTTGAATAGGAAACTAATTAAACATATCAACTAAACTGAATTATTACAAACACAGACAACAAATTGCTTCTATTCTAAACAATTAAACTACTTCTACACTAAAACTAAACAAGTAAATAACCCAGTGTAGTTATTCACCTGTGTTGAGTGTATCTAGTATATTCTAATTAAATGAAAGCTTCAATTTAAATTATGGATGCAAATCTAACTTCCTACTTTACCTCAGAAGCAGGGGGAGAAATCAAAGCTTCTCATAAGCTTTTCTTCCCTGCAACTTCCCCAAAAATAGTAAAGAAGACTTATATTGAATATTTCCTATTGAATTGATTTCTTGTAGTTATTGAATGATTTTAACTATGGAGATGATTCTCTACTCTATTTGATAATATGCATACAATTCAGAAATGAAAATCTTGAAGAAATGAAGGAAAACAAATAACAACTCCAACCTGGAAATCAGAACAGTGGTAATCTAGTTGTGTGGTACTTGGTCCCCTCAGTTTATCTTTTCAATCTCACGTGTCCATGTGAGTCCATAGCTTGGGAATGCAGTGAAAGCAATAGAGGGAAAGCGCTAGAGCAAAAGCAGCTTGAATTGGCAATCTGGGAACAATGCAGGTGGAAGAAAGATAACACAATAGAACTTATATTGGTTATGCAGTTTCCCGCAAGAAAGAGGGCAGCTTTGCAATTGCAAGAATACTCAAAATGATCTTCATCCATTTTCTTGAAAACAAGCAATCAATTTATAGAAAGTTGGTTGTAGAGTGCACAAGCACACTTGGCAGAAATGAGATGCCAAATCAACACATGAAAAGGAAGTTAACTATGCAATCAACAATCACAAGTGAAAGAGGAGTTAAGCATGAACAAATCAAGCTCAAATTTAGGATTTTTGATTGAGAAATGCGTCTGAAAACTGAACTAGATTTGAGTTACACGCTTATAAAACACGAGTGAACATTATGGAAAATGCGCACAAGATCGCTGCCCTGCACAAAGCGGTGATTACATGATCGCTGCCTTGCCCAGGGTGGCGGTTACAAAACCGCCACCCAGGCAAGGTGGCAGTTTTGACACTAAAGGTCAAAACTAGCCTAAAACGAAGCGAGAAGCTAGGAAAAAACATGAAGAGGCTAAGTAAGGCAATCTAGGCTACAAATATAAGTTGTAAGTGGGTTTAGGAGCTCGAACACCTTCTGAAAACATATGAATCATCATTGGGGACCTTTTGTAACCATTTTCTAAGAATGTAGCACGTGCGAAATTGGGTGCGTACAGGCACCAACACTTATAAACCTCCACAATAGGTGTAAAAATCTCATAGGAGAGCCGCATGGTAGATGTCGCATGGCACCATTTTCTATTAATGTAAGCCTACATCGTGTTATGCAACCCATTTACGTGACTCTGTAGGCAGAGGCCGAACCATAGAGGCCCCTTGCCATCAGTTTTATATCTTAAATGTGTTCCTTAATGTTAGAATTTGTTAGAATGATTCCTAAATTGCACCTATCCTCTTGTTTGATGCTTTATTGAATCAAGTTTCCAAGTCACTTGAATGATTTTGTCGCATGAGGCAACTTCTTGGTTTTATGAAACCACTTTGGAATTAACTTGAATGAATGCTTGCAGACTAAGATTGTGTGTCCTATAGACACAAACCTCTTCATTTTTGCATTAGAATTAGGAATCCATTATTAATTTAACCCTTCCTCATGGGGAAGCACTTTTTTGCACCATATTTGGATCCACTTCAGCTTATTGTGTTTGATTCCAAATCTTCAAATTGCATTCCCTCCCTCCAAAATTGTGCCTCTAAAATGAGTGCCACATATAAGTGTATTTCGGTTCTGACAGTTACCTTATGTTTTCACTATATAAAGAAGAGTTTGGAAGTGACGGATTTCAAGTACATGTACTCAATGACATATTTTAGATGTCATTCCATAGTCATTTCCGTTATTTTGAACTGTACCTTCACTTACTCTTTTGGACCTAGTGTTGACCCCACGATAAAATATTTGTTGAGTTAAATAACTTGCATTCGATAAATTATTCTTAGTAAAAAAATCTATTTAAACTTGATAGTATAAACATAAATTATACACTTGGTGCAAACTATGATGTTTCTCTTCAAACCTTTTCTCAAAATTGAAACTAGAAACTATGATTGTATGTTAAATGATGGCCTCTCTCTCTCTCTAAACCCTACATTAGAATTGCAAATGAACTTAAAATATGTACGAAGAAATTAAATTTTATCTAAGCCTTGGAAATGTAATTACATCATGAAATTATGTGTTAAGATATTGATTGCTTTGTCTCTCTCTGAACTCTAAATATGTTGTTGAATGATCTGTGAAACCCTAACGAGAAACTTATAGTAATTCTCTCTCCTCTGTGAAAGTTTAAATGCAAAATACCGTAACTAGGTAGGAATAGTGAAATCCACGTCATTTGTGTGTTGACTTGAGAAGTTACATAATTTCAAGTTTGTGGTGTGTAAGGACCTCAAAAACCAAGATCCAATTTTTGTTAACTCCCATTATTCTCATTGTTTAAGTGATAAGTTGATTTCAAACATAAACAACTCATACACCTAAGCATTTAAATCATACATGCATAATACAGTGGTACAAATCAAATTTGATCCAAAAAGTGTTTCATTTAATTCTAATGTCTTAGTACAACTAATAAGTTTACTTGCAATACAATGAGCCTCATAGGCTTATACAATATAATCGGTTATTCTAGTAGTACCTCAAGTACAACTTTATTCCATGAATTGAAATATAAAACAACTAAACAAGATATGAAAGTCAGCTCAAATTCCTTTTGGATTCTTTTCTTTCCTTTGTCTCCAGAGTGGCCTATATTATCCGCATAGCATCAGTTCAAACTGAACTGGCAAGAGTTTACGTTTTCATTCATGTAGTATTCTACAAATGAAAACATATCAGCAATACATAGTTATGCATCAACATACAAATTCATCAATTATTATAATAATGATGTCAATAAGCATGTATACATGCATGAACCAACCAAGATCAGAATCTCGTTCCTGAGTGGTGCTTTTAACCATCATACAAAAAATACATAAAACTTACCACACATAAGACTAATTACATAATGCATTTCATAATAATATTTCATGCCAAATCAAATCAGCATACCAATTGTTTGATGAAATGTCACACATAGTCTCCATGCAAAAAGGAGAATGCATACTAACCAATTGACAGAACGTCAACATGAACTTCACTTTACAAACTTAAAAATGAACAGCATGCCAAAACAAATCAGCAACTTAACATATTTGTCAAAACGATCAACATAACCTTTATACCAAAAGAATGCATGCCAACCGTATGACAAAATGTCATAATATGAACTTCAAATATAATCGAAAAGAATGCATGTCAATTGTATGACAAAATGTCATAGAATGAACATCATATATAATCCAAAAAATGCATGCCATCTGTATGATAAAATGTGATAATAACATATTTCTCGTATATATGCCCAACAAAAGGATTCACGTAAATTGTTTGACAAAATGCCACAATCCATACTCATGTATTTATACCAATTAAAAGATTGCACACCAATTGTTTGTCAAAATGTCTCAACACATATTCATTTTAAATATGCCAATCAGGAGATTACACACAAACTGTTTGACAAAATGTCACAACCCATCTTCAGAGAAATATGCCATAAAAGAGGTTACATGCGAACTATTTGACAAAATGTCGCATTCCATATTCATATAAATTTGCTAAACAAAAGGTTGCATGTGAACTATTTGACAAAATGGCTCAACACGTACTCATTAAATTTGTCAAATAAGAGTTCACACTCCAACTATTTTTATAATTGTCACAACCCAACAAAACCACAACCCAAACACAACAAACTTACAGCCAAGATCCAGTAAAGAACCCAGCCAAAAAACAACTTACAACCAAAACTAAAGCAAATAACCCATCCAATAACACAGCAAACTTATAGACAAAACTATAGTAAAGAATCCAGCCAAAAATACAACGAACTTGCAACCAAAACTACAGTAAATAACGTAGCCAAAACACAGCAAACTTACAGCCAAAATTGTAGCAAAGAACCCAACCTATGTATGACAAAACATTAGAATGTATACACTTATGTATACTCAGAAAATACAAACTCAAAATGTCATATGTCATCTCCTATATACCTAAGAGAAGAGAATCAATAATTCTAAGTATCTAATAAGGAAATAAAATGAAATCTCATACACATAATGAAAAAATCACAAATCTAAATACCCAAAATGAGAAAACCAAATATCTCAATACCCATAGAGGAAAAATCAGAAAGCTAAGTACCTAGAATGAGAAAACCATATTTCTCAATACCCAGAAAGGGGAAAAATAAAATATGCATCCATTTATAAAATATTGCATAAGATAAAAATTAGAAATCATTGCATGAGAAATTTGAATTGAAAGAAGCCTAGAAAACTCTGACTTTTCCTCCTTCCTTCTCTACTATTGTCTCCAACTTCCTAGCTCTACTCAACTCAAAATGAAACCTCAAAACATTCTATAATTTCCAGAAAAAATCTCCACTAAAATGGTTGCACCATGAAAGGTGGAATCCTATATTGGAGACCCAAAAATCAGCCAAGATTGTCATAACAAACCTCCACAAAATCCTCTCAAAATTTTGATAGAGTTTCCCCTCCAATTCCACCTCTCCTTCACGCCATGCCAAATGGCTAAAACAAAAAACCTAATTCTCATTTATGCCATGGATTTCAAAATACATTACAATATTATTAAGACTCCAAAATGCCACCTCTTCGCTTGAGTCTAAGTTTTAAATAAAACTTATATGCCACATTCTATAAGGAATGATTTAAGACCAAAAATTAATGTCGAGGTACTCACAAGCCTAATGCCACCAAACAAATGTCAAGTCACATTACCAAGTGAGCATCCAAGCACTTTATCACCAAGTCAGCATAATTCGCAAATGCTCGAATTTGAGCACATGGAGAATATTACATCAGCCACACTACAATATCATCGTTCTTGACTCAACATGATTAAAAGATCATACCACTTGACGTAGTTGTGTTACTTTTTTCCTATCTTATGTGGAGAAGTTATTTCAAGCATTTCATGTGGCTCAATTTCATATCGTAATCTTTATATTACTATGAGGGAAAAACTCTACACCTTGTACCTTGATGCACAAGTCTAATAATGTCTCCATAGTATGATTTTTCTCTCTTAATGAGAGTGCATTGAACCTAGCACTAAGATCTCCATAGAAGGATGTTTGTGGGCAAAATCTTATAACATTGTAACGACTTGTTTGTGCCTTGTAATATCTTGGTGAGTGTTTACTCTAGAGTTTGAGACACTCCCTCTTTGGACCTTTTTCTGAACTTTAAAAAGGTTGACGAAAATGAAATGTGATGCCTTTTAGAGGGAAGCATGTATGACTTAGGGGATTGAATCCTAACCTTGTAGCGATTGTAATCTATATCTCAATGCTCTAAATATTCCGTAAAACAAAATAATAAACGAGTAATTAAATTTTCACTAGGTGGGTAAAATAACTTGTAATTTGTTTGGTTAGTGGGTTGTGATTTTGTATTTATGTAATGTCATGGAAGCAAACTAGGTGTCGTTTTTATCAAAAAAAAAATTACCTTAGTTTTAGTTGTAGTTTTGGGTCAAAAATATTGGTCATGAAATGGTCCTTAACATCCCGCACTTTGAGATATAATAGGTGGCGACATTGGGTAAGTATATGGCATGGGAAACGTTGGTGTCAAGGTTGTGACATTTATCAACGTTGGGTTTGGGGGTGTCATATCAGTTTTTTGTAATCTTGTGGTTGTTTCCCTTCTCGCTTCATGTGCATATGGACATTCTTGTCTACTATGTCCTTCTGTGAAACAAACTGCACACCAGAGTTTTTCCATTCTACCACCTTGGGTGGTGAATGTCCTTATATTTGCTTTCATTTGTATCTTTTGTTGAAGTCTCAGTTGTGCCAATTCATTATGTAGTTTCTCTAATTCAATTTTCACCACAATCTCACCTCTTCTCCATGGATGTGCTTCCAACCATAAAGTCATCTCTAATGCTTTTATAAAAGTTGGATTCCTTTATGTCAATTGATGCCCTAGAATAATGTAATAACCTTAAAATACACCATTCCACCCGTTACTTTTCATTTGAAGGCTCATCCAATCTTCTTACCACATTTTGAAACCTCATCAAACTCCTTAACTGTTTCACCCTCCTTTTGGATTGAATCTCTCATTTTGCTAACACGCTCTATTGGTATATCAGACAAATGGAAATTACTCTTAAATTCCTTCTTCACTTCATCACATGATTTCGTGTGGTTTGAATTGATCCTCATATACCATTTTAAAGTTTCCTCTCTCAGAGATACAACAAAATCAAACAATTTCACTTTCTCATCTATTAGGTTATGTCTGCAAATAAGAATATAATAGAAATAAGTGTTCCTTTGCATCTTTCATATCTTTTCCAAAATTTGGCATCTTCATCACGTGTCATTTTATTTTTCCCTTTTCTTTGGTAATTTCTACATTACCTCCTTTTCTCTCTACTACTTCACTACTCGACTCTTTTTCACAACCGGATTATTCCTTCATTTGTCTCTATGTAACTCTATCTCAATATAACCCAATATCTCGCTTAACTCTTTTACAATTTCATTTCTCCTACTCTCTTCTTATTTTCTATAACTATTCCTCAACTCTTTTGTTGTCCCCTAAAGTTATCAAGCAACACGGGAGATGACATTCAATCCAAGGGGTTCATTTTCTTAAATAATATATTTCATTTGGGGGGAGGCATCACTTCCTATTTGACTAGTACTACCACTATTAAATTCTTCCTTTTTATCTTTTTCACCAACTACTATGTTATTTTCATAAAACACTTCTCTAATCTCTTCATCTGTATAACAACTATCATCCTTTTATTTTTATTTTTGTCTCATTCTTTCCATCTTTTGTATTGTGTCTACTATTTTTTCGAAATTTTTCATTTTTTTGCAGTGTGCGACATACTACTAACCCCTCCTCCACTCTAATTTCTTAACTATTCTTCTCATTTAATTCTCTCTTCACCTCTTATTAAACTAACATTAATCTCTATAGTTTCCTCTAATATTTTACTTAATTTTTCCATTTTTTCTTCCCCCATTTATTTCCCCTGTCATCATACCAAATTTCTCTAAACATTACATCCATACCCACCCCACCCCCCCGCCCGCTTTACTTGTCATCTCGCATGTGCCTAACCCCTAAATGAATTGACTCCGCTCTTTATCACACCCTTCTCACTCAGGGGAATTCAAATTAAAAAACAAAATTCTTTCCATAAATTGTCTTCGCTTCTCTTCAAGAAGCTCGACTTTCTTAACGTCAAAGTTTGTTCACCTTTGTATCATCCACGTAATGATAAATGAGTCCAATGTAGTTTTAAACCAATAGTAAACAACATGGGTCCAAGGTTCATCTAGGTTTTTGAATTCTAGTAGCTTTTCCTTGTCCATTGAATAGGCTCCCATAATTGAAATCTAGACCACTCAATTTCTTTTGTTATTCTCGAAATCCATGACCACAGTAAATTCAAGTAGAATGGCCATAACTCCTTATCTTCTACCCTAAAGAATGTGTTTGCAACCTAGTCGTGATTGTATTTGGTCCTTTTCACCTCATCTAATTGAGATGTTATGAGTTCCCAGAATAGTAATGGGTATCCACCTCTTGACATCGCTTAACCAAACTTGGGCTCAAACACCAAATTTTAACATAAACTCCTCTTTATTCATATATAATTCTACCGGTACATTACAATTCTCTATTATAATTTATGTTATATTGTTGAATAGTATATCTCTATACTCATATTCTCTCTTATTCACCCCATACCCATTCACAGACACACTTTTGTTATGAATACATCTCCTTTCCCATGAATATAACCTCTCTTCATCAAATATACCATATACCATATACCATAGTATATATGCATTTTTCTTATACAAACTATAGTGCATAGCTATAATAACACCCTATATTATTCATGAGTGTCTCAATATGTCAAAAAATGAAGGGATGTGTCCCTTGCTCATGTCTTTTCATTAACTAGGTTCTTAAAATATGTCATTCAGATCCATCTAACTCCACATAATCTTAGAATGATTTCTCCTTATCTCTTTGTTTTGCCATTATAATTGTGGTAGGTTTATCTTGTATCACCGCGAACTCTTCTCTAACCTTGATAACCAAGGCTTCATCCATATACTATCACGAAGTTTTACATGATGGCATATGTCTCTTATAGTACCACTTATTTTCTTTGTATCTTCAATAGTATCATTGTGGTATCTTTTAGTGGCCTCTACAATATATTATAATGCTTGTCTATTATACATTTAGCACCTTCACTCCAAGCCGCAAAGCATTGTCCAACGTTACATGGGTCCACCTAGTAGTTCACAGTATTGTTCAGCCTGCGATGAATTCCAGAGCTTTTGCGGACAACACATTTTGATGGATCCCAATTAAGAACCCTGCAAACAAAAGTAACAAGGTGCCCATCATGAACTAGTAGGATTTTAAAGCAATCTTTGTTAACATACAATTTATCTAGTCTAGAGTAAAATGTTTTTCTACGTGATTGATTGCTACACCGAGTATACAAAATGTTTTTGTTGTTGGAATTTTCTCTAAACAAGGGGTCTATGAGCTTGCAAATATGTTTGAGTTTTGACCATATAAATATCTCATTACCTTTCCAAGAGAAAGGAGATATGCCCAACTTATCTTCTCTTTCAACCATGTTGAAGTCACTACCAATAACCCAATATCTTTCAAATTGGATGTAATCCAATTCCACATCTTTGTTGTCTCTTGATAGTCATGAAGAACATACACCAAACAAACCCCAAAAAACTTGGTACAAGTGTTTTAAAATCACCCAAGCAAGTTGGTTACACAAACATGCCATAATTAGTAACACAATCAACACACTTTTGATTTAGCAATATGGTAGAACCTCCCCTCCCCTTAAGATGATGGGAGGAGATGACCTAAGCACCTAGTCAAATAAATTATAGGGTTGATTCCATTGCAACCACAGTTTCTTTGACTTCTTGCAACAGGTCAAAGTCAATCAAATTCCAAGAGTTTTTAAATTGTCTCACAATTAGTCTCTTATCATGTGTATCCAAACTAACTCGTAGTCTTCATTAAAATTGTGCTCAATTATGGAGACCCCTTTACTTTGATACAAACTGTCAAAGTGTCAAGGAAAATTAGATTCTCTTCCTTTCTTCTTAGGATCCTTAGCACACAAGACAAGGCTAGGTTTTCTTTGCTTGGGATCATCTGTAAGCACAACACTAGGTACTTGTGGAGTACCAGAGGCTTGTGTCTTCAATCTTTTGGTTCTCATTTTAGGTATAAACGAAGTCATGTATTAGTTAGACAATAAGTGAACTAGCAAGCTAGTCATTTTTTCCACAATTGAAGCAACAAGTTACATGTGGAAGGCATGTGGAAGGCATGTGGTGGAGCAACCTAGTGGAAGCCCGACCCCCCATAGTGATGATATTACCAAGGGTGAGTATCAGGGGATACCACAACTTGGGCAATAAATACTAGAGATATGACAATAACGGGACCAGAGGGAATGGACTTATAGCCAAATAACCTCGTATTCATCATAAACCCCTCCCATTTAGAGGGTGAGATATTCTAGCATCCTATAGATCAATCGTGGCCAAATCACACATTGGGGACTCGCAGAACTCCATAAGGGAAGGAACGTTGGCCTTGGTTGTAGAAGAGTCAAGGGGAAGGTGTGTGGAAGGGGGCATGGTCGGCTAAGAGTCGTCAAAGGAGGGATTATTGACAACTTTTACCACTTCCATGCCACTATCACCAAAAATTCCCCCTTGAAGGGTTAGAGGACCCATCCACCTAGACATGAGTCGATACCAACACCTCACTATTATTATTTGTAGCAATTTGATGTGAAACCTCAACATTAGTTTCCGCAATATTTTCCACTAGTCGATTTCCACTAGCTCTATCCTTATGCTGAGGTGGGCAATTCTTCTTTAGGTGGCATTAATTTTACACAAAAAGTATGCATTAAGGCTACCCGAACCAAAGATTGGGCATGAGAAACTAGCATTTACGAGCTTGAAAGTAAGGAATTTCAAGGAGAAGTCAAGTGTTTCATAGGAATAAGAACCCCCTTGTGTGATTGTGTCCTAGGGTATACCTAGTATCCTCAACTCTTAGGACTTTGCCTAGTGGTTGTAGGGCTTGTGGAAGACACTTCCACAGCTACCACAACATATCACAAATTTCCAACCACTTGGGTGAGGTTTTGAAAACAAGCTCATGACATTCCAATTTAGGGCTCCATAATCCAAAAGAGCTTGCTAATGGTTTGTCAATGCATATTCGAATTTTTAAACAATACAAGAAAAATTCCTTTTACATCATCCTAGAAAAACCCACATACATGTCAAGCTTTTTCCCACATAGTGTGAATCCAATTATCAAAGAACCACCTAGACTACAAAGCATTCTGATTAAGGCAGGCAACAAAAATATCCACATCATTCAACCTAATTCCCTCAATGCAAATATTTGCACATTTCTTCATTAGGGCAAAGGGTGAAGGTTTTCAAAAGCAAAAGAGACGTATTGATTTCTTGTGGACTCTACTTTCCTCCATTTGTCCTCGCCTTCTCTACACTCGACATGAAAAAACACAACTTTCAAGCCAGAAGCACCCTCTTCAAGCCACAGAGCCTCACTAAATGATTTTTGGGAGATGATTAGTTTGCCACTTGTTTTATCAAGATTTTCAAAACAAGGGCTGGTCATTGTGATATCTTTTCTTTCATCTTTGTTTTCATCAGTATCCTCTAATTTATCACCAGAAAGCATCACCCTTCATTTGCTATTCTAACTCGCCTTTCCATGTAAGTATGTTTAACATGAAGTGAGTGACAATCGCATTAATGAATGCTTTCTTTCTATCAAAAAGATTACAAAGATGCACATAACCCAAAAATGGAGGTATAAAAACCAAGACAAACAAAAATTAAAAACTTTTTAAAATTAGACTATTGTAACCAACTCACCACACAAAACGAGACAACCATGACAAGAACAAAGATCATAAAGAAAACCAAGAACCAATAACAACCAAGAAATAGTGAAAAGAAGGCTTGAAGGTGCTCTAATGGAGGAAGACTCTTCATCTCTTCACATAAACCAAAGCCCCTATATTCCTCTCAAACTCGCATTATGATACAAAGAACATCATATAGAACATGGAAAGGAGATCATAGTTTGCCCTATGAGTTAGATGATCTAAATTGGATCATTAAGGGTAAGTGAAATAAGCTATGACACTATTCTCATTTTAACAAAGAATCTGACTTGAAAAACTTCCTTTCACTCTATTATATCACAAAATCAATTGGTTAAGAAAATTGATTGATAACAGGGTTCAAGAAATATTCCCGACATGCTTGTCCTAAAAACATATAAGTTTTGGTAAAAAGTCTAAAAGAGCATTTAGACTTCATCACAAGTTAATTTTGATTGCATATTTGGGTTTCCCTAGAAAAACGTACACTTTCAAATAAAATAGGCTACTGATGCAGTCTGTATGCAAAAAGTATGGCCTCCAAAAGGTAGAGGATTTTACCTTAAACCATTCAAAAGGTGGTTGTCTAAACCACCAATATTGTGTAAAGCGGCGATAACCCCTGAAGGCAAAGGACATGAAGATCAACAGTTGCAAATGGTGTCTCCTCTTCTTTCAAGTCTTTTGGGATGCCTCTTAGAGCTTCCTATGATGTAAATTTTGTATAAATGAACCTTCTGAGGACCATGGAAAGGAAGGAATTGTGTTGAATTGTTCCTAGTAGTTGTTCTTACTGGTTGGTTGTGAGTGGGATTCTGAAGTGTACAAGAGAAAGTGAGTTACAACGAGTTGTGAGAGCAGTAACATCAGGATTTAGGCATATTGTATGTAAAGAATACTCATAAAAGTCTTTTTAAGGCAATATCTCTGTAATTTCACACAGATAATGGAAAGAGGAGGAGATCCCTCGCTCCTCTGGAGTTTTCCCACATTGGTTTCTCTAGGGTACAATTTGTGTCGTGTTTCTTAATTGATTCCTATTTTTGTAGTAGTTTCTCACTTTAATCCCATTAATCAATTTCCTTTCAGTATGCACACTTCCAATTCTATATTAAGCACATTTGTTGATTGTTTTAAGCAAACTCACAAGCAAACAACAAATCTAATCAATCAAGAATTGCTGGAAGTAAGTTAAGATTTGTATTAGTGAATTAGCTACGGAATATCTATGCTAAGTACAGATCATTAGACCACTAAACATGCCCTTCAATTTACAACATTCAACCACCGGGCATTTATTGATAATCAAATTGTTTCTCTGATGGCTTTTCACAAGATAGGAGCAAAATCACTATACAATCGATATTACAAGCATTAATTACTTCAGGACCCTACAAAATTATAATCTCTTATGATTGAGTGCACTGTCTAGAAATAGAATAACCAAGCACCCAGTCCAAATTGGCAGCTCATATAACCATTACAGCATGTCCCTGCCATGTTTCCAACCACCCCAATGGGGCATGGAGACTGAAACAATACTTTCAAATATTTTATGCACATATCTAAATTAATGATTAAGCTCTCAATTAAATGGATTATAGTCCAATAGTATGAATGATGGTGTAAAGGTGTTGCCTAGCCATTCATGAAGGTACAGATCCCAGGAGATACCAAGTAATAAGAGATAAGGCCCGGACCATGCCCTGGGCGAATTTGGTGGGATGGAACCCCTCAATCCTTGACAACTAAGTTTAAGAATTCTATGGACCTATCCAGTGCAACCTTCAGATTCCATCAAAAAAAAAGATTTATCTCTCAACCAAAAAGGGTATCAAATATATGCTTGGATGCAAAGTATATAGACAGACTATAATACCTGACAGAAATGGGGCCCTGTCTCTCCCTATAGCTGTTTCTATGATGGCTTTTCACGAGATAGGAGCAATAAAGCATTATACAATGGATAATAAGAGTATTACGTACTTCAGGACCCTACAAAAATATCGGCTCTTATGATTGAGTTCACTGTCTAGAAATAGAAGAATCGAGCACCCATTCCAAATTGGCATATCATACAACCTTTACAGCATGTGCCTGCTATGTTTCCAACCACCCCGATAGGGCATGGAGACTGAAACAATACTTTCAAAACATTTTCTGTGCATATCCAAATTAATGATTTAGCTCTCAACAAAAAAAGGTCGTCAAATATATGCTTGGATGCAAAGTATATTGGCAGACGATAATACCTGACAGAAATGGGACCCTGTCCGTCCCCTATAGCAAATTGAAATGTGCTCTATTTATAATCCTGATTGTTGGCTAGGTAGATGTGATCTGATTTATGTAAAAGTTCTGCAAACCTAATATATGAACAAGTTTGAATAACAAATTTTCAATCCCTTAGAAGGAATTCACCTTTCCATTTCAAGTCCAAACTTCTAAACTCTGATATCATCATACTTGCTCCTCACGTAGATCAACCAACAATAAGCTGCTCCAGAATATTTCTCAAGAAGCAATCAAAAGAACATCCAACTTCATTCCATAAGCTGTTTCTGCACAGATGATCAAGCCCATCTCATTGCAGGTCTTGGATATGCAGATCCCATGACTGGCATATCATGTAGATGATATGGATCCGTTTCAATTCCGTAGTCCATCAATGGCCTATTCTCAAGCAGAGCATCATGCTCGACTACAAACTCTGGAATTTCAATTTCTCTCTTCTTGATATCATCCCATAGAAATTCCAGACGATTGATGTACTTCAATTTCCAGTACAAACTGCAATAAAAAAAAGATGCAAAATGCAAACTATAATAACAATACAATCATCTGCGCCTTTTATTCAATCAGTTCCAATTAACATCAAAGATCGTTAGCAATACCAAATAACACTTACCCTCCACTCAAGAAATAGCGGCCAAGAGTTGCCAGGAGCAATCGTGATCGAATGCCAGGGTGAAGGAAATAAACCACTTGAAGCCTTTCTTTGTAATCGAGAGGAAGCTCTTCATATATCCATCTTAGCATGGACACTCCAGGAGAGTTTTCTTCTCTCTGGACAGAAGTGTGTATGTATACAATGCAGAAAGGTCCTTCAGATACTGCATTACAGATCTTCTGGTATACATATCTTTTCAGCCTTTCTCCACTGATAGCAGGAGCTGTGCAAAAAGAAACAGAGAAACCATTCAGGGAAACACAAACCAAACCGCTTTTCCTTGAATCAAGAATGGAGGGCATATTATTACACCCACACTATGGAATGCAGATACAGTATAAACAATTAAAAACAAAAGCACTTGCACAGACAAATATTGGACCACAGTTACAATGACAAGTGGTAATTGGGCTGTGGAACCACACCAAATAAATAAACAGTGATTGCAAAGAAGATTAATCTTATACGGCCAAAATGGACTTTGAACTCCAAAGATGGACCTTCTGTCAAGTAAAAGCCCGGTTGCAAATGTCCCAGGCTTTTCACAAATGCGTGCTTGGGATCCCAATGATAAGTATAAGCATTATTTACTAATTACTTCATACCATGTAATTTAGTTTTATGCTGTTTTTCAACTTTTCATATCAAAGTCACATGACTTGTATTTGGCATTGAGCAACATCTCAGACAAGCTGAAGAGTATGAGTAAAACTGGAACTCCGCAGAAACTTAAAAAGCAATATTTACCGAAATAAGGATATTTCTAATTCTTCACAAATCTACACGATAGATATAGAAATGAACATAAAAACATCAATTGCACAGGCAAAAATCACTATAATAAAATGTACATTCTTAATGTAAAAGCATTTGCCTATTCTAATACATGTTATTTACTTTGAATTACCCTGTGATCTGAAAGGGAGGAGTCTTTCAGCCACAGGTACATGGATGACAAGTGGACAGTTCCACTCAGTGTGCACTCATCCATAACAGTGCAGATGAAGGGACAGAGCCAGAAGTCTATGCCAGACACCTGAAACCCACAAATCGAATGAACAGTCAGCATTAGGATGATATCAGCACGGGAGGACAGCTGGTAGAAATCAAGAAGACTTTGTCTGGGAAAATCCATCGCCTATTCGACATTCTTAACAATTTCATTGCCTCGGCTGGCAAAAATATGTGAGATGAGAGTTGCGTGATGATTGAGAAGCCTAAACATCACCTGGGATGTCAGGTGTCTCCAGAGTTAACAGGTATGGGAATCTTAATAGGCACATATGTAAATCTTCAAGCCTTCATCTACAAATACAATCATTTCACTTCAAGTGGG
Organism: Taxus chinensis; assembly: GCA_019776745.2. NCBI lineage: Eukaryota > Viridiplantae > Streptophyta > Pinopsida > Cupressales > Taxaceae > Taxus > Taxus chinensis. Next base: position 540,744,238 of record CM034154.1, on the reverse strand, counting down.
CTCTTTTGCCAAGTTTTCGAGTGGTAGCAAGGGAATTGAGCAAAGGTGGGCAGATCAGAGAAGAGGAAGGAGCTGTAACACTCCATAGTCAACATTTTGCAGTTTTTTCCATGCTTGAAAGTGATCAAAATCTCTAGTACACCTATATGGCATCAGAATAAATTTAAAATAAAGTGTAGCAACCGTCTCTGCCAAACACGTAAAACTGGCCAGAAATGTTTTCTGGTTCAATGACAAATATCTCAACAGAGGAGCACTAACCAACCACAGTCCTACAGAACTTAATAATTATCAACCTAAACAATTACACTTATCTCAATCTTGTTTGATCACAACTCGAAGCAACTTGTGGGTTTTGGTCCCACTTCAAGTCTAATGTTATGCTATGCAGTTCAACTCATTGCTTAGTAATGAAGTCAACTAAAGTTGATTCTTCAGAGTTTAACCCATTTGTTGTTTAAATTAAGTCAGATATCACCCAACTTTTATTAGCAGTTCTCGATTATAAGGTTATTGTAGAATCTATAGGAATCTTTGCCAAGTTAATTCTTATGATTGTTAGGTCTCTCCCTTACAGAGTTAACAAGGGATCAACACCCTGGAATACATCTTATCCATCCAGGAATCATCCATTCCTCATGGTCAACGATGTACCCAGATTCATGGTTAAGGTCAGTGTAATATCTCCTTTCTCGAAAGCAGCTGGTCGAAGACCCTTAGCCCATTCATTGTTTCCCGACGGCTAAGGGAGGAATAAAAGGGAAACATAGTCATAATGGATTGATTATAAAGTGCAATATAAAATATTATTATAAGCACTTTATAGTAATTTATTAATGATAAATTAAAATAAAATAAAATAATAGATAAAGTGATAAAATAAAATGATAAAGTCACTTTATTTTATTATTTTCCCTAAAGAAAATGGCGACCCATGCGAAGAGGGAAAAAGGGCCAAAGAAAAAATTAAATGCAAGATAAGAAATGTGATTGGTGGTCTTGGGTAGCAAAAAGGTCAAGAATTGTTATAAAAGCAAATCGACTTGCAAGAAGGAAGGCATCTCTTTGTTTATGATAATTTTCAGATTTGTGGTGTAAGCTTGCATGCTTTCCATAAAAACTCCAAAGGACGAAAACCCTCTTTAAGCTTAGAGAGAGAGGAACTAAAATTCTTCTTTTTCTTGAAAGGATTCTCCATTCAGGGGTTTCTATTGAAAATCAAGGATTTATTTGTGTTTTCTAGCAATGTATGAAGGTTGTATTTTGCAGATTTGGGCAAGGGTTTGAAGATGAATATTTGTTGTTGTGATTCCTCTTCATTTCCAGCTTACTCAGGGAGGATCGACCTATATAGAGATTTATTTTGGTATGTTCTAGAGCTATTTTGGATCAAACCCATATTGTTGTTTCAACTTCTGATTTTTAGAGATTAAATCAGCCACTTGGTGTAATTTTTGGCGAATTGGTATTTTCGGTTGTGTCTGTAAGTGATGCAACAACAAATTTATAATAAATATTTCAGTCTTTTATTTTCATCCAATTCAGTATTTCTCAAGTGTTTTTACCTTAATCAAATCAGCTTATCTGTTTTTAGCTAGACTGCATAGAAATGCCATATAGGTCCTCGTACCAGCTTGGAAACGTACCAGGTACTGGTATGAGGACTGGTACATTGTGGGTACGTCCGGAATCGTACCCACAGTCACAAGGTACGTTACAGGTACAGTTTTGTGGTACCCGTAACGTACCGTGTCTGTGGGTATGATTCCGGACATACCCGTCCAAAAAAAACTTGCCAAAGGCAGCATTTCTTTTTTTGGCAATTCTTTCCTTTTTTGGATTTTTGGTGAAAAAAACACAAGCAAAGAAAAAAAAATGCCATTTTTGAAAAGGGTCCGAGAAAATGTAGCAACAAAAACTTGCATGTGCCATAACTTTCATTCTGTGGCTCCATTTCATGTGTCATTTTCTCTAAAAGTGTATATTTTCTCAAGCTCTACGCATTGATGGCAATATTTTTCTTATTTTCGTAAAATCCATTTTTGCACCTTTTTGGACCAAGCAACTTCTTTCAATCTTCTGAAAGAATCATGAGCTTTGATCGCCTGTAGACAAATAAGTAATTAAAAATACTAGATAGCTTTCCAAAACTCGGCGAGTATTCTCCCGTGGCGAGTATTCTCCCGTGCTCGGACTAATCATCCCACCTACCAGCTTGGATCCATATTTTTCCTGCTTAGTTATGATGTTTCGGGAAATATGTCAAACAATACTATCATGTTGAGTGGATCAAGGAAGGTCACCATGAACAATCAAAACTCCTTGAATCTTATCACAGTCACTAAGATAAATAACTATGATAGAGAAATATGAAGAAAATGGAGTTGCCATGTTCAACTCCTTCCTTTCAGATAATTTTTATTACCACACTTGTTTTCTTGATCATTTCCTTAGAATGTACCATCTAAATACTTATTTATTTCGAAAAGCAATGTATCAGTAATTTGATACTTTGTAAATTGATTTGTTATAGATGAGTGGTAAAAGACCTCTTCTGCTACTACATGATGTAATGTGAAAAGAAAGACTTCACCAAATATAGGTGTAAATGCACCATGGCTAAGTATTAAATTTCAATAAGTATGCAATGTATGAGAATTAAATTTCAATAAGTATGCAAATGCTTATTTAAATTTATAATTTATATACATATATATATATATATATATATATATATATATATATAACGTACCCAAAAGCGTACCGTACCCGCGATTTTTAAAAATTTGTCGTTTCAGCATACCGAAACCGTACCCGTATCCGTGCAGTCTAGGTTTTTAGCAATAAAAGAGTGGTTTTATTTCAGTTTTGAGTGATTTTCTTCCTTCGTGCAAGTCGTCATTCAATAGTAAAATTCAGATCTGCATTAGAAAAAATTTATATTTTCTCTATAACTTGCATTTTGAGTGGGATTTGTCATTATCTCGTTTGAGGGTGAAATATGTCCATTGGGGACATTACAGTGGTATCAGAGTGGTGATTCTCTCAGCCTATGAAGAAAAAATAAATTTTGCATGGACCGAGGTGAAGAGGGTTTCAGATATCACTATTTAAGAACTCCAGGAAAGTAAGATCTAAGTGATTGAGAAAGACCTTCACCCTCAGATGAGTTGAGCTATGTGAATGAAATATTCACTAAAGGTAACAGGGAATTGCAGAACCGTTTGATAGAAGCACACAGAGATCTAAGAGAGTCCTTTGTAAGAGCCATTGCTGATTTGAGTAAATCTATACATGGGATGAGTACTACTAGACCAAATTCTCAAGGCAACCATGGTGAAGGAAGTTCTTCTACCTATTACGGAGGTAGGGTCTCAAGACCCCCTCTAAATTCTTTCATGCTAAATTTCTTCAAAGAATTGAGCCACAAGAGGAGAGAGAATAGCCACAAGCTCTGGGAGTTGTCGAAGAAATGGATCTATATGGAGAAGAATATGCATCTTTGAATCACAACACAAGGGAGCTGCTTTCATTCAGAGACTTTTGCCAACTCAGGAGAAGCGAAGGACCATGGAAGAATAAGGTGAGTCATCAGCAAGAGCCAAGAAAAAATATCCAGCATAGATTGGGTAAGATTACTCTTCCTACATATGATGGTACAGATAAATGTTAGGATAGAGCTTGGTTGCAAAAATTGGATACTTATTTGTTACTAAATCCTATGTATGAAGAAGAGGCCCTCAAATTTGGTACCTTGCATTTAGAAGGTGTGGCTCACAAATGGTGGTATCGTGGGATAATTACACAAGGACATAGATCCATTGCCACTCTTGATGAGTTTAGTCAAAGGCTAGTGGAAAGGTTTGACAGGAAGGATCCAGAAGGACATTTCAGAAAGCTGGCACAACTCAAACAAGAGGATTCAGTAGTAAGGTATGTTGCTGATTTTCATAAACTTGCAATCATGGTTTCAGATATAAGTGAAAGAAGGTTAGTTGTTTTATTCATGGAGGATTTGACCGAACCTCTTAGAGGCTTAGTGAAGGCTTTAGAGTCTCCCTCTCTTCAAGATGCAATCACGAGATCGTTGAATCTGGAAACTACAACAGTGAAGAGTAAAAATCTGCAGTTTGGACAACAGTGAACAGCACCTTCGGGGTAGCAAAAGAACTCATTTGAACAGCCAATAACAGCTCAACATGATAAGCAAGGGACAACAATTAGTGGGCAGCAAGGTCAGGCAAAGGAATGGGAAAGAAACGACCAAGAAAAGGAGACAAGGAATGAGTTAAGGAGGAAAAAATTATACTTCAATTGTAGGGACCCATGGACACCCAACCATCATTGCCAAGGTAAGGAGTCAATCCACTATATTGAGGTAATTTCAGATAATGAAGATGATGGAGATAATGTTAATTCAAAAAAGATTGAAGATCAAGCAAAAGAAGGAGAAGTGGTCAGCATAAGTGCCACACTTGCTACACTTTTTGTACCACCTAGTTTCTATGCATTCCAAGTTAAGAGGAGATCTTCATGGGCAAAAGATCATTGTATTGATAGATAGTGGAGCTGCACATAACATCATTGATGAAGACACGGTTGCCAAGATGGGATTGCAAGTGGAAGATTTCCAAGGGTTCAAGGTGATCGTGGCAGATGAACATTCAATCTCATGCACAAAGAAGATTCCACAACTCAAGTTCACCATGGGAGATCATGAGGTAAGAGATGATTTTTATGTTGTTGGTATTGGTGAATTGGATTTAGTATTGGTGTACGTTGGCTGCAATATTTGGGTGAATTCATCCAAAACTATCAGACTATGGAGTTGAAGTTCAAAGTCCAAGACAAGAAAGTTGTTTTGCAAAGTATGAGGAATGGCTATCCTCAAGTTTTGACAGCCAAAAGCATGGGAAGTTCCTTCCAAATAAAGCATATTGCATGGAATATGGATTGTGTGGAAAGAGGTACATCCTCTTGTTTATTGCAGCAGTTATATCATAGTAGGAAAACTCGCCAAATACATATACTCGCCAGACCCCCAAAAATACACTCGGTAAAAACTCGCCAATACTCGGGAATACTCGGCAACTTAAAAAATACTCAAATTTCTTTAAAAAACATAAATTTTAAGCAACACATAGTTACAAAATGTATCAAATGAGCCCATAAAATGTTGGAGAAGTGTTTTCTATTAGATTTGATTACAAATACAATACAAAATCGCATCATCATGCGAATACAACAACCGGCTGATAAGTAATATGAATTTATGATGATTGACATTGAAAAATATCATCATAAATTTCATATCTATGCAAGTTACAATATACAATAAGTTACATTTTTCCTCTTCCCTAATCTAGAGAAATATTGGGGAGAGGGTCTAGTGCCTCTACTAGTCCCCACACTCAGCTGCGTCTCCACGCTCCTCCTAGAAGGCTATGAATCTGGCTCGATCCTGGAACTAGATGGTGGTGTTGGTGGCTTCTCTGTTGCATGTTGGAGATCACCTCCAAAGATTTCATCCAATCCAATATCTCCTCGGAGTCTTGCTAGTGCTTCTCCCTCCATAGCCTCCCTCTTAAAAGAAGCAATCTCGTCCGCTGTGAACGCAAGGTTTCCTCTTCTTGCCCAGTCCACTCACTGTATGGATCTATCTCATCCAAATCAATGAGCTCCTCTGACGTGGCCTCAACTTTTTTTGTGTGAAGCCAGAGATTGTATTGCACAAAAACCAAGTCGTTGAGCCTTTTTTGAGTCAATTTGTTGCGCTTCTTCGTGTGATTATCATTGAACAAAAAAAAATCTTAAAATACCAAAAAAAAATACCTACACATTTGTTGATATGTGAAGTCAACATTTGAATAAGCAGGTTGCGACCAAGCTCGCAGGTGGGACGATTAGTCCGAGCACGGGAGAATACTCGTCGAATTTTGGTGAGTACTTGTCGAATTTTGGTGAGTACTCGCCGAGTTTTGGAAAGCTATCCAGTATTTTTAATTACTAATCTGTCTATAGGCAATCAAAGCTCATGATTCTTTCAGAAGATTGCAAGAAGTTGCTTGGTCCAAAAAAGTGCAAAAATGGATTTTATGAAAATAAGAAAATATTGCCATCAATGCATAGAGCTCGAGAAAATATGCACTTCTAGAGAAAACGGCACCTAAAACGGAGCCACATAATGAAATTTATGGCACATGCAAGTTTTTGCTGCTGCATCTTCCCAGACCCTTTCCAAAAATGGCAAATTTTATTCTATGCTTTGTGTTTTCTTCATCAAAAATCCAAAAAAGGAAATAAATGCCAAAAAAGGAAATAAATGTTGTCTTTGGCGAGTTTTCCAACTATAACTCGGCGAGTTTTGGCGAGTATTCCAACTATGCTCGGCGACTTTTTTTTTGCCTATTTTGGCGAGTCTTTCAGCGGTTTACTCATTTTGCTTGTTTTTTGGCGAGTTTTTCCTATGAGTTATATCATGAAGATATTCATCCCAATATAGATCGTGGTGACATTACAAGGTATTCATCCCAATATAGATTGTGGTGATATTACAAGGTATGGAATGAGTGAGATAATGTTATATTTATTGTTGGATATTCAGATTTATTTTCTTCATGAGAAGAATGATGAGTTAGAGGATCAAATCTGCAATATAACGTATGTGATACCCTTGATGCAAATTTGTGTGTATGATCATCATGAGAGCTATGTATTGTGGCAAGAGCCCTCTCACTTGACAGGAACAGTATCTCGAATCTTGGAGCATTATAGCATGTTTTGTCTCTTGCACATGGCTATTGGATATATGAGTTATAATTGCTTAAGGGCAAGCAATTTGGGGAAGGGAGAATTGTAATATCCCCTTTCTCGGAAGCAGTCGGTTGAAGACCCTTAGCCCATTCATTGTTTCCCGACAACTAAGGAAGGAATAAAAGAGAAACTTAGTCATAATGGATTAATTACAAAGTGCAATATAAAATATTATTATAAGTATTTTATAGTAATTTAGTAATGATAAAGGTAAAATAAAAAATAAAAAATAAAATAAAATAAAAAAGATAAAGTGATAAAATAAAAAGAAATAAAATGATAGTCACTTTATTTTATTATTTTCCCTAAGGAAAATGGCGACCCATGTGAAGAGGGAAAAAGGGCCAAAGAAAAAATTAAATGTAGGAAAAGAAATGTGATTGGTGGTCTTGGGTGGCAAAAAGGCCAAGAATTGCTATAAAAGCAAGTTGACTTGCAAGAAGTAAGGCATCTCTTTGTTTATGACAATTTTCAAATTTGTGGTGTAAGCTTGCATGCTTTCCATATAAACTCCAAAGGACAAAAACCCTTTGAAGTTGGCTTTAGATGACAAAAAAAACCCTCTTTATGCTTACAGAAAGGAACAAAAACTCTTCTTTCTCTTGAGACGATTCTCCATTAAGAGGTTTCCATTGAAGATTAAGAATTTATTTGTGTTTTTCAGCATGTATGAAGGCCATATTTTGCAAAGTTGGGCAAGGGTTTGAAGAAGAATATTTGTTGTGATTCCTCTTCATTCCAGCTTACTCAGGGTGGAGCGACCTATATAGAGATCTGTTTTGGTATGTTCTAGAGCGATTTTGGATCAGATCTGTATTGTTGCTCCAACTTCTGACTTTTAGAGATCAAATCAGCCACTTGGTGTAATTTTTGGCACGAAGGAATTGGTATTTTCAGTTGTATCTGTAAGTGATGCAACTGCAGATTTATAATAAATATTTCCGCCTTCTATTTTGATCCAATTCGGTATTTCTCAAGTGTTTCTACCTTAATCAGAATACAATGTCATCATGAGTTATTTCAAGAGAGATTTCAGAGAGAGAGAGACATTTTCATGCCACTGCAACAACGCTTTCCAAGCACAACACATTATTTTCACAGCATTTAAGGTACTATATGAGTATATATGGTGGTATATACCACTATACAGATACCTGCACATACAAATAGTGAGTATACAAGTATATGTACACTAAGTCATTCACAGTTATACGTAAAAACCAGTTACGCTCAATGGGTTTTCTCCTAAGTAGCCGATATGTTTTGGATATGGGAGCGGGTACAGAGTATCCAATACGCGGATACGGCAAAAAAAAAAATTTGGCCCCGGATACAACATTGGGTACAGCAGTACAAAAAATATATAAAAATTAAAAAATAGATAAATTTCAGCCTTCTAAGTAGGAATTAAGTTATTAACCACATATTATGCATATGGAAGACAAGATTAATAGATAACTTATAAGTTATAAGCTAAATAAGTGAATAACCACAACAAACAAGCTAGGATATCGATAAAACTTAGAAACTTAAAAGCTTAAAAGTTAAACACTTATATCGAACACAATGTGAATGTCATGATATATTAAAATTTAAATTCAATCTATTACACCAAAATCAGTCATGATCAAAGTTCAAACTATATGATTAAAAAAAAAAAATTTAGCGAAATGAAAAATAACAACGATAATATTAATAAATATAAAAATAATCATAATAAAAATAAAAATTAAACATTAAAAAAATTAAAAAGGGGGAGGTGGGAGACACCACCCCACCCCCACCAAAGGAATGTTTTATAATAAATTAAAATTAAAAAAAAAAGCGCTGAGAATGGATAAAGAGAGGGTTTCGTGCGGAGGAAGAGTGATTTAAAACAAATCTTGCACAGACATAAATGAGATGGCAGGTAAGGGCACTTTCAATGTCTTAATCAAACAGCAACTACCCGAAATAAAAGATGAAAGAGCAGGATATATATAATATATATATATTAAAAAAATAAAAACACGAAGTGGTAGCTCTCGTCTACCGCGAGAAGGGAGCTGCAAAGGTTCAGTGCTCAGGTGGTTGTATTTGTGGGTGGATATAGCTGGGGGAGTGGGTAAGGGTGCATCGTGTACAATGTGGATATGGCCGAGTACGGCTGCAGCCATACCCGGCCGTATCTGCAGGGTACACGACGTACCCTGCCCGTTCCCCAGCCGTATCCACTCTCGTACCCACTCCAGGGGGCCTAGGGCCCACGTATCGGTATCCTAGGTTTTCTCACAAAAATATCATCAAGATTCAACACAATTGCTCATCTAAGTCCATGTAAGATGCCTTCACTGGGTTTTCACACAAGAATATCAATAACACAAATGCCCATCTAAGTCCATGCAAGAGTACAAAAAAAAGAAAACATGCCTATCAAGGGTGGCCGTAACCTCATTGGGCTCCAAGCTTTTATAACGCTACATACAGTCAAGAGATTTACATTCACACTCAAACACACCAAAGTCCATCTTCTAGCTGCCACCATCTTTCCCTAAAAGATGCAACACCCAAGCTCATATACTCCCTTCTTGGCCTGTTATCAGGCCATCCAAATAAATGATCAAGCAACACCCTGCAGCTAGGGTTTTTCTTCCAACAATTTCCAAAGAGTAGGGCTTCTACAATTTTTAGGGTTCACTCTAGTGTCAATACTACTACTTGCTACGGAGTCCACTTGAGTTATAGACTAATCACCCAAGTCCGAGGGTTCCTAATAAATCAAATGCCATGCACTAAAGTCAAAGTGCTAATTACCAAGTAATATCTTTTTGGTCAACAATTGTCAAACAAAGCTATGCAAGGAAAATGTGCAATTATTAGCTATTCAGAAGTAGTGTGTAACGATAGTCCACTAAAAGGTGGAATTCATATGCAAGGACTATGCCTTTACTCTGCCACGGGATCAGCAATTCAACATAGTCTTGTCAACGTAAGATTAGTACCTTATAACCAAACACACCAAAGTCCCCATGCAAGCTGAAGTTCAAGAAGGGTAATCATCACACTTATTAGTATATTCCTCTCTCAATAAAGTCTATTGGCATGCTTAGTGCCCATCACAAGGGTATCAATTATTACCAAAATGATAATTATAAATTAGATTCCCATGCTAGGTCACAACCTCTAGTAAACAATAGCCATGGTCAAATACCAACAGAGTTGCCCTTCACATAACAAGACCTTCTAAAGTGCAAATCAATTCAAAGGATTTAATTGTTATCCAAAAATGTGCCAATATGAGCGAATAATCCAAAATCTATCAAGGCCCACTGCTACCCAAGCAGGGTCCTAAAATGGTGATCATTCCAGTATTAGACTTCAGCTGGTTTCTTACAATCCAAGCTCTCTCTTTAGTTCAAGGTGGTGTAAGAGATTTATCAATGGCTATCTAGGTAGTGAGATAAATTGCAACCCAACGTTAATTTGATAATAAACCCTTTCAACTCAGTCCATGTAATGGATGATAATCAAGCAATTCCAGAATATATTAATCAAAAAGTGTTACTTAATATCCTGCAGTTAAGAATAAATACCAAGCAAGTAAATCATACTCTTATCACAAAGTACTAATAGTCTCAAGTAATAATCAGCATGTGTTCAATGGTGAAAGAACATCGTAACTCATTATTAAGTGAGTCAAATCCTATAAAGCTGTATAGAAGGGTCAATCAGTACATAGAACCCATCATCATACTAGTAAGTCCACTACAGGTGGCAATATATGTGAGTCAAATCCTATAAAGCTGTATAGAAAGGTCAAACAGTACATAGAACCCATCATCATACTAGTAAGTCCACTACAGGTGGCAATATATGTGAGTCAAATCCTATAAAGCTGAATCGAAAGGTCAAACAGTACATAGAGCCCATCATCATACTATTAAGTCCACTACAGGTGGCAATATATGTATTTTGCTAAAATACTTTAGACCTCTTTAATGCGAGCAACTAATCACACTTGAGTCATAAGTCCACATAAGATATAGCGCTGTTGTCAATCATCAGGTAAGTCATCATGTGTCACTTGCCATGTGTCATGGCTCACAACAAGGTGTTAGGTGTCATAGGTGTCAGACAACAGAAAGATTATGTGACATAGAGATTCCATCCTTTTTCCTGTGAAGTTTTCTTCCCACGTTGGGTTTCCCCACATAAAATTGGTGTCTTTTATGTGTGTAGGAATGCTGTTTATTCCTTTGCATAGTATTTCCATTGATTTCTGTGTAAGGAAAAAGTTTCTGATTGAGCTCTCCCTTACATTAATTTCAGTTCTGTAAATATTGTTTCAGTAACATGGACATTATCTGTGTAGTGAATTGTATCAGCTATAAGTTGTGCAATTACAGATCAGTCTATGAAGCATAGTCCAGTCAATTCGGTTTGAAGAACATGACAATCTGAAGAGCAACACTAGATTTGGCACATAGACATCACTGAGGGAATGAGTTATCCTAGAGAGTAGGTACGGCAGAGACAAACTTGCAAGTAATGGGAAATTCAGGAAGATTATTCTGATTATATTTCACATCATTACCTGGCCATACAGAAGTGAAAAATAAGAGCTTCTTGACCAGCCTCTGAGATTGATGCAGTAGCGTCCTTGGTGCACACAATCTTGCATCACCCATAAAAAAAAGAAATTTTAAATGTACAGCTGTCAATCCCAACAGCTGAAAGTTTTCAGGAGCTTCCGCTGAGACTTTCCGTGTTAAAATAACAATGCTTATATAGCATATTAAACTGTTATACGGTTGTTAACTGTGCAACCAATTGTAACTACCTCTTACAATAAATACACTCTGCCTGTGCGTCATTTTGACAGTGCAGTTTTTGCCTTCTGTATTCTTTCTTCTCTTTGCATATTCCAACATTGGTATCAAAGCGACTTGCCCGAGGAAGCTCTTGGACGAGCACGGGAGTGTCGTATGAGGTTCGAGGAAGCCCAGACATGGGTACGAACTGTGGAGAAGAAGCTTGAAGTCGTGAGTCTAACCTGTCACGTATTATAGTCACGTTTTTCGTATTACAGTCACATTTTTTGAAGTTTCACATGTTACAGTTGGGTAAGGAGATTACAGCAGTCATTTTTCGTGAAACCGATGGAAAGAGAAGAAAGAATACAAAAGGCAAACAAAAGCAGAAACCTTTTCCTCATGAAGGTGTTTGGCGTGCAAAGGGGCTCTTAGATCTTGTCCATGTAGATCTATGTGAGCCATCGTGGAAGACTCCCACAGTCCTTGGTGCACGTTATTTTCTCTTATTGGTGGATGATCACTCTCGGCGGATGTGGATCTATCTCTTGAAAAAGAAGTCTGATTGCTTTGCTTCTTTTGTCAAGTTCAAGGCATTGGTGGAGAACCAGACCAGCCGGCGGATAAAGACTTTCAGATCCGATAATGGGGGTGAATTCACTTCTAAACAGTTCGTTGTTTTTTGTGAGAAAGAAGGGATTCAGTGTCAGTTGACAGCACCATATACTCCCCAATAGAATGGGGTGGTTGAGAGGCGGAATAGAACATCATGGAGATGGCCCGGTGTATGATGCACAGTCGTGGAGTGCCATACACATACTGGGGAGAAGCTGTTAATACAGCGGTCTATATCCTCAATCGTAGTCCTTGCAAAGCCTTGCAGGAGATCACACCAAAGGAGGCATGGTCCAAAATCAAACCAAAGGTATCAGCTTTTCGTATTTTTGGTTCAGCTGCTTATACTTTGGTGCCTGATCGTAAGAGGAGTAAACTAAATTCCAAAAGTTCTAGATATTTCTTTGCTGGTTATAGTGATCATTCTAAAGCATATAGATAGATTGATACTTCCACTAATAAAATCATTATTAGTCGTGATGTTGATGTAACAGAAACAAAGTCTTTCTTTGGCTGTAATCAGCAAATAGACCAGCAACATGGCAACGATCAGCAAGGGGTGGTCACAGAGATTGGTACTCTTACCTTGCTTGATGATGAGTCTGGTCATTCTCATACTCCTCCACAGACTCCAGTACAGTCTATGCTCTCTCCTACTGAGTCTTTGCCGTCTCCTGGAAATCAACTTGCATTGGTTTCACCTCCGGAAGTCCCACTAGCTTCCGCATCCTCAGTTCAGCGACGGCCCAAGTGGTATTATTCCACTATTCAGGATCTGACACGAGACGATTTCTCTCCACTCTTAGATGGCCGGTCTCGCAGACCTGGCAAGAGGATTGATTACTTTGAGCAAGCTCAATTTGCTCTTGCTTCTGATCTTCTCCATAATCGCGAGCCACAAAAATACTCTGATGCACGAGGCATACCAGAATGGGAAACTACCATGCAAATCGAGTATGATGCCTTGATTAAGAATGATACCCGGAAGTTGGTGCCATTACCTCCAAGTAAACACCCTATTGGTTGTAAATGGGTGTACAAAATCAAGTGTAAAGCAGATGGTACTTTGGATAAGTACAAGGCTCGACTTGTTGCAAAAGGCTTTTCGTAACAGGAGGGGATAGATTATGAGGAGACTTTTGCTCCTACTGAAAGATGGTCACTTTTCGGTTATTTCTTGCCTTTGCCACTCAATTTGGTTGGAAAATATATCGGATGGATGTGAAAAGTGCATTCTTGAATGGCAATTTGGAGGAAGAAGTGTATATGACTCAACCTGAGGGTTTTCAGGCATGTGGTCGTGAGCATCTGGTACGCAGGTTGATTAAGTCCTTGTATGGGCTTAAGCAGGCTCCTCAAGCCTAGTATATTAAGATCGATACACATCTCAGAGATTCGGGCTTCAAACGAAGTCATTCTAATCAGAATCTCTATGTCAAAAGCACAAATGATGACATTGTGATTCTTATTGTTTATGTTGATGACCTTGCCATCATAGGCAGTGGAGATGCTACGATTCATAAGGTAAAATCAGATTTGTGCACTGCTTTTGACATGACTGATTTAGGCCTCCTTCATTATTGTCTTGGTGTAGAATTCTGGCAACAAGATCACTTGATTTTCATTTCTCAAGTTAAATATACCACGAATCTTTTGCAAAAATTTAAGATGTATGATTGTATTTCATCATCTACACCTATGGAGGTCGGGCTGAAACTTTCAGCTCATGATGATTCACCACCGGTCGATGAAACATTGTACAGATAGTGGTAGGTAGTTTGATTTATCTCACCACTACACGACCGGATTTGTGTTTTGTTGTGAGTTATCTTTCTCGGTTTTGTCTAAACCGAAACTCATTCACTGGGGAGTAACAAAATGTGTGTTAAGGTATGTCAAAGGAACTCTTGACTTTGGCATCTTGTATCAGAGAGTTGCAGATTTCACGTTGATTGGCTACACAGACTCTGATTGGGGAGGTTCAGTGGATACTCGGGAGATCTACCACTGGATATATCTTCTCTCTTGGTTCAGGAGTTATTCTTGGCAGAGTAAGCTTCAGCCCACTATGGCTATCTCTTCCACAGAAGCAGAATACAAGGCTGTTGTTAGTGCTGGTTGCGAAGCGGTATGGCTTCGTCAGATTTTGGTTGATTTTCAATTTTCACAGGTCATTGCTACACCTCTTTCACTTTTTTGTGATAATCAAGGTGTGTTGAAGATGGTCAAAAATCCTATCTATCATGCCCGCACTAAACATATTGAGATTCATCATCACTATATTCGTCAATTGGTTGACTCAGGTGAAATCTCTCTTCATTTCTGTCCTCAAGAGCAGTCTGCTGATGTAATGACTAAACCTCTTGGTGCTTTCTTGTTTGTCAAGTTTCGGGATAAACTTGGTATAGTTTCTAGGTTAGTCATTAAGAGGGGGTGTTAAAATAACAATGCTTATATAGCATATTAAACTGTTATACGGTTGTTAACTGTGCAACCAATTGTAACTATCTCTTACAATAAATACACTCTGCCTGTGCGTCATTTTGACAGTGTAGTTTTTGCCTTCTGTATTCTTTCTTCTCTTTGCATATTCCAACATTCCGGGAGTTTGTTCTCCTAAAAATGGCATTTGTTATAACTGATTTGTGTCCTCATAGAATTAGAAGAATAGTTGTAGGCTATTAGCTATTTTTAAATTGGAAAAGCAAACGAGTCTTTCTTGTTGATGGTTAATATAAAACACATGTCAGTTGAGTCTTAGGAGAGGATGTGACTTTGTAAGAGTTGGTTCCAGAAAATAAAGAAGGGGAGTTGCTGGTAATTTTCTGAATATCTATGTTTTATTTCCTCTTAAATTTCAGTTGTGTACAAGTTTAATGACTTCTCTTCTATAAAATATTCTCGCTGTATATTTCTATTTTTCATTGCATGTAGATTTGTTTTTGCTAGAATATTCAACAAGTCACAAATCTGATATAGAAGATTGATCTGCATCAATTGGTATAAGGGCTAGAAAAAGCTCTTTGGGAGAAATGTGAAAGGAAACAGAGCTCAGTTGAAGCTTGTTTGAAGGTGCAAGTGTTTGTTGAAGAGAGGCAGTCAGGGCACAGCTAGAAAGTAAGTAAACAAGTGACAAGAAGAGTTTGCATAGGTGAAAAAAGAAGGAAAGTGAGTTGAGTGTCTTCCATAGAGAACATGTGGGTAAAAGACTAAATAGAGCTTACTGAAGCTTAATTGCAGGTTACAGAGACTAAGGAAGTGTGAGAAGAAGCGAGAAAGGAGAATTACATTAGTGCAAAGTTGTGAAGGAGTCTGAGAAGGTTTATAAGAGCTTATTGAAGCTCATGTATGTTTGTTGCAGGTTGTAGGAGTGTAATGTCCCTTTCCGGGCTCTAACTGAAAACAAAGAGAAATTGCACAAAACTGTAGTGCCCCTCCGGCTCGTAGAAAAATTTTTCCTTGCTTCGACCTTAACGGGGTTGCGGGGATGTTTGAAAAAGTGCTCATGTTTAGTTCAGCCAGTTCCCGTGTGCACTGGGTAATTTTGGATAAAACTCACCCAGTTATCATTTAAAAGTGTTTAAACTCCCTTTCCCTGGGGAACTACAAGATGGTTGTTAAATTTTGGCTTGTGTCATGTCGTCATTTTGACCATCGACAAAGTGATCGTAAATAAAATTGGCAATGAAAACAAATTTAAAATATTGTGTTCGTAAAATAATAAGGGTAACGTTGAGGTTGTCCTTCTCAGACTAAGTGCATCATCGTGTCTTCAATACATGAGTTGATGTCATCTTCTTGCGATTCTTTCATCTCAAGAGCATTTTTGAAGGTTCAAGTTTGAAATATGTATATCCCTTTAATAACTTTAAATGTTGATTTAAGTAAATCTTATTACAAATATTAATTAAAGCTAATTTGCATAACCTTCAAATAAACATAATTACATGTTAAGGGAAATGCCTGTTACGGGGGGTTATGTATGGCTATGGTTAAAACAAATTTAGAATAATAAAATAATATAAATCATTGGAAGTTTAAAATGTAATCAACAAAGCAAAAAAGGAAAATTAATTAAATTATTCAAATATTCTTAAAACTATCCCCGAACTTCTCCAAATTATTGGAGCTTGTGCCAAACCCCCTTCCAAGAATGAAATAATGGAATTTTTGGTATTAATGTGAGAAGGTTTTCTAATTCAATGTCCTGAACCATAGTAGGAAAACTCGCGGGAACCAAAAAACTGGCCAGACCCCCAAAAAAAAAAACTCGCCACAAAAACTCGCCAATGTTAGGAGGATGTATACTCGATGGGAATGTTCGACAACTTGTGGAGTACTGAAATTGCTTCACAGATAGCTTAAATTTCAAGCAACACATCGCTGGAAAATGTATCAAATGTAACTGTCATCAAATGTTAGGAGGAACCGTGCATTGGTCACCTATGACCGGCATTGGAATACAGGAATAGGATACAAAATTGCAATCATCATGCGATTAGGGCTAACCGACTGATACTAGTCCCCACACTCGGCTGCTGTCTCCATGTTCCTCCTATTTAACTCTTGGGAATTTTGGCTCTATTTTTGGCATTAAAGCTGATGGTGCTAAAGGTTCCTAATGCTGCATTTTGGCTAGAGTGCACCTCCAAATTTATCATACAGTCCTATATAAACATCGAAGTCCTGCTAGGGCTTCTCCCTCCAGTAGAATCCCTCTCAAGAGAAAGGAATCTCGTCCGTTGTGTGATCGCTTGATTTTCCTCTTCTTGCCCAGATCCACTGACTGAATGAAGAAGAAGAGAATCCAAAATCAATGAACAGGTCCACTGATGAAGACTCAGAGTCTCCATGAGAGGAGCTGGACATTGAATTGCACAATAACCAGGTACATCTGAATGCCTTTTTTAGAGGGAAACATCTTGCTACTATATTTCCTTTGATATAGTCCGATTGTCTCGGGATTGTAATGGCTTGTCATAGTATTGCAAAGCTACATAATAGTTTCTTAATTACTAGATCTGTCTACATGCGATCAAAGCTGATGATTCTTGTCATTATAGATTGCATGTAGATCTAGTCTTGGATTGTAGATCCATGTTGACCATATTGTATTGTATGATCCATAAGTAGAATCTAGCCATCATTGCGTAGAGCTCGAGGTTGTCTTCACTGTTTGCATAGGTTATGGCACTTGCAATGATGGAGCCACAGACATGAAAGTTACTGGCTTCATGCACAGTCATGGTTGCTACATCTTTCCGGACCCATGCCAAGAATGGCAAATCTTGTTTCTGTCCTTGTTGTTTTCTTCACCAAAGAACTTGGTAGCAGTTCAGAGATGCAGTAGTTCCGGGTTATGGCGAGATCTATTTGGTGAGTGTTTGGCGAGTATTCACAGTTGTAGTGCACTCATGCGAGATCCGTTTAGGCAATTTGGAGGAGAGGAGATACTCTTGCGAGAGACTGCATTGTAGCATAATTGTATTGAAGAGTTGGTTTGTAAACTCTTGTTGTAGTTATATATGGCGAGTATCTCTATCTTTGGTGGACGTAGCCCACATTGGTTGAGACCACGGTACATGTTGTGTTATGTGTGTGTACTTCTGGTCGGAGACTTGGATTATTCTAGCCTTCTATACTTGGCACTGTTGTAGAAAAAAAGGGGGGGAATTGTTTAGAAATCTCGTATGCATGATGGTTTGTACTTGGGGGTTATTGGATAGGTCATAAGCCAATATTCTGTAGTCTTGCCACTATACTCCAACCAGCATGGTTCAAAATGGGAGCTTGGGTGGAAAGTATTAGCACTCTATGAGAAGGCAAGGTGGCTGTAGTAGACTTTGATGCAATTGACCGGTTTCCATTTTTACTAATGCTTTCTACTCAAACAATTAAGCACAAATCCTTGTACTGAAATGAAGATGCATCTTGATGTCACAGTGGTTTGGCTTGCAAGCGCCCCAGTAATGCTTTGTGTGCAAGTGCAAAGACATACTCATGTTTTGGGGCTGTGTCTCTTCTATTGTATTTGGAGGGCGATGTGGAAGCTAATCGATTGGCAAGTGCAATGTTTGGCAGACTGCCATATTTAACATGCGGCTCACAGAATGCTTTATCTCTCCTGCTTGATACGCGCAACAATGTATGTGTGTTGAAGACACCTTAGCAAACCTACAAGCATATAGGATTTTGGCAATTGGAATGCCAAACCCCTCAACCTTTGCGCCATGGACCACGTATTCCTTCCCCTAGTCGCATTTCATTATATTTTGAGCTGAGTTTGCAGAGGACAGCATTGACATTGTTGTTGTTTCTTTTATTTATTTTGTTTGCACCTGACAACATGGGGAAAGCAGGTGCATGAAAGCTTGGACTATTTGGCAATAATAATGCCACGATGATGATAATGGGTATGCACAAAACTGTTTTGTTTAAAAAATAGGCTCTAGAATGTAATTTTTAGGTGTAAATCCGGCTATTACAACCTTTGTTAAGCATTGCACCCATGTCTACACCATAACAAATGGTCGTGTGTGGAAACTAGTTTTGGACTTGCACCATGTGTTGCACACAGAAATGGTTTTGTCTGATGTTTCAGTTGCAAGTGCTTTTGGTAAAGGGTCATTTTCTATGGCGTGTAAATTGTTTGACAAATGGCCCAAGGGAAATGGGCCAAAGACATTTGGTATTGCTTGGAATGCCTATGCCACAAATTTTGGATGTCTCATAACGGGGGTAGGACATCTTTCACTTAGCCATATGCTGCAAGTAGTTTTTTTGTCAAACTGTCTGTGATAAAAGTGCCCTGAAAGGTATGCCCGTTTTAGGTACATCATGTGAAATGTTGTATGCACAAAACACATTTTGTTGAAAAGACTTTGGATTTTTTTGGTAAATGGCAAGTCTGACAATGGTGTAAAGTTCGACACCTCAAATGAAAAAAATAGCATATAAATATTTGCACCATTTGGTTGAAGACTTGCAGAAATGTTCGATTAGTTAATACAAAGGGCTTAAAATATCTGGGAGCTTCTTATTGTTTGGCAGCGAATGGCACTGAAAGTGTGTGATCATTGTTTTTACTTTTAGCCCAGATGTGGCATTTATAGTGGGCACATGAACTATTTGACAGAATTCTGGAAGGAAATGTGGTCGAAGGACCATTTTTGCTTATGCGATATATGGTAAATTCTTGAGGTGGCAATTTTTTGAAAGATTGATGGATTCATTGGGATCTTGGATCCTTATGCATGACATAGTTGATTCCTTAAAAGTTGTGAACTCTTTTGAATTGGCATTGGTATGGTCCGCTTGGTGATAATTTAGCTCAGTTTCATAACTCAATTTCCTAAGCTCACATGCTAAGCTTAATGGAGATAACATGGTGCATATGGTCAACTCTTCTTCTCTTATTTTCCAGATCAACTACAGGCATGGTCATCTTGCTCTATCTCTTGCATGATTTTAACGTTGTTTGTTTTCTTAATTTGAATGGAGTTGTAAATCAATGTAAAGAAAAAAGAATTTGTTAGGTGAATTAAATGGGACATGGGTTATCTATTAACAAACTTTCACCTCTATTTTGTACACAACTGGATAAATAACCACGAATTTAAAAACTACTCTCTCTTCTACCTCATAAGATGGTTGTAAAAACCATTGATATCAATACCGGTTACGAAGATCCATGCGGTTAACGATTTAAACTTTAATGTATTAGTCAAAACTACTCCTTAGCGACCTTGTAAAATCTGCATAAAACATGTTTTTCAATGAGGCATAATATATCTCTATAAACCCTGAAATGAGAAAAAGCAAACTTTAGTCAGGTACCTTGTCACATGGAGTGTTCAACTGAACCTTGGGTTGATAGAAAATATTATGTCCTTATAGTAGTATGTGTCTTTTGAATGTCTTCCCCCTTTCCTCGGATGTCCAATTGACCTTGTTTCGTTAAGGCGTTTAGGAGCCCAGCGGACTAGTTCGCAGCTTTAAACAGCTACTGAAAGCTAAAAAAGCAGTTTGGTTTGACCCGTTGTTTTGGCCCTGGGTGTAGAAATGAATCTTGGCTTCCACATACCTCTAATATTTCTACGGGACAATCACTACAAACCCTCAATTAGGAGAAAAGCATCTCGCAAGCTAGTTTTCATCATAGGTTTTGTAGGCCTTCGGTTTGTTGGGCGACAAGGCCGCTTGGGTGCATTTACGATCGGTGGCTCCGGAAAACGAGTGCCATTTTAATCATGTTTGTCAGTTAGAGGTTCCTTCAACTCCGAGTGTTTCCCTATATATAGAGAAATAGGTAGGAATTTGTTCCCTTGTGTGTTTGAGACTTGAAGACGGTTTTTGAACGCTGATTTTTGAGCAACTTGTTTAAATTTGATGTTTTTTGAAACTTGTGACTAAATGGAGATAATTGTCATATAACCTTATCCAAGCAAAAAAATGATAGAGAAACCTTGTAAACACGAATACATGACTGTAGGAAACTTTATGTTGACGCTTGTAAAGAAATTGATTGTGGAAAAACGGTGTTTTCTCTCTCCTTTATCTCTCTCATTGGCTTTGGAAACGAAATGAAATGGCATTGCATTTCTTACTCTCCGTTGAAGTGTGTTAAATATGGTTTCACTATTGTTAGAATATTGTGAAAACATATATCGTGCTTGGTTGTAGTTTGATGCCATGCCAGCAGTTGTGTTGACCATGCGGTGGTTGCAAGTACGCAGGACAAGAAGGAAATGGTAGCATTGTTGGTGCTTTTGTACTATGGAAAATCATTGAAATATACATATAGTATTAAATAGATGTATCAGCACTATTTTTATGAACATGAATGTTATTTATTGATTATTTTGTGATGAGTAAGAAATTGTGTTATATTGGTGTATTGGGAAAACCGGCATTCTATTTGGGTACGATCTTGATTATGAGTTTGTATGTTGTTCTACGGTTTAGATATGTTGAAAGAACCTTCTATAATGTTGATTATTGTTTTCTCCCTTAATACTTATGTTGATGGTAGAAACTTTGTCCCTAAGCTATCAAAAGGAACTGTGCTTTTAACCTTTACTGTGTATCTCTCTCTTAAACGAGTCTTGTATGGTTTACAATACCCTTATCACTTTAGAAAAGACCTAAACACATCACATGTTGTTTCTTGCCTTTCACCTTTGAATGATCTCGTTGTGAGATCTAAGTGTCGTGAGTGAAGTCAGTACTTGTTTACCTTCGCATTAAATCCTCATGTTTTGACTCCTTTAACCCCTCTCGCATCTAGTTTATGTGTGGGAGGTTGAATCGCTCTAACGTTATCTTGTATCAAGTTGTACATTCCTTTAGCATTATGCTTACTCGTGTGTCATTCACCGTACAAGGTTTCTTGTGCTCGTGGAAGTATGCATGTTATTATAGTTAAGGGTGCAATACCCCCTTGTGACATGATTGATGTATTGTTTATCAACGTTTTTGATTGTTGCCTTTTATGCTAAGTCTCCCGGGAAGGGGTTAATCGGTGTCGTGTATGGGATCATAAGAGCTACAAGGAAGGTTATTCTTTGAAATGTGATCATGTCTACCTTGGCAAACCATAAAGTGGGGTGGTACCTCACTTAGTACCTCTAGTAAAATCCTGAATCTTTTAATTGTGAGCGATATAAAACGGACATACAAGTGAAACTTCGAATTACCTTATACTTAGTTAGGTCGGCCTTTGGTTTTTGAAAGTTCGTATAATTACTCCACGTGAGTTCAAGCATTCTAATTTTTATAACAGCAGCAAGGAAAAAGTAAATGGAAAATTATCGGGGCCAACTGAAAATTATGACAGCGGTGAACAGCAATCTGATTTTTATAACAGCAGCAAGGAAAAAGTAATAACTATTCAAAAATGCATCATTCACGCCATCCAAAACATGTAGGGCAACTTAGAAATATTTTATAACCAATATTAACCACTAAATCAGCCTTCAAACCCCAGCTGGAAATTTATTTAATTAAATAAAATGACAGCAGAGAACACCCTTACAAAGGGGCTGCAAATGAATGACTCCAAGCCCAAAAATGAAGTCCAAATATAGATTTTGGCAGCTAAAAATATGAGAAATGCAATGATGGCTGAGTTGGATGTCGCCGTGCCCTAAAAACTCACTAACTCCTCTAGAAGGTGGGTCACTCCCCTAAGAGAGGGGCTGAAATCACTGTAGAATCAAACCCTAGCTGATAAGCTACAAAAAACAATCTTCTTGAAGCACCATGGAAACCTCAGGATGGAGAATCCTCAATGAATTGAAGAGTTTTCGTTCTTCAATCAAACAAGGAAGGTTTTTGTCCTCCTTGTTGGCCACACAGAAGGATTTTTGCCCTTAAGTGGAAATAGTTGAGCAATCGGCCCAAAAACCAGGCAAAGTTAATAATAGACAAGATGATGATCTGCAAATGAGCCAAGCAGACCCTCTTTATACCTTGTTGTAACGCCAAAACCAATTAGAATTCTTCCAAACTAGGGTCGACCTCATAAGGATACTTCTCTTCTATTTCTCCTTTGGCTTTTCATCTTCTTAGCCCAGCCGAGCTGACTTTATATGGAAACTACTAAAGAAGAATGCAATGTTTATGAAAATAACTGAAAAACATGACAATTACTTCCCTTGTTCACTTCCTTTTTGCCCACAGGAAGTGGAATGGGCTCAAAGTCTTCCAATCGAACTAGTTTGGAAAAGGGGACATTACAAGGAGTCCTGCAAATAATTTAAATAAATGTTGAGAGAAGTGTTGTAAGAGTGAAGAAGGTGATAGACAAAACTCTATTTTGAGTTTGTTGCAGGGTATGAAAAAAGAGCCCTGCAAGTGAGAGATAAGTGTGAAGAAACCCTTGACCCTTTTATAGAAAGGTCAAACAGTACATAGAACTCATCGTCATACTATTAAGTCCACTACAGGTGGCAATATATGTATTTTACTATAATACTTTAGCCCTTTTTTATGCCAGGAATTAATCACGCTTGAGTCATAAGTCCACATAAGATATAGCAATGTTGTCAATCATCAAGGTAAGTCACTGTGACGTTTGCCATGTGTCATAGCTCGCAACAAGGTGTTAGGTATCTTAGGTGTCAATGTGACATTGGTCCCCTAATTTATGAAGGGTGATGGTCATTAAAACAACAATTTAGAGACAGCAAAAAGGATTTGTGACATAAAGATTCCATCCTTTTTCCTGTTAAGTTTTCTTCCCACATTGGGTTTCTCCACATAAAATTGATGTCTTTTTTTGTGTAGAAATGCTGTTTGTTTCTTTGCATAGTATTTCCATTGTTTTTCTGTGTAGAGAAATAAGTTTCTGATTGAGCTCTCCCTTACATGAATTTCAGTTATGTAAATGTTGTTTCAGTAACATGGGCATTATCTGTGCAGTAAATTGTAGCAGCTATAAGTTGTGCAATTACAGATCAGTCTATGAAGCATGGTCCAGCAATTTCGGTTAGAAGAAGAACATGGTAACCTGAAGAGCAACACTAGATTTGGCACATGGCAATCACTGAGGAAATGATTTGCCCTAGACAGTAGAGTACGGCAGACACAAACATGCAAGTAATCGAAAATTCAGGAAGATCTGATTATATTTCACATCATTACCGGGCGATACAGGAGCAAAATAAGAGCTTATTGACCAGCCTCTGAAAATTGATGCAGTAGCATCCTTGGTGCACGTGATCTTGCATCACCCATAAAAAAGGAAATAGTTAATTTTTATTTTGTTTGAAATGTACAGCTGTCAATCCCAACAGCTGAGACTTTTCAGAAGCTTCAGCTGAGAGTTTCCAGGAGTTTGTTCACTTAAAAATGGAATTTGTTATAGCCGATTTCTGTCCGCATAGAATTAGAAGAACAGTTGTACTCTATCAGCTATTTTTGGAATTGGAAAATCAAACAAGTAGTCTTTTTTGATGATGGTTAATATAAAACATGTAATGTCCCCTCTTTCCGAATGAGCTTGGACGAAGACCTTTGGCCCTTTTTGTCTACCCAACGGCCAAAGGAGGTTTCTAGGGTGACTATGTTTTTATTATTTTATTATATTGGGCTAATGTTTTTAAAATAACATTATAAGTTGCACATATAATAAATAATAAAGCTTATTAATAAATTAAAAATGTCAATATCAAAATACAATTAAAATTAATTGTATTAAAGGAGGAAAAGTGCGACTTGCTTATAGGAGTCATAAATTGGGAAATGTGACATCAAGCCCATAGGGAAAAATGCGACCAGCTTAGGGAAAAGGAAAAATGCGATTGGCTGGTTTAGAGGTGGTGGTTGGGCTGTTTTGCCTTTATATGGGCAAGTCGACTTGCTAAGAAGCATTCCAGATTTTTATTATCAGATTTTTGCATTGTCAAGAGCTTTTGCTTTTATCAGAGATTCCAAGGACGAAAACCCTTGTGGATTTTATCTCTTGTGGACGAAAACCCCAAGGGATTGAGAGGGGATTTCACTCAAAAATTTCCAACGTTGTTAATCAGATTTCCGAGTTCATTTCAGCAGTGTTTGTGAAGAATTTTGAAGGTATCTTCAGTGGTTTTTGAGCAGCAGTTGGGTTGATCTATTGTGGGCAATTTTGGCAGCAATTTCAGAGGTATTTTCCTCAAAAATATTTGTCAAATATTCTCCATAATACTATAAACCAAATCGCTGTATTTTCATCATTTTCTGAAGTATATTTTGAGGGTTTTCAGGCAGAATATTAGCAGACTTCAGATCTGATTTTCTGGGTTGTTTTGGGCTGCAATAAATTCAGTTTCTTGCATGGTTCAGTCTCTAAATATTTGGGTAATCATTTGAAATCAAAAATATTACTTTGGGTGTCATTTTGCATTAAGATCTTTCTTAAACCCTAGTCGCCTTTTCTCAAATAAATTCAGATCTGCATTAGGGTAATTGTCATAACTCTATATTTGTTGTTTTTATTTGATTTAAAATTCATTGAAGTATAAGGGAGACCCATTGGGGATCTTTCAGTGGTATCAGAGCAGCAATCCTCCCACCTGGAGGGTTTTGTTTGATGCAGCCTAAAGAAGTTGGGCCACACAGGTATCATACAAGGAGGCAAGCTCGCATTCTAGCCGATTTGGATACAGAGAATAGTACTGACATCATGGACAGGAGAGAGGGATCACACACTCCTCCACGGCAAGAGCAAGTTGACCCAGATCTTCTTTTCAGACGGTATGATCGACTCCCATCAAGAAATGATACAGACCATGAGACAGATGATGGAGAGTATGACTATGGATAGGACAAGAAATCGGCATGACAGAAGGGAAAGATCTGCATCCATAGCCAGCAGCCACAAAAGGCACAGCAAGGCACCTACAGAGGTGGGTAGCGTGAGAGGTTCCCCTCCACGTGATAGGAGATATACAGAGGAGAGGAGACACACGAGGACTGCGGATAGACCTATGCAGCCTAGATTCCTACAGAGGGAGGAGCCACCATTAGTTGAGGACCCACTTGAGGACACAGTCTTTCAGGATAATGTGATGGTAGCTCATGATGAGTGGAGAGCATTACCGAAAGAGGTACGGAATGCCTTTCCCCTTCACCAGAATTGTATTCAGAAAAAAGAAAACTTGAGAGTTAGACAAGCGCAGAGACCTAGGGCCCAGCAGAACAGAGAATTGAAGCAGGTTACCAGCAAGGTGACCCTTTCCACTTTTGATGGCAATGGAAAGATTAGTGCCAGGGCATGGATTCACGAGCTTGATACATACCTTACTCTCAAACCTATGCAGGAACAGGAGGCTATTCAGTTTGCTACTCTACACTTAGAGGGAGTGGCATACGATTGGTGGCACCATGGGCTTATCACACAGAGACATGACCTACTGCAGTCATATAGGGAGTTTTGTGAGAAGTTGATTGCCAGATTTGACCGCAAAGATGTGGAACTTTATTACAGGGATTTGGCACAACTACGACAGAGTGGGCACATTGATTCTTACATCAACGAATTTCAGCGGATTGCAGTGATGGTACCAGATATGCCCGAGAGACGTGTGGTGATGCTTTTCATTGAGGGTCTACATGACAGCTTAAGAGGATTGGTCAAGACCCTTAGGCCTAGTACGTTACACACTGCTATTTAGACAGCATTAGATTTGGAGACATCTCCCACTTCTTACCAGCCTAGTAAGAAGCCCTTCACAAGCTCCAAACCGTTTCAACGTTCCACTACTCAGCAGAAGAGTGTTCCCCCTCCTAGGATGGATTAGGAGACTTGGAATGAGTTGAGGAGGAAGAAACTTTGTTTTCATTGCAAGGACCACTAGGAGCTTGGACATAACTGCCTTGGGAAAGGCAAGGTGCATCTTATTGAGATCATTTCAAATGTAGAGGCAGAGTCTCAACCAGATACAGATACAGAGGACAGCAATGATGATCACGGTGCACATGAGGAGCAGCCCCAGTTAGAGCTTGGAGAGGGAGAGACATCAGGCTCAGGTACTATTACTTCACTTTCTGGAGTCCCTAGGTACCACCCCTTTCGTTTGAAAGGAGTACTTAAGGGACGGCGAGTTATCTGCCTGATTGATAGTGGCGCTACACACAATTTCCTTGATGAAGGATTTGTGATGAAGCGGGGTTTACAGGTTGAGGTGTTTGAAGGATTCAATGTACGAGTGGCAGATGGCTTTGCTCTAAGCTGCACTAGATGGATTTCACAGCTTAGTATCCAGCTAGGGGACTACACATTGCCAGATGATTTTTACATAGTTGGACTTGGAGAGATGGATGCAATTTTAGGGATTCAATGGCTTCAGTCTCTTGGGAGATATGTGTAGGATTTCAAACGGATGGAGTTGGAGTTTATGACAGATGGGAAGAAGATTGTACTACGAGCTCTTTCAGATGGTGGGCCTAGAGTTGTTTCAGCACATCGGATGGAGTCTATCATCAGTCATGGAGAGGTTGCATGGGCAGCCCAATGCTTTATTTCATCCAAATCCTCTTCAGTTGGTGGACAGCAGTTGCATACAGATATTCAGACCATAGTGGATAGGCATGGGCAAGTTTTTGGTGACATTCCTCCAGGTAGACCGCCAAACAGAGGGTTTGAACATGTTATAGAGTTGGAGGAGGGTGCCAAGCCTGTGATCACTACACCTTATTGTCATCCATAAGAAATTTAAGGATGAGATACAAGGACCATCAGGGAGCTTCTTGATATGGGGCATATCCGTCCTAGTTCTAGCCCATTTGCTTCTTCGGTGGTGTTGGTGAAGAAGAAGGACGGGACGATGAGGATGTGTATTGACTACCGAGCCCTCAACAAGAAGACAATCAAGAACAGGTATCCCATCCCTCGTATTGATGAGCTTTTGGATGAATTGCACGGGGCCATTTACTTTTCAAAGATTGATCTTCGATCGGGATACCATCAGATTCGTGTTCGAGAGGAGGACATCCTCAAGACAGCATTCAGATGTCACTATGGGCATTATGAGTTCTTGGTGATGCCATTTGGTCTCACTAATGCACCTGCCACTTTCCAGTCATGCATGAACCATCTCTTCAACAAGCAGTTGAGGAAGTTCGTGCTAGTTTTCTTTGATGATATCTTGATCTATAGCAGGACATGGGAGGATCACTTGAGGCATTTAGATGAGGTACTTGGCATTTAGATGAGGTACTTGGCATTATGGAGGTTCAGTCTCTATTTGCTAAGATGTCCAAATGCGAGTTTGGACTTAGTGAGATATTGTATCTTGGGAATGTCATTGGGGCCAATGGGGTCAAGGTCCATCAGGAAAAGATACAGGCTATGCAGGATTGGCCTTCACCTAGGAACATATCAAAGTTGCGGGGATTCCTAGGGCTATGCGGATATTATCAGAGATTTGTGAGAAGTTATTCAGATATTGCTGCACCATTGACAGATCTCACAGGGAAGGAGGCATTCAGATGGACAGATGAGGCACAGATGATATTTGATAAGCTCAAGGTGGTGATGAGCACATGTCCAGTCCTTGCTCTTCCGGATTTCTCTAAGCCGTTCCTTTTAGAGTGTGATGCTTCGGGCTCAGGTATTGGTGCAGTTTTGATGCAGGACCGTCATCCCATTGCCTACGACAGTAGGAAGTTAAGGTTGAACGAGAAGTTGAATTCCACCTATGACAAAGAGATGCTCGCTATCATGTATGCATTGGTGAAGTTCAGGCAGTATTTGGTGGGAGGGAAGTTCGTAGTAAGAACCGACCATAACAACTTGAGGTACTTCTTGGAACAGAAGGAACTCAATGAGAGGCAGCAGAAGTGGGTCAGCAGGATCCATGCATATGATTTTGACATCGAGTATGTCAAAGGGAAGAAGAATGTTGTGGCAAATGCACTTTCAAGGAGGCCCCATATTGCTGTCCTATATTCTGTGAGTGAGATTTCTGCAGATTGGAAGTCTCAATTGGTGGTCGAATATTCAAAGAACACCTTGGCATGTGAGATCATGGATGGCAAAATTCAGGATGAGCGCTACCAAGTAATTTCTGATTTGATTTATTATAAGGGTAGAATTTATTTGGTACCTGAATCTAAGCTTAAGGGAAAGATTCTACATGCACTCCATGATGCACCATTAGCAGGACATCCAGGTTACTTCAAGACATACAGGCAGGTTAGAGAGAGATTCTCTTGGAAGGGTCTCAAGGAGGATGTTCTACAGTATATTCAAGAGTGTGTGGCTTGTAAGCAAAACAAGTCCAAGCATACTTTCCCTGCAGGTTTATTACAGCCCTTACCTATTCCAGAGCAGAGATGGGAGAGTGTATCTATGGATTTCATTACAGGACTACCAGTTGTGCAAGGCTATGATCGCATTTATGCGATAGTTGACAGGTTGACTAAGTATGGGCATTTCTTTGCCATTCCCACGAGTTTTAAGGCTGCAGTGGCTGATTTATTTTTTAGGGAGATATTCAGGTTGCATGGGCTCCCGAAGAATATTGTCAGTGATAGGGACAGCAGGTTTATGAGCACATTTTGGCAAGAACTCTTTAGATTGGCAAGCACTGAGTTGAATCCAAGCACTAGCTATCATCCGCAGACTGATGGGCAGACGGAAATTGTGAATAAGTGGATTGAGGGGTACCTACGCAACTATGTTTCAGGATAGCAGAGGGCATGGGTTAAGCAGCTTTATTTGTGCGAGTAGTGTTACAATACTACGTACCATATGTCCATCGGTATGACCCCTTTTCGAGCTTTGTATGGTTATGACGCGAGATCCTTTGTGGATATGGCGTTTGGAGATAGTAGAGCTCCTAAGGCTCAAGAGTGCTTATAGGACAGCCAAGATATCCTTAAGACCCTTAACGATAATATGCAGCATGCCCAAAATTAGCAGGTGTATGCAGACAGGCACAGGATTGAGCGATCATTTGAGGTGGGAGATATGGTCTTTTTACAACTCCAGCCTTACAGACAGAGTACTCTTAAGAAGAGTGGAGCAGAGAAGCTTAAGCCTCGTTTCTATGGTCCCTACAGGGTGGTGAGGAGAGTTGGACAAAGGGCATATGAGTTGGAGTTACCTTCTGAAAGTAAGATACACAATGTTTTTCATGTGTCTTGTTTAAAGAAGGCATTGGGGAAGAATGTGGCTTCTTCAGTAGAGTTACCACCCTTGGATGATGAGGGAAGATTGGATTTGGTCCCTAAGGAGCTTCTGGATTGGAGGGAGAAAAGGTTGCGGAACAAAGTGATCCGAGAGTATCTAGTTCGTTGGAAAGACTTACCTTTGGAGGATGCTACTAGGGAGGGTGAGTCTATTCTTCAGCATCCAGCATTACTGCAGTTGCTTGTGGGCAAGCAACTCCGGGGAGGGAGGACTGTACTGTCCCCTCTTTCCGAATGAGCTTGGACGAAGACCTTTGGCCCTTTTTGTCTACCCGACGGCCAAAGGAGGTTTCTAGGGTGACTAAGTTTTTATTATTTTATTATATTGTGCTAATGTTTTTAAAATAACATTATAAGTTGCACATATAATAAATAATAAAACTTATTAATAAATTAAAAATGTCAATATCAAAATACAATTAAAATTAATTGTATTAAAGGAGGAAAAGTGCGACTTGCTTATAGGAGTCATAAATTGGGAAATGTGACATCAAGCCCATTGGGAAAAATGCGACCAGCTTAGGGAAAAGGAAAAATGTGATTGGCTGGTTTAGAGGTGGTGGTTGGGCTGTTTTGCCTTTATATGGGCAAGTCGACTTGCTTAGAAGCATTCCAGATTTTTATTATCAGATTTTTGCATTGTCAAGAGCTTCTGCTTTTATCAGAGATTCCAAAGACGAAAACCCTTGTGAATTTTATCTCTTGTGGACGAAAACCCCAAGGGATTGAGAGGGGATTTCACTCAGAAATTTCCAGCATTGTTAATCAGATTTCTGAGTTCATTTCAGCAGTGTTTGTGAAGATCTTTTGAATGGTATCTTCAGTGGTTTTTGAGCAGCAGTTGGATCGATCTAGTTGTGGGGCTAGTTTTGGGTAGCAATTTCTAGAGGTATTTACTTCTGAAAAATATTTGCCATATATTCTCCATGAATTTTTATAAACCAAAGGAGTTGCAATTTCATAATTTTCTGAAGCATAGTTTGGAGGGTTTTTCAGGCAGAATATGTAATCAGATTTCATATATGAATTTTCTGAATTATTTTGGGCTGCAAATAAATTCAGATTTCTAATGCATATTTTGGGTTTCTAAATATTGTTGGCAATCATTTGGGATCAGAGTTTATAATTTTTTGGTATCATTTTGCATGGAGATCTATCTAAAAAACCCTAGTCGCATTTTCTCAAATAAATTCAGATCTGCCCTTAGGTTGTAATTGCCATAGGGTCTCAAAAACTATGTTGTTTTATCATTTGCCATTCATTAAAAATTTGATTTAGGAGTATAAGGGAGATCTATTGGGGATCTTTCAAAACACATGTCAGTGGAGTCTTAGGAGAGGATGTGAATTTGTAAGTGTTGGTTCCAGAAAATAAAGAAGAGGATTTGCTGGTAATTTTCTGAGTATTTGTGTTTTATTTCCTCTTAAATTTTAGTTGTGTATGAGTTTAACGATTTCTCTTCTATAAATTACTCTTGCCATAGATTATTATTTGTCGTTACATGTACATTAGTTTTTGTTGGAAGACTCAAGACGTCGCAAGTCTGAGATAGAAGATTGATCTACATTAATTGGTACCAGAGCTAGAAAAAGCTCTTTGGGAGAAGTGTGAAAGGAAACAGAGCTCAGTTGAAGTTTGTTTGAAGGTGCAAGTGTTTGTTGAAGAGAGGCAGCCAGGGCACAGCTAGAAAGTAAGGAGACAAGTGACAAGAAAATTTTGCATAGGTGCAAGAGCGAAGGAGAGTGAATTGAGTGTCTTCCATAGAGCACATGTGGGTAGAAGACTAAAAAGAGCTCATTGAAGCTTAATTGCAGGTTACAAAGACCTTGCAAAGCCTAAGGAAGCGTGAAGAAGTGAGAAAGGAGAGTTACATAAGTGCAAAGTTGTGAAGGAGTCTGAGAAGGTTTGTAAGAGCTTGTTGAAGATCATGTATGTTTGTTGCAGGTTGTAGCAGTCGTGCAAATAATTTAAATAAGTGTTGAGAGAAGTGTTATAAGAGTGAAGAAGGTGATAGACAAAACTCTATTTTGAGTTTGATGCAAGGTATGAAAAAGGAGCCCTGCAAGTGAGAGAGAAGTGTGAAGAAACCCTCATGATGAGTCACGCCAGACTGCGAAAGAGAAGTTTGCATAGACTAAGAGGGAGTGAAGAAGTGTTAAATGGTCAAGCGTGCAAAAGAACTTGAATGAGACCAAGAGAGGCCAAGTTATGAAAAAGAAATCTGATGAGACGAGAACAAGTGTGAAGGAAGAGCATGCCAAAAGGAGAGAGAAAATTACCATGAAGCCTGAAGGGCAATACAAAGAAAAGAGAAGTGCCTCTTAGAGGTTGTCACAAGGACACTAGAGAAAAGCAAAGGGATGGTTGTGAGCCTGAAATATCCCTTATAGGATACCACTTTAAAATATGCAAAATATAGACAAATTGCAGCCAAACAGAAATCTGATTTTTGCAAAAAATTAAATTTAAGGCAGCGAATAGAAAATAATGAATAACTCCAAAAATACTTGCTCAAATCTCTTGAAATTTTAAATGGAGTTTGCTAATACAATAACAGATATTATAGAACTGTTTTTGGAATTTTTCGAATAACAAAATGCTACCAGAAAATTACAGCGTGCCCTAAACAGCTGAAAACTTCTAAAATTAATATCTTCCGGAATATAGATGCAAAAATTATGAAACCTTGGAAATATTATCTATAAATATAGGAGATGATATCCCAACCTTCAAATCAGAATTTGAGGAAGTGGAAACCCTCCAAAATAGATCTGTAATCTTCAAAACAAGTCGCCCCACCTAGGAGATGGCTGGAAACCCTTGCAAATGCCTTCAAACTGATGCTAGACCCTGCCAAAAAGGTTGTCGTAGATCTGCCCTGAAAAACCCAAAAATCTCTCCTCCAAAAATGCCCAAAATCCTCCAAAACTCTTCACTGAAACCCTCTGAAAATATCTCTAAAGAACAGCCCTAATTTCAGCTCCAAAAATGACAAACTAGGGTGGATCTCTCACCACCGAAGAGTGCCCTACTAGCTAGGGATGGATCTCTCACCACCGAAGCTAGGGTTCCCGTGGGATCTTACACCACAAGCTGGATAATTGCAAACAGCAGTTGCACATGAAAGGAAGTATAAGTGTATGCATGAATGATCTTCTTTTCACCCCTCCACTCCTTTTATAACTTTTTCCCATGCCAAGGAACCCTAAAAAGCCCAAGTCGCACTTTCCCCTAGGGAAGACCAAATTAATAAAGTAACTTAAAGTTACTTTTTCCCTTTCAAGTCACCATGGTCCAAAAGGTGACCTCCAACGCAAAATTAGAACACTAGGGGTTAAGTGGCCCCTTCCAACGATAAAACATAACATCTAGTCCCTTCGAAAGCACTTTATATTCCTGTCAACGGTAAATTATAACAACTGGACTAGATATTCATACCCAATAGCTCATCGCGTCCATAACCCCTTGGGTATGACCAAGGCCTGGACTCGAGTTGGCCCCTGGGCCTATGGCGTAGGAAAGGGGACATTATAGAGCCACTCATGTCAGAGACGGAAAAGCTCAAGAAGGAGCTTGAAAAGGTACAAATCCTGTTGGATTGCATTGAAGAATGCAGTGAAGAGGATGAACTCTTCATGAATGAAGAATTAGAAGGCAGAAAAAAATTATTCTGAAATCGTTGTGAGCTGTGTTTTTTGCAGGGCTGAGAAAGGAGAAGGAAGCACTTGTTACAGTGCTCAAGGAGGAGGACAATGAGTCACTTAGGGGACTCATAAGTGAAGGAAGAAAAGTGGGGTCATTGAAACTCTAAAGCATGCAAAGGAAGAGAGGACAAAGATAGCTACTTTGGGAGTTTATGAGATTATGGGGTGCAAGTGTTGAAAAAGAACAAGAGGTGCCAATGGGAGAAGCACTCAAAGGGAAGATTGGGTCTTATATTTTGTAATGTCTCCTTTTTCAAATTAATCAGCATTAAAGGATTCCTTAGCAAGCGACGGTTGAACAATGGAAGATCATGGATTATATTTCAGTTTTCATTATCCATATTCATGATTTATTTTTTTATTACCCATTCTTAGTGGGTCAGTTGGGTTTAGTGCCTTTAATGAGGCTTAATAAAAGATTATAAGGACTTTAAGAGGTCGGCCTTGCTATTCCAAGCCTTGGCACCAAAAGGAGGTTATAAAAGAAGCTTAGATGGTTCATTTGGAGCATCTAGATTTGGCGCATTTTTCCTATTTGGGCATTGTGAACTTGTTGCTCCATGTTCTTCCACTTGAAGACGAAAACCCTCTTGTGTGGCTTCCTAGAAGGACGAAAACCCTTCTAGTGGTTTCATTGGAGGACGAAAACCCTTCAACATTGATTGAGAGTGAAGATTATTGCAAATTTAAGGAGAATACTTAATATTCAGATTCTTATTAGCATTGGGCAGCTTTATCTACTCATTTAGAGATTTCAGGACCAATTTTAAGAGGGTTCCCATAGATGAAAAATTATGATATCGGTCTCATCTGATTGCTGATATTTTTATGATCATTTTGAGTATTCATATGTGTGAAGATTCCTTGTTTTCTAAGAGTTATTGAATTTACAAGTTTCAGTTGTTTTTGTGCCATAATAAATTCCAGAAGTCTGAGTTTGATGATTGGATCACATTTTCTAGCTTCTAAAATCAAGGGCAATCCAAGGAATAACTTCTCATAATTTTTGAGTTTTGCTACGGTGGATTTCTCTCTCTCTCCTAGTCGCTAGGGTTTGAGATGTTCTTTTTGGCCCTTATTTAATTGCTGCTATAAAAATCATATTTGCTTGTATTGGGGTTTGAGCTAATTTCCTTAATTTTCAGTTTTATCCCCAAAAGGGATATTACATATTTTTTATTCTGATAGTGTTCTTAGTTGCGCATGTGCAAATGTGATAGTAGAAAGAAAGAAGACCTTCAAAGGTGGAGAAAATGAGTCTCGTGGAGGACTCATGCGCACAAAAGAAGATGATGAGCTGTTTGAACCCATGAAACAAGGAGCAGAAGTGTTCTTTGAGACACTTGACAGAGGATGCAAAGCAAGGCAAATGAAGAGAAGCGCATTGAAGAGCTCAAAGAGAGAAGAGGATTGCAGGGAAGCATAGAGGAAGAAATAGAAGAGCTATTTGCAGAGCTATTGAGCATAAGGAGAGAGATGGAGCCATTGGAGCTCATGATGTGCAAAGAGGATTTCTTAGGATCCCTTATGATTACAAGAGAGACACAAGTTTGCTTGTGAGAGCAAAGAGAGCTGCAAAGGAAGACGTTGTGGTTGAAAAGGGAGGAAACGAATTGCACATGAGAGTGCATGTGTGTTTTCAAAGTCCACATGTAGGATGGACTAATGTAGATAAGGATAGGATAAGGATAATTTTATTAATGCAGAGCTGAGTGTGGATCAAAGCCAAGAAGGTTCTTGGTAGAGGTCAGATGGAGGTGGGCATCAGCCCACAAAGCAGAAGGAATGGTTAGTCAGAACCATTTGGAGGAAGCGGTCGGTCTACAAAGGTGGAACCAAACCCACTTAAGTGAAGCAGAAGAAATGGCTTAATTTCATGGCGGTGGTCAGTTCATGGTGAGCCTAAGCTCACTAAACAAAGAAAGAGAAAAGTTGCAAGGCCAACTGAGAGTTGGGGGTGAAGAAGCACAAAAATCAGCTGAAGAGACAGTATAATGGGATAGAGGAGCCTTGGCTATCAATCTCCACAACCAGAAGGGTGGTTCTACCACTTGCTCAATCTATTTGAGTAGGGGCTCAAATTTTCTCGACTTAGGTGTTTGATGCAAAAGCATCCTTGGTGCATGCAATCTTGCATCACCCAAAAAAGGAAATATTTTATTTTTATTTTTATTTATATGTACAGTTGTCAATCCCAACAGCTGAGAGTTTTAAGGAGCTTCGGTTGAGAGTTTCTTGGAGTTTGTTCTCCTAAAATGGAATTTTTTAGAACTGATTTGTGTCCACATAGAATTAGAAGAATAGTTGCGCTCTATTAGCTATCTTTAGAATTGGAAAATCAAACTTGGAGTCTTTCTTGTTGATGGTTAATATAAAACGCATGTCAGTTGAGCCATAGGAGATGAAGTGACATTATAAATGTTGGTTTCAGAAAATAAAGAAAGGGATTTGTTGGTAATTTTCTAAGTATTTGTGGTTTTATGGCATGTCCCCTTTTCCGAATGAATCTAATCAGAGGATCCATAGCCTATTCCTTATTTCCCATAGGCTAAGGGATAAAGTAAGGGAAATGATTTAATAATAATATCTTAAGTAGTCTTAAGCCACTTCAATTTTTATAACATGGTAAAAGGACACTTATGTATTATTATTATAAAGGGGGGCCAAAAAATAATATTTTATTAAAGTGTTTTAAACACTTTTAGGGTTGGAATTAAAAGGATTATTATAAAAGGAGTTGGGCTCAAAAGGAAGGATTATTATTCATTACTCCTTAGAACCAAACCTTATTCTAGAGCTTGAGCCTTTGTGTTCATTTCTTCACCTTAAGACAAAAACCCTTTGGTGTGCAGGATTGGAGGACGAAAACCCTCTAATTTCAATTGTGGTGAATCCAATATTGGTTCCGAAGATTGAGATTTTATTCCATTTTCAGTTTGTTGCAGCGCTGCTACAGTGATATGTGCCTTGTCATCAGCTATATTTATGATCAGATGTTCGACACAAATCTATAATGAGCATTTTCTATTGTATGTCCATAGTAAACTTGGGTTGTACTCCTCATATACATAACCAGGTATTTCTGTCTGTGTTATTTCAATACCTAGCTGTCTTGTCATCAGTATTCATGAGTATTCAGCTCATTACAATAAAAGATTTGAGTTGCATTGTATTTTCAGCTTATTCAAATAAAGAAATATGTGGAGTCTTGGTGTTATCAGTAGGGTTTAGGGTTTAGAATATTGATTTTATATGCTACTATTTATTATGTTATTGATACCCAATATTGGAAAAAGAATTCACAAAAAAAATCCAAACAGACAACAATTATAAATTAAGATAGTTGTGATACTTTTTACACCGGCATAAGACATGTAAAGTGATGAAAAATGACAAGAACTAACTCAACACGCCAAATATGTGAATGAGTATTAACATAATGATACAAAAGTGTGATTAAAATGGAACAATAGAAACATAAGGAGTCCATGACAAAGCAAACAACATATCCACTACTACTAGAACCTGCACAAACACCCTACTAAAACATAGAGCACTAATATTTCACAAAATGTAAAAATTAACCAAAGAATACCATACAGTATAGAAAATTAAATTATAATAGCAAACACTAGTACAAAAATAATGGATAAAGTAACGATTTGCGAAACCAACAATAATAAATTGTGGGTGGGTCCCACTAGGCATGCCAGAATTTTGACAAAATTTCCTCGGTTCTTGTCTAGATTTGTGATCTAGTACTTAAATAAAATAGGTAACTCAAAACATGTGAGGGTTTAAGATACCTTGAGATGAAAATGATGATGTGGATGGGTGTAAAGATAACTCCTCCTTGCTATAAGCTTGATAATTTACACAATAGAGAATACTAAGAAGAAATATGGATTAGTATATATATGGAGGGATTCCTCACTAAGTAGGCTCCAAGAAGCATTAGCTTCCTGAAAACTTGATGGATATCAACCATATTGTAGATAAAATAAGATAAAATAAATGATGATGGATTAGGGCAATATGTAGAGTCTAATATAAAACAGAAAATGAAAAATGTTGATATATAAGGAAAACATTGATTCTGATCAAAATAGATGTAAAGCAAAACCGAAATTACATGAATCAACAAAAATTTGGGTAAGATGAGAGGAACCTGAAAAATAATCCTGTAAACTCTTTTACGATTGTGGATTAAAGGATTCCAAGAAATGGGAAGGTTAAGGGAAGCATAAGAGCATTTGGATGATATTATGATGGAATTAGTGAAATAACAAAGGTATTAGGATGGTATCATGATGATAAGTGGAATCGAAAGGATATTAGGATAGTATTATGATGGTAAGTTGAATCACAAGGGAATTAGCATGGTATTGATGATAAAGAGATTCACAATAATGCTAGAATTTTTCTAGGATTTCTAGCTTGTTTGAAAGAGAGGGGAAAGTCTCCTATTTATAGCCTGAGGATGAGATTAACTTAAGTAATCATGACTTAGAAAAACTACCTTGATTAGGTGAGAGGGGATTATATTTTAATATTAAATTTAAAGGTGGATTGCATATGGATTAATTTCGAATATTAAATTCATGAGCGGATTGGATGTGGAGTATATTTAAATATTTAATTCATGAGTGTATTGGATGTGGATTATTTTTTAATATTTAATTCATGAGTGGATTAGATGTGGATTATATTTTATTATTTAATTCTTGAGTGGATTGAATGTGGATTATATTTGAATATTTAATTATTGAGTAGGATGACATGGATTATTTTTGTATATTAAATTCACAAGTGGGCTGACATGGATTGA
The DNA here is from genome assembly GCA_019776745.2 of Taxus chinensis. Lineage (NCBI taxonomy): Eukaryota > Viridiplantae > Streptophyta > Pinopsida > Cupressales > Taxaceae > Taxus > Taxus chinensis. The sequence continues at coordinate 540,705,815 of CM034154.1, read as the reverse complement.
TTTTGAATATTAAATTCATAAATTGATTTACAAGGGATTAATTAATTAATTAACATTAATTAATTAGATATATATTTTTGGTGGGGAATGGAATTAATTAAATTTTGGAGGGAAAATGAATTCAAATGAAATTAGGAGTGAAAAGGAATTTGAATGGGAACGCCTAATGAAGGATATCAAATGAGGGGTGAACGTGGAGGAACAAAACCAAAAATTAGTGTCTACAACAAACTTTATATTAGGTTATTAGTTATTAAATTAACTAATTATTTATTTAAATCTGGGTTTTGTACCCCATCACTTAATAGTTATAACCTTTTGGGTTATTTAAATATGGTTGCAAGGCCATATTCTGTTGTATTAATTTTAATCTGGGTAAAAAAACATGGAGCAGGAAGTGAGGGAGGGAGTTTTAGACTATTAATAGTTTCTGAATTCAATGGAAAATTCTTCTTTGGTTTTTTACCCCATTAGGGTTTTCCACCTTATATCCTATGTTAATGTGTTATGGTGTTAATTATTTTACGTTTTTATTTATTTATTTATGTATGCACAATAATGTTTACTCAATATTAATTCAATATGGTTAATGTAACTTTATAACCTTAGTCCTGATAGCCAGTAACATATGGATTCTACCAGCCTGTAGAAAATTCATGCTCCTTTCTGTAATAAAAATTATGATACTAACGTAGAAAAAGAACTTCAAGAAGAGCAACAGTCAGGGGACAAGAAGTCCCTCCTCTTTAGTGGGAGAGGTTCCCTTATTCAGAAACGAACCTATTTACACATGTACAAAGCATGGTTTCACTATGGAACTTGGATATCATGAAAGCGTTTCCTAAATAGATCATCAATTACAAAAGTACAGAGGAATCAAGATGTGGAAATGAGCAGAAAGGCACCATTCAGAATTATAGATGACAGAATAATTCCTTATGCATGCAAGAATACAGCGAATTGGAATAAGATCATTTGTACCCGCATTAATAAGATGAAATTTGAAAAGACACACAGTTCTATGAATAACATCTACAAGAATACAAAGCTTCTCAGCATAATGCAGATAAATGATCTAACAATATTTAATGGATAGCTTGCGAATAAAAAGAATCAGATGGACAAAGAATGAAAATCCTTCTGTATTGATTGCTTTACGATTTCTTTACACTTTCAAAAATAAGCCAAGTTCCTCCCCCAAAAATGGCGAGGAGAGGCCACTATATAGTTTACAAAACAGTTACCTTTGGTAACTACTTCTTTTAACTAATGTTTAGTTAAAGGGCTGCTAATCGCAATACCCCAACTAATTACAATAAATCCGAGATGAAGAAAGGAAGAAAGGAGAAGAATCAGGAGAAGAAGACAGGTGTTCATGATTGAGAGGGGCCCACTGATTTTAGGATCCACTGTCTGAATCTTTTCAACGCCTCTGCTATGTCTCTGCCTCGTGGGACCGATGTGTTGGCAGTGGACTGGGTCCAAAATCCGAGGCACTTCTCCATCTCTTTGTCGAATTCAACGTGCGTATGATGATCTTTATTTGCTTCTTCAATAGCAGATTGGAGAGAGCAGATCTCCTTCATCTTTTCCTTGGAAATGGAATCCTCCTTGAACAAATTATCTTTGACAAAAGCTCTGAATTGAGCTTTGATTTCTTGCAAGGAGAGGGGTACACCAGAGGTCTCATCATGGAGGTGGCAATGTATGTCCTTGAAAGCAGATATTACCAAAGTCTTGAAGGCCTCACCCTTCTGCCAGCTATTTTTTAATTCTCCCAAAGCCTCTTCCAGCACCTTGATTTTCCATTCCACACTGTATACCCATGATTTTGACAAGTTATCCTTTGCATCATCGAAGACCTTGCTTGCCATTAAAATATTCTCATCAGTCTGTCCCATGAGGTGAAGGTCTACTATACAGCTGCTCCAGAGTTTGAGCTCTTTATCTATATTTCCAATAGTGGAGGAGAGCTTCTGTTGCAGATTATTCACCTTCTCATTGAGTTTGAAGGCTTCACCAATGAAATTCAACCCTGCAATGAGCATGTCATCCACCATGGCCTCCATAGCCCTTCCATAGATAGAATACCTGTGTATATCTTTGATACTCTGCACTTCATCTTGGCTGAGAATCACAGGTGGTGGAAGAGTAGTCAGTGGGGTAGGATCTAAAACTTTATCCTTGGATAGCAGTGACTTGATGAAACCTGTAAGAACCTGGGCCTGCTCCTCCAGCTGCTCTATGGTTTGTTGCCCTTTCTCCACTCTCCCAATGACCCTGGTGACTGTTTCCTGAAGATTGTGGATCTCACCTTCAGGGGTAGACTCTCCCATGGGAATCCTTGAGAGCTCAAGGTCAGATGCTTGCAAATCATGCTCTGGCTTGTCTACTTTGGGCTTGGCTATCTCCAGGAATTGTTGGCCCTGAGCATCAGATACTATTCTGGAGGTAGTCTTGGCCTTCTTGGCGGGAGTAGGAGGAGTAGTGCCTAATAAGGCCGCCACAGCATCAAAATTGGGTCCTGAGATTCGGGAGGAAGATTTTCTTTTCCTACTATCGACGAGAGGCTGCACCCATGCAAAAGAGGAGGAGGAAGAAGCAGGTGGGGCAAGAGGACCAAGAGACAGAGAACTCATGGCACCCAGGGTGTGCACTGCTGTTGCTTCTAGTTGAGATATGAGTGGGGCACTCGGGACTTCTGGTGCGGAGGAATCAATGGTGCTTGGGAGTTCAGTGCTTTGAACCTCCTTTTCTTTATCTGTAGGAGCTTCTGGAGCACTTGTAGAAACTGGCACTTCACTCTCCTCACTTTCACTGAGAACAATAATGTTCTCTGGTCCTGAAGGCAATTCTGAATGCTTCCTTAGGGGATCTTCCTCCACAGGTTCCTTCTTAACTTCTTTGACTTTCTTCTGATACACTTGGGTGGATGAGGAAGGAGTGGAAGATGTAGGACCTTTAGTTGATGAGGCAGGAGGGGTCTGTACAGGTACTCCCGAATCAGGTGACAATGCCTCCTTTCTTGGTGTTGAGGTGTCTTTGGAGGAGGACTCACCTGAGTGCCTTCTGAGTTCACGAACTCTCCTGTCAAACCAGATTTTGGTTCTTACCAAGACGGGAGCTAGGATTTCTACCAGATCATCCTTCTCCTTTTTGAACCAATCCAAATCCTCCAAGGGAGTGTGTTTGACCACGTTGTCATATTCATATGAGTACAGGTCAGAATTATCATCCTGGAGTCCTTCAGGAACTTGGTACAGGTTAAGCTCTTGAATTAATTGAAGAGAAAACCTGCCATAATGTCTCCTCCTTGCTTCAAAATCATCAGCACAGTCAGCCCAATAGTCCTCTGTGTCTACCCTATGATGATAAGTGATTTTGATGTTCTGCTCAATAAATTTCTTCAAGTCAAAACAAGTTCTTGGCCTGAAGAAATGGACAGTGATGGGAGCTAGGGCTCTTTCTATGTTTTGTGCATCTAGAGCTGTCTTGCAGGTGTAGTTTCCCAAAGTGATGGGGAAGTGCAAACCAGTAATTTTCTTATCCCTGCAGGTTCTGTGCAACTTGTCCAGCTGCCTGCATATCTCTATCAAGGCCATTTTATCATTGCAGAACATAGGAAGCTTGAGAGGAGTGCTCTCATAGCCTGCAAGCCTTATATAGGAGAATTTTCTAAACTGGATGAAGTAGGCACCGTAGTGTGATATTAGGTTCATAGCTTCATCAGAAAATCTCCTCGCCGTGTCACTCTCTAGAAGCCTGACAATGTACATGGTGAAAGCATCATTCACCCTCCTGAAGTTGCGATTGCTAGTGTCCAAGGTGAATTGAGGGCAGTAGGCATATACAGGGTCACCCTTATGAGCATCAATGTATGTGAATCCAAACCATTGCCTCGATGCTGCTAGGGTATACATCAAGTATGAAGTCATGTAAAATTTCTTTGTTTGTTGTACATTGGACAGCTGCTCTGCTAGGTTCATACTGATGATCTCTGCCCAGTTGATATTCTGAGTTCCTTCACACACCATGTTGATAAGTGGGCACATCCAGAAATGGAACTCATTGGTAGAGGGTAAGCCCATGACCCGAGCTAGTAGGATTATAAAATATGACAGTTCCTCATTGAAATCGGCATGGAACAGAACCTTGGATAGACGGGATGCCCCCTTTTTAGGGTTTTTAAGCCAGGACTTCGCCACCCGCGCCTTGTATTTCTCACTGTCCTGATCGAAGAGGGCCTGTGCCTGGTTCTGAGAGATTACTATAGAATTTTCCATCTCAGGAATCCTTAGGGCAGTGCCAATGGTGGCAGCGTCAAGCTTGGCAATGAGTTCCCCATGCACGTTCGTTAGCTCACTCGAGTCAGGATTGAAATGAGCACCGCAGGAGAGTACTGTATCTGTGCATTGTACTGAGATTGGGAAACCACCGGTGAATGCCAAGCCACTATCATGAATCATTTGTGCCATAGGAGAAGGGTTCGAGTCTGTCATTCTTGCCCAGAAATCCCCAAAGTCAAGGTGGCGAACTTCACTGTCCCCGATATCAGGAATGGCAGACTCGAGCGGTGAGATTTGCTCCTGACCTTGGAATTTAATCTTCATGTTGATAGTAATTTGAAAAGCAAGGTTGCAGTCTGGACTCGGGATGAAATTGTAGGGGGAATGGATACACGCGCAGAAATTTTGATCGCAAGGGTATGAGCAATAGATAGCAAGAAAGCAGTGTGCAAAAATGCATAGGGGGCAGTTCATTATATAGCCATTTGGGAGAGAGAAAGACAATAAATGCACATTAAATACACATCTACCAACTTGAAAAGCAAGATATTTGGGAAGAGCGGGAAAAATTAGCTCGGATGGCCTTTGGTTCATTTGGGACACGTGGGACGCGAAAGCGTGATTCGGCCGATACGGGCGACGCGGGAAAAAGATGCACAAATGCTTTCGGGACATGAGGGACAAAAGTACGTGGAGTACGCGATTCGGCCGAATCAGGTGAAAAGTGAACATTGAGCCTGGGTGAACTTGTGTTACTTGGGACAAAAAGTTCCGACGGGCGCAAAAGAAGTGGACTTCGGGTAAATCGGTCGATCGGCGAACAGGGAGCCCGAATGAACTTGGGACATCTGGGACAAAAATGTCCGACAGACCCGCAAATCACACAAAATGACCCAAAAACGTAGATTCTTCCCAATTTTTTGACTTTTCACATTACCAGGACAACAGAAAAGGCGTTTAACTTAAAAAAAATTCAATTTTGAACTTCTCAAAAGCAGGGGAAATTTTGAGTGGACAACAGTTGGCTCCTTCTGGGGATGACTTGGCATAAGTTCAAAAGAATGAGACAAGGCAAGAATTCAGAAAAACTAGGGGAAGTAGACCAGTACCTTATCCATTGGGCCACGGAGTCAAAAGCAAACCAATACAGAAGACAACACACCAAAACAAAGAGAAGGAAGGGGAAAGACAAACGCTATACAGAATATACAAAGGACTTCCTAATCACCTATGACTTAAACAATTTCAGGTACTGCCCACTATAAGGAAGTGGGAGAGAAGAACCATCCATATAATCAAGGTAAAAAGAATTCTTACCAGCAAAGTGCCTGATCTTGAAAGGTCCGAGCCAAAGGGAATCAAACTTGCCATGGCTGCCACGAGGTTCATGCCTTTTATCCCACAACAAAACAATGTCTCCAACTTTGAAATCCCTGAACCTGGCCTTTTTATCAAACAAGACCTTTACTTTCTGTTGGTGAGCAGATATTCTATCAGCAACTTTCAATCTGTCCTCATTCAATTTGTAAAGGTACATGATCCTTTTATCCAAAGAATCATTGAAACTGGTGTCTTCAATGGCCTTCATTAAATGCAGGGCTGGTAGCTCCACTGTTACTGGCAATTGAGCTTCCACTCCATATACTACCTGAAAAGGAGACATCCCAATGGCTCTCTTAGGTGTGATCCTATCTGCCCAAAGAGCATCATAGAGTTTCTTGTGCCAGTTCCTCTGGGACTCATTAACTAATTTCCTTATTATAGCCACCAGATTTTTGTTTGTTGATTCTGCTTGTCCATTCCCCTGAGGATAATAATCTGAGGAGTGAGCCAGGGAGATGCCATATCCATAACAAAAATCCATCATCTCAGTTGAAGAAAAATTTGAAGCATTATCTGTCACTATCTTGTTTGGCACACCAAACCTCACCAAGATGTTCTCTTTGATAAAACTGCATACTACTTCTGAAGTAGTACTCTTTACTGGAATGGCTTCTACCCACTTAGTAAAATAATCTGTGGCGGTTAATACATGGGTATGACCAGCACTAGAAGAGGGATTAAGTGTTCCAATGAAATCTAAACCCCATTGTTGAAAAGGTTCTTCGATCACAACTGGTTTAAGGGGCAAAGAAGCCAACTTGGGTCTACCCACGAAAGTCTGACAAGCTTCACATTTATCAACCCACTTTGATGCATCTCTGAACAAGGTAGGCCAGTAATATCCTACACGAAGTATTTTATGAGCAGTGACAGTTGATGAGTAGTGCCCTCCACATGCTTGATTATGAAAAGCAGAAAGTAGCTTCTTCTGTTGTTCCTTGTCCACACATTTTAGAAACCTTCCATCTAATCCACGCTTAAACAAGGCATTTTCCCACAACACATATTGGGCTGATCTTAACTTAACAGCTCTCTTCTCTTTGGTAGTCAAATGAGAGGGGCATTCTCCATAGGTGAGAAAGTGTGCGATATCAGCATACCATTCGTCAATTGAGCCAAGAAACAGAATGGTAGGAAGATCAACTTTATCCTCTAGTAACTCATGTCTAGCTCCCTCAGCGATGAGTTCACACAGGCCTTTTCCACGGACAAGCTTGGTTGGCCTGATGTCAATGTCATATTCTTGAACCTTGGCCACCCAGTTTCCTCTCTTGGATCCAAACTCCTGTTGTGTGAGAATGGACTTGATGGTTGTATCTGGTACAAATACTGTGGAGTGAGAGTTAAGAATGTAAAAACGAAACTGCTTGACAGCTTTAACCACTGCGAAAGCATGTTTCTCCATTATGGTGTATTTTAACTCATGATTTTTTAGAATGTAGCTCATAAATGCAATTGGGAGTTCGTGATCATTAGAATCTTCTTGAGTCAAAACAGCAGCCAGGGTGTTATCCGTGGCATAGCAATAGATAATAAAATCTTTGCTGAAATCTGGACACGCTAAAACAGGAGTTTTAGCAATAGCCCTTTTAATACCTTCAAAGGCCTCTTTCCCTTCAGGAGACCAACCAAACATCTGTTTGCCTTTCATCATTTGAGAGATATTCAAAGTCAGCTCTGCGAAATCAGGAATGAATCTTCTTAGAAAGTTAATCTTACCAAAGAAAGAGTGTACTCCTTTCTTGCTGGTTGGAAGGGGAATTTGCTGGATAGCTTGAACTCGCTCAGGATCAATTTTTATACCATCTTTGGAAACAACGTGCCCCAATAATTTTCCCTCTGTGACACAAAAGACAGATTTCTTAGGATTTAAAGAGATCCCATGTTCTCTACATTTCAAGAGAACTGTTTCTAGATGCTGGAAATGATCTGCCCTTGTTTTTGAAAATACAGTCAAGTCATCAAGGTATACGACAATACACTTCCCTTTCAAACTTCCAAAGGCCAAGTCCATAGCCCTTTGAAAAGTGGCACCGAATTAATGAGCCCAAAAGGCATCCTTTTGTAGGCAAAGGTACCCCAAGGGGTAGTGAAGGCCATTTTGTGTTGATCTGCGGTATTAACTTCTACCTGGTTATATCCTGAGAAGCCATCAAGCATAGACAACATTTCGGATCCTGTTACAGCTTGCAAGACCTGATCCATCATGGGCAAAGGATAGTTGTCCTTTAAAGAAGCTTGATTCAGATTCCTAAAGTCAACACAGATACGAATCTCACCATTTTTCTTTCTAACAGGCACAATATTGGCAATCCATGTTGAATGGTGGATAGGAAAAATGATTTTGGCCTTTAATAACTTCTGTATTTCCTAAAAATGGTGTCAGCTATCTTAGGATTGTATTGCCTCTGTTTCTATTTGAAAGGCTTAATCCCAGGTTTGAGAGGGATAAAATGTTGCATCTCCTTTGGTTGAAAAGCTTTTAAATCTTCATAGGAATAAGCAAGAACATCTTTATACTTCCTTAAAAGACTAATTACCTTCTTCTTTTCCTCTGGTGTGCAACATTTTCCAATGTTCATGAGTTTAGGGTCAGTAGAACTCCCAATATTAATTTTATCATATTCAGCTGATTGTTGAGGTCCAGTAGAAGCTTTAAACTTTACATACCTGTCATGTTTGTCAAACAATTCTTCTAAACTCACCAATCCTTTTGGAATCTTGTTTCCTTTGAGTTTGATACATCCATCTTGATCTGCCTCTTCTTCTTTGACGGCTTCTTCATTAAAGGGCACACTTTCACGAGGCAAATTATCACTTCCTTCAAAGTACAACTATTCAAAATTATCCTTGAGTTCTAAGAAAGAAAGCAGGTGTTGATCATCATTGAAAACTTGCCAGTTACTTGCATTATCAGGTACACTGGGCCTATGGATCATCTCAATGGTAAACTTATCTTGAGAGAAGTCAGGATGAGGTATCAGCAATGACCCCGAGACTGCTAGTGAATCAGCCCTGGTATTCTCCTCCCTAGGCACTGCTTCGATGGAGAAGGCGTCAAGAAATTCAATAGAGTCCCAAACCTGATTCCTGTAATGTTTCAACCTTCTATTCTTTACCTGGAAGAGGTTTCTAACTTGCTTGACAATCAGCTCTGCATCTCCACGAGCTAGAAGATTCTTCACTCCCTTTTCTTTTGCCACATGAAGCCCAAGAATGAGAGCTTCGTATTCTGCTGTATTATTGGTATTTTCAAATTGCAACTTGAATGAGAAAGGATGAATCCTACCCTCAGGAGATACCAATATTACACCAGCTCCAGAACCAGCTGAAGAACAACTTCCATCAAACTCTAATATCCAAACACCATTAGGATCCTCAGGTGATATTTTGGGGAGTTGGATTTCTTCTGGAGACATAATCATATAGTTTCCATGCCCAATATCCTCATAAAGTATTTGTGCTTTGGGATCATCTGTTTTTTGTACAATATACTCAGACTGCTTCTCAGGCAGCAACTTCTTCATTTTCCCATTAACAGGTATGAGGGCATGTGACCAATCCATTTGAATTTCTCCACCCACATCCTTACAGAAGTTCCTACTTAGCAGCATCCCATATGAAGGAGGAATGTCTGCTACTAGGATAGTAGCTAAAACTTTCTTCTCAGGCAAAGTAGCAAAGGCTACTTGTGCATCCTTAATTCTTCCGACCAGGGGCACTTCTTTACTCTCCATGGAATAACAAGACCCGTAAGTGCATGTGAGAGTTAGGCCTAAGGCATGGGCTACTTTGGCAGGCATTACATTGTCTGATGCCCCTGAGTCTATGACGCAATTACTGAGTCTATGGCCGGCTATAAGGAGTGTCACATAGAATGGTTTGATCTTGTCATTGGGTGAGGTGACAGCGGCTACCAGATTGGGTTGTGGTACAGAAGATGGAGTGGGTAAAAGGCCTTTAGAGGTAGTTTTAGAATGGGAATTGACAAAGTGAATCATTTTAGCAAAAGCCTTGGGATGGGTTTGATAATATTCAGCCTCTGAGATTTGAACCTTGGTCTTTTTTAGGTGATCAATAATATCGAAAGACCCAGAAGTGGACGAGCTATCATCACTTGGGACTCTAGGCTTATCAGTTTTAGGAGAAAAAGAAGTAACTTTAGTAGCAGAATTGACAGGACTCACCTTTGGTGTGGATGAAATGGGGATAGGAGATCCTCTTTTTGCAATTACAGGGATAGTTGTCGGCTGCTCCTTAGATCTTTTGGTGGGCTGCATCACTTTCTCCCTCTGATTTGTTTGCTCTCGAGTCATGACAGCATATGATTCACTATTCATGTCTGCTACTACTTCATCATAATCATCTCCTTCATCAACGCCTTCAGTAGTGAAGAAATTAACTCGAGATCCCTCAAGTTCTTCTGTTCCATCATCAACCTCTTCAACAAATTCTTCACAATCTTCATGAACCTCTTCATCCTCTGGTTCTTCAACTTCACAGGTTGCATTGACAGGGACTTTAATAGGAGGTCCTTCAAGTGCTAGCCTTGTTTGAGAAGCAGGAAAATGATTTCTGGGCTGAAAATTCCTCCTTGGAACATCTGCATAAGGTGCGTGCTGAGCCAATTGTTTCTTAATGGCAATGAGATCATTTGCAAGTTTTTGTACTAATGGATCAGTATTGGGCCCAGGAGTGGAAGAGGAGGAAGAAGAAGACTTGGATCTAGAAGGGTCTCTCTTCAACTTTCCTGACATGATTAAATCATCTTCGACACTAACAGCAAGAGTTTGATCTTCGGCCAATGTCACAAGATTAGCTCTTCTCAATGCATAACTAACTTCAGGTAATTGGGCATTCAGGAAGAAGCATTTTTGAATTTGATCTACAGGTTGAGTGTCTGGTGGAATTTTATTAATCAACTTGTTAAATCGGGCCACAAATTCTCTCATGGGCTCTTGTGATTCCTTCTTTATTTGAGAAATTTGGGCCAGCAAAGCATGCACATCTTCCGCTGGTTTGAAACGGTTCTCAAACCTAGCTCTCATTGTGTTCCAGCTAGTGATAGCTCTGGCCGGAAGGTGATAGAACCAATCAGCAGCATTATCTTGTAAAGTCTCAACAAAAAGCCTTACGGAGACATCTTCATGTTCAACTCCCAGAACTCCACATGCAACTATGAAGGCCGCATGTGTTCATCAGGATGTACCTTGCCATCACCCTTGAATTTAGGAAAGTTCTTCCGATTACCTCTGGGTAACTCATGCAAAGGCTGAGGAAGGGCAAGAGGCCCAACACAATGGCCCCAAGGCAATGGTACCACCATTCTTGGAAAAATGGCTTGAAGGGGAACTGAAACACCAGCAAGAATCAGAGCTCGGAGATTAGGACTGATTTGTTCTGAAGGAATACCACCCGTAGGGGTTCTATCTTTGACAGGAGGAGTGCTTGTTGAACGAGCTTCTCTATTTCTTCTTGCGGAAGGGAAAGGAAAACCCTGTTGTTCCAAAAGCTGAAACTGAGAATCTTCAATACCAAGGGCCCTTCTCCCTCGAGTAAAACATGGAGTCGCCAGATCAAAAGATGATCGATAAATGATTCAGGAACTGGAAAATGCTCCCCAGCGGAGTCGCCAAAAACTGTTGGTCGTAGAAAAAGAACTTCAAGAAGAGCAACAGTCAGGGGACAAGAAGTCCCTCCTCTTTAGTGGGAGAGGTTCCCTTATTCAGAAACGAACCTATTTACATATGTACAAAGCATGGTTTCACTATGGAACTTGGATATCATGAAAGTGTTTCCTAAATAGATCATCAATTACAAAAGTACAGAGGAATCAAGATGTGGAAATGAGCAGAAAGGCACCATTCAGAATTATAGATGACAGAATAATTCCTTATGCGTGTGCAAGAATACAGTGAATTGGAATAAGATCATTTGTACCCGCATTAATAAGATGAAATTTGAAAAGACACACAGTTCTATGAATAACATCTACAAGAATACAAAGCTTCTCAGCATAATGCAGACAAATGATCTAACAATATTTAATGGATAGCTTGCGAATAAAAAGAATCAGATGGACAAAGAATGAAAATCCTTCTGTATTGATTGCTTTATGATTTCCTTTACACTTTCAAAAATAAGCCAAGTTCCTCCTCTCAAAAATGGTGAGGAGAGGCCAATATATAGTTTACAAAACAGTTACCTTTGGTAACTACTTCTTTTAACTAATGCTTAGTTAAAGGGATGCTAATCGCAATACCCCAACTAATTACAATAAATCTGAGATGAAGAAAGGAAGAAAGGAGAAGAATCAGGAGAAGAAGATAGGTGTTCATGATTGAGAGGGGCCCACTGATTTTAGGATCCGTTGTCTGAATCTTTTCAATGCCTCTGCTATGTCTCTGCCTCATGGGACCGATGTGTTGGCAGTGGACTGGGTCCAAAATCCGAGGCACTTCTCCATCTCTTTGTCGAATTCGACGTGCGTATGATGATCTTTATTTGCTTCTTCAATAGCAGATTGGAGAGAGCAGATCTCCTTCATCTTTTCCTTGGAAATGGAATCCTCCTTGAACAAATTATCTTTGACAAAAGCTCTGAATTGAGCTTTGATTTCTTGCAAGGAGAGGGGTACACCAGAGGTCTCATCATGGAGGTGGCAATGTATGTCCTTGAAAGCAGATATTACCAAAGTCTTGAAGGCCTCACCCTTCTGCCAGCTATTTTTTAATTCTCCCAAAGCCTCTTCCAGCACCTTGATTTTCCATTCCACACTGTATACCCATGATTTTGACAAGTTATCCTTTGCATCATCGAAGACCTTGCTTGCCATTAAAATATTCTCATCAGTTTGTCCCATGAGGTGAAGGTCTACTATACAGCTGCTCCAGAGTTTGAGCTCTTTATCTATATTTCCAATAGTGGAGGAGAGCTTCTGTTGCAGATTATTCACCTTCTCATTGAGTTTGAAGGCTTCACCAATGAAATTCAACCCTGCAATGAGCATGTCATCCACCATGGCCTCCATAGCCCTTCCATAGATAGAATACCTGTGTATATCTTTGATACTCTGCACTTCATCTTGGCTGAGAATCACAGGTGGTGGAAGAGTAGTCAGTGGGGTAGGATCTAAAACTTTATCCTTGGATAGCAGTGACTTGATGAAACCTGTAAGAACCTGGGCCTACTCCTCCAGTTGTTCTATGGTTTGTTTCCCTTTCTCCACTCTCCCAATGACCCTGGTGACTGTTTCCTGAAGATTGTGGATCTCACCTTCAGGGGTAGACTCTCCCATGGGAATCCTTGAGAGCTCAAGGTCAGATGCTTGCAAATCATGCTCTGGCTTGTCTACTTTGGGCTTGGCTATCTCCAGGAATTGTTGGCCCTGAGCATCAGATACTATTCTGGAGGTAGTCTTGGCCTTCTTGGTGGGAGTAGGAGGAGTAGTGCCTAACAAGGCCGCCACAGCATCAAAATTGGGTCCTGAGATTCGGGAGGAAGATTTTCTTTTCCTACTATCGACGAGAGGCTGCACCCATGCAAAAGAGGAGGAAGAAGAAGGTGGGGCAAGAGGACCAAGAGACAGAGAACTCATGGCACCCAGGGTGTGCACTGCTGTTGCTTCTAGTTGAGATATGAGTGGGGCACTCGGGCACTTCTTCTGGTGCAGAGGAGTCAATGGTGCTCAAGAGTTCAGTGCTTTGAACCTCCTTTTCTTTATCTATAGGAGCTTCTGGAGCACTTGTAGAAACTGGCACTTCACTCTCCTCGCTTTCACTGAGAACAATAATGTTCTCTAGTCCTGAAGGAAATTCTGAATGCTTCCTTAGGGGATCTTCCTCCACAGGTTCCTTCTTAACTTCTTTGACTTTCTTCTGATACACTTGGGTGGATGAGGAAGGAGTGGAAGATGTAGGACCTTTAGTTGATGAGGCAGGAGGGGTCTGTACAGGTACTCCTGAATCAGGTGACAATGCCTCCTTTCTTGGTGTTGAGGTGTCTTTGGAGGAGGACTCACCTGAGTGCCTTCTGAGTTCACGAACTCTCCTGTCAAACCAGATTTTGGTTCTTACCAAGACATGAGCTAGGATTTCTGCCAGATCATCCTTCTCCTTTTTGAACCAATCCAAATCCTCCAAGGGAGTGTGTTTGACCACGTTGTCATATTCATATGAGTACAGGTCAGAATTATCATCCTGGAGTCCTTCAGGAACTTGGTACAGGTTAAGCTCTTGAATTAATTGAAGAGAAAACCTGCCATAATGTCTCCTCCTTGCCTCAAAATCATCAGCACAGTCAGCCCAATAGTCCTCTATGTCTGCCCTATGATGATAAGTGATTTTGATGTTCTGCTCAATAAATTTCTTCAAGTCAAAACAAGTTCTTGGCCTGAAGAAATGGACAGTGATGGGAGCCAGGGCTCTTTCTATGTTTTGAGCATCTAGAGCCATTTTGCAGGTGTAGTTTCCCAAAGTGATGGGGAAGTGCAAGCCAGTAATTTTCTTATCCCTGCAGGTTCTGTGCAACTTGTCCAATTGCCTGCATACCTCTATCAAGGCCATTTTATCATTGCAGAACATGGGGAGCTTGAGAGGAGTGCTCTCATAGCCTGCAAGCCTGATATAGGAGAATTTCCTGAACTGGATGAAGTAGGCACCGTAGTTTGAAATTAGGTTCATGGCTTCATCAGAAAAATCTCCTCACCGTGTCGCTCTCCAGAAGCCTGACAATGTACATGGTGAAAGCATCATTCACCCTCCTGAAGTTGTGATTGCTAGTGTCCAAGGTGAATTGAGGGTAGTAGGCATATACAGGGTCACCCTTATGAGCATCAATGTATGAGAATCCAAACCATTGCCTCGATGCTGCTAGGGTATACATCAAGTATGAAGTCATGTAAAATTTCTTTGTTTGTTGTACATTGGACAGTTGCTCTGCTAGGTTCATACTGATGATCTCTGCCCAGTTGATATTCTGAGTTCCTTCACACACCATATTGATAAGTGGGCACATCCAGAAATGGAACTCATTGGTAGAGGGTAAGCCCATGACCCAAGCTAGTAGGATTATAAAATCTGATAGCTCCTCATTGAAATCGGCACGGAACAGAACCTTGGATAGACGGGATGCCCCCTTTTTAGGGTTTTTAAGCCAGGACTTCGCCACCTGTGCCTTGTATTTCTCACTGTCCTGATCGAAGAGGGCCTGTGCCTAGTTTTGAGAGATTACTATAGAATTTTCCATCTCAGGAATCCTTAGGGCAGTGCCAATGGTGGCAGCATCAAGCTTGGCAATGAGTTCCCCATGCACATTCGTTAGCTCACTCGAGTCAGGATTGAAATGAGCACCGCAGGAGAGTACTGTATCTGCGCATTGTACTGAGATTGGGAAACCACCGGTGAATGCCAAGCCACTATCATGAATCATTTGTGCCATAGGAGAAGGGTTTGAGTCTATCATTCTTGCCCATAGAAATCCCCAAAGTCAAGGTGGCGAACTTCACTGTCCCCGATATCGGGAACGGCAGACTCGAGCGGTGAGATTTGCTCCTGACCTTGGAATTTAATCTTCATGTTGATAGTAATTTGAAAAGCAAGGTTGCAGTCTGGAATCGGGATGAAATTATCAGGGGGAATGGATACGCGCGTAGAAATTTTGATCGCAAGGGTATGAGCAATAGATAGCAAGAAAGCAGTGTGCAAAAATGCATAGGGGGTAGTTCATTATATAGCCATTTGGGAGAGAGAAAGACAATAAATGTGCATTAAATACACATCTACCAACTTGAAAAGCAAGATATTTGGGAAGAGCGGGAAAAATTAGCTCAGATGGCCTTTGGTTCATTTGGGACACGTGGGACGCGAAAGCGCGATTCGGCCGATACGGGCAACGCGGGAAAAAGATGCACAAATGCTTCCAGACATGAGGGACAAAAGTACGTGGAGTACGCGATTCGACCGAATCGGGTGAAAAGTGAACATTGAGCCTGGGTGAACTTGTGTTACTTGGGACAAAAAGTTCCAACGGCGCGAAAGAAGCGGACTTCGGGTAAATCGGCTGATCGGCAAACAGGGAGCCCGAATGAACTTGGGACATCTGGGACAAAAATGTCCGGTAGACCCGCAAATCACACAAAATGACCCAAAAACGTAGATTCTTCCAATTTTTTTGACTTTTCACATTACCAGGACAACAAAAAAGGTGTTTAACCTTGAAAAAAATTCAATTTTGAACTTCTCAAAAGCAGGGGAATTTTTGAGTGGACAACACAAGGCTTGGATGACGAGGATGAGCTAGAGGGCACGATAGGCAAGGGCAAAAGCATTTCGGATTTAAACACTTGCAAGCTTCCTTTTTGCAGGCGGTGGTGAAGGAGACTTTGCAAAGCCTCTAAGGTAGGGCAGAATGTGGATGTCAGCGTCAATGGTTTGAGCAAGTATAGGTCATAACAATAGCCTAGGAAAAGCTTGGATTTGGGATCAGGTTAGACATTTCGTAGTTGTGTTGGCTCCACTGCTAGGTTTGTGCATTGTGTGAACAGTTATGGTTTCAAGTGGGAATGTTGGCAAGCTCATTGGCAGCATGCAATAGATCTATTTGAGGTCCTCTAATTGTCTTATGAGATAGTACCTCTGCTTCATGTTGTTTTGTTACATGATTCCATCCGACTCTTTTCAGACTTGCACCACCATACTCCCAGATGTACCAAAATGGGAGTTTAGAGTAGGGCAAAGGCAACAATCAAAGCTTAATGGAAGGTGGATTTTGTAGATGTAGTTGTCAGTGCCTGAGGTGGAAAGACCCCAAGTGCAAATATTTTGTTCTACAACATGTCACTTGCTGCAGAATAATAGAGAAACCCACAATTCACAAATCCTTCGTTGCATCGACAAAACATATATTGTAAAAGCAGAAGCCGTCACTTACATATACACCAAAAAAGATAGGCCAACAACAAATTATCCATAAACAATATTGCACAATATCAGTTGTTAAATTTGATATGTTAACAAATAATTGCGTTGATAGCCAATTTTCCAAACTAGACCAATACGAGCAAATTTTGACAATGGACAGATATCAGATGGCTTTGGGTTCTTTGGTACGTTATTGTGTTTGCCCTATCCATTCCATCCACGTGAATTTGGTTCTCTTGGGCCCCAACTATTTCTTCTAATGCAGTCATGTGCTCTGACCATCTATCGTAGAGACAGGCTTGCATCTGATGTTTTTAAGGAAAAACAAGTCACGGGCGGTGGGGCATGGCACTCCACCAACATACATCATCTTAGTCCAGATGTTATCTAGTCATTAGTTGTTAAAAGCTTAACTCAAGGCAAAGGACAAATGCAGCTCTCTACAAAGTTGTTAAGCTTTGAAATTTAAAATATAGATGGCATGTAGAAGGTATAGGAGAGTGCGTAAAATTGCATGTCTCTCCAAAACCACGTCAAACACAAGAAGAGCCTTTTTTATTTAAATGTCTACGTCCAATACATGTCATTCTCTTCCACCAAACTGAGTCGTCATTATTGAGGCTCTCTCATTAATGATTTTAGAGAGTTTGTCATCTATGATAGGAGGTCCCATGGAAGGGTCCCACATTCCTCCTTCCACCTTGGAATGCACCTTTTGTTATCTTTCCTAACTCGTTCTCCTCCTCAGACCCCTGTAAAGTGCATGCATCACCTCTCCCCTACGTTTTGTTTGGCTTCATGCTAGTATCAGAAGATTGTACTTTCACCGAGCTCGACTTGATCCCTCAACTTCAATCTGTATTGGATTTGCATTTGGGTTTGAGATCAACAAGCATCAGTCTTTGCATTGACGGTCCTCCAAGCTCAACATCGTATTGCATTATAGATCCCAGATTGAGTATTGCGATTCATACTTCCTAGCATCTGACATCTTCTCACGCACCGCTAACGGGATCACCCAAGTTTGCTTCTTCCCTCAACTCACCCACCATTTCACTTCAAATATGGTGGTTAAACATTGCATTGGTCAACTCCTCAAACGACTAGATGATGTAAGCTACACGTGCCCCGTATGCCTCAACATACAAGGTTGACATCTTTCCAACTATCCTCGACCAAAATCCATACATTCAACAAATTCCATGCATTCAGATTTGTTCAGCTCAGGTCAACATATTATAATCTTCACATCGATCAACCGCATTATAATCTTCAAACAAATCAACAAAATACTAATCTTCAAACTAAAATGTTCCCTAATTATAATCTTGAATGAGCTAGAGGATCAAAGGAGGACCTAGATGCGCACACAATTTTTTATCCTCTTTTGCCAATACCTCAAACATTAACTACGTTGATATGCATTTCCAAATGGGAATCTCAATGGTGAAATTGGAAGGTAGTTTGTGGTTTTGTGTCAATGGCCAATGACTAACTGCATCATCAAGACTGTTGATGAGGGGAAATCCTAATCACCACCTTAATTGTTAAAGAGAAACCCTAATCGCAAATGTGCTATGAAATCAGTGACATAAGGAACCCTAAACACAATGTTTTCGTATCTAACATGTGTGGAATTCAAGATCCAAACATATGCAAGTTTCCCCTCAAAGTATTCATCGACCATTGCCTTGCCTTTTGAGATATCTCCAAAGTACATTGCCTCAATGACCTGCACCACACACCCCCCTTTCTCCTTCAAAAGATTGACACAAATGACACGTATTTCATATATGCTTGGTCGTAAGAAAGAGGACTTTCGCTTAGCTTCCCCAACATTTTCCCCACCCCTACACTTCTCCTCCCTCAATCTCCTTGTTCGTCACCCCTCTTCTTCCTCCGATGTTTATCTCTCTTCAACAAATCCCCTTTGGCATTTCCATCGCACATTTCACATGCAATTGTTAACATATTTTGTTGGTGCTCAATCCAAGCCCCTGGATTGAGTAGGTCTTTCTCTTAGAATTTTTGTAAATGTAGTTGTTTTATGTGCTTCATATTGTTCCCTGTGCTTCAAAGATCAGTCTGAGTAAAGAAGACTTGTCAATTTGTGAGAAATTTTGTGTCTTGTCAAAATAAAAAGAAAGGATTCAACAAAATTGGTTAATAGACTGGTTCATCAAAGTATAAAAGCTTTGGAATTGCAGGTGATTGAGATACATCTATATCTTTCATGAAGAACCTACAATCAGCACCGAATTATTCCTTTTCTCTAAAAATATCGAAGCTCTGAAGGCCAAAAATCATGTAACTTGGCCATGAAATCTAAAGCTTCCAGACTGAATGACTCAGTTAAAATGGACTTCAGCCATTTAAAAAAAGACTGGGACATTCAAATGACCGTCAAATATCTAGACCACCAAGCAATTTAAATGATGGTGAAGTAGAGAGAAACGTGGCTGAGATTTTGGGCCTCTCTAAGCCATTTGAGTTTCATGGAGTTCAAGTCCACGAAATGAACCAAATTCAATACAGTTTCAGGTCTACGATGAGGGCAAAAAATTTCATTGTGGTCAATGAAACATGAAAAATCTAAAGGAAATGACAAATGGTGAAATATTAATAGCTAAAAGGTAGACACACATCATTATTTCTAGTGTAGGGTGAGCAGTGTATACTTTCATGGACTTCAAGTCCAGTGGGGGTGATAGAAGTTTTTATAAAGGCATCAGGTCCGAGTACAAGTTAAGAAGTCGCCATGCGAAGGAGCTGCCCAACTACAAAAAAACAAGCACGAAAGCAAGACAAGTTTGACAGTTGTGATGTAAAGTGGAGTATCCTCATTGCAACTCATGTAAAAAAAAGACAATCGGGATTATCAAGATGGTTTGACATTGCAAGGCAGCGTGTGGAGCTTTCTTATTGGTTAATGTTTTACAGTGGTTTTCAGTCATGAGCTATCAAAATATTGAATTGCAAAGTGGCGTAGAGCTCTCCTATCTGGCTCATGATTTACGATGGATAAAGAACTGGTCTGACACTGTGAAGATGCATGGAGCTTTCTCATTGGATCACACATCGTAGTGAGCATAACGCAGATCAAAGGTATCAAAGTGGAAACTTGGCATCATTCCATCACACTTCAGGCTGATAGAATCTGATGGATCTCAAGCCCTAGAATGAATGAAATTCAATAAAAGGCATCAGGTTCTAGAAGAAGGAAAGGGCAGTCAAAAGACAAAGCAAGCAAACACGAAGGTAAAGCCCAACCCCGCAACCAACCAAAGACCGACACATGGCGAAGGAAAAGCAAAGCAAACGTAGGCAGAGGAAATCTCTAAGGCCAATCAAAGGTTACCATGTGTCATTATCATGTTCATCCTGACATGTAAAAATTCAAAATTCCATATCTTTCAAACCCATGCTCCAAATATTGCATAATATTTATATCACTAGAAATGTTTCTTTGATCCCTTTAAGTTAACATCATCATGATTTAGAAATTGATGGTAGTTAGTGGGAGAAAAAAAATAAAACTTTCTCAACATTAAAGATGTAGCTCCAGTATTGTTTAACCACCCATTTTAATTAAGTATGGTGTTTTTTTCTTCTCCAAAAAGTAAGATAACAAGAATGATTGACCTTGACAGGCTTCCCATGCTCTTTTTTCAGAAAATTAATGCATCTTATTGGTGGTTGAAAAGGTAAAATCATGATTTTAATCCTTTTTCTTTCTCTCTCCCATCTTCTATATATTGTAAAAGTATTTCATTTGGAGCGAGGGGGTGGAAGGGGGGTAGTTGTAGAAATTTGTTGATCAAGTTTGGTCCTAAGTTCTAGTTTCTAGTTTTTTGCAAAACATTTTGTATGTATCCATTTCTATAAGGAAGTGCTAAGGTGGTTGTGTTGTATAAACCATTAACATGTTTTGAAGGCATTTGTTTTTGTCTCCTTGCCAAAACTTACATGAATATTTTCTCTCTATTTTGATAAAACTATACTTTCTATGTTTCTCATGTTTTAAAAAATGAATGAGGCAGATATAGTTTCTATTACAATCTTATAATGGTTTTACTTCATTGGTTAAGTACGCAAGGGTCCTTCTTGAATTTGTTTTATTCTTCTGGTCATTGTGAGAATATTGTAGGGTAGTGTATACTTTACAATACTTTGCAATAGTTGAGTATGGTTGTAAAATCCTAAAGGCAACATCACTTTTGAAGGGATATTGTTATCCCTTAAGGGTATTTCGGGTCTATGAAATAAATATAGCAAGTTATTTATCTAAACTCTAACTCAAGGATTTGTAGTTAGGATCTTGAATACTTTTCGATAACATTTGTGCACTTTGAGTATCAATGAATGTAAATGTTATTTCACAGATTGTGTCAAATTGATTGTTATTTTCAGGCATCACCATTAAGTATGGATTCTCTCTATGAGGAACATCAACATAATAAATTCACAAAATCAATTACCCTCCACCCTTCAATTCTCAGCTAAAAGTATCCAATTATCTCCACACATACTGAATAATATCAAACATGCATACCATACATATGCTTATTCTACAAAGTTGTGTTAAAGAGTTATGTTCATTACCAGTAAGATTTGCTGAGAATCCCACCAAGTCTGTGATCCTAATCTCATTTAAAGAATGATTGTTTGATAAATATTACGCAATTGTAATATTTGAAGATTGGTCATTGTCTGTCTATTTTGATTTGTATTTGATATATCAAGTGTATACAATAATCAAGTGACAACTCTTATGAGTGAGTATTGTATCTGTTGCTACACTTGCTTCAAATTAAGTTGAACCAATTATAAAGGAAAACAAGCTAGGAAATAGCTTTTCCTTTATTTAGATTCTCCAACTAGGTCCTCTCACCTTGGTCCAAGAAGAGCTAGAAGTAACAGGGATAAGTCATCCCCTTTATTAAAGTGTATCTTGATCACCTCCCAAACTTTTAGTTAGCAGGTTGAGTGTTGAACAAATCCCCGGCTCTCAACGACAAAGAAATTTTCATTTTTCATCACTCCCTCAAAGCCAACCCACTCTGATTAGCTGCTCATTTCCTTGGGGTGAGATTTCGGGAGCCAACATATTCTAGAATCTAGATTGTAATCATGTACATATGAAAGTTGAAGCAAGTTGAATGTTTTGAACTTTCATGAATACAAAATACTTTAAGCATTTTATCTTTTATGGACTAAAAATTACTATTATACATTTTTTATATAGATTTATATTTTTTTATAATATATTGTACAGACGTTTCTGTATAGTTTCGTACCCAAGGGTTTTTTAAAATTGGCATTTCTGTGTTTCAAACCCGTACTCGTTTCCTAACAACTTAGTATATTTCTATAATATACAGTATAGTTATGAGCAGCAGCATCCCCATTAAACCTGTGTCACCCTCAAATGTATTCCATAATGTGTGTTGGATCAATGAGCCACCTTATTGTGCTGGGGCAGGTTTACCCTGTATCATTATCTAATGAGTTTCGCCACGGCCATTTCATTACAGCCTTTTGGACAAAGAAAACGAAATCTAAATTGTATCACTAAAGTAAATTTTATAATCTTTAGAATCTATTAGATAATTGGAATTTCGGTACTTTCTACTGCTAATGTAAGCTTGCTACAGGGACACCCTTATCCCCACAAACCATCTTAAATTTCTGCATATTTTATTTTATGTGTCCGCCATATTTTCCCATAAGAAATCTTGCCTATTAACCCCTTAATCCAAACCCATCTCACAATTGTGCAATGGGATACGAGTAGGTAGTAAATCATTAAAGTAGGTAATATATTACAACCAATAAGCTATATCTTACGACCAGATCAGAGTGCAAACCCTGGGTAACTTGAGGAAAAGAGATAACCCTAATTCAGCCCCAAATTAAAATCTGACAGAGTATTGAAATTTGGCAGATACGAGAGCCCAAAGTTCAAATCGGAAAACATAAAATTGAAATTCGGCAAAATACAGCAGGAGCCTAGATTCAAGTCCATTGATAGTACGAAATACACCCCTGTTGAGGCATATGAATTTAATGTTACAAGGCAAGCGGAATTTACCAAACTAAACAAAAAGAAAAAATAACCACTATAAAAAAACTGATATTTTACCTGGGAAGAATTTGCCCACAATTTTCAAAATCCTTCTACCAGCCTTGTCCTTGCCTTGAAGCTCCAAAACCTGAAGCTGCTCGAGGTCAGAGAAGTCGTCATGGCCTGGCAAAAGGGGATCACAGTCATGCCATTCCTCATTTTCTTCTTCTTGTATTTCTTCATTTCCGCCGTTTCCAATGCCAAAGGCATGGGCATCCACTGTAATATCGGAAGCTACAACGTAGAGCGAAAAATCGTCATCTGAGTCATCATTATCCATCGTACACTATTGTTTGCAGAGTAATGAATTTAGTCGCGAGAGAATTTACAGGCCGGCGGCCCGAATAGGAATTGAAATGGTTTTAATTATCATTTACCTAGAAGGTTGCTTGTTTCTTCTTTTTTCAAGGGGGGAAGGGGGAGAGAATATACTAACCTAGTGGTCTTATGGGCTGCCTCTCTTTTAAGTTAAAATTTAGGGATATTTTAGCATATATGGTCGCATTCTGTTTTTAAATTTTCTTAATATTATCTATTGAGTTATTTCAAAAAAATTGTTAGAGTTCTCCCTCCAAAAAAAATTATAGATGTGCTTCCAAAAAAAAATTCCCACAAATAATTTTTTGATGAACTAATAACTACCATCTAACAAAATTTATTTTATGCGAGTGAGGGAAAGTTGTAGCCCTCCTTTTCACTTGTCGTATAATTATCTTGCCTAATCATTTGAGGCTCTAAGTTATCGAAGGGAGATTCGATTTAATCATGTAACAAAATTTGGAAATTTTCATGGGACCTGCTGCAAAGTGAAATCTAGAGGAGTAGCCCCCTGCATGGGTCCCCTCCTAAGTATTTGCTTCAATCATTTAAAATTTTGTGAGGCTCTAAATATCTTTTAAAATGTTGTTCCTTTTTTACTAATTTGATTAAGTAGTGTTTCAATGTCAATCTTTTGTTTAACTCTAATGAATATTGTTGGTAATATTTATTTATTAGTTGATAGGCTATTTAGTGTGAGAAAGACCCCCTCCCAAAGTGGTCAGAATTATCTCACAGTAAATAAAATTAGTTGTCTGAAATACTAAAAATTTAATTAGGTAGATCGTTTGTGGGTTTGTTTGATGAGGTCGTGATGGAGGAGGACTTTAAGATATCCTTATATTTCGTTATTTCATGATATGGTGTTCACTGTATTCAACATCCACAAAATAAATGTATTCACTGGCAAAGCAACTTTGATATTAAATTTATGTTGACCACAGCTATTTGCTTCCTACAATTGGAAAACGTCGTCATGGGGAAAAGTGACGCCAACATAATGCACAGACAGGGTTTGTAAATATTTTCCCTCTTACAATGTTAACTGCAATAGCACGATCGGCCATTTGTATCGGCAAACTTGTAGCTAACACCAACTAGGAAAATCTACACCTCCACTTATTTTTTCTCCCATTCAATATAGTTGTAAGTTGGTTATCTGCAACTAAATTGAATGACATCGAGAATAGTTGTGGTTTGTATCTTCAATAAACTTGACATCTTTGCATTCTGCAACCCTCACATGGTGTTGTATGTTGGTAGAAATCAAATAAGTGATTTACATTTTAAATTTCCCACTGGTAAATTAAATGTCAGACTTGTTGTTTTCTGGGGTCCTACATGTGCATAAATAGTTTATTGGCTTTGTAATATGATGCGGGAGCATAACTTGTGGAGGCCATAACTTTTGATCCGACCGTTGGATCATCTTGAAATTTTCAAGGGTTGTAGGTTTGGATTAGTAATATGTTGTGAAAAATTTTCTCATGAAGATTGCTGCCCCTTCAGCATATTTTTAGGGTCAGATTCCTTCACTTAATGGTCTAAATTTGGCTTTGAACGTTTTTTTTGCTTTTGTCTAAAACTGAGTTTTAATAACTTTTGCTATGCTTTATGGAATAAGCCAAAAATTGGTGTGAGCCTTCAATTATGAAGACATATTTTGTACACCAATTTTGGGGCCCATCCGAGGTGTTTTACTATAAGGTGATTTTTGGCATTTTAGGGTTTTTTGGCATTTTAAGGTTTTTAGAGCTAATGTGAAATAAAAGGAAGATTGCAATGATGTATAAGATTAGTGTGGATTCAGGAATGAGAAGAAAAATATTTTGAAGCTTATTTTTGTAAACACTTTGTGTGTGTTTTGGAGGTATTTCATCCTCTTGCAGCTAGATCCACATCAATTGGTATCAGAGCAGGATTTGGATCTTACAGGAACGGTGAAGGCAATATATGTCACATTTGTCTATGTAGTTTATTGCCTCTATTTTACATAAGCATGGCTAGACACAGGAGGGGAGGTTATTCCCATATGAATAGGCATATGCAGGAGCTACAGAAACAAGTTGTTGATCTCACAAGAGAAGTTACATGCCTTAGAAGGAGATATGCAAATGGGGGTGCAAACGCAAATAGTGATACTGAAGAATTACCTCTGTTAATGAATGAAGAAGGAAATGAAGAAGAAAATGAGAGAGATTAAGACACCTTGAATGAGAGACCATTTGAGGAGAGATTGATCTAAGCTTTAGAGGGAAATAATGACGACATCAAGATTAATGTTCCTGATTATGGTGGAGGGTTACGATCAGAGGAGTTGATTGATTGGTTGAATCACATGGAAAAATTATTTGATTGAAAAATGCACTAAGTTAGTCAGACATACATTGATCTGGTGGGATCACTTGCAAAATGAAATACAAAGGGAAGGAAAGGGCAAGATCCAAAATTGGAATAAAATGGTGAAGAAGTTGAAATAAAAGTTTCTTCCTATAGATTATTCCCAGACATTATTTCAAAGGTTTGAAAACCTAAGACAAAAGGATCTCAACATTGAAGATTATACCAATGAATTTTACAAGTTATCAATCCAGGTGGAACAAGGAGATTCTGAAGAGCAGAAAGCTATAAGGTATGTAAATGGGTTGAGTTATACCATACAAGATGAACTGAGTATGCTCCAGATCCATATCTTGGATGATGCTTATCAAATCACATTAAAAATAGAAGAAAATAACAAGAGGAGTCATTTTAGAAGAGGTGCATGAAGAGATGGCCATCATCATCTCCAATTAGATGAAGAGGTAGATTTGATTCTATAAAAGGTGAATCCTCTAATGTAGAAGGGCATAGGAGAATCTGGTCAAAGTCATGGTAACTACCAAAGAGGTAAGGGGTTTCATAGGGGAATAGGTGATAATGGAGGATGGGGTTGGAATAGACCCCAAAAGGCAGTATACATGTTACCAATGTGGTGAAGAAGGGCACAAAGCTTGTGAGTGTCAGCACTATCCTACAAATGATAGATGGCAAGGAGAAAAACCACGAGTAAATCTTGGTTGAAGCTAAAGAGGAAGAAGAAATGGAGGTTGCTGTAGACTTGGGTGAAACCCTCATGATAAGGAGGACGATGATCACCCTGAGGAAGAAGAAAGAACAAAATGGTGTTGGTAATGATTCTTGGTTGCGAGACAAATATCTTTCAAACAAGATGCACCTCTGGAGGAAAGATATGTAAAATTATTGTTGATGGTGGTAGTTGTGAAAATATGGTCTCAATTGTGATGGTTGATAAACTCAGTTTGAAATGTGAGAAGCATCCATATCCCTATCGTATATCATGGTTCAAGAAAAGGAACAAGGTAACCATAGATAAAATATGCCTCATAAAGTTTTCGATTGTGAATACCTACAAGGATGAGGTGTGGTGTGATGTTATCATGATGGATGCATGCCATATTATTACTGGGGAGGCCTTGGCAATATGATAGAAAGGTTACACATGATGGGGGGAAAAATACTTATAATTTTTGGAAGGATGGTATAAAGGTGGTCTTGTTACTCTTTAAGGAAGAAGAGAAGAGTGAGGGCTTGTTGGCTACAAAAGAGTTTGTTGCGAGAAATGGAAGAAGTTGGTTGTTGTTATGCACTGATGTCAAAGAAGGTGGAAATAGAGGCCTTTAATATACATGTTGCGGCAACAAATGTATTAAAAGAATACAAGGATGCCATACTAAAAGAGCTACCAGATGGGTTACTTCCGAAGCAGGATATACAACACCATATTGATTTGATCACATGATCGGCCCTTCTAAATCAGGCAGCCTATAGGATGAGTCTGACACAAAGTTGAGGAGTTGAACATACAAGTGACAGATCTAATACAGAAATGGTTAGTGAGAGAAATCATGAGTCCATGTGCAACTCCAACACTATTGATTCCGAAAAAGGATGGAGATTGGAGAATGTGTGTGGACAGTAGGGCCATAAATAAAATCACAATTAAGTATTGGTTCCCAATTCCAAGACTGGATGATATGATAGACGTGCTAGCGGGAGCCCGATATTTTAGTAAGATTGACCTGCGGAGTGGGTACTACCAGATCCGAATCCGTGAAGGGGATGAATGGAAAACGGACTTTCAAAACAAAATATGGATTGTATGAGTGGATGGTGATGTCATTTGGGCTATCTAATGCACCCAGTACATTCACGAGGTTGATGAACAAAGTACTGTGAGAATACATTGGTAATTTTATGGTTGTCTATTTTGATATTCAATAAGACAGTGGAAAAACACTTGTTACATCTAAAATTGGTGTTAGAATTGTTACGAAAAGAAAGCTTGTATGTAAACTTAAAGAAGTGTAGATTTCTTCATAAAAGTCCAATTTTTTGGGGGTATTGTCATCTCAGAGGATGGAGTGAACATGGATAAGGAAAAATGAAGGAGGTGATTCTGGAATGGCCTATTCCAAAGAATGTAACGGAGTTTCGTAGTTTTTCATGGATTGGAAAAATTTTATAGGAAGTTCATCTGTAATTTCAGTATCATTGTTGCACTCATAACAGAGTGTACGAAGGGGAAAGGAGTTTGTATGGAC
Source organism: Taxus chinensis (assembly GCA_019776745.2). Lineage (NCBI taxonomy): Eukaryota > Viridiplantae > Streptophyta > Pinopsida > Cupressales > Taxaceae > Taxus > Taxus chinensis. The sequence continues at coordinate 540,678,181 of CM034154.1, read as the reverse complement.
CAAGGTAGCAACAAATAATTTTAGAATTGTTGAAGAAGAAAGTGTTAGAGGCACCTTGTTTTTCTATTGCCATATTTTAGCAAGGTATTTGAGATTGATTGTGATGGCTCACATGTCGAGATTGGAGTTGTATTGAGTCAAGAAGGCCGATCATGTAGACATTATTCAGTGAGAAGCTAAATGAAGTCAAGAGGAAATATTCTACTTATGATGTGGAATTTGATGTTATTATTCAGGCATTGAGGGCATTGGAGACATTACTTGGTAGCTAAGGAATTTGTACTCTTTACTGACTATGAAGCATTGAGGTATGTAAACACATCGAGAAGAAAATTAAATAATAGGCATGCAAAGTGGGTTTCATTTTTGCAATAATATACTTTTGTCTTAAAGAATAAGTCGAGTAAGTACAGAATCAAGTTGTTGATGTCGTGAGTCGGCATGTGGCACTTTTGATAACAATGGAAAATGAAGTAGTAGGGTTTGAGGAAATTAAGGAATTGTTTGAAAGTGATCCATGATTTTGGTGATGTTGTGAGACAATGTAAGGACCCTATAGTGGGTAGTGGTTCTTTTGATTATTTGATGCATGATGGTTATTTATTTAGGGGAAAACACTTCTGCATCCTTGATGGTTCAATGAGAGAAAATATTATAAAAGAATTGCATTAGTGGGAGAGTTGGTTGGACACTTTGGTATAAGTAAGACCACTGCTCTTGTTGTAGAAAAGTACTATTTGCCAAAGGTAAAGAGAGACATAAGTCAGGATTGTAGTCAAGATGCAGATTGTGTCAAATGGCTAAGGGTCATGCATAAAATATTGGGTTGTATACGCCATTACCTGTCCCTATAGGTCCATGGGTTGATTTGATTACGGATTTCATGTTAGGACTTCCTAACACACAATGAGGGAATGATTCTATATTTGTTGTGGTTAATAGATTCTCTAAGATGACATATTTCATTGCTTGTAAGACAACTAATGATGCTTCTAGAGTTGTAGATTTAATTTTTTACAAATGGTTAGGTTGCATGGAGTTCCAAGAACGATCACTTCAGATTTGGACACAAAGTTTTTGATTCACTTTTGGAAGACTCTGTGGAGGAAAATGAGGACACAAAAATAGTTTGGTAGTGCATATCACCCCCAGATTGATGGGCAGATAGAAGTAGTGAATAGAAGCTTGGGAAATCTCCTACGTTGCATAATTGGAGAAAATCCAAAACAACGGGACTTGGCTTTACTACAAGTTGAGTTTGCTTATAACAACTCGGTAAATAGGTCAACAGGGAGGTATCCTTTCTAGATTATATATGGTAGGAACCCCAAGGGATTCCTAGATCTAATTGTGCTACCTGGTGAAGATAAAACCAGTGATGATGCAGAAGCATTTACAAAACACATACTACAATTGCATGAAGAAGTGAGGGAAAAGCTGAAAGTTAATAATCCACAAAATAAAGCAGCTACAGATGCCAGTAGGAGAGTAAATGTATTTGAAGAAGGAGATATGGTGATGGATCATATTAGAAAGGAGAGGTTTGCAAAAGGGACATATAATAAACTATAAAGTATAAGAAGATTGGGCCATGTAGGATTTTGAAGAAAACAAGTGTAACATTCCCATTTTAATACTTTAGAACAAGGAAATTTTTTTTTTTATTATATTTTTTGCACGATTAATGTTCTATGTTCTAAATACATAATTTAGAACACACATATCATAATAATCATTCTTATAACAGATAACCATATGCAGTTGTAATGAATTGGTGTACCACCGATCTATTCATTCCATGACTCAGTGAACTACCAATCTATTCATGTGTAACTTTGAGCTTGAAGTTTTCTACTGAACACTTCATGTTCGTGGTTCTCTTACCCTATTCTGGGTTCTGAGTGCTCTACCCAAGGAACCTATCTGAATAATTGTTACCACTATTCATCGGCATCACGATCCTTAGACTAGGTGACATAGGACAACGCAATCAGCAGCTTGTGATACTTTGGCCAAATATTTATAACATATTGTTCGTATTACTTATTCCTTGATGGCATACTCGTCAATCCGGAATATGCCCTTCACCCCACTCTATTGTTATATAGAACATCTTATATTGACCTTTGTTTGTCCCTTTGTCCCAAGTTTTCACTCTGGATCGGGTTAACATCATAGTTTATGTTATAAAGATGCTCTTAAATACTAGGGGTAAGTTGACATACTGGGTCAACCAAAGTTAACCCTGTGTGTCAAGATACCCTGAGTCTCAAAGGGCTGCCTCATAACCTGACTATGGTCCTAACCAGTCCCAGAGAAAAATCTTGATCAAGTCTCAGGTGTGTAAATCTTAATGATCAATGCAGAAGGATGTTGCCACATGTCATCTGCATTGTTGTATCCTCGAGAAGATCCTAATCTTCTCGAAGGTACAACCTTGCAGTTGACGCGTGTCAACATCCTATGGAACAGCCTCAGAAAGATGTACATACCTCAAAGAATTTACTCACGTTAAGTTATATTTGGGTTACAGGTCCACATAATTAGGGAGCCTTCCCTAACCCCGAGTCCAACACTCCCTAAGTTACCTTTTAGTAAATAGGGTTCAGTTTTACAAAAGGGTTTTAATTAGTTTAAGATTGTTTCCTGGTTGTCGGTTGGTATCTAGAAACCCTTTAACCAATAAAATAGAGCAACATCCACCTAAGTTTCTTCATTTAGAAAACAACTAATCCAACAAGGAAATGTAACAACCTTATAGGCTGAAACATATTAGACTTAGCACCGTTAAGTCTTAACGATTTATTACCATATATAACTTTTATAATTAATGCATTACGAGAGGGGAAAATTTTCTTCCTATTCTAGTTACATTTTAGGGCATAGTTCACTCTCAACGTTCCCTAAAAATGTAGTGATCTTATTTACAATTTTTAATCACAATCCTAAGTTATCAAGAATTACTAATCAAAAACGTAGTATTCAGCCATATAATTAGCTATGGCTTTCTTAAGAATTCATCAAGATTCCATTGTGTAGAATAATATGAATGCACACTCATTCATATAGATAATAAGAAGATCATCCCAACAAGTAAGTTACACAACCCACATAGGTAATATCTCACTATTTCATTCATTCATTCATTACCAAACCTATACAATTACATCTTATGCACTCTGACATACTTTAAGACAATAGCCTTCAACAAAAGAGGTAAATTTCTTCCATAATACAATTTGGAAATCAAATCGAAATTCTTTATAAGAACCAAATTAGAACAGTCAATGCATCATATCAGATGTTGTCTGCCTTTACCACTTACAATGACCATCTGCAAAAATTGCTAACATGGGTCAGTTTAATGAACTGAGCATGATAAGCACTAATCCTTTAAACAATTGCATTCCACTAATTGTTTCCATTAAACAATCTTGTTATAATGACATCAATTACTTCATACCTTCTATTTAAAGTGAAGCCAGTATAGGAGTCCTAGTACATTGTTTAAAAACAAAATGGACAGAAGGAATAACCTATTCAGCATGTCCTAAATTTTAAGTATAATTGAATCCAACCATTACTTCACAATCCCAAATCATGATACTCTCTGGGGTTTCTTTCTACCAACTACAATACGAATTTATACCATAACTCCAGTTACATTTATAATTTCAACTTAATCTATTTCGGATGATTCATCTTATACAAGATGATAAGAAGGGACAATCTGTATCTTAAGTACCTAACCATCCGAAAACCTGAAAACAATGTAAATCATGTTTTAATCAATTCTTATTTAAAAACTAAACCATTTTAAGGTATACATCCAACAGGTTCATACACAAGCAATTTGAGCAAAGAATGGATTACTGCCACTCATGCAAGTCCACCTAACAAACTGCCCTTAACCTTATTATGCTAATTTTCAATCAATGATAAGTATGCAAAACATTAGCTACAGGATTACCTTTTTGTAAGAAGATAACAAACTAAGTTCTAAATCAAGATCTTAACACTGCTAATAAATGAAAGGAATCTTCCAAGTTAAGATCTCACCACTTACTATTTCCTTCCACTTAATTTTTAACAGTCCTATCATCCCATAACCATAATGTTGAGTTCCTTATAGAATTCTATAGAAGAGCACATTATCATTCCAAAAGAGAGTATAAACACTTTCATATTTTTGAAACCCTTTAACAATTTTCCTTTTCAACTCAGGGGAAGAAAACAGAGAAAATCAAACACTATTGTAATCGAATTCAGAACTACATTAACTTCCAAGAAGTAATATACATTCTCTAGTCCAATCAGAGAAGGAGAAGACGAGTAATTCAAACACTTAAGTTCAACCAATAGTTCAGGTCAGGTAGAGCCACCTTAAGAGTTTGCCAATAGATCCCTACAGATTCTACAACTATACATTCAACAAAAGCCAATAACATTTTTTTTAACATAAAATGTTATAAACGATCAAAACTCAGGCTATAATCCTAGTCTAATAAAACAGTCTACATTTCATCCACTACTCGAACCATTTGAGTTTAAGGTCAAGTTAGGGTAACTCCCCATTACCCTCATTTGCCAATTGATCGAAAACTAAATCATTTTAACCGTTGCACTATTTGGTTGCCATTTTATTTCAAGACACCAAACCAAAAATGCATGTACAAAATTAATAATCGAATTCTAAATACATATTCAACAATACCCAAAAGCCACACTAATCATACCATAGTAGTGAATAATGCATTATCAGTCAGAAATAAATAGATCCTTTCAGTTGCATTTTAAACATTTCAACCCTAATTCCAACTTCAAAAGGGCATGCAATAGCTGAACGTTGATAAAACTTGTCGACATTGAAGTCATTTTTAAATAGAGTTTCCAACATCGTTTAACACATCCAAAAGAAATAGATTTCACAATCATCTCAAGGTAACATTAAACACAGTCTTATCTTACCCAAAACATTAAACATAATTTCCATTAATGCTTTTCCAAGATTAACCACGAATTTTCCAGGGAAATAGAGCTCATCCTAGTACATTTCCTCCTATGCATAACTGTGTTCCTAATACTCATGATTAATCACAAAAACAACAGTTAAACCATATACTTTCTTACTCACAGTACCTGTAAACATAAGAACATTCAAACCCTTTCGAAATAAGAGGTACATGCTTAAACCTCAAGCAACGTTTCCAAATCACGTAACTAAAACAGTAAAGTTTCACAGAGTACACTAACAATTCATCCACGAAATCAATTACCTGTTATAGTCAAAGTTCATACAGGAGAAGCAAAAAATCAGTTGTTCCAATCATAACCGAGACAGTAAGGAATTACCATGGTGTTTAAAACATGCAATCATTTAAAATGTTTCTTTCCATGGAGCCAGTTTCTAATCTAACAGATCAGTCAGATAAGAATTTACAGCACTTCCAAATGGATAGAAAAACTCCAAGTTTAATCCACAGCAAGGAACAAGAATAATGAAGTAGGTTTCATTCAGGACCCAAAATTCCATGTTCAACCCAGAACCTAAAATTTACATAAAACCCATAATCATTGTTACCAGCGAAGCCAAAAATGCACATATATCATTAGAACAGAGTTGTTCTAATGAAAACATTTAAAGGAAAGCAAGATTTTAATAGTTAGGGCCTATCATGCCTGATAGTGTCACTAAAAAGTCGAAGAAGACCTTTGGATGTGCTCGCCCCTTCTCTTCTTCTTCCACGAAAGATTAAACAACAAAATATTACTACCTCCATGCCTTATATATTCCCCACGAAACAGAAGTAAATTTGAAACTTTCAAAATTGCCATGCAACGAAGAGTAAATTGTTGGTTCGAAAGATCAGTGCTCATGCAGAGTGAAAAATGGAATGCATGAAAAACAAAACAACCAAGCAAAATTCCATTTGCATGCCTTCCAAGGCAATCCGAGCTTGAGAATCTATGCAAATTAATTGCATTAAATTTATTTCTCCCAACCATTTTCCATTGCCACCAACCGCCAAAGTTGGCGAACTCCAAATTAAAATAAACAAAAGTTTCCATTTTTAGAGATGCTGCCATGTAAGACCCCTTTTACCCAATTAACCTCTGCTAACCCTTAATCCTTATCCTTTCCTTAAATGCCATAGAAACCACCGCCCAAAACTTGTGACCCTCCTTAGGTTCCTTTTCATAGCATTAGTTTAGGATAGGTTAGAGACTTAGGTTAGATCATAGGTAGATTTAGTCTTAATGCCGTAGGATATAACATTAGTCACCCACCTTAGTATTAGGTTTAGATAACCCTTAGGGATATCAAGCACATAATTTAGGACTAGGTTAGATTAACTAACCTTGCAACAATAGGTTATAGCTTAGGTTAAAAAATAATAACCTCACTGATTCTAGTTAGGTCCACTAGATAGGATTAATCAGTATACAAGAATTCAAACAGAATAAAACATTCCCGGATCAGATTCAGATTTTGCATCTGATAAATTAGCTTTAGACAGAAAACTTACACATCTTACCTAGCTTAAGGTCCAGGTCCTTTCTGATGCTAAGATGACTGAAACCAGATTCTGATTGCAATGATCTGCCAGGGTTAACCTCTGGAATCCAACAAAAACTTTCCTCAATGGACATATTTTATATGCATGAGGTTTAAAAGAACTTGTACATTCAAAGTTCAGTCAGAATTAATAATTCATGAAATGTCAATACATAATTGTTCATCCTGAATATAATTAAAACATTCCTTGGATCAATGCAACTGATCCAAGGGTGAGTCATAGAGGTAGATAAATCCACAATCTTCCAGAAATCAGATTGCACTCATATGTGAGGGATGAAAGAAAAAGAGTCCAAGCATATTTTGGTTCAATCAAAGATCTTAAGAGTAGAAAAGACATAACCAAATCAAGCATGACTTCCTGAAACCAAAAGAACATATCCTCATATGGGAAAATCACATATCAACACTTGAATGCATGAAGAAGTGAGGGAAAAGCTGAAAGTTAATAATCCACAAAATAAAGCAGCTACAGATGCCAGTAGGAGAGTAAATGTATTTGAAGAAGGAGATATGGTGATGGATCATATTAGAAAGGAGAGGTTTGCAAAAGGGACATATAATAAACTATAAAGTATAAGAAGCTTGGGCCATGTTTTTGAAGAAAACAAGTGATAATGCCTACAAGGTGGAGCTACTTGAAAACTTTTCTATTCCACCTGTTTTTATTGTTTCTGACTTATATAAGTTTTCAGATCATGACGAAAATGTCATGGAGGAGGAATAAATAAACTGAGAGCAATAGATGTCGAAGAAGAAAAAGGAAAGGGTAATGCGTGTCTTGGACCAAAAGACAGTCACTACTGGACATGGGAGCTACAACAAATACTTGATGTAGTGGGAAGGTTTACAACAAGAAGAAAATACTTGGATTCCTAAGTGGGAGTTGAAGAAGATTAACAATGGAAAATTGGATGAATTCCATCAACTGAATTCGCAGGAGCATAATTATTTTCAACCACCTGGGAGAATGATGTGGGAACATAACTTGTGGAGGCCATAACTTTTGATCCGATTGTTGGATTGTCTTGAAATTTTTTAGGGTGGTGGGTTTTGATTAGTACAATGTTATGCCTTATCTTCTCTTAAATTTTATTTCTACTTGAGCATATTTTTGGGGCCATATTCCTTCGTCTAGTGGTCTAAAATTGGTTCCAAACATTTTTTTTTGCTTTTGTATAGAACTTAGAGTTTTAATAACTTTTGCCATGCTTTATAGAATAAGCCAAAATTTGGCGTGAGCCTTCATTTATGAAGGCATATTTTGTACATAAATTTTGGGGCCCATTCGAGGTGTTTTTACTAGTAGGCAGTTTTTGGCATTTTAGGGTTGTTTAGCATTTTGGGGGTTTTTAGAGCTATTGTGAAATAAAGGGAAGATTTTAATAATGTAAAAAATTAGTGTGGATTCCAGAATGAGAAGAAAACTATTTTGAAGCTTTTGGTTTTTTTGACAAAGATTTTATGTGTGTTTTGGAGGTATTTCATCCTCTTGCAGTTGGATCCACATCATAATCTTACTATAGAGTTGAGATCGTGTATATGCCCAGTGAATGTGGACGGAAACCTCCATAGTTGTGCAACAAATAGGTTTGAAAGGCCTCTGGGTAAATTTATGATGTTTTTAAATTCATTTCTATTTTTTATTTTTCATGCATAGTTGTGTTTGTTGCCTTGTGCTTGATAATAGAGTTTCATTTTTTATTCTTTTGCATATATTTGTTTTTTTCCTACATCTTGGCACTAAGGTTTGAAAATATATATTCTTCAAGTATGTGGTTTCTTTTATAGTTTAGTAGCTCTCAAATACTAAATACAAAGATAACACAAATTTGCAGAGATAAGATTTATTTGTATTATCTTAATATGTATATTTTGCAATACATATGGTCTGTTTTTATAAAGATAAGATCTTGTGAAAAAAGTCTAGCAGACCTTTACCAAACTTTTGAACTATTGGGTTACATGGGCACGTATTATTTTCAATGATAAATTCATGTTCCCCCACATGCCTTCTCTATTAATTACTATAAGCCATGAATTGTAAATGTAGAGGGGTTTTTTTGCTTGTGCAATGGTTTGTTCGAGTTCTACTAACAAGAAATCTAATTTCTTGAGCATATTCCTTATAGTCGTGGTTTACAAGTTAGGCATCACATACCACATCGTCTCCCTGCACCCTCTCTATTTGTTTCAACATGGGAACTACACAAGAATCCACGTCAAGGGATTCACATAGTTCATTGTGGGCATGTAGGGTTTGGTTGCTTAATATTTTGATGCCCATTTCACACAACCTGTGCACTATTTGAATAAATTATTGGAAATTGTTTAACACAATTCCTAGAAGAAAGGTAAATGCACGGGCTGCAGGATATATAACAAAAAACCAGTCAACTATGCGTACCTTGCAAGCATTTTGATTCCTGAATCTGACCTTTAGTGAACCAATCCTTGTTCATTTTGATGCATTGATTCTTGGCATCTTGGTGACAAATTCATAGGCAACATATTTGATGGCATTCCATGCCCTATTTTAAGGCCCCCCACTTTGGTGCGGGTTAGTGGGGGCATGGGCATGTATTTTGGACAAGTTAAATAGTATCCAAAGGCATCAATCTTCTGAACATCCCTTTGATACTAACGCACCAAAGAGGATAGGTTGCTTACCAAGTGTTTGACATAATTCCTTAGTCACTCTTTTCTCAATTTCACATATTTTGAGGTGAATTCCATTCTGTTTATTTTACATTCCAATTTCAATATCCCTTGGGTTTTCATCATCCTTATACTTTCTTTAGATTGCATAGGTACCTCATTTAAAAATATATGAATTTGTAGTTATTAACTTATTATCCATTTCCATTGAAAGATTAGAATCCCCATACATGGACTTCATCACAATTCTTTATAATAAAAATGCATGGACTTACTCTAGAAGACGCCACCTTGACCGGTTGATTTTAATCTTGTAGTAGATATGGAACATGAGAAATGTTTGTAAATGAAATCTAATTAGGACTCGTTAGAACTGAAATTTAAAATTGATATTTAATAGTACAAATATACTAGTGGAAAGTACACTTTCAAATATTTATATGATGTGACCCAATTCCATTAATTTTGACTTATTCACGTCAATTGTCTTGTATTTCCTGATAATTAATAGCATATAGCTATTCACTAACGTGATCCTCTTTATCATCATTTTATTGATTCTCTCTTCACTAACTTGCACTAGTCTACAACATAGCATGCAACACATTTTAAAGATTTGTGCATTAAATTTAGTAAAATGTTATTGTTAATTTCAACAATGTAGTGAGATAACATTGACAATGTAGAGATTTGTCCAAACATTATCTAATGAAAACATTTAGCATTGGTATGTGTACAATGTCCTTAACCTTTGCTTAGTTGTAACAATTTGAATCATACTTTTGACTTATTTCATGCCCAAGTAGAAAAAAGAGTTACACGTTGTTTGCACCCTGGTTAAATTTTAGAATGTTATAATATAACTAAAGAGGATCTAAGGGTTTGTAATAGGTAGACTATTATGATCTAATTAACTTACAACATCAATTATACAGAATTAGAGTAATGCATTCAGACTTCAAATGATTGAAGTGGTTGATAAATATAAATATTTACTCAAATACACAAGAGGAGAGATAACTTAGTTGTTTAGGGCAATTTGGATGTGCATAATGATGAAATAGGTTCATCAGAGATTGGAAATGCTTCGGTGAAAGTTTTGGAATTGAAAACCCTACATGAATGGGACCATACAACTTGTGTATGGTCCATACCTTATCTATATAGTCCTAACTTGGATATGTATGGTCTTAAACCTTTAAATTTTTGAATCTACAAATTTTTGTATGCTTCACTTATTTGGTAATGATATTTGTTGTATGTCACTCTTGCTCGTAACTTTGGGATGACCCATAATCATCTATGACAAAGTATTATCAAACCAAAAGGAAAAAAACATGTAATTGTGGTGAGGCTAAACTACCCTTGATAGTTAGACTCTTAACTACCAAATCAATCTAAGTGTTGCTCTACGTGCCCTTGTGGGATCAAGCCTCGTGTAGTTCTCCTAGGTGTTTGTGCAAGTGTGAACAATTAACCAACCCTCTAGGGGTTACATTGTGTCTCTTAGCACCAAAGATAACAAGCTAACAGTATTAGTGAGATGTGGTGTGCCTCAACTATGTTACCTAACCCTTATGTTGATTAAAACCCTTTTGTAATGCTTAGAGTTACTTTGGTCTTGTTAAGACATGGCTCTATGATATTTGCATGCTTGAAAATGGAGAAAGCTAGGCTCTTTGACCCGGTTCAATGGTTTAAAATTGTAGTGGAGACTATTATAAATAATGTGCAACTAATTTGGGAAGATGTAGGAACTCTTTGAGTGTTTTTGGAAATATATTTACAATAGTAGCTTGTAAGAGTGTCAAGTGAGTTAAAAAGTGATAACGACTCGCTTTTACAGCTTTCCATAGGTGAAATATTCTAATAAGTTTGACCTTGGGAAGATGAAGCGACCCAAATAATGATTTGAAATTAAAATTAGATTTGGTGAATGTGAAGGGGTGGGATCACATAGGTCGACCAAGACCATAACCTACATCCCAACCCTTTCATATGTTTTTTAACTAGAGAGATGAATACCATAAATTAAATTTTTGTCATGAATATCAGAGGTTTTATGCTACTTTGATTAAATAATTGTAACATTCCCATTTTAAGACATTAGAACAAGGGATTTTTTTTTTTTATATAACGTTCTCTATTCTGAATTATGTAATTCAAAACACACGACCAAGTTTTAATAATTGTTCTCTATCCAATTAATGTAATTTAGAACACACAATACATTTTAAAACCAATGTTCTCTATTCACATTTCTTTTTTATAATATGGAACACACATTCAATGCCATTCAATCATATAACAGATACCATATGCTGCTGTAATGACTCGAAGAACTACCAATCTCCCATTTTATGGCTCGGAGTTTCAACAATCTCTCATTTCATGACTCGGCTACTTACCGATCCCTCATGTTAATCCATGCATTATATACTAAGTATACTCGATTCTCTTTACCGTTTTTGGTTATCGAAGTGTTCCATTTAAGAGGCCTATCTGAATATCTGTTACCGATATTCATCTGAAATCCTGCTTCTTAAACTAGGTGATTAGGACAACGCAACCAACAGCTTGCGATACTTTGGCCAAAGATTTTCACATGCTTTGCATGATCATATTCCTAGACGTTGTACACATCAATGGAATATGTCCTTCACCTCACTTCATCTGTTATCTAAGATGGTCTTTTCTGATCTCTGTCAATCCTCTTGTCCAAGGTTAAACTTTAACCCAAGATAGCAAAATGAAAGAGTATAGGGAGACACTCGTGGTGACTAAAGGTATGCAGACATACTTTGTTGACCCTAGTCGACTACGTGTGTCTAGTTACCTTTAGTCTTCCTGAGTCACTCCGTATACAAGGTCACATTCCTATCTTAGTCCAAAGTAACTTGGTCCAAGCTTATGTAAACTTGATGATTCGATTCAGGAGGGCGTTGTAACATGTTAGCTGCAACATTGTGTCATCATGAAGGCCCCGCCTTCATGAAGACACCAGATTGCAGCTGGTGTGTGCCAATGTCCTACGGAATCCTCCCATCAAGGGATACACATCCAACTAGAAGTATGATTAGATTCTTATCCTTAGTATTTTAAGAATAAGTTGAACAGCAACCGTGCTGATCCTCTAACCTCACTGTTCGTTACAATTGCATAGCTAAGAAGGACTTAAATTTTCTTATAGCTTAATATACATTTACTCCTTCTTACCGAAGGATTGCATATTTCCATTTTAGTTCTTTAATTTAAGTTTCAGACTAACAGTCCACTACAACTTAACGTAGTAAGATCAACTTACTAAACTTAACCAAGTTTTATTCGCAACCGAATTTAAATTCAGAATTCCATCTCATTAGACGTCATTTAAATAAGGCCTAATCCCAAATGAATGTATTCATTTATTTACTATAACCTTACTTCAGTTAAGGTTTGACATGAGGAGATATGGTTCCTCATATTGAATATCCTTTGATCAAAACCTCCCAAGGATATTAACGAAATTAGAAGGTAGAATTCAATTGTCTCTTTATTAATATCCATTAGTTTATATTCTAATTCTGAATATCATTCATTTAAGAGTTCGTATTCACCTTACTCTTTACTAATGTCAATTTTAAATTCATATTGACCTAAGTATTAATTAATTTCCCATTCCAACTTAAAAGTTGTATTCAAGTAAGGAATAGATATTATGTCCCTTTAAAATCTATCAACCATCATTTGAATAAATCCAAATTCAATGAATAAAATTATATTCTCAATCTTATTCAAACAGTTCTAAGGTGGTACAACCATTAAAATAACAAACCTTCTTCTTTTACTCATTACTCTAGATTAAAATTCATACAATATACAAGTCCATACTACCGGACTTCATTCATGCCAAACAACATTAACAACTCGTAAAGAAATAAGAATACAACTTTTTCTTTTTCCATTTCCTCGTAGAAGAATAATAAACTCTCAGAAAAGATCCATCCTTAGCTAATCAGAAGAAGCATCATAAAACAACATGTCTCCATTTTTACTCGTGGAAACCATCTACAAAATTTACTTGCACGGGTTAGTTCATCGAACTGAGAATATTAAGCACTTATCATTAAAATGAGGTGCTCTTGATTAACTTTCTCAATAAAAGAACTCTGTTTTTATGAAACATTTTTTTTTAAAGAATGAGATGGACATCATCTATGAATTAAGTGCTGACAAGGATGAACAACTTAACAACCCAATCCCATAATTACCATCACAATCAGACAAAAAGATTTACTAACAACTTTTTCCCAAATAATTATTGTAAACCCGCAACACTTTATTCACATTTCCTTACTGTTTTCTTCCAATAACGCAAGGGGTTCATTCCATATTTAAACAATTACTACCAGGAGTATTTTTCCCTAAATAGTTCCAGATTAAAAACATCTGTAAGAACTGATACACATGTGTATATATTGTTGTTCTAATGCAATTACTATCAATTCCCTTCCCTCATAATAGATGAAATTTCAAAGAAGAGAATTTAATTAAAAATTCAAACAGAACTCCTTCCTCTCTTTTTTTTTACTACTCATTTAATTTCAACAAAATCAAATGCAGAAGAGAAAGGTAGTCATACACCGTAACAACACTGGTGTTCTTCCCCAAAATTCAACATCAACATAATACGTCTTTCAATTCAGAAAAGAAGAAAACAACAGATAAAATGCAATTGCAATTGCTTATGCCGAAGGTAGTAGGAAATTCATTCAATATTAAATATAGAATTTCAACTGGATAAGAGAAGAAATATAATTATTACTTCCGATTACCCACTCAATATTCTCTTTCTTTTCATCACGACCAAACTGGATGATTTGAACAAGAAGTGATAACAATCAACGATAACAGTCAAGGAGAGAGAATAATTAAAGTCAATAATCGAATGAAAGGAAGAAGATTCATATTACCTCTTCTCAATGCTTGGTCGAGTATCAACTATTTAGTACAGACCTGTTTTCAATAGGGTAATTTCCCCTATACAAGACTATTACAGTAATCATAATTTACTAACTATCATTCAAGGAAGTACTCCTGAATTCATTTTACATCTGACCCGCAAATATCAACAACAACTGAATCTTTCAATTAAAATCATTTTCAATAATTATTCACCAAAAATGAACATTTCCAGCTAGGTCTGAAACAAGCAAGAATGTACAACAAGCTATATGACCATAATATCACTGTAATAAATAAAGAAACCATCTTTTCAACCGCAAGAACAAGAATCTACTCAAGTACGGTTCTAATCGAACACAATGAAAAAGTTCAGATATGCAGTTCCTTTATTTATTTATATATATATATATATATATATCAATGGATTCAAGGAAGAATAAAACGATACACTCTACTCCATTCATCATATAACCAAGTTATTCTTTCTCAGTTTTAAATAATTTATTTCCCAACAAACATTCACGGCCTTCAAACCAAATATGGAGTCATTATATCATTTTAAATAAAGCAAGGGTAAGACGATGCAATAAATTCGCTGTCCCCAAAAGAATTCGCATTCTATGCACTGTAATACGACCAGAAAAATAATTCACGCAAACAGTTCCATCAAGCATTCTCACAGTTTTTCCAAAACCATTTACACGCACAAAACTTAGAAAACAATTTTCACATCACTGTTACTTCCATCAAATCAAACCCATAATGGGAGATAAACTGAATACCCATTACATAAAAGAAAATTCAAACAACAGAGATGGGTTTTGTTTCATTTACCATTTTAGAAAGAAAATACCAGTTTTTCTCTAGTATGCATTTAGAAAATACCCAAGTCGTATTTATCTCCAAAAGACAACTCAACCCAGAAATCACAGCAACCATATCAACATTTTTTTACAAAAACACCCAATATAAGAGCAGAGTTCTTTTAATGAAGACGCTTAACAAAGAACAAAACGATTTAAAGAGAAGAGCTCAACATGCCTGTAAAACTTCTTGTTGCTTGAAGAAAACCGCGTCCGCACCCACTGGAGTTACTCTTTTCCATAGCGACAACAACAAGTTTTTCCCCAACGATCTCCTTACTTCCACAGGCTCAAAAATAGCCGTGGGTAATCAAAATAACAACAACAATGACCAGAATAGTTGTAGGTTCGAAAGAACCACAACTACAGAGCA